>JBBDGP010000794.1:240000-1440000 GCA_037952835.1 Lithobates septentrionalis | reverse complement strand
CCTCACAACAAGGGTAATTCGCGGGTTCCCCCTCCCAACTATGGAGACCCCCGTAATTATCACACTCCACAACGGCGGAGTCTTGATTATAATTACCATTCTCCGATTCATGTGAATAATAGATTCAGCCCTCTTAGGGACAATGTCCCCTATCAAAGGTACGGAGGTACATACTCTCATTATGAAAGAGAGGACGATTATTAACATCGTTCCCCTTACATCTACAATCAAAGTAGGCCAGGCCCCCACCAACCTCAGGATTTTCAGAGAACCACAGACTACCACCCAGGAAATTCAGACCGAAAAGAGGGACCAGAGGGGGGAGGAGGGTCCAACGCCAAAAGGAAAAGAGTGTAAGAGGAACGGGTATTTTTAATTTGAGTTCAGCTGTACTAACAGAAGCCGAGAAGTCGGTTCTGGACAGAGGACTCAAATTTGTACCACCCAAACCACTTAACCACTTCGCAACATTCATTGATGTTCTTAAATTTACCCGGAAGCTTAGTGTACAGAGGCACTTTCTTACCAAAATTTCTCCCCCCACACAACATACCATTGTTTCAGCCACTACTCAAGTGGGGACTTCTTCTCACAATGGAACTGTACCCTCCATAGAGGGAACGTCTTTGCAGCCTCAGGTAATCCATTCGGGATTGTCTAACTCGTCCCTATTCAATCCCCCTGGTACCTTGGCCCCTTCTATCCAGGTCTTCAAGAGTTTGGTCTTGGAGGACCTGGACAGATTAGCCAAACGTCAAAAACGTTTTTATGTTAAACCTGACATCAAGACGGGTTTAAAATCATTGTGTGAAAACAAGATACAGCTTGGTGATGATCTGATGAATTACCCGTGTTATAACATCTGCCGTCTCACATCCACGTATTGTTTTCAGTGGGACATTCCATGTTATTTGTTCTCTATTCACGCACAGGACTTTACTCACCTTTATTGAGAGACTTATAAGTTTTACCACTGTTATGTTTACCATCTGTGGACATTTGTTTTTTTCAGTTGTTTTCTTGATTGAAGACTTTTTGCACAATCTATGCGCTACATTTTACTTTCACATGATTTTTTGGTTATTGTCACCTTGTATGTAGCTGCTCCGCACCATATACTTTTTATTTAGCGCAGTGTATACTTCTATTATCTTCGCACTTCAGTGAAAATGGGTGGTGGATGGGTATTCCAGCATGACAATGACCCAAAACACACGGCCAAGGCAACAAAGGAGTGGCTCAAGAAGAAGCACATTAAGGACCTGGAGTGGCCTAGCCAGTCTTCAGACCTTAATCCCATAGAAAATTTGTGCAGGGAGCTGAAGGTTCGAGTTACCAAACGTCAGCCTCAAAACCCTAACGACTTGGAGAGGATCTGCAAAGAGAAGTGGGACAAAATCCTTCCTGAGATTTGTGCAAACCTGATGGACAACTACAAGAAACATCTGACGTCCGTTATTGCCAACAAGGGTTTCTCCACAAAGTGCTAAGTCATGTTTTGCAAAGGGGTCGAATACTTATTTCACTTATTAAAATGCAAATCAATTTAACTTTCTAAATGCGTTTCTCTGGATATTTTTGTTGTTATTCTGTCTCTCACTGATAAAATAAACCTACCATTAAAATTATAGACTGATCATTTCTTTGTCAGTGAACAAATGTACAAAATCAGCAGAAAGTCAAATACTTTTTTCCCTTACTGTATAACAGAGTCCTAATGCAAGTCGCTTATCCTTCATGTCTTCGTCCAGCAGCTGTGAGAATCCCAGATGACGTGCAGGAGCGAGGAGATGGTGAGGCAGCCCAGGGTCTGGATCCACGCTGGAAAGCACGAGGCCGATGTGGCGTCAGGTGAGGGCGGTAACGTGTTTCGGAGCATGCGGGCTCCTTCATCAGACCTACGCCCATATCGCCTGGTGGGCTTATAAGAGGTGAGGGGGAGGAGAAGGGAAAAGGATAAAAGGGGAGGCGTATGGACCCAGTAATTGGATGACTGGAGTCGGGATTGTGTTGCCGGAGACACACTAGGAGTGCAGCCTATCGCGGCCATACACACGTGGATCGTGTCCTTATGGCAAATTATAGCAATGATGCTGATCTGGGTGCCTTGAAGATGATACTTAGAGGCATTTAAAAAAAATAAAAGTAAATTTAAAAATAAAAAGATTAAAATGAATGTACCAATAAAGAGCATACACGATACAATGATCCGAGATGCAAAATAAGGGAATTGTATATTGACAGACATATTTCAGACAGCATACATTTCTTAAAGGGCCAGGTCAAGAGCGGTGGGTCAGAGCCAGTAATGGCAGAGGATGGTATGTACTTTTCTTTGGGGGTCCATATGGACATCATAGGGAAAAAGAAGTCCATTAAATAGGATATGTAGGAGACGATAATTAACCTAGCCATGGCATTTACTGAAAGCAGATTTTATGCTCCATTAGGTAATGGATAGTAGTCCGAAATTGGGGATGTTGATAATGTTGGTAAAGAAAAGACGTATTCTATTAGGACCAATTTGGAACATTATGGGAGTTCGATTGTGTATAGCGGTAGAAATGGTCAGGTGCATGCAATGCCACTAGCAACTATGTGAATTATACCTTGTCTGTGTTGTGGGTCAAGTATCTGGTTGTGAATGACAAATGAAGCAATGTCTCCTGTGGGAGGCAGCGGTCAAGAAAATGTTAGTAAAAAGTTCAGTTTATGCATGATGTCATAGTATGGTGTACCAGTTCTATAGTGCAGTGTTTATTTCTAATTCTTCATTAATACCCCCTGGGGAGAGCACGTCTAGGGCATATATCCAATAAGTTTCCCTTTGGCAGAGATGCAGGGATGGATTAGATGACCCAAACTTTTAGGTCATTGCTAGATTTCTGGTGGTATTCCGCAAAATGCCAGGGGACGCTGTGGCGGTGTTTCCAACCAGACAAAGAAAAGTAGTGGCACTTCCAGCATAAAAGTTTCCAAGTTTATTGAAAAAAAATTAAACTCCTGGACAAGACATGCATGCACACAGCTCTAAGAGCAACAGCAAATGTGTTTCACACTACTGTGCTTAATTATTGCTAATTGCTATATGAGCCAGAACTCAGGCTGGGTTCACACTGGTCCGACAAACGCTCCGACATTGGGAGCTCATGCCGCATGACGTGTGAAATCCAATGTTTCCCTATGGGAGCCGTCCTAACTGGTCCAACACAAGTCGTTCCGACTTTAGAAATGCTCCCTGTACTACTTTGGTCCAACTTTGATCCTACTTCAGCCCATTGACTATCATTGAAGTCGAATCAAAGTCGGATCGCCATCTCGCATGATCCGACTTCTGCATGCAACTTGTGCTCAGATGATCTTGAGGGGGAACTCCGCGCCAAATTTTAAATAAAAAACCGGCATGGGTTCCCCCTCCAAGAGCTTACCAGGCCCTTGGGTCTGGTATGGACCTTAAGGGGAACCCCCTACGCCGAAAAAACGGCATAGGGGTCCCCCCAAATCCATACCAGACCCTTATCCGAGCATGCAGCCCGGCCGGTCAGGAATGGGGGTGGGGACGAGTGAGCGCCCCCCACCCTCCTGAACCGTACCAGGCCGCATGCCCTCAACATGTGGGGGTGGGTGCTTTGGGGCAGGTGGGGCGCCCTGCAGGTGCCCCCCCCACCCCAAAGCACCTTGTCCCCATGTTGATGAGGACAAGGGCCTCTTCCCGACAACCCTGGCCGTTGGTTGTCGGGGTCTGCGGGCGGGGGGCCCCTTTAATAAGGGAGCCCCTTTAATAAGATCACAGCCCCCCACCCTATGTGAATGAGTATGGGGTACATGGTACCCCTACCCATTCACCCAGGGAAAAAGTGTCAATAAAAAAACACACTACACAGGTTTGTAAAGTAATTTATTGGACAGCTCCGGGGGTATTCTTACGGCTTCGGGGGTCTTCTTCCGACTTCAGAGGTCTCTCCGGTTCTTCTCCGCGCTCTCTGGGTCTTCTGCCGGTCTCCTCCGCTATCTTCTGCTCTTTTGCCGCTCTTTTGCTATAGCGGTGGCCCGGACTTCTGCCTTCTTGTCTTCTTGTCTTCCTCTCTTCTTCCGATGTTGACACGATGTTCTCTGCAGCTGGAATGCTTTCTGAGCGCTCCGCAATGGACTTATATAGGCGGTGATCCCGCCCCCTTATGAGGTCACTGTCCCGGGGCATGCTGGGACTGTGCCGTCATAAGGAGGTGTGGTCAACATCACCCGGTGACCACGCCCCCTAAAACGTCACAGTCCCAGCATGCCCAGGGACTGTGACGGCATAAGGGGGCGGGGTCACCGCCTATATAAGTCACATCGGAGCGCTCAGAGAGCATTCCAGCCTGAGTGAGTGTCATGTCAACATCGGAAGAAGAGAAGAGGGAAGAAGGCAGAAGGCAGAAGTCCGGGCCATCGGTAGCAAAAGAGTGGCAGAAGACAGCGGAGAGCGCGGAGAAGAACCGGCGAGACCCCGGAAGTCGGAAGAAGACCCCCAAAGTCGGAAGAAGACCCCGGAGCTGCCTAATAAATTACTTAAAAAACCTGTGTACTGTGTTTTTTCATTGACACTTTTTTCCCTAGGTGAATGGGTAGGGGTACTATGTACCCCATACTCATTCACAAAGGGTGGGGGGCCGGGATCTGGGGACCCCTTATTAAAGGGGGCTCCCGGATTCCGATAAGCCCCCTGCCCGCAGACCCCGACAACCAACAGCCAGGGTTGTCGGGAAGAGGCCCTTGTCCTCATCAACATGGGGACAAGGTGCTTTGGGGTGGGGGGGCCCGCAGGACGCCCCCCTGCCCCAAAGCACCCACCCCCCCATGTTGAGGGCATGCGGCCTGGTACGGTTCAGGAGGGGGTGGGGGGCGCTCGCTCATCCCCACCCCCATTCCTGACCGGCCGGGCTGCGTGCTTGGATAAGTGTCTGGTATGGATTTGGGGGGAACCCCCACGCCGTTTTTTCGGCATAGGAGGTTCCCCTTAAGGTCCATACCAGACCCAAGGGCCTGGTATGCTCCTGGAGGGGGAACCCATGCCGGAGAGACCCCCGAAGTCGGAAGAAGACCCGCAAAGTCGGATGAAGACCCCGGAGCTGTCTAATAAATTACTTAAAAAACCTGTGTACTGTGTTTTTTCATTGACACTTTTTTTCCCTAGGTGAATGGGTAGGAGTACTATGTACCCCATACTCATTCACAAAGCGTGGGGGGCCGGGATCTGGGGGCCCCCTTATTAAAGGGGGCTTCCGGATTCCGATAAGCCCCCCGCCCGCAGACCCCAACAACCAACGGCCAGGGTTGTCGGGAAGAGGCCCTTGTCCTGATCAACATGGGGACAAGGTGCTTTGGGGTGGGGGGGGCCCGCAGGGCCCCCCCTGCCCCAAAGCACCCACCCCCCCATGTTGAGGGCATGCGGCATGGTACAGTTCAGGAGGGGGTGGGGGGCGCTCGCTCATCCCCACCCCCATTCCTGACCGGCTGGGCTGCGTGCTTGGATAAGGGTCTGGTATAGATTTGAGGGGACCCCCACGCAGTTTTTTGGCATAGGGGGTTCCCCTTAAGGTACATACCAGGCCCAAGGGCCTGGTATTCTCCTGGAGGGGGAACCCATGCCGTTTTTTTATTTAAAATTTGGCACGGAGTTCCCCCTCAAGATTCATACCAAACACAGTGTCGGGTATAGGCGGGGATCCAAGTCGGATCCCCATTCATTGAAAGTCGGACGCATGCCGGCTTCATGTCGCAGGGCAAAGTCGGATCCAAAGTAGGACGGCTGTCGTGACGCACCAGTGTGAACCCAGCCAAAAGCACAGGGCTGCAGGTGGAAACAATCAAAAAAATCATCTTCATCTCCCTTCCACAGCCCTGTCCACCAGTGAAGCTGCCCTATCTGCCCTGTATGGCCACAAATGAGCACATATACAGAGATGCGTCTTGAATCCATATAAAACCTATTTCAAAACAAATGTTACAGAAAGAAAAAGACCTCCAAACACCCATCTGTATATATCACAAAGAACAACCCCCTATATACAGTATCTCACAAAAGTGAGTACACCCCTCACATTTTTTGTAAATACAGGTGAAACTCAAAAAATGTGAATATTGTGCAAAAGTTAATTTATTTCACTAATGCAACTTAAAAGGTGAAACTAATATATGAGATAGACGCATTACATGCAACGCAAGATAGTTCAAGCCGTGATTTGACATAATTGTGATGATTATGGCTTACAGCTCATGAAAACCCCAAATCCACAATCTCAGAAAATTAGAATATTGTGAAAAGGTGCAATATTCTAGGCTCAAAGTGTCCCACTCTAATCAGCTAATTAAGCCATAACACCTGCAAAGGGTTCCTGAGCCTTTAAATGATCTCTCAGTCTGGTTCAGTAGGAATCATAATCATGGAAAAGACTGCTGACCTGACAGTTGTGCAGAAAACCATCATTGACACCCTCCATAAGGAGGGAAAGCCTCAAAAGTTAATTTCAAAAGAAGTTGGATGTTCCCAAAGTGCTGTATCAAAACACATTAATAGAAAGTTATGTGGAAGGGTAAAGTGTGTAAGAAAAAGGTGCACAAACAACAGGGATGACCGCAGCCTGGAGAGGATTGTCAGGAAAAGGCCATATAAAAGTGTTGGGGACTTTCACAAGAAGTGAACTGAGGCTGGAGTCAGTGCATCAAGAGCCACCACACACAGACGGACCCTGTACATGGGTTTCAAATGTCATATTCCTCTTGTCAAGCCACTCCTGAACAACAAACAACGTCAGAAGCGTCTTACCCGTCTTAAGCTTCCACAGTTTGTGTTGATTTGGGGAGCCATGTCATCTGCTGGTGTTGGTCCACTGTGCTTTATTAAGTCCAGGGTCAACGCAGCCATCTACCAGGAGATTTTGGAGCACTTCATGCTTCCTTCTGCAGACGAGCTCTATGGGGATGCTGACTTCATTTTCCAGCAGGACTTGACACCTGCCCACACTGCCAAAAGCACCAAAACCTGCTTCAATCGCCGTGTGATTACTGTGCTTGATTGGCCAGCAAACTCGCCTGACCTGAACCCTATAGAGACTCTATGGGGCATTGCCCAGAGAAAGATGAGAGACATGAGACCGAACAATGCAGAAGAGCTGAAGGCTGCTATTGAAGCATCCTGGTCTTCCATAACACCTCAGCAGTGCCATGCTGCATTGAGGCAGTAATTGCTGCAAAAGGGGCCCAAACCAAGTACTGAGTACATATGCATGCCTATACTTTTCAGAGGTCCAATATTGTTTTATGTACAATCCTTGTTTTATTGATTGCATGTAATATTCTAATTTTCTGAGATTGTGGATTTGGGGTTTTCATGAGCTGTAAGCCATAATCATCACAATTATGAAAAATCACAGCTTGAACTATTGTTGCAATAAAAAATATGAACCCTTTTGGAATGATATGGATTTCTGCACAAATTGGTCATAAAATGTGATCTGATCTTCATCTAAGTCACAATAATAGACAATCACAGTCTGCTTAAACTAATAACACACAAAGAATTAAATGTTACCATATTTTTATTGAACACACCATGTAAACATTCACAGTGCAGGTGGAAAAAGTATGTAAACCCCTAGACTAATGAGATCTCCAAGAGCTAATTGGAGTGAGGTGTCTGCCAACTGGAGTACAATCAATTAGATGAGATTGGAGGTGTTGGTTACAGCTGCCCTGCCCTATAAAAAACACACACCAGTTCTGGGTTTGCTTTTCACAAGAAGCATTGCCTGATGTGAATGATGCCTCGCACAAAAGAGCTCTCAGAATACCTACGATTAAGAATTGTTGACTTGCATAAAGCTGGAAAAGGTTATAAAAGTATCTCCAAAAGCCTTGCTGTTCATCAGTCCACGGTAAGACAAATTGTCTATACATGGAGAAAGTTCAGCACTGCTGCTACTCTTCCTAGGAGTGGGCGTCCTGTAAAGATGACTGCAAGAGCACAGCGCAGACTGCTCAATGAGGTGAAGAAGAATCCTAGAGTGTCAGCTAAAGACTTACAAAAGTCTCTGGCATATGCTAACATCCCTGTTAGCGAATCTATGATAGGTAAAACAGTAAACAAGAATGGATTTCATGGGAGGATACCACAGAGGAAGCCACTGCTGTCCAAAAAAAACATTGCTGCACGTTTACAGTTTGCACAAGAGCACCTGGATGTTCCACAGCAGTACTGGCAAAATATTCTGTGGACAGATGAAACCAAAGTTGAGTTCTTTGGAAGAAACACACAACACTATGTGTGGAGGAAAAGAGGCACAGCACACCAACTTCAAAACCTCATCCCAACTGTGAAGTATGGTGGTGTGGGGCATCATGGTTTGGGGCTGCTTTGCTGCGCCAGGGCCTGGATGGATTGCTATCATCAAAGGAAAAATTAATTCCCAAGTTTATCAAGACATTTTGCAGGAGAACTTAAGGCCATCTGTCCACCAGCTGAAGCTCAACAGAAGATGGGTGTTGCAACAGGACAACGACCCAAAGCATAGAAGTAAATCAACAACAGAATGGCTTAAACAGAAGAAAATACGCCTTCTGGAGTGTCCCAATCAGAGTCCTGATCTCAACCCAATTGAGATGCTGTGGCATGACCTCAAGAAAGCGATTCACACCAGACATCCCAAGAATATTGCTAAACTGAAACAGTTCTGTAAAGAGTAATGGTCAAGAATTACTCCTGACCTTTGTGCACGTCTGATCTGAAACTACAGGAAACGTTTGGTTGAAGTTATTGCTGCCAAAGGAGGTTCAACCAGTTTACATACTTTTTCCACCTGCACTGTGAATATTTACATGGTGTGTTCTATAAAAACATGGTAACATTTATTTCTTTGTGTGTTATTAGTTTAAGCAGACTGTGATTGTCTATTGTTGTGACTTAGATGAAGATCAGATCACATTTTTTGACCAATTTGTGCAGAAATCCATATCATTCCAAAAGGGTTCACATACTTTTTATTGCAACTGTATCTTGTGTTGCATGTAATGAGTTTATGTCATATATTAGTTTCACCTTTTACCTTCCAAATTGAGACCAAAGTGTCAATATTTTGTGTGGCCACCATTATTTTCCAGCACTGCCTTAACCCTCTTGGGCATGGAGTTCACCAGAGCTTCACAAGTTGCCACTGGAGTCCTCTTCCACTCCTCCATGACGACATCATGGAGCTGGTGGATGTTAGAGACCTTGCGCTCCTCCACCTTCCGTTTGAGGATGCCCCACAGATGCTCAATAGTAATACTCAAAAGTTTTTAGGCCTGGAGTCATGCTTGGACAGTCCATCACCTTTACCCTCAGCTTCTTTAGCAAGGCAGTGGTCATCTTGGAGGTGTATTTGGGGTCATTATGTTGGAATACTGAACTATAAGCGTTTTGCATGAGGACTCTCCCATTATATGCCCAATGTCTGCTACAAACTTGTAAGCGTTTAATCCCCTTGTGCTCAACAATAAATCTTTTAATATTGCACTCTCTTCATGATCAAAGTTGCTTCTCCTCATATAAGTGCTGCCCAAAGTACCATCTCTTCACTGCTGTTTAGGATCAAGCCATCTATCCCACACCAGAGCACCCTTATCTCTCTCTCTTTCTGGATAGTTCTGAGAGCTGATTGAAGGGAAGAGAGACCCCCATCGCACAACTCACAAGAACAGAGCTGAGGATGTCAATCTGCTGGAGGTCCCTCCCCTGTCACCATTTTTATTTTGGTGTCAGGAAAACTTGTCAGAAGTGACTCATGCTGATAGCAGAGGAACAAAGAAGCAGATAAATGACACTTTGTGCTTTTGATTGAGACAAGTACACTCTGTAGAAGGATATGCTTTGTTTATACTTCATGTTTGGAGGTTTACAACCACTTTAAAGGTCACTTAAGACTCAGAAATACAGACCTTTCACAAACAATATGGCCAAAATGATCCCTTCAGGCGTTTCCACTGAAGGGTACAGTTAAAGCGGAGCTCCACCAAAAAGGGGAAGGAGGGGGGAGCGGGATTTTGACAGGTACCCACTCCTACTTCCGTTACTGTCTCATTAGGCGATTGTAAGCAGAAGTTCTCCCTCCCAAAGTCTTCTGGAACACACGACAAGTCCAAGAAGACTTTGAAGCCGCAAGCTGTCACAGCCGGGTGCCCATAGTAAAGACGTCGGAGCCACCAAGGGAGGACGCAGGGAGAACACAGCGCGGGTGAGTGCACTGCTGGATCGTGGGGCAGGTGAGTGACCGTTTATTAAAAGTCAGCAGCTACCGTTTTTGATATATAATATACAAAAAAATGGCTGGAACTCTGCTTTAATGCCACAGCATACAAAGACATTTTAGACAAGTGTGTGCTTTCAAAATTACAGTAACAGTTTGGTGAAAGTTTACTTTTCTGCTCCAGCATGACTGAACAAAGCCAGCTTCATAAGGACATGGTTTGAAGTGTTGTACAGAGTTTTAACCTCAACTCCACTGAACACCTTTTGGATGAATTGGAACGTTGATTGTGAGCCTGGTCTTCTCATCCAACATCAGTACCTGATCTCAATAATGTTCTTTTGGCTGAATGGGCACAAATCCCCACAAACACACTCCAAAGTCTTGTGGAAAGTCTTCCCAGGATAGTGGAGGCTGTTGTAGCTAACAAAAGGCGCCAGCTACAAATGAATGACCATGGTTTCGGATTGGCATGTCCAACAAGATCCTATAATTATTCCAACTCTTGGTCATATTATATTGTGTGTATACATCTGGCAAAGAAACACATGAACAGTTTCTTTGGCTTGATAGCGGTATAACACCGACAAAATCGTCCTTTGCCTAACCTGTCCCAGCTACATGTGACCTATAAGCACAGAAGGGGCTCAGATAAAAGTATATATAGCCAAAACCTTTTCCTTTTAGTTTTGGATAAAGTAGGGAGGAAATCTTTACTATAGTATATCTCCATTTTGACTCTCACGTCGGTTGACGATCTTCTCCCCAGCTATATTGGAACCTGGGATGCGTCTTCCTTCAGAGGCGTAACTAGAACCTTCAGGGCCCCGGTACAAGAAACCATGATGGGCCCCCCTTCCATCCGAGCCCCGGGCATCCAATTTTGGGAGAGTATCCATGGACATCCTCCCAAAACCGTGCTTCCTGCATGACCCCTGGGACGTGCATCCAGCGCAATCACATCGGCCCTTTACCATGTGATCAGATGATCACATGTAAACAGACTTGCTGGTTATCCACAGCCCTTTCCTCACATGCTGTGTCTGTGTGAGGAAAGGACTGCCGTTAACTGTCAAGAATGTCAGTAAATTGTTTACACTGATAATCAGTGCCCCAATCATCAGGGCCATCTATCAGTGCCCATCAGTGCTGCCTATCAGTGCCCATCAGTGCCTTCTATCAGTGCTCATCAGTGTCTTCTATCAGTGCTCATCAGTGCCCATCAGTGCCTTCTATCAGTGCTCATCAGTGCCTTCTATCAGTGCTCATCAGTGCCCATTAGTGCCTTCTATCAGTGACCATCAGTGCTTTCTATCAGTGCCCATCAGTGCCTTCTATCAGTGCTCATCAGTGCCCATCAGTGCCTTCTATCAGTGCTCATCAGTGCCGTCTATCAATGCCCATCAGTGCCTTCTATCAGTGCTCATCAGTGCCCATCAGTGCCTTCTATCAGTGCTCATCAGTGCCGTCTATCAGTGCTCATCAGTGCCTTCTATCAGTGCCTTCTATCAGTGCTCATCAGTGCCCATCAGTGCCTTCTATCAGTGCTCATCAGTGCCTTCTATCAGTGCCCATCAGTGCCTTCTATCAGTGCTCATCAGTGCCCATCAGTGCCTTCTATCAGTGCTCATCAGTGCCGTCTATCAGTGCTCATCAGTGCCTTCTATCAGTGCCTTCTATCAGTGCTCTTCAGTTTGTACTTGTGGTTTTGTATCTGGTTTTCAGTGCTTGCCCCCCCAAAGCGCACGCGAGGTCCGTATAAAATATATGGAGTACTTTGCGGGTAGGGGGGCCATTGATATGCCAGAAAATGTTTAATAAACATTTTAAAAATATTTTTTTTGTTTAAACTGAAATAATATTTCCTTTGATTTACTTCTTGTGTTTCTTTTAGCTGTCTCCTAGGTTCTCCAATGGGCTTTTTTTTTGACATTTTCTTCAATAGTGCAAATGTAATTACATGAGGTGACAATATCTTCTTCAGCGAACTATTATTATGTTGTGGGTCTGCTACACACACACCTTGTTTTTATTGTTAATGTATGTAATGTATTACTGTTAAAAATATACATCATTTTCACGCCATGAATGAATTTTGCAGAGTCACGGAAATGGCATGATTGTGGCAAATTATAAAGCACCGTGGGAGTTATTTACTAAAGGAAAATCCACTTTGCACTACAAGTGAACTGCAAAATGCACTTGAAACTGCACTGAAAGTGCACATGTAGTGCAAAGTGGATTTGCCTTTAGTAAATAATCCCCATTTCAGTATAAACACCAACTTAGTCCAAAAAATTATGTTGAGCATTGAAAGAAGAAGCCACACATTGTTGAGTAGAAAACTTTTTACTCTGTGCACATTCACTTGTGTGTTAGAAAATGGCTTTTGAACAAACCAACATATTTTAGTAATAACATTTTTGTTTTTGACAGTACAAATAGCCTTTTTTGTGTTAAAACAGGCATGTTTAAAACCATAAAACAATACACAACTCTGGAACTTACAAAGTTTAACTTTGACAAAGTGAAGGCAATATCAGACATTAGTATGTCCAAACTGTGTTGATCTTGCCTTCACCAGATGGAGTGATGTCACCCCTGTGAAAGCCAAATTTTGAAGATGCACACAAATTGAGAGTCAAAATGGGGATTTCCCTCCTGATCAATGGACGTATTTCGGGGGGTGCAACCCCTTCCTCTCATGTACTTTATTTGCGAGGAAGGGGTTGCACCCCCAAAACACGTACCTTGATATCCCGTAATGGCAAATAGCACATGTTGACACATTGTGTGCATCTTCAAAATTTGGCTTTTTAAAAAATATTTAAAATGTGTGAAAATACTAAAAATAAAAATAAACTAGAATAATTTTGTGTTTTTTTTTTAGATTCTGCCTAAAGCATCAATGATGTTTTTGAGTCTTTTTTCCACATCATTGATGTCTTCCTTGATCTTTTGTAAATCACAATTGCACACCATGATCTCCCCGATGAGGACGTGCGCACTTGCACTTGTGAAATGCGAATCTTCTTCCACAACATCCACATCACCTAAAATTAAAAAACATACCATGTATTATAAATATGCAGGCATACATCTATTGCCTGAAGCTGTGGTCTTAGACAATCACCTGTTGTGGTTACTATTTCGCCCACTTCATAAACCTCTCCTTCCTCCACATCTTCTGGTTGTGGTGTGGGGATTTGCTTTTCTTTCGGAGGTGGGGGGTCCCTGGTGTCCTCAGATGTCCTGAGTCTTTTCTCCCCTATGTGAATAAAAAAAAGGTATACTTAGCACACAGATATTTGAGGCCAGAAATAGTAATATGAAACATTGCTTGGACGTGTCCTACAATTGTCTTTTTTGGCAGTGTTCCAAGTTGAAGACATTTTTTTTCCCCTTTCTAAAGCTGGAATACTTACCTTTTTTGTACAATTTTCACACATGGAGACACCCCTAGTATCCACTGGAGCACCTGTGTGGGACACCCTAAAAAGTTTGTTCTGGTGTCCCACACTAGTGCTCCTGCGTCCAGTTCTGTAAACAGCTGCTGAGTGTCCTCCCCTTACACTGAATCAAGTTTGCATTTCATTCTAGTTCAAACCCATCTAGACAACAATGTCATAAACTTCTTTTAATACAAATAGGCCTGAACAAATGTAGTTAACCTGGATCTGCCAAAAACATCGTATTAGTGGGCAAATGAACGATGTTTACTACGAACAATTACTGTGCCCACGAACCTGAAAGTTGCCATTTTAAACTGTACAGTAAAGAAAAGCACATGGAGCAGCATGCAAGTAATAATAATAATAGGAACACACGACAACTACTTACTTTTTTGAAGAACTCTCTTGATCTTTCTGTACTGATCCTGCTCCCTCAATTTCAAGTCTGACCAGTGTTTCCTCAATTGATCCTTGGATCGTCGTACCCCAAAATTCCGGCGCAGACTCTTCACAACTTTAGCCATGATCTTGGCCTTTCTGACATTTTGGTTTGGGTAAGGTCCATACTTCCCATCATAGTCGGCCCTCTTCAAGATGTCCACGATCTCTATAAAGGACATATTTGAGGCCTTAAATCTCCTTTGGGATTGGTACGTTCGTGGCTCCGGGCTTTCGTCGTTGCTGCTCTCCTCTGCATGCACTTGCTCTCCCATTGCGCTGAAAGACAAGGGGCGGGGAATAGACTACAAAGAATGTCAGGGGCGGGCGGAGTTTCACACATGTGCAGTGTATATAAAGTGGAACACGTGTGCGTCGTATGTACGATCTGTGAGAGGAGGAAGGAGTATCGGAAGCGCCGATCGTTAGAACGAAGGTACAATTTTAACTTGGTGCATCAGTGGCCTATACTGCTTATAGATTGAGGCCTATATTGGGACAAGATTAGGAGAGTTTAGCCTGACATTAGGGTTTGTTTTGTGTTGTGTCTTGCAGAGAAAATGGATCTATTGAATGATCAGGACTTTATCCCCATATTCATTGATATGTACAGGGAGTTGCCCTGTCTGTGGCAGGTAAACCACCCCTATTATAACAATAAAACAAAGAGGAAGGCAGTGCTGGATCAGTTGCTGGAATTTGTGAAGCCGTGATCTCCATAGCAGATATCCCCTATTTGAAGGCCCTAATTTGGAGGCATGAGGAGCTTTTATAATAGGGAGCGCAAGAAGGTCCAGGATTCCCAGAGATCAGGAGCTGCAGCAGATGACATTTATGTACCCAGGCTGTGGTGCTATGACAGACTGCATTTTTTGATACATGCCTTTTAATCATTTTTCTAAATAAATTACATTTTATCATATATGATTTTCTTCCTGTTCGCCCTTAAAGTCCCATTGTACCGGGGGGGGAACTTGTGTCCCTTTTCAAGGGTCCCCATACAAACAAACTATAAAGGGATGTTGGCAACACTTTCCTAGAGAATTACTATTTCTCTTTGTGGTTCACCATTTATATCAGACTGCATTTTCTGGCAGGCCAGACTGAACCCAGGCCAGCACTCTCCAGTCTTCCTTCAAAGCTTCCTTCCACCTCAGCTGAAACTTCCAATGTCCAACCTGGGCCTTCCACCCAGGAAGAAGTGGAGGAGCCCAGCTTGAGCCAGGTATAGCATTGTTCAACATATTTCTAGTCAAATAATTAATGATGTTAACTTAGGGTTGCCACCTGTACGGGATTCACCCGGACAGTCCGGGTTCTGAATCATCTGCCCGGTTTTCAGACTGCCTGAAACCCGGACAGACCATTCTGGCAGAGGGGGAGCTTCATTAACATACTTGTCACTGTGGAGTCAGTCACACCAGCAGTGTCATTTCTTCTCTCTAAATACACACACTGTGCTGGTGTGTGTGTTGGGAATCTGAAGCTGCCTTCTGTCTCCCCCCTCCAGGCTCCTGCAGTCTCTGTTATCTCGGATCCCCCCTCTCCAATCATTAGTGCCGTGTTCTGAGAGAAGAGGGGGGCGGAGCTGAGGAGATCACTGGAGCTGCTGTCGGGCTGGCCGCTGCTCACTAGGAGGTGAGCTGATTTATCTTTTTTAGGAAACGAAAGTTTCCTAGGGTGCAAAGTTCCAGGAGGATTTCTTTTGCACTGCATTGAAGGGTTAGGACAGGGAGAATCAGAAGAGACAGCAAGTGAGTGTGTGTGGGGGAGGTGGTTGAAGAGTCTGTAGCCCGATCACAGCCAACTCACAGTATCTCCCAAGCAGCACACTTATCTACAGATACAAACATCCCCCATCCTCTGTCCAGATTATGTGATGTAATTTATGACCATTCACTTAACCCTTTGTGTATGTGGTAAGTCTACACCTCTGATTGTCCAGACTCAGAGCCTGGATAACACAGGGTTATATGAATGGTCATCCATTACCTTCACATATTCTGGACATACAGAGTTCTGGGGGCTGGCATCTTATAACAGATTGTTTTCATTGAGTATTATTGTTGTATATTTTTGTAGATGACCACAATAGCTTTTTTATTATAGACATTACTATCTGACCACTTCTCAGCCCCCAACTCCCCCCAGCTTACATCACCCCCAGACCACTTCATACAGATATCACTCAGAGCAGCTTCCTACCCCCCAGCTGAGGGACATCATTCCATGGTCACCCCACAGACACTGCAAGAAATCCCTCCCCATTCTGCCCCCGTCACACCCTCCACACTCCTCTCCTGTACATACTGCCCCATCACTCCCTCCACACTCCTCTCCTGTACATACTGCCCCATCACTCCCTCCGCACTCCTCTCCTGTACATACTGCCCCCATCACACCCTCCACACTCCTCTCCTGTACATACTGCCCCATCACACCCTCCGCACTCCTCTCCTGTACATACTGCCCCCATCACACCCTTCACACTCCTCTCCTGTACATACTGCCCCATCACACCCTCCGCACTCCTCTCCTTTACATACTGCCCCCATCACACCCTCCGCACTCCTCTCCTTTACATACTGCCCCCATCACACCCTCCACACTCCTCTCCTGTACATACTGCCCCATCACACCCTCCGCACTCCTCTCCTGTACATACTGCCCCCATCACACCCTCCGCACTCCTCTCCTTTACATACTGCCCCCTTCACACCCTCCACACTCCTCTCCTGTACATACTGCCCCCATCACACCCTCCGCACTCCTGTCCTTTACATACTGCCCCCTTCACACCCTCCACACTCCTCTCCTGTACATACTGCCCCATCACACCCTCCGCACTCCTCTCCTGTACATACTGCCCCCATCACACCCTCCACACTCCTCTCCTGTACATACTGCCCCCTTCACACCCTCCACACTCCTCTCCTGTACATACTGCCCCCTTCACACCCTCCTCTCCTGTACATACTGCCCCCATCACACCCTCCACACTCCTCTCCTGTACATACTGCCCCATCACACCCTCCGCACTCCTCTCCTGTACATACTGCTCCCATCACACCCTCCTCTCCTGTACATACTGCCCCCATCACACCCTCCACACTCCTCTCCTGTACATACTGCCCCCTTCACACCCTCCTCTCCTGTACATACTGCCCCCTTCACACCCTCCTCTCCTGTACATACTGCCCCCATCACACCCTCCACACTCCTCTCCTGTACATACTGCCCCATCACACCCTCCGCACTCCTCTCCTGTACATACTGCCCCCATCACACCCTCCACACTCCTCTCCTGTACATACTGCCCCCTTCACACCCTCCACACTCCTCTCCTGTACATACTGCCCCCTTCACACCCTCCTCTCCTGTACATACTGCCCCCATCACACCCTCCACACTCCTCTCCTGTACATACTGCCCCATCACACCCTCCGCACTCCTCTCCTGTACATACTGCTCCCATCACACCCTCCTCTCCTGTACATACTGCCCCCATCACACCCTCCACACTCCTCTCCTGTACATACTGCCCCCTTCACACCCTCCTCTCCTGTACATACTGCCCCCTTCACACCCTCCTCTCCTGTACATACTGCCCCCTTCACACCCTCCGCACTCCTCTCCTTTACATACTGCCCCCTTCACACCCTCCTCTCCTGTACATACTGCCCCCTTCACACCCTCCACACTCCTCTCCTGTACATACTGCTCCCATCACACCCTCCTCTCCTGTACATACTGCCCCCATCACACCCTCCACACTCCTCTCCTGTACATACTGCCCCCTTCACACCCTCCTCTCCTGTACATACTGCCCCCTTCACACCCTCCTCTCCTGTACATACTGCCCCCATCACACCCTCCACACTCCTCTCCTGTACATACTGCCCCATCACACCCTCCGCACTCCTCTCCTGTACATACTGCCCCCATCACACCCTCCACACTCCTCTCCTGTACATACTGCCCCCTTCACACCCTCCACACTCCTCTCCTGTACATACTGCCCCCTTCACACCCTCCTCTCCTGTACATACTGCCCCCATCACACCCTCCACACTCCTCTCCTGTACATACTGCCCCATCACACCCTCCGCACTCCTCTCCTGTACATACTGCTCCCATCACACCCTCCTCTCCTGTACATACTGCCCCCATCACACCCTCCACACTCCTCTCCTGTACATACTGCCCCCTTCACACCCTCCTCTCCTGTACATACTGCCCCCTTCACACCCTCCTCTCCTGTACATACTGCCCCCTTCACACCCTCCGCACTCCTCTCCTTTACATACTGCCCCCTTCACACCCTCCTCTCCTGTACATACTGCCCCCTTCACACCCTCCACACTCCTCTCCTGTACATACTGCCCCCTTCACACCCTCCTCTCCTGTACATACTGCCCCATCACACCCTCCACACTCCTCTCCTGTACATACTGCCCCATCACACCCTCCGCACTCCTCTCCTGTACATACTGCCCCCATCACACCCTCCACACTCCTCTTCTGTACATACTGCCCCATCACACCCTCCGCACTCCTCTCCTTTACATACTGCCCCCATCACACCCTCCACACTCCTCTTCTGTACATACTGCCCCATCACACCCTCCGCACTCCTCTCCTTTACATACTGCCCCCATCACACCCTCCGCACTCCTCTTCTGTACATACTGCCCCTTCACACCCTCCTCTCCTGCACATACTGCCCCATCATACCCTCCACACTCCTCTCCTGTACATATTGCCCCCGTCATACCCTCCAGAAATGTTATTTAATCACAAAACTATATATATAGTGTATACGACATAAAAAAAATGCAGTTCATTGCATTATACAGAGGTAATGAATTTAATGTGCTACAAAAAAAAAATTGCCGTGCCCTGCTAAAGTGTTCGGGTTTGGCTTGATGAAAAGGTGGCAACCCTATGTTAACTAGATGTTATTATTGATCAGTAATTTCTGATTTTACAAAGTGTTTTACATATCAATAGACAGTAGTCACAAATGATTGGGACAAGAATGAAAAATGCTGGGGTCAGAATGATAGTCTTTTCTATTTATTAACATTCAATTTGCAACAGTCATGAGCTGAAAATTGTGTGTGATTGATGAACCAAAAACTAAAACTATGTCCCTTTTTCATACACAGGAAAGTCTCAGCCAGGAGGAGGCTGTGGAAAGTGGCAGCCAGGAGGTGGCGGGGGTAAGTGGCAGCCAGGAGGTGGCCGGCCCAGTAGCCTGCCCGAATCCCAGGTCCCTCCCCTCCGCTTTCCAAAAAAAAGTCCCAGGAAGAGGAGTAACCTTGAGGAGGCAGCACTTGGCCTATTTCGGAAGGCTACTGCGGCCCTCAGAACCCCCCCTTAACCACTAGACATCCGCGCTATGGCCGAATGACGGCCACAGCGCGGACCTACATTCCCGGGAGGCCGTCATATGACGGCCTCCCCTGTGCACGCTCCCTGCGCGCGCCCTGCAGGGCGCGCGCCGGGCGCGGTGTGATCACCGAGTCACTGAGACTCGGCTGATCACCGATCTGAGTAAGGGGCCGGTCCCGGCCCCTTACCATGTGATCAGCTGTCAGCCAATGACAGCTGATCACATGATGTAAACAGGAAGATCGGTAATCGGTTTTTTTTTTACTCGCGCTGACAGCGAGAAGTAGAGAAAAAAGCCGATCACCGGCTCAGATGCCAGGGACATCGGTCCCAAAGAGGAAGCACAAAAAATTCCTCATAAGTGCCACCCAAAAGTGCCACCTAACAGTGCCACCTAGCAGTGCCCACAGTGCCACCTAGCAGTGCCCACAGTGCCACCTAGCAGTGCCCACAGTGCCACCTATCAATGCCAACAAGTGCCACCTATCAATGCTCACAAGTGCCACCTACCAATGCCCACCTGTAGTGCCAATCAGTGCCACCTGTCAGTGCTGCCCATCACTGCCACCCATCAGTGCCCATCACTGCCACCCATCAGTGCCCATCACTGCCACCTATCAGTGCCCATCACTGCCGCCTCATCAACGTACATCAATGAAGGAGAAAAATTACCCGTTAAAATTTTTTTATAACAAAATATAAAAAAAAAAAAATTTTTTTTAAAAAAAAATTCTGGTTTTTACATTTTTTTAACAAAAAGTAAAAACCGCAGAGGTGATCAAATACCACCAAAAGAAAGCTCTATTTGTGGGAAAAAAATGATAAAAAATTCATTTGGGTACAGCGTTGTATGACCGCGCAATTGTCATTCAAAATGCGTTAGCGCTGAAAGCTAAAAATTGGTCTGGATAGGAGGGGGGTTTAAGTGCCCGGTAAGCAAGTGGTTAATATTCAAGAGGACTATGTCTACATGGCAGCCTGCAAAATGCAGGAAATGGAGGAGGGCCAACGCCTCTTTTGTGAGGAAGTTATGTTACAAGTCCTAAATAAATGGTTGAGAATAGGGATGAGCTTCGAGTTCGAGTCGAACTCGTGTTCGACTCGAACATCGGCTGTTCGCCAGTTCGCTGAACAGTGAAATATTTGGGGTGTTCGTGGCAAATTCGAAAGCAGCGGAACACCCTTTAAAAGTCTATGGGAGAAATCAAAAGTGCTAATTTTAAAGGCTTATATGCAAGTTATTGTCATAAAAAGTGTTTGGGGACCCGGGTCCTGCCCCAGGGGGCATGGATCAAAGTTTTTAAAACGGCCGTTTTTTCAGGAGCAGTGATTTTAATAATGCTTAAAGTGAAACAATAAAAGTGTAATATTCCTTTAAATTTCGTTCCTGGGGGGCGTCTATAGTATGCCTGTAAAGGGACGCATGTTTCCCGTGTTTAGAACAGTCTCACAGCTGAATGACATTTCAAAGGAAAAAAAGTAATTTAAAACTACTCGCGGCTATTAATGAATTGCCGGTCCGACAATACACATAAAAGTTCATTGATAAAAACGGCATGGGAATTCCCCACAGGGGAACCCCGAACCAAAATTTAAAAAAAAAATGACGTGGGGGACCCCCCTAAATTCCATACCAGGCCCTTCAGGTCTGGTATGGGTTTTAAGGGGAACCCTACGCCAAAATTTTTTTAGAAAATGGCGTGGGGTCTCCCCAAAAATCCATACCAGACCCTTATCCGAGCACGCAACCTGGCAGGCCGCAGGTACTGTGGCCTGGTACGGTTCAGGAGGGGGGGCACTCTCTTGTCCCCCCTCTTTTCCTGTGGCCAGCCAGGTTGCGTGCTCAGATAAGCGTCTGGTATGGATTTTTGGGGGGACCCCACGCCATTTTTTAAAAAAAAATTGGCGCGGGGTTCCCCTTAAAATCCATACCAGACCTGATGCGGAGCAGCCCGAGAAGATGAAGGGAAGAAGACGCCGGCGCCGTGGAGGAAGATGCCGGATGAAAACACCGGAGGAAGATAGAAGAAAGAAGAAGCATTTAAATAAAGGAATTGTTAAAAAACTGTCTCTTGTCATTTTTAACATTTTTGACACTTTTTTTGTGAAATGGTAGGGGTACCCCCTTACCATTTCACACAGGGGGGAAGGCCAGGATCTGGGGCTCCCCTGTGGGGATGAGGCCCTTGTCCCCATCAACATGGGGACAAGGTGTTTTGGGGGGCTACCCCAAAGCACCCTCCAAATGTTGAGGGCATGTGGCCTGGTACGGTTCAGGATGGGGGGCCTCATCCCCCCCTCTTTTCCTGCGGCCTGCCAGGTTGCGTGCTCAGATAAGGGTCTGGTATGGATTTTTGGGGGGACCCCACGCCATTTATTTTTTAAAGTTTGGCGCGGGGTTCCCCTTATAATCCATACTAGACCTGAAGGGTCTGGTATAGATTTTGGGGGGAACCCCACGCCATTTTTTAAAAAAATTTTGGCCGGGGTTCCCCTTAATATTCATACCAGACCTGAAGGGCCTGGTATGGAATTTAGGGGGACTCCCCACGTCATTTTTTTTTTAAATTTTGGTTCGGGGTTGCCCTGTGGGGAAATCCCAATGCCGTTTTTATCAATGAACTTTTATGTGTATTGTCAGACCGGCAATTCGTTAATAGCCGCGAGTAGTTTTAAATGACTTTTTTTCCTTTGAAATGTCATTTTGCTGTCAGACTGTTCTAAACACGGGAAACATGCGCCCATTTACAGGCATACTATAGACATCCCCAGGTATGAAATTTAAAGGAATATTACACTTTTATTGTTTCATTTTAAGTATTATTAAAATCACTGCTCGCGAAAAAACTGATGTTTTTAAAACTTTTTTTTGCATTGATCCATGTCCCCTGGGGCAGGACCCGGGTCCCCAAACACTTTTTATGACAATAACTTGCATATAAGCCTTTAAAATTAGCACTTTTGATTATTCATGTTCATGTCCCATAGACTTTAACAGTGTTCGAACAAATGTTTTGCCTGTTCGCATGTTCTGGTGCGAACCGAACAGGGGGGTGTTCGGCTCATCCCTAGTTGAGAAGCGAACTCACTAGCCAAAGCCACGTTTGTGAGTCCAACCATGGTCCTCCTCCTCCACCTCCTGCCACAACTACAACACCATAGCCACAGCCTGGAAGCAAGTGTGGAAGAAAGCGTGGAAGGAAGACAAGAAAGTGATGGCCTGGGTTCAGTCCGGTCTGACAAAAGACGCAGGCTGTGGTAAGACCACAGCCTGGGGACAGATATGTCATCTGCTGCTGTTCCTTATCTCTTGTAGTCCTGGACCGGATTGTGCTCACTATTATAAGGACTCCTCAGGCCACCAATTTTGACTGTAAAATAATTGATGTCTGCCCTGGGGTACAAAGCCTTTGCAAATTTCACCAGTTTCTCCAGCGTTGCCTTCCTCTTTATTTTGTTATGACCCATAATAAATGGATATTTATTTTTTTACAAATACTTGCCTATGTGTTTTACTTCAAAAAGGACAGTTTGTTTGTGAGTAGGCAGGTACATTTCAAAAATACAATGTAAAATTAACAAGGGACACCAACACCAACCTCCTTGAGGTTAAAAAATACAAGATAGATAAGAGATCTGGATAAGAAAAAAAAATATATATATATAAACAAAAATTCTAAACATTATTATGGAGATCTGACGAAAAAAAAAAATATTAATGAGATCACGAGAAATAATAAATAAATAATTTTTTCAGAACTCTGTGTGAATATCAGCAGCATAAGAAGAGAATGTGCTATAAAAAGATTTAAATTTAAATTTAATTGCAGCGTGACTAATGTGCTATCTCCATTACGAGCGCTAGTTTTACCAGACCGAGCGATTCTGTCTCGTAATTGATTCTGAGCGTGCGTGGTACTTGTGCGTCAGAATTGTCTACACGCGATCGGAATTTACGAGAACGGATTTTGTTGTCGGAAAATTTGAGATCCAGATCTCAAATTTTGTGTGACGGAAATTCCAAAGGAAAATGTCCGATGGAGCCTACACACGGTTGGAATTTCCGACAACAAGCTCTCATCGAACATTTCCGTCGGAAAATCCGACTGTGTGTACGGGGCATTAGCGTTATCATGCACTGTCTGCATACATACCAACACACAATAGTGTGCATCTATTGCATTGTGAAAGCAGATTTTTTTTCCCTCTTTCAGCTTATTGCAACCTTTCAAAAAAGCACCAGGAAAACATGTATTAAAATGCATACATGGAAGAATATGCAGGACATTTCTGCAACACGTGCATATTTGCCTATATTTTAGTTTTTTGGGAATGCTAAAAATACCTTGTGATCCTGACAAAAAGCCAGCGGGCTCCTAACTTCCCATAGTGAGCTGACAACACAGTGCTCCCAATGCACACAAAACCCAAGCAGTGTTGTCAGCCCTGCTTGAGTTCTCCCCTGCTGGGCTACAGAACTCCACTTAGCAACCCCTCTCTTTCCAATGCGTACATTTATCCCAGGGAAGTAGTTTCTGGGGATGTGCCTACATGAGTCAGAACTGACACCTGGTACCCTGCTGATTCCTCCACAGCTGCTGCCTCTGGAAATTTTTTTACAAATCTGGTGATTTTGCAGTGAGTAATGTTTCCCGCTATACAAACAAGGCAAAAGTAAAAAATAAAAATAACACTGGGACATTGTCTAGATGGGGAGAGGGAGGGTTGGGGAGAATTCTGGTTAACTATACAGTTGAACCACTTTCTGCCCACGCTATAGCCGATAGCCTCCCGTGATCGCATTGCTCACACACCCCCTGTGGCATGCGGGTGGCGCACTCTGTGATTGACAGCCCTTCGGATTTGGCTGAACCCAGAACCGGGTAAAGGGCCAATTACTGCGGCCCTTTACCACGACAATGGCAGCTGATCACAGAAGTAAACAGAAGCCGGTTATCAAAGAAAAAAGCTGGTAAATGGCTTCTGTTACAGGGAGATCGGTCCCGACATTTACCGCCAATCAGTGCCCATCAGTTAAGGAGAAAAACTACCTGTTTGCAAAAGTTTATAACAAGCAATGAAAAATGTTTTGGTTTTTTTTCTAAATTTTTGGTCTTTTTTGTTTCTTTAGCAAAAAATAAAAACCAGTGGTGATTAAATACCACCAAAATAAAGCTCTATTTGAGTGAAAAAAAGGGAAAAAATTTTTAATTTGGGTACAGTGTTGCATGCCCGCGCAATCGTCATTCAAATTGTGACCGCACTGAAAGCTGAAAATTGGCCTGGGCAGGAAGGGGGTGAAAGCGCCCGGTATGCAAGTGGTTAACTCAGGCTAGGTCATGTGAAAATGCAAGCAGCAAAATCTTTTAAAGCATTACTGCATGTGCATAGACTGAACAATACAGCATTTGCAAGGCCAGGCACCATTATCTTTTCATTTACTGTACTGTCAGAACATTTGGGGTTAAAAGAATTTATTTTCATATATATATATAGGCCTTTATATTGTATATTTTTCAAATGAACATGAGAGGAGCCATTTTGGCTCTAAAGTTGAATCAGAGTTCATAGCCCATGAATAGGCATTGTTGCAAAAGTTGCTTTATGTCTTGAGACTGTGTAAAAATACCAGTATCCCAGGTTATATATCTTTTGTCTTTGACACTTATAGATAAGGGGAGTTGGTACAAACTTACACAGCCTGCAAAACTAAACAGTATTTTCAAGAACAAACCACGTAACAAAAAGGGCTTATCCACAAATGATATATTTTAAATAATAATGTTTCTTTTATACATCTTTACAATGTATCTGTATTAGGTAACATTATATAAACTTGTTTTCTTTCTTTATATATATATATATATATATATATATATATATATATATTATTAATAGAGTGCAATTATGGTATCTTATTTAGGAAACCATTCATAAATAACTGGTAGGTTTATCGTAAGAATCCTGACTTCACTTTTATGGCATTTACAGCCCCAGTTAATTGTGTGGGGTATATTTTCTCATACACATATATTTTAAGAAGCGCCTGGACGGCTGGGGATATTGACACTTGATTGTCAACCATTAGACAATTAGTGGTGTTTTGTTAAGCCAAGGTCAGAAGGTTATGTCAATCACATTAAAAGTAATTTCTGATCCAACACCGCCCCTAAGAGGCTTAAATTGGTAATTATTCAAAATGGCGTTGGTCTTGGTTGTCAAGGTAACATAGGTAACTCCATCGTCATATGACATCATCCATTACATAGTAATGAGACCTACACCCACTTTTGGGGTGAGATAAAAAGGAGAGACAGATAGCAAAGAAGAGAGCTATGGGAGGAGAGCTATGGGAAGATCTGGAGGAGCTATGAGGATGGCTGGACGGGTCTGTCTCTAAAGGTGGAAAGAAGTCTCTTTAGGGACTTTGCTTCTCAAACTGACAGAATTCTTAAAGATCTGGTAAAGTATTAATCTTTCCAATGTATACCTTTTTAGGTAATTGAAGTCTGGTTGAGCATATTCTTGACTAATCCAATCCATTGTTAGTTCTGCTTTGAAGTGAAGTGAATTCTAACTGCAGTATGAATTTGTTTTGCTTCTAAACCAAGGGAGATACATATATATTGTTATATCTCATAATACTGACTTCAAAGTTTTAGAATTGGATTGGTTATAGTATGTGTTAAACCATTGATTCATTCTAAATCTAAAATATAAGCTTTGATCAAATTATCAAGCTGTGCACAATATAACAATTTTTGTTTGTGCATTTAAGAGTGTAATAAGAAGGTCTGTCGGTTTTGAGAAGAGATCACATCATAGTATTAAGGTAAACAATATTTGTTTACACAAGTCCGTGAAGTCACGGAAGGCTATTCACAAGTTACCAAGTTTAAAATGTATAAGTATCATTTAGGTATTGAAATGTGATATTTTGTTATAAGAAATTGAATAAGAGAACTGTGAATATTATCTGAACCATCATTTATCTTTGATATGTAGAAGTATATCCATTTATTTGTTTTATCACGAAATATACCTGATATTTAATTTGCACTGTATTTTTAGTTAATAAATATATATTTTTGAACAACATCATTTGTATCACTTGTCTTCAAAATAGCACGGATAAACGAACTTGAATTTCTTGTAGGTATTGGTAGAAAATTGTAAATCTCCCAAATCAAAGATTTGCATATTTTCATAATTACAATACTGTTTTATTATTTCAGTATAAACATTCTGACATAATTGGAGGTCCCACCGAGATCCGTTAACGTTTGAAACAAGTGATATATTTGTGCAAAATTATATATTTTATTGTCAATTTTTTTTTGAAAAAAAAAAAAAATTTAAAATTTTTTTTCTTTTATAATATTGCCATTGTTAGTTGCAATTTTGAAAAATTACAGACACTAAAGTTATTTCGAGTGTAGCCGGTCCTGCTGATGCAGAAAATGAAATTGGTCTGCATCATAGAGAATTGGTAAAATATCAGGTGATGTCTTCTATCAGAGAAGTATGGGAAATAAAGACCAAACTTGGTCCCTATAAGTCAGCTATTGCTGCAAGAAGGACCATGGGTACTTTGAAACGTAAGCCCAATCAAAGTACCAGAGAACTTTTAAAAGTTCTCAAGAAAGTCTACAGCTTGGCTGAGAAAAACCAAGATTTTGAGAGCCATGATTTTTTCCAACTGTTTTATGAGGCTTTGTCAAATAAAATTAAAGCTGTTGTGACCTGGGATTACTATCCCAAAAATGGTTGGGATTGGCTAATGGAAAGCGCCATCCTTTTTGCTGTTCTACAGAACAGTGTAAAGCCTCAAGATTAATTTAAAAAGCCCGCTCAGATAATAATTAAAGTTCAAAAAAAGTAATTATGCTGGAGTTGTTAAAAACTCCAGTCCTCCCAATCAGAGGAAAGTTACACCCAGTTTTAAAACTAAAAAAGTGAACATCTAGCTTAGGTGTTAAAATATTTAAAGGTCTGTAATTGACCAATAAAAAAAAAAACATGAGCAAAGCATGTTTAAATATTTTTTCCTCTCTCTCTTTCTAAAAGGAGTTTCACCCCCTCCTTTGCAAAAGGGGGGGGGGGGGGGTGGCGAAGGAGGAGAGTGATTTTATCTTGCAGCTAAAACTTTGCTGTGAAGAGAAAATTGACAGTCTTTTGGAATGTGCTTGTGTAAAAAAAAAAAAAAAAAAAGAGGCAAAGTCAAAGGGCAAAACTCCTCCATGACTAAAGGAGTAAGTTACACAGCAGGGCGAAAGTGAAACCTACTGTTATATCATTCCATGTATTTTTTTTTTTTTTTTTTTGTTCCTTACAGGTATTTTATAAAAACAGGATACCATAATAAGAAGTTATTGGATGAATATCCAAGTAACTATTTTGTTTCAGAAACTATTTTGTTTCAGAAACATTTCTAATAAATTCAAGAATTAATTTCTAAAAAAAAATAAAAAATAAATAAATAACTCAGCTAAAAGTATCTTTAAAGCTGAATTTGTAAATATTTTCAGCACTGCCCTGAAATCCCAAAAATAAAAAGCCCAGTTGAACTTAAACTTTAAAGGGAATGAAGTAATTTACATTCCCGCATTTAAAATTAATATGCCCTACGATCGATTATGTATTGATATCGATCTCTTTAAAAAGATTACATCCTATTGTGATTTTATTAAAATGTTATATTGTCTTAAGTGACAAGGCCATAAATAGGAACCTTCCCAGTCCTCTCACAATCGGCGCAAATGCCTTGTGATAAGAAAAAACTGGAATATAAGTGAGATCCATCGCAGGAATAATTACATTCTAGATGGCACCTTTTGTACAGGTAATTCCAACTCCCTAGAAGGGTCAGACAGGAGGATCATACCAGATGTATGTCCCCTGGAAAATAGTTGAGAGGTTTGCTTGGAAGGTGATGTTCTCAAATGCTCACATCCATACAGTATATACTGACTCTAATGAGCTTAGTAATTATACTCAATTCCTACTGGGATGGTATGGTAAGGTGTTCTTTTCCCTAACAGGTTAGTGACCTGGGAAATGTTAATAAGGTTCATATTTATGCCAGGAATATAATCACGTTAGTATAAAATTATCAAAATAGTTGGCCAATCCTAAAATAATTATTTAGGTATTCAACCCCTCAGGATAATTGTCCATGATCTGGATAATGACTCTAATAGTCATAATAAAATTGCTAAATGCATCTTATCCATTTCTATGGGGGGGGGAAATAGCCAATCATTTACTCATGGTAATCAATGACCAAAAATGTCATGTGTACATTGGCAGTGATATATGACATTGCTTTTCTATACACATGAATCTGGTAAATTCCACACTGTGGTCCAGATTAAAAGAAGGCCCTTAAATAAACTTAGTTACTGCCATATGCAGTAAACATATTAGTACCACATGAGGTTATTAATCATACAGGTACTAATACATTTTTTTTTTAATTTTTATTATTACCCGGCTAGGTATAAATAGGCCAAAATTTTAAGAACCCTGCTGCATTAAAATGTTTCGCAGACAGGATGTATATAGAAAGGATTTAAATAGATCCCACACTCATGGTAAAAAGAATTTTTCATGGAGTTCAAAAATATGTTTGCAAAAAGATTCCTGTGATGTGGTATAATAGACATACGCATTGCCAGGATTCAGTCTGATCCAAGTGTTAACGCACCTAATGTTTTCAATCAAACATTGCTGTCTTTCCCTAGCTTGCTATGTTTCGCTAGTGGAAATCATTAGGAATTTCAAGGAGAGGAGCGTTGTAAGATCAGTGCATAGTTCTTATGATAATCCTATACTTGATATTCTTAAACCAAATGGTCATTGCGTTTATATGCTGGTCTGAGACAGCTAAATAAACAAGTATCTATGTACGGCTAGCTGTACCATATATTGACCAATGCTTGATATAAGAAATACAAGGAGCTAAGTACTTCACTACACTAGATGATGCTCAATGATGGTGGAACATTCAGGTAAGTCCTGAAGACCCATACAAGCTGGCATTTAAATGTGGTAAGAAATAGTACAACTGGAACAGAATGTTAATTGGTTATATCAATTTTGGTTTTAAATTTGATTTTGTTTTTGTTTGTTATTTTACATAAGGCCATTGCCCGATGTACCTGAAAGAGAAAGTCTAACATATGTGGATGATATTTTTGTTGAATAGCATAATGTTTGAAAAGCATATACCAGAGATTAGATATGTTCTTAACCAGTTGAGAGAAGCGGGTGTTTAAAATTTCATTTCAGAAAGACCAATGGTGTCGCTCCAAGGTTCATCTCCTGAGACCTAAGGTTTGCAGCCTAAGTCTCCCACAAGAAAAAAATGGAGGCTGTAGTGGAGTCAAAAGTATCTGCCAAGATCAGTTGAATTGAGGACATGTTTGGGTATGGTATAAAGTATTCAATTGTATGCTTGTCATCCTAGGTTCCAAATAAGAATGCTGGAAGGTAATAAGTATAAGAAGAGACTTAAAGGATCAAAAGAATGTAAATGTAATAATATGACATTGTGATCATTTTCTCTTGACTTACATATCTTCAATTCTTATACTTCAGCATTAATGTTGATCCTGCCAATCATGGCAGAATATCATCATTAGATCATTGATGATTTTAGTTAATTAAAATATAATTAACCAATCGCTATATCATATATATATATAGCATAGTTGGAAAATGTAAATATTAATTAATAAGAATATGTATTCATACTGTCTATTTACTTAAATAGAAAAAGATTGACAGTCCAGACCAGATCGTTGATTGGTGAAGGTGAAGTGTACTACCAAAGACACAGCGATCGTATGGATGATGTTAATCCTTGGCGTCCAGTTCCGGAGGGAACCTGTCACCAAACCGCCATCCAGATCAGATCGTTGATTGGTAAAGACGAAGTTGACTACCAAAAGGCACAGCGATGGCATGGATGATGTTAATCTGTGATGCCCAGTTCCGGATGGAACCTGTCACCAAACTAAATTCTTCATCAGGAGTCATGAAGCAAGATGCTCCAGGATTTGTATTGCCGGAAAGAAAGATTTGTTGCAGAAGTCCCTTGTGTGCTTGAATCCCAGAATATCAATTGAAAGGAGGGATAATATATCCCATTTTCAGCTTGTAGCAATACAAGAGTGGATTCACTGAAGAGTTTCTTCAATTTCTGGTTTACCAGCTTTATTTTATTACATTTGACAAAGGGGGGGGGGGTTACACCACCACTGCAACGGTTCATTTTGTTTCCATAAAGACTTGAACCCATCAAGGAAAATCCAAGTCATACAAGAACATTCCTTTATCATATGGATGAAGAGAGAAACGTACTTCAAGTATGACGAAAAATAATAATATGGCCATATCTTTTAAACAACTATGATATTTCTGTAGACCCGTTTTCTTAGGATGTCCAAGGCTGTTCGCCGGAATTCTAAGAAACGTGGGGGGGATTTGTCAGAACATTTGGGGTTAAAAGAATTTATATTCTTATATATATAGGCCTTTATATTGTATATTTTTCAAATGAACATGAGAGGAGCCATTTTGGCTCTAAAGTTGAATCAGAGTTCATAGCCCATGAATAGGCATTGTTGCAAAAGTTGCTTTATGTCTTGAGACTGTGTAAAAATACCAGTATCCCAGGTTATATATCTTTTGTCTTTGACACTTATAGATAAGGGGAGTTGGTACAAACTTACACAGCCTGCAAAACTAAACAGTATTTTCAAGAACAAACCACGTAACAAAAAGGGCTTATCCACAAATGATATATTTTAAATAATAATGTTTCTTTTATACATCTTTACAATGTATCTGTATTAGGTAACATTATATAAACTTGTTTTCTTTCTTTATATATATATATATATATATATATATATTATTAATAGAGTGCAATTATGGTATCTTATTTAGGAAACCATTCATAAATAACTGGTAGGCTTATCGTAAGAATCCTGACTACACTTTCATGGCATTTACGACCCCAGTTAATTGTGTGGGGTATATTTTCTCATACACATATATTTTAAGAAGCGCCAGGATGGCTGGGGATATTGACACTTGATTGTCAACCATTAGACAATTAGTGGTGTTTTGTTAAGCCAAGGTCAGAAGGTCATGTCAATCACATTTAAAGTAATTTCTGATCTAACACTGCCCCTAGGAGGCTGAAATTGGTAATCACTCAAAATGGCGTTGGTCTTGGTTGTCAAGGTAACCTATATACTCCATCGTCATATGACATCATCCATTACATAGTAATGAGACCTACACCCACTTTTGGGGTGAGATAAAAAGGAGAGACAGATAGCAAAGAGGGAGCTATGGGAAGATCTGGAGGAGCTCTGAGGATGGCTGGACGGGTCTGTCTCTAAAGGTGGAAAGAAGTCTCTTTAGGGACTTTGCTTCTCAAACTGACAGAATTCTTAAAGACCTGGTAAAGTATTAATCTTTCCAATGTATACCTTTTTAGGTAATTGAAGTTTGGTTAAGCATATTCTTGACTAATCCAATCCATTGTTAGTTCTGCTTTGAAGTGAAGTGAATTCTAACTGCAGTATGAATTTGTTTTGCTTCTAAACCAAGGGAGATACATATATATTGTTATATCTCATAATACTGACTTCAAAGTTTTAGAATTGGATTGGTTATAGTATGTGTTAAACCATTGATTCATTCTAAATCTAAAATATAAGCTTTGATCAAATTATCCAGCTGTGCACAATATAACAATTTTTGTTTGTGCATTTAAGAGTGTAATAAGAAGGTCTGTTGGTTTTGAGAAGAGATCACATCATAGTATTAAGGTAAATAATATTTGTTTACACAAGTCTGTGAAGTCACTGAAAGCTATTCACAAGTTACCAAGTTTAAAATGTACAAGTATCATTTAGGTATTGAAATGTGATATTTTGTTATAAGAAATTGAATAAGAGAACTGTGAATATTATCTGAACCATCATTTATCTTTGATATGTAGAAGTATATCCATTTATTTGTTTTATCACGAAATATACCTGATATTATTTTGCACTGTATTTTTAGTTAATAAATATATATTTTTAAGCAACATCATTTGTATCACTTGTCTTCAAAATAGCACGGATAAACGAACTTGAATTTCTTGTAGGTATTGGTAGAAAATTGTAAATCTCCCAAATCAAAGATTTGCATATTTTCATGATTACAATACTATTTTATTATTTCAGTATAAACATTCTGACATAATTGGAGGTCCCACCGAGGTCCGTTAACGTTTGAAACAAGTGATGTATTTTTGCAAAATTATATATATTTTATTGTCATTTTTTTTTTTTAGAAAAAAAAAATAATAATTTTAAAAATAAATAGTTTTTTTTTTTTGTGTTTTTAATATTGCCATTGTTAGTTGCAATATTGAAAAATTACAGACACTAAAGTTATTTTGAGTGTAGCCGGTCCTGCTGATGCAGAAAATGAAATTGGTCTGCATCACAGGGAATTGGTAAAATATCAGATGATGTCTTATATCAGAGAAGTATGGGAAATAAAGACCGAACTTGGTCCCTATAAGTCAGCTATTGCTGCAAGAAGGACCATGGGTACTTTGAAACGTAAGCCCAATCAAAGTACCAGAGAACTTTTAAAAGTTTTCAAGAAAGCCTACAGCTTGGCTGAGAAAAACCAAGATTTTGAGAGCCATGATTTTTTCCAACTGTTTTATGAGGCTTTGTCAAATAAAATTAAAGCTGTTGTGACCTGGGATTACTATCCCAAAAATGGTTGGGATTGGCTAATGGAAAGCGCCATCCTTTTTGCTGTTCTACAGAACAGTGTAAAGCCTCAAGATTAATTTAAAAAGCCCGCTCAGATAATAATTAAAGTTCAAAAAAAGTAATTATGCTGGAGTTGTTAAAAACTCCAGTCCTCCCAATCAGAGGAAAGTTACACCCAGTTTTAAAACTAAAAAAGTGAACATCTAGCTTAGGTGTTAAAATATTTAAAGGTCTGTAATTGACCAATAAGGAGAAAAACATGAGCAAAGCATGTTTAAATATTTTTTCCTCTCTCTCTTTCTAAAAGGAGTTTCACCCCCTCCTTTTCAAAGGGGGGGGGGGGGTGGCGAAGGAGGAGAGTGATTTTATCTTGCAGCTAAAACTTTGCTGTGAAGAGAAAATTGACAGTCTTTTGGAATGTGCTTGTGTAAAAAAAAAAAAAAAAAAAAAAAAAAAAAAGAGGCAAGGTCAAAGGGCAAAACTCCTCCATGACTAAAGGAGTAAGTTACACAGCAGGGCGAAAGTGAAACCTACTGTTATATCATTCCATGTTTTTTTTTTTTTTTTTGTTCCTTACAGGTATTTTATAAAAACAGGATACCATAATAAGAAGTTATTGGATGAATATCCAAGTAACTATTTTGTTTCAGAAACTATTTTGTTTCAGAAACATTTCTAATAAATTCAAGAATTAATTTCTAAAAAAAAAAATAAAAAATAAATAAATAACTCGGCTAAAAGTATTTTTAAAGCTGACTTTGTAAATATTTTCAGCACTGCCCTGAAATCCTAAAAGTAAAAAGCCTAGTTGAACTTCAACTTAAAGGGAATGAAGTAATTTACATTCCCGCATTTAAAATAAATATGCCCTACGATCGATTATGTATTGATATCGATCTCTTTAAAAAGATTACATCCTATTGTGATTTTATTAAAATGTTATATTGTCTTAAGTGACAAGGCCATAAATAGGAACCTTCCCAGTCCTCTCACAATCGGCGCAAATGCCTTGTGATAAGAAAAAACTGGAATATAAGTGAGATCCATCGCAGGAATAATTACATTCTAGATGGCACCTTTTGTACAGGTAATTCCAACTCCCTAGAAGGGTCAGACAGGAGGATCATACCAGATGTATGTCCCCTGGAAAATAGTTGAGAGGTTTGCTTGGAAGGTGATGTTCTCAAATGCTCACATCCATACAGTATATACTGACTCTAATGAGCTTAGTAATTATACTCAATTCCTACTGGGATGGTATGGTAAGGTGTTCTTTTCCCTAACAGGTTAGTGACCTGGGAAATGTTAATAAGGTTCATATTTATGCCAGGAATATAATCACGTTAGTATAAAATTATCAAAATAGTTGGCCAATCCTAAAATAATTATTTAGGTATTCAACCCCTCAGGATAATTGTCCATGATCTGGATAATGACTCTAATAGTCATAATAAAATTGCTAAATGCATCTTATCCATTTCTATGGAGGGGAAAATAGCCAATCATTTACTCATGTTAATCAATGACCCAAAATATCATGTGTACATTGGCAACGATATATGACATCGCTTCGCTATACACATGGATCTGGTAAATTCCACACTGTGGTCCAGATTAAAATAAAACCCATGTCGTTTCATAAATGAACATGAAACCCTTAAATAATCTTAGTTACTGCCATATGCAGTAAACATATTAGTACCACATGAGGTCATTATTCATACAGGTACTAATACATTTTTTTTTTATTATTTTAAATTTTAATTATTACACGGCCAGGTATAAATAGGCCAAAATTTCAAGAACCCTGCTGCATTAAAATGTTTTGCAGACAGGATGTATATAGAAAGGATTTAAATAGATCCTATACCCATGGTAAAAAGAGTTTTTCATGGAGTTCAAAAATATGTTTGCAAAAAGATTCCTGTGATGTGGTATAATAGACATACGCATTGCCAGGACTCAGTCTGATCCAAGTGTAAACGCACCTAATGTTTTCAATCAAACATTGCTGTCTTTCCCTAGCTTGCTATGTTTCGCTAGTGGAAATCATTAGGAATTTCAAGGAGAGGAGCGTTGTAAGATCAGTGCATAGTTCTTATGATAATCCTATACTTGATATTCTTAAACCAAATGGTCATTGCGTTTATATGCTGGTCTGAGACAGCTAAATAAACAAGTATCTATGTACGGCTAGCTGTACCATATATTGACCAATGCTTGATATAAGAAATACAAGGAGCTAAGTACTTCACTACACTAGATGATGCTCAATGATGGTGGAACATTCAGGTAAGTCCTGAAGACCCATACAAGCTGGCATTTAAATGTGGTAAGAAATAGTACAATTGGAACAGAATGTTAATTGGTTATATCAATTTTGGTTTTAAATTTGATTTTGTTTTTGTTTGTTATTTTACATAAGGCCATTGCCTGATGTACCTGAAAGAGAAAGTCTAACATATGTGGATGATATTTTTGTTGAATAGCATAATGTTTGAAAAGCATATACCAGAGATTAGATATGTTCTTAACCAGTTGAGAGAAGCGGGTGTTTAAAATTTCATTTCAGAAAGACCAATGGTGTCGCTCCAAGGTTCATCTCCTGAGACCTAAGGTTTGCAGCCTAAGTCTCCCACAAGAAGAAAATGGAGGCTGTAGTGGAGTCAAAAGTATCTGCCAAGATCAGTTGAATTGAGGATATGTTTGGGTATGGTATAAAGTATTCAATTGTATGCTTGTCATCCTAGGTTCCTAATAAGAATGCTGGAAGGTAATGTATAAGAAAAGATTTTTAAGACCTCAAGAGAATGTAAATGTAATAATATGACATTGTGATAATTCTCTCCTGACTTACAGATCTTCAAATCTTATACTTCAGCATTAATGTTGATCCTGCCAATCATGGCAGAATATCATCATTAGATCATTGATGATTTTAGTTAAAATAAAATATAATTAACCAATTGCTATATCATATATATAGCATAGATAGAAAAAGTCAATATATTAATTAATAAGAATATGTATTCATACTGTCTATTTACTTAAATAGAAAAAGATTGACAGTCCAGACCAGATCGTTGAGTGGTAAAGGTGAAGTGAACTGCCAAACGACACAGTGATCGTATGGATGATGTTAATCCTTGGTGTCCAGTTTCGGAGGGAACCTGTCACCAAACTACCATCCAGACCAGATCGTTGATTGGTAAAGACGAAGTTGACTACCAAAAGACACAACGATAGTTTGCATGATGTTAATCTGTGATGCCCAGTTCCAGATGGAACCTGTCACCAAACCGAATCCTTCATCAGGAGTCATGAAGCAAGATGCTCCAGGATTTGTATTGCCGGAAAGAAAGATTTGTTGCAGAAGTCCCTTGTGTGCTTGAATCCCAGAATATCAATTGAAAGGAGGGATAATATATCCCATTTTCAGCTTGTAGCAATACAAGAGTGGATTCACTGAAGAGTTTCTTCAATTTCTGGTTTACCAGCTTTATTTTATTACATTTGACAAGGGGGGGGTTACACCACCACTGCAACGGTTCATTTTGTTTCCATAAAGACTTGAACCCATCAAGGAAAATCCAAGTCATACAAGAACATTCCTTTATCATATGGATGAAGAGAGAAACGTACTTCAAGTATGACGAAAAATAATAATATGGCCATATCTTTTAAACAACTATGATATTTCTGTAGACCCGTTTTCTTAGGATGTCCAAGGTTGTTCGCCGGAATTCTAAGAAACGTGGGGGGGATTTGTCAGAACATTTGGGGTTAAAAGAATTTATTTTCATATATATATATAGGCCTTTATATTGTATATTTTTCAAATGAACATGAGAGGAGCCATTTTGGCTCTAAAGTTGAATCAGAGTTCATAGCCCATGAATAGGCATTGTTGCAAAAGTTGCTTTATGTCTTGAGACTGTGTAAAAATACCAGTATCCCAGGTTATATATCTTTTGTCTTTGACACTTATAGATAAGGGGAGTTGGTACAAACTTACACAGCCTGCAAAACTAAACAGTATTTTCAAGAACAAACCACGTAACAAAAAGGGCTTATCCACAAATGATATATTTTAAATAATAATGTTTCTTTTATACATCTTTACAATGTATCTGTATTAGGTAACATTATATAAACTTGTTTTCTTTCTTTATATATATATATATATATATATATATATATATATATATATATATATATATATATATATATATATATATTATTAATAGAGTGCAATTATGGTATCTTATTTAGGAAACCATTCATAAATAACTGGTAGGTTTATCGTAAGAATCCTGACTTCACTTTTATGGCATTTACAGCCCCAGTTAATTGTGTGGGGTATATTTTCTCATACACATATATTTTAAGAAGCGCCTGGACGGCTGGGGATATTGACACTTGATTGTCAACCATTAGACAATTAGTGGTGTTTTGTTAAGCCAAGGTCAGAAGGTTATGTCAATCACATTAAAAGTAATTTCTGATCCAACACCGCCCCTAAGAGGCTTAAATTGGTAATTATTCAAAATGGCGTTGGTCTTGGTTGTCAAGGTAACATAGGTAACTCCATCGTCATATGACATCATCCATTACATAGTAATGAGACCTACACCCACTTTTGGGGTGAGATAAAAAGGAGAGACAGATAGCAAAGAAGAGAGCTATGGGAGGAGAGCTATGGGAAGATCTGGAGGAGCTCTGAGGATGGCTGGATGGGTCTGTCTCTAAAGGTGGAAAGAAGTCTCTTTAGGGACTTTGCTTCTCAAACTGACAGAATTCTTAAAGATCTGGTAAAGTATTAATCTTTCCAATGTATACCTTTTTAGGTAATTGAAGTCTGGTTGAGCATATTCTTGACTAATCCAATCCATTGTTAGTTCTGCTTTGAAGTGAAGTGAATTCTAACTGCAGTATGAATTTGTTTTGCTTCTAAACCAAGGGAGATACATATATATTGTTATATCTCATAATACTGACTTCAAAGTTTTAGAATTGGATTGGTTATAGTATGTGTTAAACCATTGATTCATTCTAAATCTAAAATATAAGCTTTGATCAAATTATCAAGCTGTGCACAATATAACAATTTTTGTTTGTGCATTTAAGAGTGTAATAAGAAGGTCTGTTGGTTTTGAGAAGAGATCACATCATAGTATTAAGGTAAACAATATTTGTTTACACAAGTCCGTGAAGTCACGGAAGGCTATTCACAAGTTACCAAGTTTAAAATGTATAAGTATCATTTAGGTATTGAAATGTGATATTTTGTTATAAGAAATTGAATAAGAGAACTGTGAATATTATCTGAACCATCATTTATCTTTGATATGTAGAAGTATATCCATTTATTTGTTTTATCACGAAATATACCTGATATTTAATTTGCACTGTATTTTTAGTTAATAAATATATATTTTTGAACAACATCATTTGTATCACTTGTCTTCAAAATAGCACGGATAAACGAACTTGAATTTCTTGTAGGTATTGGTAGAAAATTGTAAATCTCCCAAATCAAAGATTTGCATATTTTCATAATTACAATACTGTTTTATTATTTCAGTATAAACATTCTGACAGTACTTACCGGAGGATGACATGGGAACATATTTCAAAGCGAGCTTCATCTCTCCTCTGTTCTCCAACCCAATACCAGCAGCCGGGGTCTGAAAGATAAAGCCATGTGCTCCGATTACATTGTTTGGGAAAAAAGAACAAAAAAAAGAAACCCCCAAACAAAACAAAAAGAGCTCCCTTAATGGAGACACAGCACTGTGGGGAGTCTGTCTATCCTCCTTTTCTCCCTCCAAATACATTGAAGGCATAGGTGTGCGCAGCCTATTGCATTAGGGTGTGCACCCCAAAGCTCAAACATATATGTGTGTGCGAATGTGTATATATACGAAAGGTGTCAGTAGAGCAGTGAATGGTGCCATAAGGGCAGATACTGGTGGTGTCAGTAGGGCAGTTACAATACTATTTTAATAATTTTTTACATTTTTTAGGAGAAAAAAAATAGATTTTTTTTTTATTTGATGAAATATCAGTGGACTAAACATTGGAAATATGCACCACACGGGGTGATTAGGGTGTGCCCAGGCATACCTGGCACACCCTGTGCGCACGCCTATGATTGAAGGGTTAAAAAGGATCTGTGACAAGAAGGATAAAAATCCCATCTGCCATTGGGACACCAAAGCTTGTTTAAACTTTTGGTTGGGAAATTGGTAATAATCCACAGCTGAGCCTCGTTTTTTTTACTCCACACCAAAACTGCAAAGGCAGTGGAGGAGGGTGCACACATGCTGCGGCTGTGATGCTTTGCTTCACACCATCAGCAAAAATTAACACCCCTACCCCCCACCCCCACTCCACTCCCGCTGCATTCGTTGGGCGGCACTGCAGCCAAGGCCATGATGCAACCACCATATGGACCTGGAGGAATATTCTGCAGAAGCCAATGATTAACTGATTGTGGTTGCAATACTTTCCAATGCAAACAAATGATTATTGTACATTTCTTCTTTTTGTAATATGGGTGCATTCATCATTTTCATTCTCAAAAGTTGGGTTTGATTCACAGGTCATCGTTCAATAAGTAACCATATGATACAACTAGTGGCAATGCAGGTTATGTAATGTAGCGACCAAAACTTCGGTTAGCAGGATCTGACTCTATATTAGCATGACATTGTAGGACTTAAGCTCATATGCTTAATACCATCCTACCCGTACATACCCTCCCTCCAAAAACATCAGGGATGACTCGGACTAGTTTCTGGAGTAAAATGGCCTTGCGGCCTTTTATTTAAAACATATAATTTAACATAAATATATAAATAACTGTATTTCCTTAAATAACATGTTAAGGTAACTTACTCAGTAAGAACTATGACTATGACCTAGGTCACTGGTACAACCTCGTTAATTTAAAACCTGCCAGTCGGAAACCCCGGACACGGCATTATAACAACATACCCCAGTGACCTGGCATTTTAACTCCTGCAGGTTAACCCTTAGGGCCTGAAGGTACCAACTACAATCCCCATCCTTCCATGTATGGGTACCAGCAAAACTCCCATCATCTGGATGGGTACAATCAAACAACCCCCCATCCTTGGATGGGTACACATGTTACAACTTGTAACAGAACTTATCCTATTCAAGGAACAAACAACTACTGCCACAGCACGAAAGGGGTAACCCCTTACCCTTGCGAGCACCTCCACACCCTAAGCCCTCTATGTATGCCTTCTTGCAAGCCTAAAGACCATAGGTCTGTGCCCACCTCATTGAGATGTACACCATCGCTGCGCAAATAACGCCATGTGTCAACCTCCAACTCCCTGTGACGAATGGCTAAGCCCCCATTCCTTAAAAAAAACCGGCTCACTACTTTATTAACCTTTATCCTGGCCCTATTCACTTTTTTATCTGATAGGGCCCAGCGCCACGATAGCCTGCCTACCATGTCAGACCACACTAATACCATCTTGGGATAAGCAGCTTTTAAACGCAGGAAATCACACTTGATGTCCCTGATAAGGTCCCTCATGGATCTAGCTCCCATGTCATTTCCACCCACGTGTAAAAACAATACATCAGGGGCCCTGTCCAGGCGAGAGAATCTATGCACTTCCCCCAATACCCTATTCCACTGCATGCCCGGAACCCCAATCCACCTGATGAGGGCCTCTTGTCTGGGGATGCGAAGCTGTCTGCCGTTCGGCCGAACGTCCGCTCTCTTGGCCCCCCAAAACACGTAGGAGTGACCGAGTATCCAAACCAGACATGCATCTTGACCTGTAGACAAATTAGATAATACAACCTCATGAACTTTAAACCCAACACCCCACTCATCAAACAACCCCAGCTAACATTACATTTGAACCATGTTAGGGCGGACATACAGTTTGAATCTATCCGAATCCCATCTGCCAATACGTCTAATCACCTCCTGACTCAAACCTGCCCTGGCCGCCTCTGTGGCCGCCCCAATCCTAAAAGAATGTGATGAGAATTGTAAAGGGTCACATCCCACCCTGGCCACGCATTTCCTAAAAAAAACGTTACAAACTGGTATTTTGAAAGACACAAACCGTCCTCATGTATCAAGAAGGGGCCAGTAACGGCAGGCCTAACCGTCATGAAAGCTCCCACAAGCCTAACCGGGCATATGTCATGCTCTGCAATCTTCCCAAACTCCAGATATTTTCCTCTCCCTGCTTGATCCGTTTTTGACCTATGAATCCATATGCGGACTCTATCTTCCCATACTTCAACCTCCCCGTGGAAAAGGCCGCCCGGAACCGTCTTTGACGGGCTCACTAACTCACTTATCCTCAGCGCCCCAAAAAAGGCCAGCGCGAACGCTGCTTTGAATAATGCGCATTCGTACTCGGATCTGCTGACCCTTTCCAAACTAAGCATCAACTGCTTAAGCATTTCAAAAGAGACAGGGCGCCTCCCGTCCCTCTGTTTATAAGCTTTTCTATATCCCTTGACTGCTTGCCGTAACCAAAATTCCTTCGTATGGTCCCGACTCCCTTGCCACTTAAAAAGGAAGGCCAAACCTGCCAATTCACGATTGATGGCAGCTGCCGAGATACCTTTTTCAAAGTCCCTAATTATAAAATACAGCACTGCCTTGTCCACGTCCGGATCATCTGATCCCATGCCCAAGTCCTGCAGAAAGGCGAACCACTCCTTCCATACCTTAGAGTAGGCATTCCATGTAGCCATACTCACGGATCGCTGAATCCATTTTGCTGCTGTTCCAAGGCAATGTTCCATATCCAGCTGGGACAGGCGACCCCCTGATGATCTGCCTCTGGTGCCAACCTCCGGAACCTGTCCCACTGAAAACGAGACAAAGCGTCAGCCAAGGTGTTCTCCGACCCTGGTAGATGCACGGCATAAATGAACACATTCAGTTGTAAACAACGAAGTACTAGATGGCGCAAAAGCCTGACCACCGGCACTGATGCCGCAGTCAGCCGATTAACCACTTGCACCACCCCCAGATTGTCACAATTGAAGCGAACCTTCAGGTTTCGCAACGACTTGCCCCATAGCTCCATGGCCACCACAATGGGAAACAGCTCCAAAAGTACCAGGTTCTTTAAGAACCCAGCCTCCCGCCAAGCCGCCGGCCACATAGCCGCACACCAGTGGCCCTTACAAAAAGCACCAAACCCCGTTGACCCAGCGGCGTCAGTAAACAACTCTAGGTCCCAGTTGCTGACCGGCCCAGACATCCATAAAGCCCTTCCATTGAAAGACTCCAAGAATACCTGCCACACCCGTAAGTCCTCCCTGTGATCTCTAGTCAGACTCACGAAATGTGTCGGCGCCCGGATCCCTGCAGTGGCGGCTGACAGCCGCCTGCAGAAAATTCGTCGCATAGGGATGATTTGGCAAGCGAAGTTTAGCTTACCTAGCAAAGATTGGAGTTGGCGAAGTTGCAATTTCCTAACTCCAATGGTCCCTCGAACTTCCTCTTTCAACTTCGACAGTTTGTCCTGCGGAATCCTGCATTCCATCCTCCTTGAATCTATCTCTATTCCGAGAAATAATCGCCGTTGGACCTTCTGTTTTTTCCGGGGCTAGCGGCACCCCAAATCTTTTTGCTAGATACTGCAAAGTACCCAAAAGCACTGCACATATGTTGGAACCCGCTGGACCCACACATAAGAAGTCGTCCAAATAATGGATGACTGAATTGATACCAGACACATCCCGTACCGCCCATTCCAAGAACGAACTGAACGTTTCGAAAAGAGCACAGGATATAGAGCATCCCATTGGAAGGCATCGGTCTACATAGTAGGCCCCTTCCCATTTACAGCCTAGCCATCTGAAACTGTCGGGATGAACTGGCAACAGCCGAAAAGCCGATTCTATATCGGACTTGGCCATTAATGACCCCTGCCCATATCTCCTAACCCATGAGACCGCTGCGTCAAAAGATGTGTACGTAACCGCACAATCTTCCGGGGCTATAGCATCATTCACCGACCCTCCCTTCGGGAAGGAAAGGTGATGTATGAGTCTAAACTTATTGGGCTCTCTCTTTGGTACCACGCCCAAGGGAGAGACCACTAACCCTTGTAGTGGTCTTTCCTTAAAGGGACCCGCCATGCGTCCCAATGACACTTCTTTTTCCAATTTTTCAGAGACCACTGCTGCATGCAGCAAAGCTGACCTCAAATTTTTGGCCTCAGGTGGCACCTCCGCCAAGGCACAAGGAATGTGAAAACCCTCCCTAAAACCTGCCTCCAGCGTGGCGGCCGCTGTTCGGTCAGGGTACCTACTGAGGAAAGGCCGCATCCTTTCCACCCGTACCGGGGTCCTCCCTCTTACCTGAAGTATCTCCGGCGCGTCCTTTTCCTTTTTCGAAACATTTAGCCAATGCATGGGATCCCCCGCAGCCGGAATACAAATGCTTGAAACGACAGTTGGCTCCAAATCTGCAAGTTCCCTCATTAAATTGCCAGCAATATCCCCATTTCTTCTCGGCCGGTTGTCCTGGGGTTGCTGAACCTCCGACCCCTGCCTGAAAAAACTGACTAGGGGCCCTCGCTGCCGTCATCAACCTCATCCACAAGCTGATGTCCTTGTGATCCCAGCGTAGATTCGGTCGCACCGCCATCCTCTGACGAAATTGCTCATCATAGCGTAGCCACGCCATGCCCCCGTATGTTCTATGGGCCTCACTAATGGCCTCTAGGTACACAAACAGCGCTGAACAATGTTCTGGCGCTTTTTCACCTACCACACTCGCCAAAATGGCGAACGCTTGTAGCCAATTGGAGAACGTTCGCGGGATCAAGCGATACCTACGCTTCTCCTCATCCTCCTTTTTTCCTTCCACCGGTTTTAACCTATCCAGATTAAATTTTTCTAGCGGCAGCAACGTGAAAATTTCCACGTACTCGCCTTTCCATATTTTTTCCTTTACCTCTGCTTTTAAATGAGCCCCCAAAGGGCCCTCAAAGCAGACATATACCTCGCTCCTTGCCGCATCTGCTAATCTAACTGAATCAGCTTTTTTCTCAGTTGTCTTCACCTGGTCCCCCGAAGTCGTTGCCACCGCAGTGCCAGAGGGGGGCACCACGACTGCTGAAACAGCTGCCTCCGGCGAAACCTGAACCTCACCTGCAACAGATGGGGTGGTCCCTGTCTGTGGGGTATTCCTCTCTGCTGTCCACGCAGTCGCCGGACCACCTCCTGACCCTGATTCCACCCGTGCTACAAGTTCTTTTAGGCCAGTTAACAACTCCCGCAACCCCTCATTCCCTGTTTGAGGCGCTGCTGCTGACGGTGGAGCTGATACCTTCTCCCCCCCCCCTGGCCTGACTACACCCCCCGACCGTGAACTACCCCCCTGCACATTTTGTCCCAATAAATTATGTAAAAGAATAGTAACAGGATTAGAAGAATCGCACTCACCGGGCTGCACTGGGCCGCGCCCAACAGCCGCCACTCCTGGAACCAGCGATGCTTGATGTCCCTGATCGTCGCCTCTGTCAGACCCGGACAGCTCTCCTTCCGACCGATCGTCGTGCTCGTTCGTCCTGCCGATTTCTCGTTGCACCCCACTTGCGGATGCAGTGGTTGCCGAGGGCCTGCGGTGCTGTGTACGGCCACTCCTCCCTTGGATACCGCTAGGCCCGCTGGATACCCCTGGTGATGGACTCCTGCGTCTACTGTTGCGCGGGGTGTGTGCTGACCGTCTATTACCTCCCCTCACGCTGGCACTGGCGTCTCTCTCTGACCTGCTATCACCCTGCGGCGGACTACTGTCCATCTCGGTCGCCCGTGCCCTCCGTCCCTCTCCTGCTGACCTCTCAGGGGGCTGTAAGCATCTGCGCCTGGCGGGGGGGGGGGGGGAAGAGCCGCGTGCATTGCTGGGCACCCTTCCCCCAGTCCCTCCAACTTTCCTCCGATTCCCCCGGGCCTCTCCTCGTCCATCCCTCTGCCTGGCCTGTATGATGGGTGTCTGGGCCTCTCCCGCTGCCATCCCCCGCTGCGCTGTTCTAGATGAGCCCATATCAGCCTCAGGGCTGTATCTCTCTGGTGGACGTGATCGCCTTGCCCTGGGAGTTGGTGACCCCCCCCCCCCCCGCTCACCGTCGCCCCGCCATCCGTGATCAAACACAGCTGCTCCTGGAGCCAGTCCGCGCCGTTAGCGGTAACCGCCGCTCTCAGCTGCTCTACAAAACCCTCCATCGCTGCCATGCTGTGTATCAGGAAGGGGAAGGTGGAGAGCTGTGAGGTGTGCTTCTAATCTCGTCCACCACCACACTCAAACTGACATCACTTCCCCTTCCTACATCTCCTACACAAAACTTCCTGCAGCCCCTCCCCTTCTCTAAAAGGAGAAGTGTAACCCTTTCAGGGACAGGCAGATGTGCAGTCCAGCACTGTCATGCCGTCCCTGCGCTTAGGGTCCCCCTGGCTCCGTGACTCTCTTTCTGTGACTTAAAAGTGCCAGAAGAGTGGACAGCCATCAAAGCCAATGCAGACTCCATTACGTTGCATCATGAGGTCAAGCTTACAGGAGCGAAGAGCATAGGAATGTCCATACCATTGTCCTACTTTTTCCTTTCCCAATCACAGGCTGGGGGTGGAGAGATGGCAGGGGAAGCCAAACTTAAGAAGCCACTTTCCTCATAATACCCATAGAATGGAGGAGTATGCTTTTGGGGAGGATGAACCTCTAGGAATACACATGCAGGCTTCCTTAATTTCAGATTTTTGTCCAGAGTATTACATTAAATTGTTGTAAAATAGGGATATACATGAATATGGAAAATAAGTGAAGCCAGTAACATGATTGTTAAGCAGCAGACAGTAAAGTTCCATTTAACCATTCTGGTGATGTCAGCCCACGCTAGAGGCATGTAACATTTTAGAAGGTTTTGTGATTCCCCCCCTCCAAGCAGCGTGGCTGTTGCTGCTCCTGTACACATCAGAGAAGCATTGTGTGGTAGTGGCTCCCCAACTTAGTCGTGGTTCCAGCTGATACCATCTCTTCAGTCTGTCACTCCAGTCCCACGTCCCTAAATTCACGTTAACTTCACCCAAAAAGCTGTTCCGGCCCAGTGCATCATGGTGCCACACCGACAGGTTCAGAGTTTGTGCCAGAAGAGACTGCTTGGGAGTCTTATACTGAAGAGGAAAAACATTTAAAACACTAAATCATGCAAACAATTTGGAGATGTACAGATTTCTCAATAGGGACACAAACCGCTATATAATCTAAAGTAAAACATATTTTTGCAGTGGGCTTTAAGGCCTCGTTTACATGGGGGATAAAAAAGAAAAAAAAATGCCATATTTTACTGTCCCTGACCGCCAAGCCACAAGCTAACATGGCCATCCTAGTACACAATGCCAAGATTGTGGCGCAACAAAATTTATACAATAGGTTGCATTTGTGAGGCAGTAGAAAAGTTTGGTAGAGAGTGTTTGTGTAGATGAGCCCTTAAAGTGGATGTCTGAGCAAAATAAAATAAAATAAAAATCTCTCTGCAATACATACACAGTTACCCATGCTTTATCTCTTCAAAATGTTGCAAGTACAGGAGATCAACAATCCCAACTCCTAATTTCCTGTAGACCACTTTTAACGCTTCATTGAAATCCCAAGCAGCGTTGTCATCCCTTCCCGAGTTCTCTTCTCTGTAGACTACAAAACACGCCTCTTCCCTACGTTATGATGATGAGGAGAGGGGCGGGTGTTTTGTAATAACACGGTGAAGCGATTGGCTGTCCAGCGCTCTGCAAAACATTTTGGTCTGCCTCCAGAAGACGCATTTATCTCCTGGGAGTGCTCTTCCGCTCTCCCAGAGACTGTATAGCCACCAGTTTCATTCAACTTACTCCTCCCATGCCAGGGGGGTCAGTGTGTTGATTCACCATGGTGTTCAATTTACATGTATACAACAAATTATAGATACTAAGGGTAGATACATATTCCTACGCTGTATTTTGGAAGGTCAACAATGTTTTGATGAACCTATATATCCCTCCGCCCCTTCTCCGCAGATGTCTAAAAAGCTAGTGGCCTCATTTTAAGTTCATCACCCTAACATCCCCACCCTTGTGGTGTTTTTTTTTTATATTTTAAATGTCGCTTTGGATAAACTTTCTGTCACTACCCTGTCGGGACCTATGCCCAGAGGCCTTTCAGCATTTTCTAGGCTTATAGCGGAGATGGGCTTAAAGGATGTCTGGAGAATGTGGCACCCTACAGTTAAACAATACTCTTGTTATTCTGCAACCCATGGTGGTCTTTCTAGGATCAATTTGGACCTAGAAAATGAGGAGATATTCCCATTGGTTTTCTCAGCCAATTGTGAACCTCGCACTGTATGCGATCACTCCCCGTTCTGGGTAACATTGTCTAAGGGGGGACCCCCAAAACAAATTCTGTAGTAACAACACACTTCCTTCCTAGAGTAACAACAATGTCGTCCACAGATTCATTACAGTAAGTGAGTGTTGTCACCCAAGACAGGAAAGTGTGTTAGTGTGTTTCAAGGGAAATCTACCCATCTACCCTTCATTTTTATTAATATGTTCTGTAGCGCTCTGACCCATCTTCCTATGTGCTGTCTAAGGATTGCTGTGAGATCAGACCGGACAATGCTCCTCCCTCCACAACCTGTCTGACAACGCAGCTAGCAAGGAGACAGACGCTTTTTACAATTTTTCCTCTCCAAGGCCTTGCCTAGGACATTTTAGCCGATAAGCCCCACCCTCCTGCATCCCTTGTGAGACATAGGGGGTTATTTACCAAAGGCAAAGCCACTGTGCATTTGCAAGTGCAGTCACTGTAGATCTAAGGCGGGACATGCAAAGAAAATAAAAAACAGCATTTTTTCTTGCACATGATTGGATGATAAAATCAGCAGAGCTTCCCCTCAGATTTACAGGCACTGCATTTCCAAGTGCACCCTTTAGTGCACAGTGGATTTTCCTTTAGTACAGTAACCCCATAGTTACATAGTGAGGCTGGTTGGAAAAAAAAATAGAAACAAGTCCATCTAGTTAAAAGTGGAAAAAATAAAATAATTATAAAATCCCATGTCTCGGTCAAGTACTACATGTACTTTGTCCCCTGGGGAACAGAACACATTAAAGAAGAATCACGCTTACATTTAAGGAAAAATTCCAGCCAGCACATCTATAGCCTGGTAAGTTGCAATATATTTTTTTATACAATTTAAGTTGAACTGAACCTTACAAGATAATTGTTTTAGGCCACTTGTAAATTTACCCGATTCCCCCATCAACACAGGAGTTGTTGACAGAGACATTGTATTCTCCTGGCGGGGGAAGCCACCCCCGCCGGTTGAAGACAGTGATTATTGCTAGCGCCTATAGCAGCCACTACCGATAATTGCAGGTAAAATCCAACAGGCTGGTTGTACCCACGTTGATCGGTCATTCAACTTGGTACATTCAGCCTTGCCCATACATTGTTCCAAAGTTGGCCGGTTCAGCAGGAGACCTAAACAGTCTGATCGAATCTGACACAGATTAGCTCGGCTACCACAAAAATTGCCGTATTCTAGGCTGTGTAACTGATGTATATGATTGAAGCATCAGCTAGTGGGTATTTGTTCTTGAGCACCCCAATCTAAGAAAAAAATATTTTTTTTACGCACAAGACCTTTTGATAATACGAGATAGTCATATAACATAGAATACAGCAAGTTTCGTTGTAGCTGAGCCGATGTGCGTCACAACACCATTTCCATGACTTTCTCTTACAGTTCCCCCATTTCTTGTATGATTATGGCAGAGATAGAAGTGATGGAAAATCTCTCTAGTGGGGTTACAGACTGGAGGAAAAGCCTGGCAAAACTTGACACTTTAACTAAAGACTAATAAAGGATCTTTGGCTGGAGTTCGGGTTTAATCTTCTATAAGCCTCCAACATTTGGTAACCTATAAATACTTGCCATCAGTATTTCATTATAAAAAGGGTTCAGCGTCTTCTTCTTCACAGAGATTTTTCTTTTACCCATCTTCGCCTTTTCTGGGAGTAAATAGGCCTTCACATATCTAAAGGAAAAGATAAATGTACATGCTGGAATAAGTACTTTGGAAGTGGAAAGTTAAAGGTTACAGAACAAGGCCAGGAATAATATTCCTTTGAAACCCAACATTCAATTTTACTAATAAAATGTGAATGTATCTTCACATATCAAAAGGCATATCAATAAATGTAACTTATACACTGGCTAAAAATGTGCCTGATCTTTTTAATATATAAATTTGTCCTGCGTACTTAAAGTGGAGCTCCACCCAAAAGAGGACATTCTGCTTTAAGCACTCCTCCCCCCTCCCCTGCCACTTTTGGCTTGTCATTTTTTTTTGGGGGGGGGGGGGGCAGGTACCTAGTATTGACAGGTACCCATTCCTACTTTCACTCAGATTACCCAGGCAGTCTGAGCGGAAGTTCTTCTCTCCCCTTCCCTCCCTGCAGTCATCTGGGACATATGAAAGAAGAATTTGCGGAACTTTAAATGAGGGATCGCCATGTCAGGTAAAAATAATAACATAGAAATGAAGTTACAGTACATGATTTATTTATTACAATCTAGAATTCATATCAGATATTTTGTATCAAATAGATAGGTAGTCACAAGACATACACTAAATATGCTGCTCATAGCATGCAATACAAATAGAAAATAGACATGGCAAATATACATCATAAAATAAATCAATTGATACACATAGGTAATAGAGGCAAGTGACTGTCGGCATCTAGTGGCACTCAACGCGTTTCTTGGCATTACAGCCATTCATCAGGAGTGTTATGAAGTATTATACTGGAAATAGAAAATGGACAGGGGTTAATGATAATGCCCTTAGAATAAGGGAGGACGTTATGACATCGCTTCCGCCCTGCTATGGTATGAAGACAGGTGGGGGCCATCTTGCCCTCACTCGTATCCATACCCAGCCACGGATTGGACCCGATCGCCTCCGCCGCTACCGACGGCTCCGGTAAGCGGCGAAGGGTGCAGGAGCACGGCAGGAGGGGGGCCCCTCTCCCGTCCCCGATGACGATGATCTTGTGGCGAATCCGCCGCAGAGACCACCATTATCGTAAACCGGACAGCCGCCTGAAGAGATGGATACCTCTGTTATGGCAGAAGCTGAACAACAGAAGAACAGCAATTTCAAATCCCAGACTACTACACCGGCTGTGTGGGCACCAACAGCTTATCGCCCACGGAGGTCAGCACAGCGGGGTTTGGGAAGGGTGTACAATATACACTTTATTTTTTTTACAGCGAAGACCCTTTTTTTGGGGGGGGGGGGGGCTTGGGCTAAATATAATGATATAAATATATGTAAGGAAAGCATATCTAAACCCCAGACCCAACCCAAGACTAACCCTAAGCTAAACCTTGCATGTGGTGGCTAAATTAATTTTCTTTTCTAAGACTAGTACTCCCTCAGTTCCTTTACATTAAGCAGTTACAGAAAGTCTTGCATTCTTTTTTGGATTAAAAAATAAGCTGAACATTGTAAGCACTTTTGTCTGTGTTAAATGGTTTGTCTCAATCCTGTAACTGCCACTTTGGCTGGTCTAATAAAAGTATTTGACTACTGGCAGAAACAAAAGTTTTAGTTACCTATTGTTCCAATTTAAGGTACAAAGTTTTATTAACTTTACTGTCCAATCACAGGTTGGGGGGCAAGAAGGTGTCCAATGCATACTCCTAAATGACAGCAGAATAAATGTGGTCCCCAACTTGGCTCTGCTGCCTGATGGGGCCTGCTGTGTAGATCTCAGGACTGGATGGACAGAGATACAAATCCTTTCAGATATGTAATCATTTATTCTAGGTCCTATATTGATTTTTTTTTTTTTACAAAGTTCCATCAAGCTCTGCAAAGTTTTCAGTCTCCACCTGAATTCAGTTGTTTCTGCAAGGCTAATGGTGCCCCAGACGACAACACTATATGACGAAACGCATAGGGAGGAGCGATGTGCTGGTGTCATTGCAGTCCTCGTAAGGACGGGCTGCTGCTCTTTTGCCAGCGCTATTGTTTTTAAAGGCAAGGATTTACTATCCTTGATGTAAGTGCAATAATTTGAGCATTTGTAATAAAGTTTTAAAGATTTTATGCTATGGTGGGCCCTTTATAGTTTGGGGATGACACTTGACAATTTCTCCTGGACGATTGGATTGCATGTCGTAAGAGGATCCTCGGATGGTGCTTAAAGGCCCTGGCTGGGTACATAGCCGCAGGCGTCACTGACCTTTCATAATAGGAGGCCTGTGTGAGCTGATGAGCGAGCATTTTGTTTATGGTAGTGGCAGTATTTCAAGCATCACACACTTCAAGTTGGTGGATGGTGTTGACATTGACAAGAACATTTATTATTTCAGCACCTTCGGACTTTTCTTAAAACACCTTTTGTTTGGTATATTGAGCGCAACCATAGTATTAGCGCAACTCTGCATAGGATTATATTGTATGGGACTGTGTTTATATCTCACAGGAGAGTTGCAGCTTAGCAGGTTTAGGATTTAGCTTATTAGTGCAGTTTCTATTCCTCTCGTAATGGTAAAGACCAGCTATTAGTCTTACGGGTCAGAAAGCTGTTTCTTCGCTTCGGCTACCGCCAGTTCCCTGCACTGGTAAATGTAAATCAGGAACGCCTCCGGTCGCTCCACATAGTCGATTGAAAACTCAATGCCACCTTTAATGTCAGCGTTGCCGAAATCCCCTCTGTAGATGCTCACGACACTTCCACTTACCTGTAAGAATAAACCAATTATTTATTTTGTTCTAGTGATAAAAAAGTCACAAATTATCACAGAAGGGAATGCATAGAAGGAGCAGATAGTAAAACCATTTCCCTTAATTCCTGTTGAAATCAGTACATTTTTGTACCAACTGGCATTTCACTGTCCGAAAAGACTGCCTCAGTGGCCAGTAAGGACGCTCTCATTGGACAGGGATGGCATTTGGTGTAACTTGGCCCTCAGGTCCTCGTGACAACGAAACTAAATTAGAAGGGCAACAAAAAAGTTTCTCTGGCCATTAATGATAACAGCAGACCTCCTGTGGTGACCGCACTTACTCCAGGCTTTGAAGTTTTAAAGCATCAACACGGAGAAGAGATTGAGTTTAAGAACTTGCTTACCGGGCCAATTCTTACATTTCTCTCCTACATGTAAAAATCCGCTTTTTTTTTTTTTTTTTGCTAGAAAATTACAAGAAACCCCCAAACAGTAAAAATTTTCGGAAGGCAAATGTCCTGGAGAATAAAATGGGGGTTGCTGCAATTTTTTTTAGGTCACATGATATAAAACGCACATTTTTAGGGGGAAAAAAACATATAATTTTAAACTTTAGTCCATACAATAGAATACCCAATTTGTGGTGAAATATATATATAAAAAAAAAAATGACATCATGCTGAGTATATAGATACCCATGTCAACATGTCATGATTTAAAATTGCATACACTTAGGGAACTGCAACAAACTACTGTACAGTAAACTAGCCATAGGTGGTGCTTTAAAAACCTTTACTGGTTACCACTTTAGAGTTAAACTGGGAGATCTGGCACTAGAATTATAGCTTACTCTGATGCCGTGAAGATACCGCACGTGTGGTGCAATCACTGTTTACATATGCGTGCAGGACCTACATGCATGTGCACATGAGCATAGGGGGGTGCTCTTTCATTTATTTCATTTTTTTTTTTTTTCACAATGTTTTTTGATCAACTTTATTGCTATTACAAGGGATAAACATCTCATTTGATAGCATGTGCAGTGATAGGTACTCTTTAGTGGGAGATCTGGGGTGTACTAGACTCCAGATCTCTCCTTTCACCTCAAAAGCATCTGATCAAACAGAGATCGGTTGGATCAGATGCTCGTGAGGCTGGTAACAGCTTGTAAACAAACCGAAACTGAAAGTAATTAAATCCTTGTTGCTTCCGGCTTCATTAATTACAATGGAGGGGGAAGAAACGGATGCACCTTGCCCTTTTCTTAGCCGGTGTTCCGTCAGATTCGGCGACCCGCCAGATGTTTCATCGCCGCCATCTTTCTACAACCTGCTCGACTCCACAGTAAGGATACAGTGAGAAGGCAGCAAGCGGACATCTTGTTACACCCACCGGAGTTTTGCATTTGACACTTATTTTTAACAGTAAACCGAGTTTATATAGTGAAATACAGTACTTTGAACTCTGTCTGACTGTTTATATGTTGAATTTTTCAAAGCAGCGGCAAGCCTGCTGATCTCACAGGTTTGCTAATCTAGCAGAAGTTCGCTGCTTTTAAAATTCAACATCTAAACAGTCAGACAGAGTTCTAAGTACTGTATTTCACTATAGAAACTCAGTTTACTGTTATAAATAAGTGTAAAATGCAAAACTCCGGTGGGTGTAACAAGATGTCCGCTTGCCCCCTTCTCAGTGTATCCTTACTGTGGAGGAGTGCGGGGTGTAGCAAGATGGCGGCGATGAAACGTCACTTCTGTTAAACATTCTGACGGGTCGCCTAATCTGAGGGAACACAGGCCACACAGGATGCAGCAGTCCCAGGGTCCCTGGTCACACCAAAGAGCCTGGGAACAGCGGTGGGCCCTTCCACACCCTGTAAAAGTGATCAGGTGGCTCTAGAGCCACTCTCATCACTTTTACAGGAAAGCCCATCACCAGCTGTAAATTTTAATACCAGAATCATGCCAGGTGCATCCTTGATCCTGGTATAACTACTTCCACCGGACGTACAGGTACGTCTTAAGGGCTGCAAGTGGTTCAAGTGTAGGTACAAAGTGGGGAAGGATTAGAACCCAAGCTAGGTTTTCACAGCCATCTCATGTCCCTTTAGAGAGATGTACCTCACTCCCTGCCCTTCTGATAAATGTTTTACCAGACAGAAGTGAGGGGAATTCAACAGCAACACTGACCGAAAGAACTTTTAAAAAAAAATTTTAGTAGAGTTGGGGGAAGACTAGAACCCCTGTCCATTTTTTTTTCTGACTGGGTCAGTTTCAAATTTTCCTGTCTGGTAAAACGTTCGTCAGTAGGACAGGAAGTGAGGGTAAATGTCCCCAACAGACCCCGTGAAAACCATCGAAACCTGATGGGATTGTAATCCTGCCCAAAGTTACACAAAATTAGAACGTTTTTGGCTTGACAGTGAATTGCACCAACCGATCAATAGACATTACTATAGAAATGGTGATTAAAGTGGAAGCAAACCCCCCTATCGTTTTCAGCCAAGGAAGCTGCCATCTTGGCCTCTGTTTAACCTTCACCTGCCCTAATGCTGCACATGCGATCAGTTATGACACCAGCCATTGGATGGTTTGACAGTTTGGTTGAGAGCACATCCAATGTGACAGTTGCATTCCTGGGATTTGTGTCGGAAATGTAAGTTTTATGAAACTGTTAAGTCTGGGTTTACTTCCGCTTTAATAGTTCAACAATACTATCAAGAATTTTTTTTTTATATTTGTTACAGGAAACACTGTTACAATAAAAATAAAAAAAATGTATACATTACCTTAATCATGTATTAAAGTATTTTTTACTCCACACCAAAACTGCAAAGGCAGTGGAGGGGGGTGCACACATGCTGCGGCTGTGATGCTTTGCTTCACAACATCATCAAAAATTAACACCCCTACCCCCCACCACCACTCCACTCCCGCTGCATTCGTTGGGCGGCACTGCAGCCAAGGCCAAAATGCAACCACCATATGGACCTGGAAGAATAGTCTACAGTAGCCAGCGATTACCTGATTGTGGTTGCAATGCTTTCCAATGCAAACAAATGATTATTGTACATTTCTTCTTTTTGTAATATGGGTGCATTCATCATTTTCGTTCTCAAAAGTTTGGTTTGATGCACAGGTCATAGTTCAATAAGTAACCATATGATACAACTAGTGGCAATGCAGGTAAAGTAGCGTAGCGACCAAAACTTCGGTTAGCAGGATCTGACTCTATAAAGCATTCTGTGACTTAAAAGTGCCAGAAGAGTGGACAGCCATCAAAGCCAATGCAGACTCCATTACGTTGCATCATGAGGTCATGCTTACAGGAGCAAAGAGCATAGGAAAGTCCATAACATTGTCCTACTTTTTTATTCCCCAATCACAAGCTGGGGGTGGAGAAATGGCAGAGGAAGCCAAACTTCAGAAGCCACTTTCTCCAGAATACCCATAGAATGGAGTATGCTTTTGGGGAGTATGCACCTCTAGGAATACACATGCAGGCTTCCTCAGATTCAGATTTTTGTCCAGAGTATTACATTAAATTGTTGTAAAATATGGGTATATATGAATATGGAAAATAAATTAAGCCAGTAACATGACCGTTAAGCAGCAGCCAGTAAAGTTGCATTTAACCATTTGGTGATGTCAGCCCACGCTAGAGGCACGTTACATTTTAGAAGGTTTTGTGATCCCCCCCCCTCCAAGCAGCATGGCTGTTGCTGCTCCTGTACACATCAGAGAAGCATTGTGCGGTAGTGGCTCCCCAACTTACTCGTGGTTCCAGCTGATACCATTTCCTCAGTTTGTTATTCCAGTCCCACGTCCCTAAATTCACGCTAACTTCACCCAAAAAGCTGTTCCGACCCAGTGCATCATGGTGCCACACCGACAGGTATAGAGTTTGTGCCAGAAGAGACTGCTTGGAAATCTTATACTGAAGTGGGAAAAAATAAAAACATTTTAAAAAAAAAACAGTCATTTATGTACACAAAACACTAAATCATGCAAACAATTCGGAGATGTACAGATTTCTCAATAGGGACAAAAACCACTAATAAATCTAAAGTAAAATATTTTTTTGCAGTGGGCTTTATGGCCTCGTTTACATGGGGGATAAAAAAAAAAAAAAACGTGCCACATTTTACTGTCCCTGACCGCCAAGCCACAAGCTAACATGGCCATCCTAGTACACAATGCCACGATTGTGGCGCAACAAAATTTATACAATAGGTTGCATTTGTGAGGTTGGTAGAGAGTGCTTGTGTAGATGAGCCCTTAAAGTGAATGTCTGAGCAAAATAAAATAAAATAAAACTCTCTCTGCAATACATACACAGTTACCCATGCTTTATCAATATGTTGCAAGTACAGGAGATCAACAATCCCAACTCCTAATTTCCTGTAGACCACTTTTAACGCTTCATTGAAATCCCAAGCAGCATTTTCATCCCTTCCCGAGTTCTTTTCTCTGTAGACTACTAAACACGCCTCTTCCCTATGTTATGATGATGAGGAGAGGGGCGGGTGTTTTGTAATAACACGGTGAAGCGATTGGCTGTCCAGCGCTCTGCAAAACATTTTGGTCTGCCTCCAGAAGACGCATTTATCTCCTGGGAGTGCTCTTCCGCTCTCCCAGAGACTGTATAGCCACCAGTTTCATTCAACTTACTCCTCCCATGCCAGGGGGGTCAGTGTGTTGATTCACCATGGTGTTCAATTTACATGTATACAACAAATTATAGATACTAAGGGTAGATACGTATTCCTACGCTGTATTTTGGAAGGTCAACAATGTTTTGATGAACCTATATATCCCTCCGCCCTTCTCCGCAGATGTCTAAAAAGTTAGTGGCCTCATTTTTAGTTCATTACCCTAACATCCCCACCCTTGTGGTGTTTTTTTTTATATTTTAAATGTCGCTTTGGATAAACTTTCTGTCACTTTCATGTCAAGACATATGCCCAGAGGTCCTTCAGCATTTTCTAGGCTTATAGCAGAGATGGACTTGAGGAATGTCTGGAGAATGCTGCACCCTAAGGTTAAACAATACTCTTGTTATTCTGCAACCCATGGTGGTTTTTCTATGATCAATTTTTGCCTAGCAAATGAGATGCTCCCATTGGTTTCCACAGCCAATTATGAACCTCGCACTGCATCCGATCACTCTCCGTTCTGGGTTACATTGTCTAAGGGGGGACCCCCAAAACGAATTCTGTAGTAACAACACACTTCCTTCCTAGAGTAATGACAAAGCCATCCACAGATTCATTACAGTAAGTGAGCGTTGTCACCCAAGACAGGAAAGTGTACTTCAAGGGAAATCTACCCTTCATTTTTATTAATATGTTCTGTAGCGCTCTGACCCATCTTCCTATGTGCTGTCTAAGGATTGCTGTGAAATCAGACCGGACAATGCTCCTCCCTCCACAACCTGTCTGACAACGCAGGTAGCAAGGAGACAGACGCTTGTCTCCAAGCCCTTGCCTGGAACATTTTAGCAGATAAGCCCCACCCTCCTGCATCCCTTGTGAGACATAGGGGGTTATTTACCAAAGGCAAATCCACTGTGCACTTGCAAGTGCAGTCGCTGTAGATCTAAGGTGGGGCATGCAAGGAAAATAAAAAATAGCATTTTTGCTTGCACATGTTTGGATGATAAAATCAGCAGAGCTTCCCCTCACTTCAGATCTACCCCTCAGATTTACAGGCACTGCATTTCCAAGTGCACCCTTTAGTGCACAGTGGATTTGCCTTTAGTACAGCAACCCCATAGTTACATAGTGAGTCTGGTTGAAAAAAAAAAAAAAAAGACACAAGTCAATCTAGTTCAACCAATAAAAAGTGGAAAAAATTAAATGATAAAATCCCATGTCTCGGTCAAGTACTACATGTACTTTGTCCCCTGGGGAACAGAACACATTAAAGAAGAATCACGCTTACAATTAAGGAAAAATTCCAGCCAGCACATCTATAGCCTGGTAAGTTGAAATATATTTTTTATACAATTTAAGTTGAACTGAACCCTACAAGATATTTGTTTTAGGCCATTTGTACATTTGCACGATTCCTCCATCATTTTGACAGAGACATTGTATTCTCCAGGCGGGGGAAGCCACCCCTGCCGTTTGAAGACAGTGATTATTGCTAGTGGCTATAGCAGCCACTACCGATAATTGCACATAAAATCCAACAGGCTGGTTGTACCCACGTTGATCGGTCATTCAACTTGGTACATTCAGCCTTGCCCATACATTGTTCCAAAGTCGGCCGGTTCAGCAGGAGACCTAAACAGTCTGATCGAATCTGACACAGATCAGCTCGGCTACAACAAAAATTGCCGTATTCTAGGTTGTGTAACTGATTTATATGATTGAAGCATCATCTAGTGGGAAAAATAAGGTATTTGTTCTTGAGCACCTCAATCTAAGAAAACAATATTTGTTTTACCCACTAGATATTTTGATAATACGAGATAGTCATATAACATAGAATACAGCAAGTTTCGTTGTAGCTGAGCCGATGTGCGTCACAACACCATTTCCAAGACTTTCTCTAATGTCGCGTACACACGAGCAGAATTTCTGTCGGAAAAATCTTGGATGGTTTTTCTGACGGAATTCCGCTCAAGTTTGCCTTGCATACACACGGTCACACAAAAGTTCCGTGAACTTTCGACCGTCAAGAATGCTGTGACGTACAACACTACAATGAGCCGAGAAAATGAAGTTCAATTCTTCTGAGCATGCGTCGAATTGTTTCCGAGCATGCGTAGGAATTTTGCACGTCGGAATTGGTACAGACGATCGGAATTTCAGATCGGAACTTTTTCCGACCGAAAAATTGAGAACATGCTCTCAATCTTTTGCTGACTGGAATTCCACCAGCAAAAGTCAGATGGAGTATACACATGGTCGCATTTTCGGACCAAAAGCTCTCATCGGACTTTTGCTGGCGGAATTTCCGCTCGTGTGTATGGGGCATTACAGTTCCCCCCATTTCTTGTATGATTATGGCAGAGATAGAAGTGATGGAAAATCTCTCTAGTCATGTTACAGACTGGAGGAAAAGCCTGGCAAAACTTGACCCTTTAACTAAAGACTAATGAAAGATATTTGGCTGGAGTTTGGGTTTAATCTCCTATAAGCCTCCAACATTTGGTAACCTATAAATACTTGCCCTCAGTATTTCATTGTAAACCGGGTTCAGCGTCTTCTTCTTCACAGCGGTTTTTCTTTTACCCATCTTCGCCTTTTCTGGGAGAAAATAGGCCTTCACATATCTATAGGAAAAGATAAATGTACATGCTGGAATAAGTACTTTGGAAGTGGAAAGTTAAAGGTTACAGAACAAGGCCAGGAATATTATTCCTTTGAAACCCAACATTCATTTTTACTAATAAAATGTGAATGTATCTTCACATATCAAAAGGCATATCAATAAATGTAACCTATACACCGGCTAAAAATGTGCCTGATCGTTTTAATATATAAATTTGTCCTGGGTACTTAAAGTGGAGCTTCACCCAAAAGAATACGTTCTGCTTTAAGCACTACTCCCCCCTCCCCTGCCACTTTTGGCTTGTCATTTTTTTTTTTTGGGGGGGGGGGGGGGGCAGGTACCTAGTATTGACGGGTACCCACTCCTACTAAAACCGGACCGCCGCCTGAAGAGATGGATACCTCTCTTATGGCAGCAGCCGCTGCCATAACCGAGATATCCCTCTTCAAAGAGAGGACGTATATAGTCGTGCGGCGGTCCGGAAGAGGTTAAGGTGCAAGTTCACCAATTCTGAAAAAAATGAAAAGGTGAATATTGTACCCCACCGGCCCTCACTCTACTTGCCCCCCCGTCGGGAGATGAGCTGCAATAGTCCTGGGATTAGAAATCTCTTCTCTTCTCCCTCTTTTGTGCAGCACTTTTGGGATAGATCAGAGTGATTCTGACTGGTCAGCACAGGACATATTACTCTGCTCCATCCTGAGGCAAAGCAGAAAGAAAAAAAAGGGGGGGGGGGGAGAACAGCGATTTCAAATCCCAGACTACTACATCGGCTGTGTGGGCACCAACAGCTTATCGCCCACGGAGGTCAGCACAGCGGGGTTTGGGAAGGGTGTACGATATACACTTTATTTTTTTACAGTGAAGACTCTTTTTTGGTGTGGGGGGGGGGGGGATATATAAATAATGATATAAGTATATATAATGAAAGCATATCTAAACCCCAGACCCCAGACTAACCCTAAGCTAATCCTTGCATGTGGTGGCTAAATTTAAATTAATTTTCTTTTTTAAGACTAGTACTCCCTCAGTTCCTTTACATTAAGCAGTTACAGAAAGTTTTGCATTCTTTTTTGGATTAAAAAATAAGCTGAACATTGTAAGCACTTTTGTCTGTGTTAAATGGTTTGTCTCAATCCTGTAAGTGCCACTATGACTGGTCCAATAAAAGTATTTGACTACTGACAGAAACAAAAGTTTTAGTTACTTATTGTTCAAATTTAAGGTACAAAGTTTTATTAACTTTACTGTCCAATCACAGGTTGGGGGGCAAGAAGGTGACTAATGCATACTCCTAAATGACAGCAGAGAAAATGTGGTCCCCAACTTGGCTCTGCTGCCTGATGGGGCCTGCTGTGTAGATCTTAGGACTTGATGGACAGAGATACAAATCCTTTCAGATATGTAATCATTTATTCTAGCTCCTATATTAATTTTTTTTTTTACAAAGTTCCATCAAGCTCTGTAAAGTTTTCAGTCTCCACCTGAATTCAGATGTTTCTGCAAGGCTAATGGTGCCCCAGACGACGTCACTATATGATGAAACGCATATGGAGGAGCGATATGCTGGCGTCATTGCAGTCCTCGTAAGCTGCTGCTCTTTTGCCGGCGCTATTGTTTTTAAAGGCAAGGATTTACTTTCCTTGATGTAAGTGCAATAATTTGAGCATTTGTAATAAAGTTTTAAAGATTTTATGCTATGGTGGGCCCTTTATATTTTGGGGATGACACTTGACAATTTCTCCTGGACGATTGGATTGCATGTCGTAAGAGGATCCTCGGATGGTGCTTAAAGGCCCTGGCTGGGTACATAGCCGCAAGTGTCACTGACCTTCCATAATAGGAGGCCTGTGTGAGCTGATGAGCGAGCACTTTGTTTATGGTGGTGGCGGTATTTCAAGGATCACACACTTCAAGTTGGTGGATGGTGTTGACATTAACAAGAACATTTATTATTTCAGCACCTTCGGACTTTTCTTAAAACACCTTTTGTTTGGTATATTGAGCGGAATCATAGTATTAGCGTAACTCTGCATAGGATTATATTGTATGGGACTGTGTTTATATCTCACAGGAGAGTTGCTGCTTAAACAGGTTTAGGATTTAGCTTATTAGCGCAGTTTCTATTCCTCTCATAATGGTAAAGATCAGATATCAGTCTTACGGGTCAGATCGCTGTTTCTTCACTTCGGCTACCGCCAGTTCCCTGCACTGGTGAATGTAAATCAGGCACTCCTTCAGTTTCTCCACATATTCGATTGAAAACTCAATGCCCCCTTTAATGTCAACGTTGCCAAAATCCCCGCTGTAGATGCTCATGACACTTCCACTTACCTGCAAGAATAAACCAATTATTAATATTGTTCTAGCGATTAAAAAAAGTCACAAATTATCACAGAAGGGAATGCATAGAAGGAGCAGATAGTAAAACCATTTCCCTTAATTCCTGTTGAAACCAGTACATTTCCGTACCAACTGGCATTTCACTGTCTGAAAAGACTGCCTCAGTGGCCAGTAAGGGCGCTCTCATTGGACGGGGAAGGCATTTGGTGTAACTTTGCCCTCAGGTCCTCGTGACAACAAAACTAAATTAGGAGGGCAACAAAGACGTTTCTCTGGCCATTAATAATAACAGCAGACCTCCTGTGGTGACCGCTCTTACTCCAGGCTTTGAAGTTTTAAAGCATCAACACGGAAAAGAGATTTTACAAGGGATAAACATCTTATATGATAACATGTGCAGTGATAGGTACTCTTTAGTGGGAGATCTAGGGTGTACAGATCTCTCCTTTCACCTCAAAAGCATTTGATCAAACAGAGATCGGTTGGATCAGATGCTTGTGAGGCCGGTAACAGCTTGTAAACAAACCGAAACTGAAAGTAATTAAATCCTTGTTGCTTCCGGCTTCATTAATTACAATGGAGGGGGAAGAAACGGACGCACCTTGCCCTTTCCTCAGCCGGTGTTCCATCAGATTCGGCGACCTGCCAGACGTTTCATCGCCGCCATCTTTCTACAACCTACATGACCCCACGGAATTGACGTTTCATCGCCGCCATCTTACTACACCCCGCACTCCTCCACAGTAAGGATACACTGAGAAGTGGGCAAGCAGACATCTTGTTACACCCACCGTTTTGCATTTTACACTTATTTTTAACAGTAAACCGAGTTTATATAGTGAAATACAGTACTTGGAACTCTGTCTGACTGTTTATATGTTGAATTTTTCAAAGCAACGGCAAGCCTGCTGATTTCACAGGTTTGCTAATTGGACAGAAGTTCGCTGCTTTTAAAATTCAACATCTAAACAGTCAGACGGAGTTCTAAGTACTGTATTTCACTATATAAATACAGTTTACTGTTAAAAATAAGTGTAAAATGCAAAACTCGGGTGGGTGTAACAAGATGTATGCTTGCCCCCTTCTCAGTGTATCCTTACTGTGGAGGAGTGCGGGGTGTAGTAAGATGGCGGCGATGAAACGTCACTTCCGTTAAACATTCTGACGGGTTGCCTAATCTGAGGGAACACAGGCCACACAGGATGCAGCAGTCCCAGGGTCCCTGGTCACACCAGAGAGCCTGGGAACAGCGGTGGGCCCTTCCACACCCTGTAAAAGTGATCAGGTGGCTCTAGAGCCACTCTGATCACTTTTACAGGAAAGCCCATCACCAGCTGTAAATTTTAATACCAGAATCATGCCAGGTGCAGCCTTGATCCTGGTATAACTACTTCCACTGGATGTACAGGCACGTCTTAAGGGCTGGAAGTGGCTCAAGTGTAGGTACAAAGTGGGGAAGGATTAGAACCCAAGCTAGGTTTTCACAGCCATCTCGTGTCCCTTTAGGGAGATGTACCTAACTTCCTGCCCTTCTAATAAATGTTTTACCAGATAGAAGTGAGGGGAATTCAACAGCAACACTGACCGGAAAAACTTTAAAAAAAAATTTTTTTAGTAGAGTTGGGGGAAGACTAGAACCCCTGTCCATTTTTTTTTTCTGACTGGGTCAGTTTCAGATTTTCCTGTCTGGTGAAACGTTTGTCAGTAGGATAGGAAGTGAGGGTAAATGTCCCCAACAGACCCAGTGAAAACCATCGAAACCCGATGGGATTGTAATCCTGCCCGAAGTTACACAAAACTAGAACATTTTTGGCTTGACAGTGATTTGCACCAACCGATCAATAGACATTACTATAGAAATGGTGATTAAAGTGGAAGTAAACCCCCCTATCATTTTTAGCCAAGGAAGCTGCCATCTTGGCCTCTGTTTAATCTTCACCTGCCCTGATGCTGCACATGCGATCAGTTATGACACCAGCCATTGGATGGTTTGACAGTTTGGTTGAGAGCACGTCCAATGTGACAGTTGCATTCCTGGCATTTGTGTCAGAAATGTAAGTTTTATGAAACTGTTAAGTCTGGGTTTACTTCCGCTTTAACGGTTCAACAATACTATCAAGAATTTTTTTTTTTTATATTCGTTACAGGAAACACTGTTACGATAAAAAAAAAAAAAAAAAAAGGAAACATTACCTTAATCATGTATTAAAGTATGGAAGTCATAAAATCAAGGACAGTACAACTTATTACATTTGTAGTTGAACATGAACGTTGTAATCAATATGCCACCCCATATTATCATGTCCCTTAAATTGGTTGTAAACCCGGACATATAACCAGTGAAGTGACTGGCCTCAGGTGATTCACAGAGGTGAAACATCCTCCTACATAATTTGTACCCGTTTATCTGCAGTCTTCTCTTCTCTACAGCCAAAGTGCTAAATTATAAAGCTTGTCTGAGATGTCAGAAATAAAAGGGGACACAGAGCTAAAATTAAAAACTTTAGAGCTTAGTGAGGAGAGCTCGGAGCCAATTAGAGGGAAGAGAGGGAAGAGACACACCACATCTACACAGCTCACAGAAACAGAGCTGAGGCTGTAAATCTGGTGGATTTAGCTGGAGATTATCCCGTCACTTTTTTTCGCTTGGTGTCAGGAAAACATGTCAGAAGTGATTCATGCTGATAGAGGAACAAAGCAGCAGACAGAAATTACACTTTGTGCTCTTAACCGAGACAAGTACACACTATAGAGGGATATAGTCACATTGCATGTCTGAGGTTTACAACCACTTTAATTTTTTTTTTTTTATTATTAGAGGAAAAATAGGTCATTAGTAAATCACAGACAAAACAAATTGGGTTATTCATGCCCACAAGAAACAGGTTACTGTGGCCTAATAGATAGGCTACAAAATCACAATGACTTCTTTTGACAAGACTTGGCTCCTGCTCCTTACTGTATAAAAGCCAAAATGGTAGGAGTAAATGTACATTTCCCGCAAATGAGTTTTTTTGTTTTTACAGTATTCAGATATTGCTGGGCAGAAGTATATGTAGTACTTTGTCCCGTTTTCATAGGTGCCTTGTAATGCTAGTTTCGATGTCAGACAGGAAGTCCTCCCTTGGTGCAAGGCCACCTGACACTGCAAATAGCAAGACAACAGGTGCTTTGCACAGTGGTGTCACTAAGGTTGGCATAACCTGGTGCGGTAAAAACATGGTGTCAACCCCTCCTTTTAATAATTAAACCCCTCCCGCAGCCTGCCACAGTGCTCTGACCTGCTGCTGCGGAGTAACAGCAGGACAGAGCAGTAGACACTGGGCAGGTTAGCGCATCGGGCTCTCTCCAGTCTAGCCTGCCACAGTGCCCTAGTTTTGGGCAGACAGCGCATGGACAAGGTGTGCACCCCAATTCCACGTGCTGTCACGGATGGGGGTGACACCATCCTGGTTGGATATCAGGGGAGTTGACGATTCCTGTCTCAAGGGAGGATGGGGTGGGGTATGGGATGTGTATGGGGGAGATGGGGTTGCCTCACTCACTGTGGTGCAGGGTTATGTTGATGTAGTGCTGGTACTAGATTCCTGCCAACATGGTCTAGCTGTGCTCACTGTGTCTGGCTGCCCTCCAAGCACTTATCCATGATCGCTTCAGCTACATCAACGATCAGCATGGGAGGCTGCATCTCAACTCCATGGGCTCTCTGAGGGAGATTTCTGCATGAAGGGGTGGGGGGACTGGGAGACTGTGGTGCCCTCTGGGAAGCCTGCTCATAGGGCTGCAAAAGTGTGCTAGAAGTTTATTTGTCCGGCACTGGAGGGCTCTGTGCACTGAGGGAATGGAGGACTCGGGGGGTTGGTCCCAGAACTCTGGCTGTGGAGGACACTGGACTGATCGGCATTCTATGGGGCAGGACAGAGTGGCTGGCTGAGGATGCTGATGAGAAATTCGACACTGAACAGTGGCTGCTGCCAAAAGCTGGCACTTGCCCTGAGTGGTACCAGTCAGTACACTCTGCTTGTTAGGACATGCAGGCCTGGTGTCACCCCTCTAGCGGTTGTCACCCGGGTGCGTGCCGCACCCCTATAACGACACCACTGGCTTTGTGAGCACCTGTCCCTGGCTCCCAGCACTTAGGCAAGCACAGACACATGGAATACAGAAAGGACCTTCAGCCTCATCTCCCTCTGCATTCCTTGTGCCGCTGCGTGCCTTGGCCTGCCACATCCTGGCTAGAGAATCCTGTCCCCTTACAGCATACTGCAGAGAAGGACCTTTGCTCTATGAGGAAATTGTGGTCTCTCTGCAGAGGTTTAAAACATCCCCTGCTAAGTCAGGCTTTTTCCTCTGCAGAGAAACTACTGCTTTCACAGAGAGCAAGGGTCCCTCTCTGCAGCAGGCAAGGGACAGGCTTTTCTACTCAGGCTGTGGCTGCTTTCAAAAACGAGAACAAACTAAGACTTTGCAGGCCCTTTTGTTTCTATCCGATTACCTTTGGTGCTTATTCTGTAAGGTGCGCCGACTACACAGCCTGTTAAACTTACCATTACAGCTGTAATAAAGTGATTGGTTATTAGACACAACATGGTAGTGATTAATACCACAGAAGCATAGAAAAGGTGCAATTAGTGGAAGCAGAGAATTACACTTTACATACAGGGGACATTGACGCCATGCCAGAGGAGCCGCTAAGATTGGTTAGAGAGCTGGGGCTCTTCTTGTGTCTGCCAATCTGAAAACTGCTTTCTGATGCCGAGTCTGTATCCCTGCCATCAGTCTAGAACATATTACACAAAAAGAGTCACTAGACAATCACAAATCAAGACAAAATGTCAGCATTACAGTGTGTACTGCCTACTTTTCAAAGTGCACCTGTCACTTATAAGTACCGTATAAACATAATGCTGTGAAGGAGGGTAGGGAAGGTAGACACTGTGCTTGGTTTTTCCAATCTTTAAAATATTTTGGAGGTGTCATGTTTAAAGAAAATCTGTTGGATGAACTTGTTTTTGTTTTTGACTACATACTTCCAAATCTAACATATGTCCATGTATTTTCTTCTTGGGGAGAGCCAACCAATCCACAACTTTTAAAAACGTGGCAGATCTAGCAGGTTAGGTTGGAGTTCAAACACAAGAGAGATTTCATTTAGCATTGCAGACCACTGCTGAACTCCCACAGGTTCTGTATTGGAGTCACTATTCTAATATATATGTATGAGGATAGCGAGGTGTAACATGGCTCGGTGGTATAGGAGGCAAAATACACAAAAACCTCCATAAAAGCAAGCGTAGCGCCCCACCCTTCTTCACAAAGTACAGAATAATCTCAAACTAAAAGCTTCAGATACTCAATTGACCAATTAAGGTATATAAAGAAAGACCGGCCATGATGTAGGTGAGAATCTTGTCTATAGGAATGGCCTCTAAGGGTACCGCCTAATAAGATGGTCGTCATGTTCCTTGTCTCAAATGGTCCTCAGCGCATCCTTGGCACCAATATATTACCTTCATGATACTACAATTATTGGTGCCAGGGATGTGGCTGGGTATAATGTTTGGGAATCATGTGGGAACATCTTTACAGACCAGTTTATTTATATTGGCTTCCAAGGCATTTCAATTAATTTTTAATGCAACCAATCGCAAGGGGTAAGTTGGGCTAAGGCTGGAGGGGGTACAATAAGCAAGGCAAGAAGTGAAGGGCTTTCCTACTCTTTTTTTGAATGGAAAATCCTTTTAAAAAATACATTCTACTGCGACAATTTTTTTATCTAAAATGCTGTGGTCTGTCATTACTATACTACGTACGTTTTATTATTCAACTAGTATTTTCTTTTAAAAGGATCACTCCATCTCTCACTGATATTTCAGTTTCTGAAGCACTGACATTCTGAATCACTTGGTCAATCTCAATGGCTCCTGGCTTGGTACCAACATTTTCCAATCCTTATCTCTCCATTTACCCTTTAGCAAAACTTGAACCCAAAACGTCACTGAGGAGACCCTCCCCTCTAGAACCTCTGGACCTAAACGTGACGGATCGGAGGAAGCCTAAATGTAAATAGACACAAGTCGGTTTACATCTGGCATCCCATATAGCCATAACGTGTCCACCCATGTCCGCTGCAAATGAGGACACAAACTGAATGGGAACAGATGTAAAAAAAAACTGACATTCATTCTATTCAGTAGGGGATCTGCTCATGGATCCCCTGCTGAACAGAGTGGCCAAAGTCCACTTGAAAGGGCCCTTACTTGTGTGTCAACCTGGTCCAAATTATCATGAATAAATGCAGCTGCAGTCAGCCCTGTATAAACTGTAACATTCGCTTTATACAGCTCTATGTTCCGGCAGCAGTACGGGGACTTTGTGTCCCGTTCCCTAAACAAAATAGCCAGGCTAAGAGCTACTCAGATATTCATAGAAAGCCTTGTATTTTCATAAATGAATACAAGACTTCCTTCAACTGGCTGAGGTGAAGAGGCACGTAGATGACATGAGTTCTACCTCAGCCAATCAGCAGAGGTCTTGTGTTTTTCATAAAAATACAAGGCTTTCTGTGAATGGCTGAGTAGTGCTCAGTTTTGTCCTGGGAATAGGAAGGGAAGTCCTCATACTGCTGCTGAAACATAGTGCTGTATACTGTATGTAGCTAATGGATATAGTTTGTTTGGCCCAAACAAACTATTCAAAAGCTACAGAAAACCCGGAGTTCGGCTTTAAAAGGCATATTAATATATACCGATTAGTCATAACATGACCACTGACGGGACATCAATTATCTCGCTACAATGGCATCTAAAGTGGATGGGCTATATTAGATAGCAAGTGAACACGTTGTCCCTGATGTTTATGCATTGAAAACTGAAAAAAAATTAAAAAGTGGGCAAGTGTAAGCATTTGAATGACTGATGAGGGCCAAAATGTAGTGGTTAGATGACAGTCTGAGCAACTCCAAAACTACAGCTCTTGTGGGATGTTCCCAGTCTGCAGTGGTCTAAAGAAGGAAAACTGGCAACAGGGTCATGGCCAGCCAAGGCTCACTGATGCATGTGGGTAGCAAAGGCTGGCCTGTGTAGTCTGATCCAATAGAAGAGCTACTGTAGCTCAAACTGATGAAAAACTTAACGCTTATTCCAAAGGAATGGTGTCAGAACAGACAATGAATCATAGTTTGCTGCGTACGGAGCTGCATAGCTGCACACTGGTCAGGGTGTCCATGCTGACCCGTATCCATAGCCAAAAGCACTTACAACAGACATCAGAACTGGACCACAGAGCAATGGAAGGTGGTGGCCTGGTCTAATGAATTCAAGAATAGTTTGAGGAACTCAACAACCAGCTTGAGGTGTTGACTTGACATTCCAATTTCTCCAGATCTCAAACCAATCAAGCATCTGTGAGATGTGCTGAAAAAACAAGTCTGATCCATGGAGGTCCCACCTTGCAGCTTACAGGACTTAACAGGGTCTGCTCATGACAGATACCACATCATACCTTAAAAAGGTCTAGCGGAGTCCATGCCTCGGTGGGTTATGGTGGGTGGTCGTAATGTTATGACTGATCAATAGATAGAACAGGCACTGAAGTGAAATCCCAACAGCAAAAGTCCTACCCTTGTAGCCTTAGATTGATTCAGAAAACTATCAGTGTATGCAATATACAAAATGTACAGCTTTACCAGGAGGTGCCCATGCTTTATTTCTGCACAGACTGTAAAATGCCCATTGGTAATTCGGATCACATTTCTGCCAAACTGAAATATCAGCTGAGTGGATTGACCCTTTAACATCCTGTAAGATCTATTGGTGTTTAGAATGCAGTGTGTTTCTCAGTAGTTAAGGATGTTAAAGTTTTAAACGTTGTTTTACTCCAAGGCAACATGCAATACATGCAGACGTGTAAAGCGCATACAACATTGAAGGTTTTAAAAACAGTGGTTAGGCAAGCCCTTCATTCTCTTACATCAACAGATTTACATACAATGAGAACAGGAGTGCAATGGCAGATCTGTCAAGGGAAATGTATACAAAAACAATGGCGACAGATGAATTTGACTTATGCCGCGTACACACGAGCGTATTTTCCGTCAGAAAAATCTTGGATGGTTTTTCCGACGAAATTCCGCTCAAGCTTGGCTTGCATACACACGGTCACACAAAAGTTTGCTGAACTTTCGACCGTCAAGAACGCGGTGACGTGCAACACTACGACGAGCCGAGAAAATGAAGTTCAATGCTTCCGAGCAAGCATCAAATTGTTTCCGACCATGCATAGGAATTTTGCACGTCGGAATTGCTACAGACGATCACATTTTCGGATAGGAACTTTTTCCGACCGAAAAATTGAGAACATGCTCTCAATCTTTTGCTGGCTGGAATTCGGCCAGCAAAAGTCCGATGGAGCATACACACGGTCGCATTTTCCGACCAAAAGCTCTCATCGGTCTTCTGCTGGCCGAATTTCCGATCGTATGTACAGGGCTTAACAGACTCCTATGAACAATTATAACAGTTTATAAGGATCTTCATTCCACAATGATCATAAAAGTCTAAATTTTGGTTTACAAAAAGGTAACATATGCAAAAGTATATCTGTTTAGTTTGCTGCATTTCAAACAATAAAAATGATTGTAAAGAAAAAAGTCCCTCTCAAGGCATTTCCGGTGGAACTGATCTGCATGTACATAGATACGCTATCTGCTTTGAAAATCAGAACTTGAAGGGAAAAAAAACAGCAATGTTCACAGTGAGCCATCACAGATTAGCTAGAACTGTTAGATAATCTATTTTGTTGTTATAGGTACTGCAACACTTTGTTCTACTTTATTAATTTTTATCCAGTTTAATAGACCTACTGTTAAATTTTTTTTAAAAAATTATATAATTTATACACACACTTTTCACATTGGGATGCTGGGCATACTTTTTGTCTCTTACCTGAAAGAAGCATGTAATTGACTGTACTTTGACTTTATAGATTTACTGACTTGGAATAAATATGCATCTTAAACATTACTGAGCTAAGTTCAGTGTTCTAGCCAGGCAACTAGTATCTTAAAAAAAAAAAGAGTGGATCTTGCATGGGGGCCAATAGATGACTATGTCAGCCACTCCAATAGGATCTACTTCGGTCAAATATTTTTTCCTGATTAGATGCAGCAAACCTTTACATGTTTATTCTATGAAAATATTTAAAACCGTAAATAGAACCACAAAAAGGTTTATGGGGTGACCAGTTAATGGCCATAAGGCCAAACATACATAATATATATACTTGAAGGGTATGCAATGCAATGTTTGTACAGCGATCTCTCCTGCTGTGCTTTTGTGTTCTGACAGGGGGACGGCTCCCCCACCAGAACACTCCAGTCAGTGCTCTCAGCCATTGGCTGAAAGCGCTGATTGAGAGCTGGTTGGCAGACCTTTTTCCGTCATGCCCCATCGGCAGAAGCCGGCTTCTGTCCGACCAGCTGCAATACACACAGGCCGATTGTTGGCTGGTTTCTATTGAACCTGGCTGTCCATTATTGTGCACAGGTGATTAGATCAGTTTCACTGCCTTAGTAATTACTACAGCTGTTTCATCTGAGGGAAATCCTGAAAACATGACCTGTGTGGGTGCCTTGAGGACTGGAGTTGAGAAACATTGCTTTAGAGCATACTGGGGTCCATCCACCACCATACAAACTAGAAGGTGCCGCCGGATGGACCCGAGTATGCTCTAAGGCGAAGTATTCCTAGAGGCTGTTCCCCACCATTTCCCCCGTGATGGATCAGACCTCTTTGTGTGCAACACTGTGTTTTTTACCTATTTGATCCCAGGCCTGTTCACTATGGTATTACTGACTATGTAATGGTGTCTATTATGTTTCCCATGAGGAAGAGCAAGTCTCGAAATACGTTGGGTAGTTGGACAGGCATTTATCTACTGTAATTATGTATACCTACCCCTGGGAAGGACTAAAATACTGTCAGTAGCATTGTGTACAATCCATGTGATTTTGGTTCAAGTTGTTAAATATATTCATATATTATGGCCTGGATTGAGCATATTATCATTCTTTTTCTAATAAAGCTCTGTAAGCTTTTTTTATATAAAATACTTGCTTGCTTGGTCTTGTGCCCATTAAGGCCCCTGTCACATGTTAAACCATTTGTGGTGCTATTATATATTTATATATTTCAAGTTGTAACCACTTTTGTAAACTAGAAAATTAAGAGATTTTAACACGAATGAGCATGTAATGTGCATTTAAACAGGCATTATGATTATATTTTGGAAGCGCAAGAGAAAAAAAATAAAAATAAGAGAGTAAAAAGAATGCACACTTACGTTGTCATGAATGCGGTGGTCCCTAAAAGTGTGCCGAGTTTGGTGGGTTTTCATCAAGTGGGTCCCCGGGAATCGGAGCTCAAAGTATCTCCTCTAGCCTCTCCTACACTGTGCCTCTCCACTGTGTTCTGTGACTCCCGTCGGAAAATGCATCCAACGAACTGCGCATGTGCAGTCTTACGTCATGCCAGCTGATAGGGGAATCAGCTGGTGTGACGTAGTGGATGCATTATTCGACGGGAGGCACTAATCGACAAGACACCGGCACAGACTAGCTCAGTTGTTTTAGTGTTTCAGCATTTTGTGCAAAGGAGTTCTCTGTAGGAGCCAAATGCAGAATGTTATTCTTGACGAGACCGAAATGGTACATGGAAAAGATCTTGTATATGTTATGTGATCAATGTACACATGGATTTCTCTTACTGGACCTCATTCCTCTGTCTAAAAGAATGGATCTTGCTGGCTACAGCAACCAGCATCTGTTCTCTCATGCTGGGGTTGCTTTAATAAAAAGACAAAATAGGCCATTCCCTTTGCAAAATAATTTGCCCCAAAGCCTGGTGAAGAATTTGAAGCTCTGTTGACGCCCATCCAATCATGTGCAAGAAAAATCAAAAAATAAGAAAAACTGGAAAACATCCCTGCTATTTGCCTTCAGTAAACCAACCCGTTTGTATCAGAAGAACAAAAAATACTTTTCATTCTTGCTGTTAAAGCCCAGGTCAAGTAGTAGAAACAGGTATGCAGTCGGACCAACTTTGTACTAATAGTCTCTATTTTCACAGTGTGTTTTTCACTTCCCGGTTACACCAGTTGTCCAGAATCTATAAATACAATTGTGCAGTCCAAAAGGCACCAGAGTTTAGACTCAGTGCACTCAGTAATCAGCAGTCAGTAACAGAACTTGTCCAACACTCCTCCCTTCACATTTTCTGCAATACAAGTCTGTGAGAGACCACTTGTTCTAGGGGGGTGTGGCTATTACTCAGCTCTGCTAGCATAGACTGCTGCAATGCGTGGGCAGGAATCATTTTCACTGAGAAAAATAAAATAAAACAGATTATTCACATTGTGAATCTGTGGCTTTCCTTATTTGTTGACAAGAGACAGAAAAAAGGGACAAGAAACCCTCCCACAGGGTCACAAAAAAAAAAAAAAAAAAGAAAAAAGCTTTGGGCTAGAGCTGGGCATAAAGGCTGTACACATTCATGAGATGCGGAAGTATAGTGCTTGTAAAAATCTTTAAAAGGGGAAAAGGCAACTTTTATCCTTTTTACGAAGTGCGCAATTTCAAAATTCTAAACATTCATACTCACCTAGGTGGATGCAGCATTGGTCCGATGCTGCAGCTGACCCCGCCAGCTCTAAAATGAGACCTGAGCAATGAAAGACTGCTGATCGCTCAGTTCTCTGGTCTGCTCAGAGCACTGCCCCTCCAGTGCTCACTGGGCTTTGGAGGGGGCAAGAGCAGCTGGCTCAGGCTCTCAGCAGGCCGAACCAGGCCTGGCAGTCCGGCATCTAGGTGAATCCCGAGAGTGTCGGATCCCTGTAGAGTCTGGATTGGCTCTGTGACCTTTAGCCTGCTGTTGGCTGAACCAGGATCACAGGAGTGGAGAACTGAGTGCACTCCTGTGACCCACAGGAGAGGTATGGCCAAAAGAGATTTGTCCATACGTCTCCTTTAAAGGTTTTTAAACTTTTTATAATTTTCAGTGTTTTTCACAAATGAACATTTAACACTGGCGACAGAGCATAATGAGTTTTCTCACAAGAAGCTGTTAAACTTTCGATTTGTCTCTCGAACTGTAAAAACTAGTGTGTGTCTCACTAGACTGGGCAAGTAAGGCGATTCCTCTAAGGCTCATTATAGATGGGTCTTTTTTTGGATCAGCCAGCAGGCGGATTGAAGGAGAAGGAGGCGAAGGACTCCCGCTGTGCTTGTATTCTGACAGTGGGAGTCCTCCATTGTCAAAATGCACTGATCAGCCTTGCAGCCATAGATCGTATGAAAACTTTCCAACAATCCTGTTTGACAGAAGAGCGAGAGACTGCCATAGATGGATTGAAGTTTGGCCGGTCCCTGCTGAACTGAATGGAGGTTTGGCTGGGATTGCATTTTTATTTACATTTCATTGAACAGCAGAAAACACATATATACAAGTGATTAGGTACCTGGTATATCTTCTGTTGGACTGCTTGAATTTAATTGATCTGTCCAGAAAAGAGCATAGGAGTAAGAAAAACACAACACAAATCATAGCAGAATTCCAGGCAAACAGTTGGATATACAGCTGAAATACAGGAACTGTATGTAGTTTTCTCTGCCAAAGAATTTGTACTTCCAAACTTGTGATTTACCCTAACTTGATACATACAGCCAGGTAGGCGACAACACTGAGTCTAAAATTCAGCTGCCCATGTCACCTCTTCCCCTTCAGGCTGCTCATAGGATAAAGAATAAGCATAATCTTTTCGATCCAATGAGCACAAGGGCGATCTGCTAAGTAGTAATGTAACCTTACTGGCTGTAGACAGTAGCAGAGGTGTATAATGTCAAGGCTAGATGTAAGGAATCCTTTGGCAGATAAGACAGTGAATGTATATGTATTTCAACTGTATTTAGCTGTTTCCGCAGAATTCCATTTCAACCCAAAACTACATGGAATGAAAATTTTGGATTCATTTAGAAGGAATGGACATAGACACGTTAGCACATATCCACAGCCTAACACCAGACGTAAATACATTCTACAATTAGGAGTTACAAAAAAAAGTGAACTTTGGTGAGAAACATTAAAATGTCACAAAATGTATGAAAAATATTTTAAAAGTTCTGTGTGGGAGGAGAAGATTATAATTATAAACTTGCTAATTAAACTGAACTCTGGGCAAACTGCTAAATTAATCCACAGGTGAAATACGCATATAGGGGCAGATTTTGATAGGTTTTGTATTTCCACCCAACCAGAAATGTACATGGTTCTACCACATGGAAGCGCCAGGTTGGAGACTTGATTTTTCCTTACTGCAGTTAAGCAATACCTTCAGGTATCCCTGCCTTCATCTTATGATTGGACAGTGAGGGCACAGGCCCAAGTCAAAATCAGGTACTTACGCATTACATTGAAAATATACTTTTGATTAACTCACAACTGCATTTGTTTTTTTTTTTTGTTTTTTTAATACCTGCCTGAAAATCAGTTTTAAACAAAAACGCACCAACCACTGAGCCTTTAGCATCCCTGTCTTGGCAGGACGGGGAAAGAGTAAAGTTTACAAGGAACCCTATAAGTCAGGGCTGTGTCCTGCTCTCTGCTACTGGTTGGTGGACCTTAATGAAGGCTATGCTGTCTACCTTTGACCGTGAGGCGATGTATTCATACATATTTGTGATCATTAAAATGGTTTAATGTTTTAGTGACTACGTGATGACACAACAGTACTAGATTTTCCTTGGCAACTGAAAAAACAACTTACATATTTTATTGTGATGTACAAACTTACCTGGCCAACTGCTACAATAATAAGCTGGGGATATAAAGGGTCATATTACAAGGTAAACAATTTGTAGCAGCTATGGAATTGTTGTACTTTGGGAGTTTCTCTTGGTAGAAAGATATGAGCAAGGTACACTTTAACAGGGTGGCTTTAGGAGAGCCAGAGTTTCCACTAAAGGTCAAAATACCTTCCTAATTGTATGCACTGTATTGCTAATTGACATACTTACTGCGCTTCTTCACCATAAGGAATAGAAGGATATATACATCAGCAATGGAGAAAAAATGATCTCACATATTTTCTCAGTCTGTGAGAAAACGGATCTCACATTTTCTCAGTCTGTTGATTCTTACCGACTCTTAAATGGAGCTTAGCTAGAGACATTTTTTATGGCAACTGGAAATTCTGCTTATCAAAACACATATATACACACATTTATTTTATATATATATATATATATATATATATATATATATATATATATATATATATAAAATAAATGTCTGTATGTGTTTTGATAAGCAGAATGTGTGTTCATATACCAAGATGTTTTCAACATCATTGGCACGGATTTCCGAAAAGTGGAGCAAACAAAACTGGGAAAACACTGGAGCGGTTACAAATGACAGTCAATCGCAGTCGTCTAATCCATTGGAAGGATGAAACCTGAAAGACTACAACTGCCTTGCATTTGGTTCAGTTTGCTAAACTTTTCATAGGCCAGCCTGTGACATGGGAAGCAGTGGAGCTGGCACATGGGGTTCAGCTATCCACATCTAGGTCCTGATACATCTCCTGAGACATTTGGTTAGGAATAAGATCAGCCATACACACCAATGCCTAAAACAATATAACAAATCGGAGCTTTTTACCAGTAATTGCAGGTCAAGCATATATCTGTAGCAGGATTAGAGCTGGACCAGTGGGACACGAGGCCAAGTTGCTGCCCCTGTCAAGTTATGCTGCAGCAGCCCGAGTTTGTCACTGCAAACTAAGTTCAACTGAACCATATGTGATACTTTGAGTACACATGAGAATGCTTAACAGAAAGCAATATAATATGAATAGATTGACTCAACCAAAAAATTCTCATGTATAGTGTAAATGCAATGTGTGGTTTAACTGAACCCAGCTTGTAGTGGCAGCTATGGCTCACTCATCCAGAAATGTAACATTATAAAGAGCTAAGCTGCAATGCATGCCTATGTAAATAAACACAATTCTTCACATTAAAACCACATACCTCACAACAAGAAACAAGAGAAGACAAAGTTGTTTAGGACAGCCATGCATTTCAAAAAATGGCAATACAGACATGTTCTCAGTGACTGTATATATGACTTCTACATAATAAAATTTTCAGTCTAAGACTCAACCTTCCCATCTGTGCAAGCAGCGATTTGGGGGCTCAACGATGAGGGTATGGGTCCCCAAATTGCTGAGCCTAAAACTAGAGTTGAGAAATTAACTTGCTGAGTCCAATGACATGCAAGTAACATGGGTCAGCAACTGGACCTGGATTCCTTGTTTTGAGCACACAGGAAACAGCAGCAAAACAGGTTGTAGCCATATCACCCATTTGTGGTGTACAGTTTTTATATAAAATATATTATATGGGATTAATTTTCTTTTGGTTTATCATTTCTGATCTAATCATTTGTAAAGTAAAACCAAGCAATTGACATCTTTTGAATTCACACCCAATAGGACTAGTGATGAGGATTTTGATGGGGAAATAAAGGACATACTGGACAATGCTTTGGCAATCAGTAAACCTAAATAAATTAAGAACCCCAGATCTTGGGTATGGTGGCACTTTGCGACCAAAGGCAAAGATTGAGCTTGCTTCCCAATAGAGTTATGGAACCAAGAGGGGATCGAAGCTAAACCAACATCCTCCTCTTTTACGTGAATCCAGTTTGGATAGATTTCCACTTTAGTCAGCAGTTTAAACACACCAGTGACAAACCTTTTAAAAAAGGTAATTAAAAGTACTTGGTGGAATCACAGAAAATACAGACACAAGCGACACATGACAAAACTTAAACGTGACCATGTTATTTACATTGAATGTACTGTAGTACAACTGAGAAAATGTCTTATGCTCATATAATACATTTTAACATGCATAATGTTTTATTTTAGTCATAAGGGATGGGACCAGAGCCTTTGTCATCTACAGCCCAAAAAGTGATGACTGACTGTGAATTTATGATAAATGCTTAGAGCAAATGCCTCTGGTACCATCAAAATACGTAGTGCCAGGTCATCCAGGGGACTCCTGGTCTTCTACGCAGGGTTAGTGTTATGGAGCAGAGGGTGTTTAAAGCATGTTAGCTAGTTTAGTATGGCCTTAAGAGGTAGCAGACATGCTACATCCTCACTTGTACTTGTGGGAGACACCTCCTGTACATATTTGGCGTTGAGCATTTAGGCTTTGCTCCTTTTCAGTGCACGCAATATGGGGTTAGATTCGTCCATACCTGTCATAAAACAAAGCAGTTGAGCACCGTACAAAATGTAAACAGGTAAAATACACTCAGGATGCTCATGGTATCTGCAATGAGGACTAGTTATAAAGAGTACTGAAAAAATGAAGTGGTCTTGCCCCAGCAGAAAGGCAGTTTTAAATTTTTAAATTTTCAAAACTGTAGGAAAAAAATAGACATTTACTTTCATGCGATGAACAACACCACTATTTTCTGAAATAAAACTCTTCATAAATGAAACCCCACCATAGCTAGAAGCAAAAACAAGAAGACACTTAAAGGAGGTCTCCACCTTCAGACAACTTTAATTTGCTCGTTTGTGGCATTACCCATACTCCTGTTGCATCACTAGTCTTTTGGGAGGTGGGGGCTATTTAATTGTAAAGCCTATAGGTACATTAGCTATATATTATACAGGAAACAATACAATGTGAATTACCATCTTACCTTAGAATTTAAATTTTAAAATTTTAAATGACCTGTAAAAAAATCTATCAATCTATCCATGTTAGGATTACTCTCCTCTTGTGATTAGTCGAACTCCAGATGTATTGAAAAGCAGACAATTTATTTCAGATGTGTCACACAAATGGATGATGCTTACAAGCCAAAAGATGCAGTAAGAATCATACAAAGAGATGTACATCCCTACTCCTAATACCTACAATAATATAGCTATAACGCTTCTATTGGCTGAGGAAACACAGATAGCGTGCCTGGTACAAAATGGTACTTTATTTTGCTAATTAGTGTTTCCTGTACATTCTTGTTCTACCATATATGGTTAAGCCTAATCATCCTACAACTTACTATGGAGTTAGTTAAAGCAAATGATACAGCAAGTTAATACGACGATGTGCTCAGAAGTCATCTTAAGAAAAGTCTCAGGGTTATAGTTTTTCTAATAGTCACACAATAAACATTTAAAACTTTTCTAACATTCCCTCCTCTTGTGTGACTATTTTATCTCAACACATTTCAATGATAGTCCCAGTGTTATACACTTTTGGTCTGTATGTCATTAAGTTGAGCCTCAATGTCCATATAGGTCTCCTCAGAGGTAGGAAGGGCTTGATACATCGTTCTTGAGACTGCGGTTTCAATCAGTTTTTGTGAAAGTCCTCGAATACAGGGAATGCAGCAGCATCCGCAAGTGACCAAAACGGCCAAAGCCACAGCAATTGAGATCAAACATGATGTGATAAGTCCAGTCCACTTACCAAACCATCCTTTAAGCCAGTTTGTTAATGGATCATTAATACCTGAGTTTTCCGCTAATTCATTCGATAGAGCAGTCAGTCCTTCCAAGGCTCTGGTCACGGTCCCTCCAGGAGCTGTATTGTTAGAGATAAAAGTGCAACACATGCTACCAAACCTTTCGCATACCCCTCCTCTTTCAACTAGGACCATATCTAAGGCCATTCGGTTCTGCCATGCCATTAGAGATGTGGTGGCCAACTGTTCTGTTAGGCCCTTCACAGCATCCCTAGTATAGTTTACAAATCGTTGTTGGTTATAGTATATATATAGTTAATCCAGTCAACATTTTTATCTATAGTCACCCACCAGAGAAGAGACTCAAACCCAGCTGTCACCTGATTCCTGGCCGTAAACTCATCCAGCACCCCGCGCTCATCTATGTAGATCCGAGAGTCAAATGACCCTATGGGAGAGGTGTCCCACCAATACCGTTGGTGACTCTTAGTCCACGGGTGTTCTGACAGGATCCTCAGGGGCATAGCCAGCTGGACCATAGCGCAATCCCCTCAGGCATTGGCTGATATCCTAGCTCACAGTTTCTTATCCCCACACATCCACCAGACATCAGCTCTCTGAATGTCATATTCAACCCAGTCACCATTTCCCATGTTAATCCTCTCCACACAGTAGTCATCGGGTAGTGACCCAAGATCCACCCCGCTACAGTTCCCTGGGAGTGCAAAACAAGTAAAGTTGCCTGGATAAGCAGTAACCGCTGGAGGTATCTGCGGTCTCTGTACTGGGGGAAACAACAAACTCAACGTGTGACAGGTAGAATTTGTTTCAGGTTTATAGCTCTTATTATACAATCGCAACATACAATGTAAACCTTCTGGATCTGTATTGTGATCTAGAGGAAAAGGAATAGTTGCTAAATGTAGTCTTGCTCTGGCACAAACTAAACAGTTTTCCTTTTTTTTAAAAGTTTTAACCGTGTACCTCAACTATTCTAACCACTTATTTTTTCCCTGGTATCCTGTCTCCAAAGCTATGGCATCTTCTACTGTTAGGTTAGTAAATCTTATAGTTTTACTCAGAACTTCTATTTTAGTATGGCGTCACTTCCGGTCTGAGCGGCGATTGTGTTTACACAGCGCCGGCTCTTGTGAGTATATCTCCTAAACTTTTTATAAAATAAAGCCTTTTTAAACAATATCACACTATGGGCATTACTCTTTCCCCTATGTGACATCTTGGTGGAAAAGCCAGCAAAACGTTTCTCAGATTGCCCAGCAGAACCCAGTAGCTCACATTGTGAAGGCATAACACCCCTGGGGGGTAATGTCATCTGGCGAGTGCAATCACATTATCAACATGGATAATATCACCTGGCACCACTGTCACTTGAAAGGATAATCAGCACCAAATTTTGATGAAGCACTGGACACTGTTTTTTTTTTTTTTTTTTTTTTTTTTAAGCACGTCGCTTTATTATTATTGTATGGACTTATCTACTAATAATTTAGTGTTTGCAATAATGTCATCATTTGTTTTGGTTTTGAATGTGGCCTTACTGTGGTGTAACACAGAGACGTATATTGAATTGTGCATTCACATTTTTGTTGTTTATTATTTTTTTATTTATTTTTCACTTCTGCTTTAAGTTTATCTATTGGCATAAATGGATTTTTATTCACATACCAGCTTTTTGATACAGCAGACATCCATATTTATCACTTTGCCAACTAGGGATTAGATCACTGCATTTCTACAGTTCCAGATATTGTAGATCATAGATTTTAGTTTGCGGACTCCAGAGGGTGTAGCACACCAGTTGGACACCCTATCTGAAGTTCAGCACCTTTAACACACACACTCTGATATTCATCAACAGGGTGTGTAACACTATCACTTGTATAGGTTATTTTTAATTCTTGCCCCCAGGGGGTGCAACACAAAAGTGGTTTACTGCATCAGAGGTTTAATACATAAATTATTTGCATTTGTTTAGATGTTTGGCACTTATATATATTTTTATTTGTTTTTTTTCACCCACATGCACCTTTTCATCTTCTCAAATTGGACCTTCTAGGACAGAACAAAAATCATTAGTACGTCTTTGTCTTAACAGCCTAGACATGTATTCTGCTAATGTGTGCTCAGACTCCTCAGTAAGCGTTTCATTTGGTTGTAAGGGTATCTTATATGGCCTTCCATGTATTATTTCAAATGGGCTGAAACCTTCTTTTGTGGGTGTGATATGCATACTGGTCACAGCTACTAGTAGACAGTACATCCAATTTGTACCTGTTTCTTCCATAGCTTTCCTCAGTTTGCTTTTTTAGAATGCCATTATGTCTTTCCACCAATCCAGCTGATTGGGGATGATAGGCACAATGGTATTTCACTTAAATTCCCATCACTTCTGTCAAATGTTGTATAGTTTTATTTACAAAATGGGGTCCATTATCACTGTCTGTGCATCTGCACTTCCTGTCAGGAATTTTCCACCCATTTGGTCAGGGTGTCTATGATTAGCAAACAATATTTCTTCCTTATACATTTGTCCAATTTAATAAAATCAATGCAAATGTGTTGGAATGGATATTGCGGTGTGGGGAACTTCCCTTTCCGTGGTCTTATGCCTCCCTAAGCATTGTATCTTGCACATATAATCCATTGAGAGCAAAATGTTTTTTTAGTAGTCAGTGAAGCCATAGGCTATACATACCTTATTTAACATCTCAGTCATCCCCCTGTTTGACACGTGTTACTCCGTGCGTCAATACTGCTGCATACCTAAATAAGGATTTTGGCAATACCGGTTTTCAATCAGGTGACATGTAGATGTTATCTATACTTGTGCAACCTTTTGTTTTCCAATATTGTTTCTTTGTCTCTAAGGAATATGTAGTCTACATTATTTCATACCTTAATTTAATGTTCTAAACGCTAAATTACCTCTAAAAGTTCAATTTTGTACTCATTCATGTAATCCGTAGACAGCCACCCCATAAAAAGGAACTCACCTCATTCTTCAGTTGTGTAGAAGGAGGAGGGGGGGTCATATCTGCACTTGAATTGGGGCTGGGGAAAATAGATACTCTTTATCTAACATGAATGAGCGCAGGATCACAGATCAAACTACCAAAGAAAACCTTCCTCACTTTGGAGTTGTTAAAAACAATATTCTTTCATTTATTCAAATATAAGTCCATAAGTCCACCAAGTATGCAGACATAAAATGTTTCCTAGCGACATTTACATTATTTGACATATATATTCAATATATATAAAAATATTTTTCTCAGACCCCGATATTTTAGCAGAATTAAATAAAACATGAATCCCCTTTTGTATTGTTCCCCTTATTCTCTGGTCCCAAGTGAAATCCAAAGAGTCCCAAAACATTTTTTTAACCCAAACACATATTCTGATTCAGAACTTAGCTTTTTAACTTTATAAATGTACCCGAATATAAACAGCATTGCATCATTAACACTTTACAGTTGAAAATCTGGGAGTTCTAAAAGTAACATATCCAAAAAATATTTACTTCAAGACTATTATTTGGACTTTCTTTCCCACCGAAAATCCTAATATTTTCAGATGCACAAATTAACCTCTGTGTGCTCAAAGGGTTAATGCTGCCCTACTAGTCATCCATCATCATCTCCCCCTCTCTTCTGCTATGTCTGTCAGGCAATCTGCATTTCCTTGTTTCTGAGAAACAACTTCCTGACCATCATTTTTGTGCTATAAAAGCATCAAGTCTGTTGTATTTCCTTCTCTCCTCTCTCTGGGCTTCAATACTACTGCACACTTCTCTTAGCAAAGCCCATTCAAATGCCTATTTCCTTATGGCAGTAAAATTAGCACTCAGTCACATACTGTCTCTGGACTGGACACATTTAAAGTAATCAAAACATTCTCATTATTTCCTTGTCTCACATTCATCAAACCACTTGACAACTCCACAACATTCTGTTCACTCCACAATGTAATCCACCTTCATGTCTCCCATTTACCTCCTCAAAACCATCAACAATTTCTGCCATGTGCTTCCTTGGCATGCTAAAATAATAAAGCACCCCAGTGTACCTTTCCTTTTTTTTTTTTTTTTTGCTCAGTCTCAATATTTACAATATAACCCTTCTGTATTGTCATAGCTGGTCAGGAGTTAACTTTTTTTACAGACACAATCTCTCACACAGGAATTTGAAGCTGAGGAGCACTTCACTCCCTCCAAGAGGGGAGGGGGTGAGGAAAAACTGCAGGCTTTAATCGCCCTGTGATGATTTCTCGCACTTATTTATTTATTTTTTTTACTCAATCATACTTATCAATTTTTCTGCTTCTCAAATATTTGTTAAACATTTAGATCACACTTGCGTCTGGTCTAATTCTTTTACTAGACCCATCAGTAATATGGCTATTGGATCACCTTTACCTGAAGTTGCAGCTCCAACTGTTTGGTTCCTATGAGTCCGACCGAGGGTTGTCCCCGAGCAGGTGGCCCAGATGTAGCACAGTCTCCCAGACAATGTTGTCCAGTGGTACCTGAGACGGTGCAGTAATCCAAGATGCCAGCTCCGGTCCAATCCCCATGGGCCATATAGTGCAATGTCACCTGGTATTTTACATATTTATCTGCTTAATACATTGGCTAGCAAGGTGTTGGCTGCCTTACAGAGCGAAGCCATAAGACAATTAAACCAAGTATCTCTTTAAGCTTTTGCAAATTTTCCTGCTTCTCTGCCAGCTCCCAATCTGTCACTGATAGGCAAGCAGGCTACAACACAAATTTTACAGACACACAGAACATGAGATGTGAAGAAAGATTTTTTTGCCGGTTATTTAAACTCCTATTATCAATCCATACCTTTTTTGATCTTTGGGTCCTAACAATTTAAATTTATCCATCAAATCCTGACACTTTTACAGTTAGTTTCCTATTGAATCCAAACTTCCCTATAAAGCCCTGTGTCCCTAAAGAGGAGTTCCAATCACCCACTTGGCACATTAGGAACACAGCAGCCTCATAAGCAGGCACAAAACATTCTTTTACAGAGACTATTCCCCATTGTCAACGCCAGACGGGTCTCTCATTTACCTATAAAACACTGGTATAGTGACCCTCGGCCCACGGTAACAATAGGAATACAAGAAGTATAAAAATATCATCACTCCCCACACTATAGGGAGAATCAAAAAATAATTAACATGTCTCTGCAGTACTGTTGTTTTTTTTTTTTCTTTTCAATAATGTTACAGCATCAACAGAAAGGTTAAACATGAGAAAGGAGAAACTAAAAACACAAAAGAAAGTTAGTCTTGCGATCTTTCTAGATCACGTAAGCGCTTACATCGTCGGGCAATCCACCTCCGACGACGACGTCAGGCATTCACCCTCTGACGTTCGGTATACCTCAAATCTTTTTTTATCTGTCCTGGACAGCGGGTAATGCTATTTTTTACCTTAGACAACGCTCCTAAGTGTCTCTGTCTTCGCACATTGGATTATTAAGATATTATACAATCAATACCAGTGTCGGCAATTACAACACATTAAACCAGAATCATACAGAAAGAGAAGAAATGACTCTTAGAGAATTAAGAATAAGTTAAATTATCTTACTTCTCAAACACCAGGAGGACTGGATCACGAAGTTCGAAACCAGACAGTGGATCTGGGTCTCAGGCTCCTGCCCCTATTTCACCACTAACGTTGAGTGGGGGGACTTTTAATTCTCAGTGAGCTTTGTTGTCCAATACTCACCAAAGTTTTTGTCTGGACCATCTGACCCCAAATGCACTTGTTGGTTCCGGCTCGGAGGACCAAAAATGTTAGGATTACTCTCCTCTTGTGATCAGTCGAACTCCAGATGTATTGAACAGCAGACAATTTATTTCAGATGTGTCACACAAATGGATGATGCTTACAAGCCAAAAGATGCAGTAAGAATCATACAAAGAGATGTACATCCCCCCTTCTAATACCTACAATAATATAGCTATAACGCTTCTATTGGCTGAGGAAACACAGATAGTGTCGGGGAAAATCTAAGCTTCTCCCTATAAGCATATAATTTCTTTGCGCTTAAAAGCACAAAAAGCTCTCTTATATAATGCCGGGAAAGCGCGCTCATTTATCTCTCCAAGTAACACAAACAGACGTTGGTATCACTTCAAGCTCCGTGTAAAATCCTGAGCCAAATAGCCAAGTGGCTTTTATTTATACTAAACACATGGATAACAAAAGAGGCTGCTGACTTCAGAATCAGCCAATCAGACACTTGTATTCATTCAAAAGAACCAATGACACACATGCATATAATCAAATATAAAAGCAGTAGTGACGTGTGCAGACGGTGGTGTGCAAAACCATGCAGCAAGCACATGGCTTTGAACACAGCCGTGTGCACATTCCCACTGCTACCAGTGATGCGAGCCGTACCATACCATGGCCCAGTGGGCCATAATATTGTATGGTTATACTATGGTTCCCAAGGTACGCAAACTTGTTTACTTAGGAGTTGAAATGCAGTCGCCATGGAGTGGCCAGTTCCTTGGAGAGACATAAACAGACATCCTTAAAAAGGTAAACAGATCCGCCGTGTCCACGGGAAGGTTTCCGCATCCAATGGTCTTCCACCCGCATCTGTATGTGCGAATACCCTCACATGAGAGTATTGCAGCAAAACTGACACTGGGGGGCATTTGACAACATACATAAAAATCTTCCACAACAGCTCCTCCTCTTTGTCATATCCTCCCATGTGTCCCTCGATGAATCTTGATCTTCTTCTTACATGTGGAAATGTATCAGTCCTTACAGTCCATATGAGTCCATAAAAAAGGAAAACACGGCTTGACTTGTAGATTCTGTTCTTCAGGAGGAATGACTTGTAAGGAGGACACGACATGGTGAGCTGTAGTAATCGCTGGTCGGTCTGGGATCCTCTGTGTCCTGTACGTGGGTCGGGCTTTGGGGCATCTCATCAGGGAAGATGTGGTCATCTGCTCGGGCTCTGGTCACGCGTCCAATCAGGCAACAGGAGCACCTCATCATGGCATATAGAAGGAATAGAAACAGAAACTTGAGTATATATACCCCTACTTCCTTCACTATGATCCGCTGCAAGATAAAAATTAAATCCCCAACGATTCCCAAACCCTTAAAAAGGATTTCAACCTTCACTAGCTATAGCTCTGGCTTTGCCTTGTAGGGATCTAAACCTTATCCATATGGGCCTGAACTTTGTCACTACTATCCCCGATCCAGATATAACAATCTTTACTTATGAATTCCCAGAAACCCCCTTGGACTGTGGGAACTTCCTTGTAGCTTCAACCGTTACATGAAACATCCCATCCTCAATGGATGAGACATTGTTCAAGCGTTTCATAAGCTCAAGCCCCCACCGTGTACAAGCAATTCCCTTTCAGCTGTACCTGCCATTCTTACCGTCTCTCGTGCTATCAGATCCCCACGATCGGCCACGACATAAGATGCTGGGATGAGTTTCATCAGCACACATGAACCTCTTGCCTTACGGGAAATTACCTTATAAGCTGTAGATCCTCATTAATACCAAACTTCAGTTGTAGCACACTTGTGGGCTACCTAGTTATCCCGATACCAAAGCTGGCAAGAACCAGAGCTATTGTTAAAATTATAATTAATTTTACCCTCTATGAATGTTCTGTTAAATTCTTTTGACAGGTGTCTGTTTGGATTTTACTAGTCTGTCAAAACTCCTCACACCAATATGAACGTCACGCCGTCATCGCTGGGGCACTAGTAGACCCGACCATGTGTCCTGTTCTCTTTCTCAGCTAGTTGGGATGCTTTTCATCGTTACCCTTGCCAAAATTTATTAAACAAAAAAATATAAATGAACAAAGATACTCCTCTACTCTTTTGTGGTTGATCAGCTTCTTGCAGTGACTGGCGTGGTCTCATCCCTCAAGCTTCTTTACAATGACCCAGTCACCTGGTTGGAAAGAATGTAAACTGGTTATTGTGTCAGGGTCCAGGATGGACTTGTGAACCCTGTGGTGGACCTTTTGAAGTTCATTTTACAGTGATTGCACCCACCCCATCAGCTGAGAATGTAGGTGACAGCTAATGAGGAAAGTACAATTCTGTTTTTGGTTGACCTTAAAACAAACCTCATATGACAATAACCCAGACATCGGGACTGTGGTCACTGCATAACCTGTGCGTTGCTTACCATCCGGGGTGTAATACCTGGAACCAGTGACAAAAAGGTTCTTAGCATCTGGGATGGGAGCCTACTTCACCAGACTGCTGCTTGCAGATTCAAATTCTATCAAAGAAAGACAGTCTTGGCACAAACTTGGTTAGAATTAGAGCGGTTAGTATTATTGGTTTGAAAATGTGTTATTCTCACCACTCTCATCCCCCCTTTTCTTCCCTCCTCATTACAAACAGGGTTTAGAATGGTGCAGAATAAAACAGTGAAATAGCCTATGATACTTTTACCTTCTTATACACCTGTACACACACTTCCAGAAACTGGACCTGAAAAGATACTTATAAGTAAAGGTTATTACTCTATCCTTCAAAGAATGGTAAACAATACAATATTCATGTACTTTGGTAAATTGTCACTGACATTCCACAAAACTGATAATAACTAAACCCTCTGTAAATCTTACTTTCACGTTTTTTTGTGTTTTTTTTTCCTAAAATACAACAGCCGCGACATGCAAGAGGGCTGTCACGGGAGGTTCAAACATCTTGTTACCACATACAAACAATGAGACAAAGAAAAACATTTAGATACAAATGTGGGGGAGATATTTTATAGTTCCCAAAAACGAAAATGAAAAATAAAAACAAAAATGACCAGATGGAATGCTGCCTTCGCTCTTTTAGCGATAAAAAAAGAATACAATTTGAAAGGCACGAGAGCATTTCAAAATCTTTGCATGGACCAGCCACACAAAGTTCAAAAACAGGCCTGTGTATTTTTAATCACACAAATGTATACTACGCACCCATCACCTCACTCAACATTACAGATTTCTGAAGCCACAGTCGCGCTACATCAACTCCAGAGGGATACCCAAAATAGTATCCTTGGACCACCTATGTCAATCTTTCTGGGGTTTAATGGCCTTTTCCTCAGAACTCAGATTTCATGTATTATGTAGCTGTCTGACTGGGGTGCATGGACGACCTATTGCCCATGACGATTCAAATCGCTTTTTTTGGCGAACTCTGCGTCCAGAGAACCCTGCGCTTTATTTTCGGAGCGATTATGGTTTGCGTCTTTATCACCATAATCGACCCCCGCATTCCGATTATTATACACGGCCTGAGCGGGGCTGTTAGCGTACTACTCCTCACATTTATGCTAATACAATCACGAACTGGAATTCCGACTATTATACACGGCCCGACCAGTCTCACAATATACAGCCCTCTAAACGTGTTTGTCCGACAACTACAAAAACACCATGAAATCCTCCACTATTCAAAACAAAAACAAACTTATGGCTTCTATCTGTACCCAGATATTACAACAATAACTTGGATGCCTCCTGTTTGCTCTCTACCCAAAACTGTATTACAGTATAAACCTTAATATAATTTAAAAATAAAAATGATTTCGTCCTTCCAAACACAAGTCAAAAGACCCCAAGCCCCTCCCACCAACTTCCTGTTGCACACCTGAGTAGGAAGAGGGAGGGGGAGGGGAAGCCTCAAATAGCTTCATATTTTGTCTATCAAGACATTAGAAAATTCTATGGCTAACATCAACAACTAAAAACTTTTGTCCAGGAGTGGGTGGAATAAGCCCCCATATTGCAAATGGGAGGGAATCCCCCTTGACTCACATATCCCCTGGGAAGTCAAACCACAAGTTTTCACCGAAATACCACACAACAGTGTAACAAAAGCCAAAAACTGAAACTCCTGCAAAAAGACAGCTGAAGGAGGACCAAAGTCTTTTCCCTTCCACTGCAGACCACAAACAAAATGGCACCATTAACACATGAAATTTAGTTGTTGATCCTGCCAAAATCGAGATTTCTTCACTAGAAACATAAACTTCTTTAAAACAACTGGAATAAAAACTAAATGATTCTACTGGAACTGGAATTCAGTACAAAACCAGAGATATTTCGCTCGAGACTAAAATCAGCAGAAACAAAAAAGCAGTTGCAGCAATTGAAAAATGGTCCACGGCAAAATGGTGAATGAAACCCGGACTACAGGAAAATGGCTGACATTAACAAATAACAAGACAAACCAGGATTTCTTCCTACAAAAACTGACTATACAATTGAGACACCAATTGAGTCACCAATATTAACACTTATCCCTAGACAAACACTTTAGGCTATGTCAATTAGGGCCTATACTGAAATATATGCATATTTAACTAAACAATATTGGGTGGCACAGTGGTGTAGTGGTTAGCACCCCCGCCCAGCAGCAAAAAGGGCAGCTGGCTTGAATTCCAACCATGACACCACCCGCCCGGTCTCTGCATGTCCTCCCTGCGCCTGCGTGGGTCTCCTCCGGGCACTCCGGTTTCCTCCCACACTCCAAAGACTTGCTGGCAGGCCAATTGGCCTCCATCCAAAATTGGCCCTAGTACATGAATGCAAACCGGGGACCCCGGACTGCGGGCTCCCCGAGGGCAGGGACCGACGTGAGCATACGATGCACGCGTGGAGCCCTGCGCAAACCGATGGCGCTATATGGGTACCTTTAAACTAATATGAGCATCTCAATGAGACACAATGCACAGGGACAACAGCAGACACATACTAACACTCAGGATGGACTGATGTCTCCACTCAAACCCCACGAACCATGCAATTATGTAATATATCCAAAACGCCAAAGTTACATAAAACATGAAAAAAGTCTTAAACAATACACTCTTGTCGCAAATACAACACAATATTTAACTCTGAGAGTTAGAAAGTCAACAGAAACTCCCCCCATGTTATTACCTAGAAACCTGAGACCCCCCCACAGGGTGTAAACAGCTCCTATTGTGATGTCCCAACAATACATGGGCACTTGGATATGCGACAGGCATTTCAACTTAAAACCAAACCCTTTAAAAATATTTTTACACTTATGGGGACATGTGACTTGGTCCCATACAAAGGTAAAAATCACAATTCATCCATTTCTATTTCTCATATACATCACAAACATATCACACAGCATACAATTACACAGCCTGCTCAGTCACACACCGCATACAATTACACAGCCTGCTCAGTCATACACAACATTCACTTTAGGTTTGTATTAAATGGGACCTATAGAGGATTTAAATATAGGTGCTTCCCCAATTAATAGACCTACTTACAATGACAAAAGTATAACCTACAATAAAAGTCCCGTCATTATACAGAGAGCGACAAAAAAACAAAAACATAAGGTTCTTTGCCTGGCAGATCTTACCTCATACAGCGGACAGAGAATCAAGATCCCAAACACAGAACAGCAAAAATGTTCAAAAAACTTGAAGTATGGTTGTCTTACCATAGGCCGGCCTTTGCTGGTTCTGGTTCTGGAGGTCTCTTCCCCCTCGAGGTCCGCTGAATTTAGAAGATCTGTTGGCTTCCTTTCTGGCTCGCCATTAATGTCGGGGAAAATCTAAGCTTCTCCCTATAAGCATATAATTTCTTTGCGCTTAAAAGCACAAAAAGCTCTCTTATATAATGCCGGGAAAGCGCGCTCATTTATCTCTCCAAGTAACACAAACAGACGTTGGTATCACTTCAAGCTCCGTGTAAAATCCTGAGCCAAATAGCCAAGTGGCTTTTATTTATACTAAACACATGGATAACAAAAGAGGCTGCTGACTTCAGAATCAGCCAATCAGACACTTGTATTCATTCAAAAGAACCAATGACACACATGCATATAATCAAATATAAAAGCAGTAGTGACGTGTGCAGACGGTGGTGTGCAAAACCATGCAGCAAGCACATGGCTTTGAACACAGCCGTGTGCACATTCCCACTGCTACCAGTGATGCGAGCCGTACCATACCATGGCCCAGTGGGCCATAATATTGTATGGTTATACTATGGTTCCCAAGGTACGCAAACTTGTTTACTTAGGAGTTGAAATGCAGTCGCCATGGAGTGGCCAGTTCCTTGGAGAGACATAAACAGACATCCTTAAAAAGGTAAACAGATCCGCCGTGTCCACGGGAAGGTTTCCGCATCCAATGGTCTTCCACCCGCATCTGTATGTGCGAATACCCTCACATGAGAGTATTGCAGCAAAACTGACACTGGGGGGCATTTGACAACATACATAAAAATCTTCCACAACAATAGCGTGCATGGTACAAAATGGTACTTTATTTCGCTAATTAGTGTTTCCTGTACATTCTTGTTCTACCATATATGGTTAAGCCTAATCATCCTACAACTTACTATGGAATTAGTTAAAGCAAACGATACAGCAAGTTAATACAACAATGTGCTCAGAAGTCATCTTAAGAAAAGTCTCAGGGTTATTGTTTTTCTAATAGTTTTTCTAATAGTCACACAATAAAACTTTTCTAACAATCCAATCAAGAGCCGAGACAACAGGCAGAGAGGAAAAGCGTGTCTCCGCCGAGGGAAAGAACGGGCTCAGGTGAGTAAAAAGGGGGGGCGTGCTAGGGGGCCGGTCAGTGTCAGAAGTTTTTTCACCCTAATGCATGGGATGGACTCTTGGACTGGGGAGCTTGAATCTGAAATTCCTGCTGTGGGTAAAACACTGTCCTTTGCCAGGGCTTTGGGAAATAAACAGTTTAGAGTAACTCCCCTGAAAACATTCCACCATAGGAACTTGGGCAACAACAACCTGATCCAGAAGCCCCAAGAGAGCTCTGTGGAGATTTGCTACAGGAAAGTTTTAATTAAAAAACAGGGCAAGGGGAAGGAAAATCCTACTTGTAGCCATTGGAAACCCCCTCCTGCACTAAAGTCTGAAATGCAAGCTGTCCAAAAAAGTTTGCAAACGCATCTCAACATTGAACAGCTATGCAGAGGAAGGCTTGTCTGAGAATTTGGTGCATTTTGAGCCCCAGACCCTGTGCATGGATTAACAACAGCTTGGGGGCTCTGGACGTGGATGGTGCAGGAGTGGAAAAACAAATAGGACTTTTCTTGACTGACAGCAGTGGTGCAGCCTTTTCAGTCTATCTCTAAGGCTTCATCCACTAAAAAAAGGATGGGTGCTCTTGTAACCAGAAGCATTCTTGAGTATGGTACCTGGGAGTAGAGCCAAAGAGACTTTGCCCCCCCCCCAAAGAGCAATAAAAGTAGACTCTTTTTAGAAGAAAGTTCCACGGTACATTATATTAACCAAATTGATGGAACCAGCCACATCTGAAATAGTGAAGAAAGGCTCCAAAGGTCGGTCGGCTGCATCAGTGGGCACCAGAGCAGTTTGTGTAAGCTGGACTTTTCCGTCTGTATCTAGGAGGCATGTTGTGACCACAGGGCGGTTAGGCAATGTAAGGCTCAGGGTACAAGCAAAACCCAAACAGCTGGTAGCTAATAAGGATTGGATGGCCAGAGGTCACCACATTCATTGTTGGCAGGCAGCAGAAATGGACTGAAAATCTAAACTTATGGGTTTCTGACTTTGAATGGCAGGAAAGAGCACAGAACATGCGCATGTGACACTCAACCCAGTGGAGGATACCAGCACTCAGTTCCACAGTATTAACACCTTCCACAGTGGAAAAACAGAATTTTAAAAGGGGCCCAGCAACCAAAGTAAATTAGGTTGTTCACAGGTCATTTCCAGACCAATGCTGCAATATCCAGTCCAGTAGGGTTCAGATGTGCCACTGTAAAAGCTAGGTTGAGGATGGATGTGCCTGATAACTGCATCAAACGGGACCAGCTCTAGCAGTAATACATAAAAAAATAAAGAGTGTTGACTGAAAAAAAAAGTCCTAAAAGAAAGTGCAAGAAGAAATAGAACAGGTAAGGTCCTTTACACAGCAAAGCTGATAAAAAGATGTGACATTATCAAGAAAATAAGGCATTCTGGCCCACAGTTTGTTTGCCAGTGATCAATCCCCTTGAACGTGGCAGTATGACCCAAAGGTTAAACTCCCCAACTTAGCTAGGGATTTTGCACCTGTGGGGGCAGCTCTGCACATGCTCAGTTTTCAGTGAGTTTCTATGTTGAGCATTTCCTCCCTATCACAGCTAAGCAGCACACGTGACTAGGATATTATATGTAGATTGATGGAGGCTTCATCTCCCTGTTATTATAAGACACAGGCTGGAGGAGCGTGGCACAGCCTGTGACTGGCAGGAACCTGCCCACAGCATGTTATTTCCACAAAATAATCAAGACTTGATTTTAAATAAATATTTGTACGACAATTTAACCACTTCAGCCCTGGAAGGTTTTACCCCCTTCCTGACCAGAGCACTTTTTACAATTTGGCACTGCGTCGCTTTAACTGATAATTGCGCGATCGTGCGACACTGTACCCAACCAAAATTTACGTCCTTTTTCCCCACAAATAGAGCTCTCTTTTGGTGGTATTTGATCACGTTTGCGGTTTTTATTTTTTGCGCTATAACAAAAGAAGAGCAACAATTTTTAAAAAAACACAATATCTTTTACTTTTTGTGATAGTAAATATACCACATTTTTTTTAAAAAAAACAAATGTTTTCCTCAGTTTAGGCAGATATGTATTCTTCTACATATTTTTGGTAAAAAAAAATAATAAATAAGCGTATATTGATTGGTTTGCGAAAAGTTATAACGTCTACAAAATAGGGGATAGATTTATGGCATTTTTACTATTATTTTTTTTTTTTTACTAGTAATCTGTGATTTTTATCGGGACTGCAATATTGCGATGGACAGATCGGACACTTTTGACACATTTTTGTGACCAATTATACAGCGATTAGTGCTATAAAAATGCACTGATTACTATATATCACTGGCAGGGAAAGGTTTAACACTAGGGGGAGATCAAGTGGTTAACTGTGCTCCCTATGTGTGTTCTAACTGTAGGGGGGGTTGGGAGTGACTAGGGAAAGAGAGAGATCGGTGTTCATACTTTGTATGAACACACGATCAGTCTCCTCTCCCCTGAGAGAATCGGGATCTGTGCGTTTACACACACAGATCCCGGTTCTCACTCTGTCACGAGCGATCACGAGTGCCCAGCGGTCATCGCGCCCATTGGGCACTCGCATCGGCTCTGTGTACATGCTGCGGGCGCGTGCGCCCCTAGTGGCCAAAAGGTGAAGCGACATAAGGTAACGTCGTTTCACCCAGCCATGCCATTCTGCCGCAGTAAAACTGCGGCGGCTGGTCGGCAAGTGGTTAAAACGGTTTATTGATATTAATTATTTATTTTTACTCTGTATTCCAAAGGCTGTTATTTTATTTTGAACATGTGACCAGCAGCAGAGGACTAGACGCTCCTCCTGCTTATGTTTCCCTGCAGACAGGCTGGGAATGATTTGGGTCATGTGACAGCTGTATATCCATTAGGAAAAAGGTACTTCGATGTTTTTTTTTAATTAAAATAATTACAGTGCCATCATCCATATACAGAAATAGGACAATGTAAATTAAACAGTGTGTGTTTAGTATAACTTGAAGGAGAGTTAATGCGAGGGTTACAGGGAGGGTTAGTGTAAGGATTACAGGTCAAGTCAGTGTTAGGGTTGTAGGAAGGATTAATGTTAGGGTTACAGGTTGGGCTAGTGTTGGAATTACAGACAAAGTTAGTGTTATAGGTAAAAGGAGAGGTTAGTTTTGGGGTAAAGAAAGGGTTTATGTTAAGGTTACAAGGGGGGTTAGTTTGAGGGCTTTAGGGGTGTTAGGGTAAAGGTTACAGGGAGGGTTCATATAAGGGTTACAGAAAGGATCAGTATTAGGTTTATAGGAAGAGTTACTGGAAGAGTTAGTGTGAGGCCTACAGGGGATTAGTGTAAAGGTTACAGAAAAGTTTCATATGAGGGATACCAGAAGGGTCAGTGTTATGCCGCGTACACACGAGCGGACTTTACAGCAGACTTTGCCCGGCGGACAGGATTTCGTCGGACAATTCGATCGTGTGTGGGCTCCAGCGGACTTTGTTTGCTCAAAAGTTGGACCGACTTAGATTTGAAACATGTTTTAAATCTTTCCGTCGAACTGGAGTCCGGTCGAAAAGTCTGCTCGTCTGTATGCTAGTTCGACGGACAAAAACCCACGCTAGGGCAGCTATTGGCTACTGGCTATGAACTTCCTTGTTTTAGTCCGGTCGTACGTCATCACGTACGAATTCAATGGACTTTGGTGGATTGTGTCTAGGCAAGTCCGTTCATTCAGAAAGTCCGTCATAAAGTCCATCGAAAAGTCCGCCGGGCAAAGTCTGCCGTAAAGTCCGCTCGTGTGTACGCGGCATTAGGCTTATATGGAGGTTTGCTGTGAAAGTCACTAGGAGCGTTAGTATGAAGGTTACAAGACGGTACACTGTAAGGGTTAAAGGGTAGGTCAGTATGAAGGTTGTAGGGAAAGTTAGTGTGGAGGTTATTGGATGGTACAGAGTGAGGTTCACAAGGTAGGTCAGTATGAAGGTTAGAATGAGGACTTGAAGTAAGGTTAGTGTTGTGGGTATTATTAGTGTATTATTAGTGTTTCAAGGAGGTTTCGTGGAAGGAAGATTTAGGTAAGCCATCGCGCTCTTTGCACCAGGGACTCTGATTCAGGGACAACTCTAATTTACTGGCACATTTTTGCTGAATTCTCTGGAATTCAAAAAAATTAATGAAAGAGTCAACAGTTATCCACCACCTTTTATACCTTAGATATAACAGCTTAAAGGTCCAATAATTTCTTTGACCACAACTGACTTTTATTCCCATTTTTGGATAAATATTTTCGTTTTACATAGTAAGAAATGTGGGAGCAGAAAAGAGACTGGTGGCGATGAGGGAACCTTGAACTTTGACCAAAAGTGCCAGCATCACCAAGAAAAATAAGAGGCCAGAGGGTGAAATTATGCTGATAAGGTCCATCTAACACTCAGTCATTTGTCTAGGAAAATTGAGAAAATTGGCTAAAAGCAGAAAATCCACTTCTTTTGCCTTAATTCGGATTTTTAAAAATACAAAAATTACAATGCAGCATATTTCAGCTGTTCTATTTGTGTTGCTGATGGCTATGCAGCCTGTTCTCACACTCAAAAAATGTACATAATGGGAACTCTGGGAACTTAGCAAACAGGGCAGACGGGAACATAATGAATAAAATTTGGGGCCACTTAGCAGGTAAGGTACATCTTCTAAGAGAGTTCAATTGCCATTGCAACATATAAAATATCCAATGTTGAATTATAGTTGTGCAGGTTTACTTCTCTTCCAGAGATCTCCCCTGCCAACGGCCGGACCCCATGCTACTAGCACATATTGTCTCCTAGCTCCTGAATGTGCACAATAGTATCAGATACCCCATTTTTAAAAGCAATGAAGACACATATTATTGTTTTCAAAAGCTGTTCTAGAAGCCAAGGAGACATTAGGATACCTGAATTTCCAAGGACAGACAAAGGCTCCCACAAAGTTCTCATTAGAAAAACAGTAGCGGCGGCAGTAGCCCTGGTGATTGCCACACATCCAGAGAGACATCTCAGTGTCCTTGCTGCTGCCCACTGTGGGATAAAAGATACAGAGTTCCCAGGTCAGGACTAAGTAAAATAACATGATATCAAATAGAACAATTATTTAACAGTCACCCGATCCAGACAATTTCAGCAGGTTCAAGTGGCAATCTCATATTTATGTCTGTACCAGGTGCCCATCAACCAACTACCAAGAGCATGGAACCTGTGCCAAGTGCCCCATGTAGTCACTCTTGACTACAAGTCTTTTCAACAGATAATGAGCTTTTCAAGATGAGTTGAGTGCTGCCACCAATGCTCCTACTGGAAGAGCCACCTATGCTGGATTGGTCCTCAGGAATAGTTGTGACTGGTGTTTTGGGCCTGGTACTATAATCTCCAGAGCCTTATTGCAAAAGTCCAGTGGTCAGATTAGTAGTCATCTTGGGCCCTTGACTCAGCCACACCGTCCCTCTACTATAGGTGTTCCAACTGCTTGTAGGCAGATGTAGTGCAGGGCAGCCTAGTTGGCTGCAAGAGGTAGTGGGTTAGCAAGTGTATATTCTCACTTTCCAGCCTATTTGATATGTTTATGTGTACATATGTTCAGAGCTGTTTGGCCTCTATATTGTCTCCAGCACCATTTTGGAGAAGCCTGGTGTCCTGATAGGACAAGAAAATCTCTTGTCAGGGAGAGTTAGGAGAAGATAGGGAGAGTGTTCCGGCTTGTGAGGGTTAGCTCAGGGTTCCTACAGAGTCCTGTATCAGCTATCCTGGTCAGATGAAAGACTCCCCATTGCGGATAATAAATCCAGTGTCAACGCTGTGAGGAAGGGACAAGTGGATCAGATGCCTATATCCATCTACTGAAGGAATACCGTTGCACCGGGTAATGTATGTGAATAACAGCCTCTACAGATACGCACCGTGTTCTTGGGTTTATACTGTGTTAGTCAGTCTATAGCAGTGTTGCCAACCCCCTGAAGTGAAATTTACTGGCAGGATGTCAAAATGTACAAATTACACCACTTTTTTACTGGCAAAAATCATGAAAATTACTGGCAGATCCGCATTTTTTACTGGCGCTGCAAAAAAGTACCTAAAATTACTATTTTCAGTGCTAAACAGTGCAAGGATACATATTTGAACTATAAACATATAGCTAGTGCTATTAGCAATGTGTTTAAGCTAAACAAAAGTCAAAAAACATATTTCTCCATTGACATGAAGGTCAGGTTACTATAACCCAGCTAGCACTAGGTTCCCTCCTTACATCAGAATCTGCAGGGATCCCCCTTACAGTGAAAGGGATCTCTTATGTAAAGGGGAACGCTGCAGATCATGATCTAAGGGGGTCTGCAGATTGAGTTCCCCTCTGCACTGTAAGGGGCAATCCTGTAGACTTTGATGTAAAGGGGAATGCCAGGAACTCTGATGTGGTGGGCACTCTGGTGACCAAAGACCACCTTCTGCAGAGTGAATACACTAAGGCAGGGCTTGACAAATTTGCTTGGAATCTAGGAGCCAGCTAAAAAAGTTAGGAGCCAGGTTTTTTTTTTTAAACGACCGACAAAGCTTTATTTTCAATATAAAAATTAACCAATCTTAAATTTACACAGAGACGACTAGAACGAATGTGACTGCTTTTATTTCCTGCCATGCAGGGACATAAGACCACCATATTCCCGCTAAGGGTCCAATCAGGTCCGCCTGAAAAACTGACAGGCGAACCTGATCAGACAGCCCGTGTAAAGGGGCCAAGCAGGGAGATGACAAATAATAAATTCATTTTAATTAACCACTTCCTTCCCGCAGGACGACTATATACATCCTGTGTTTGAAGAGAAATACCGTTGTTATGGTAGCAGCTAGCTACCATAACCCCATATCTTCTTCAAGAGCCGGCGGTTCTCTTTCAGATAAAAGTGGTCTCTGCAGCAGATTCGCAGCGAGATCACTTTTATCGGCGGCAGGAGAGGGCCCCCCCTACCGCCGCTCTCCGGTGCCCTTCACCGCTTACCGTGGCCGTCGGTAACGGCGGAGGCGATCCGGATCTGTCCCTGGCCTGACATGGAGACGAGTGAGAGGAAGATGGGCCCCCCCCGCCCATCTCCAAGTCATTGCAGGGCGGAAGCGATGTCAAAGCTCTTGAAGGGACATTTTATAATTTTTTTTTCAAATGACAATTTTTTTTTTTTTAATGCATTTTAGTGTAAATATGAGATCTGAGGTCTTTTTGACCCCAGATCTCATATTTAAGAGGACCTGTCATGCTTTTTTTCTATTACAAGGGATTTTTACATTCCTTGTAATAGGAATAAAAGTGACTTTTTTTTTTTTTTTTTTTTTAAAGAACAGTGAAAAAATAAAAGTTAAAATAAATAAGAAAAAAAATTTTTTTTAAATATGCCCCATCCCTTGTAATAGAAATAAAAGTGACACCAGTTTTATTTTTTTAAAAAAACAGTGTAAAAATAAAAAGTAAAATATATAAGAAAAAATAATAATTTTTTAAAATGCGCCCCGTCCCGCCGAGCTCGCTTGCAGAAGCGAACGCATATGTTAGTAGCACCCGCACATGAAAACGGTGTTCAAACCACACATGTGAGGTTTCGCCACGATCGGTAGAGCGAGAGTAATAATTCCAGCCTTAGACCTCCTCTGTAACTCAAAACATGCAACCTGTAGAATTTTTTAAACGTCGCCTATGGAGATTTTGAAGGGTAAAAGTTTGTCGCCATTCCACGAGCGGACGAAGTTTTGAAGCGTGACATGTTGGGAATCAATTTACTCGGCGTAACATTATCTTTCACAATATAAAAAAAATTGGGCTAACTTTACTGTTTTCTTATTTTTTAATTAAAAAAAGTATTTTTTCCCAAAAAAGTGCGCTTGTAAGTCCGCTGCGCAAATACGGTGTGACAGAAAGTATTTTAATGACCGCCATTTTATTCTCTAGGGTGTTAGAATAAAAAATATATATAATGTTTGGGGGTTCTAAGTAAAGGGAAGGAGATGAGCAGGCAGTGAAAACAGGTAGGGAAAGCTCCATTAGCATTGGTGGATGTCTTGTCATACCAACGGCCACCACCAGAGGGCGCCCGATTGCAGCAGGAACCATAGGACTGCAGTAGGCCGCAAAGCCGGGGCCTCAATTACCGGCGCGGCCCAACGCGATCGCGGCGGGAGGGGGGGGGGTGTCGAACGGACACAGGATACTCCAGCTGTGCTGCCCCAGGCGCCAGGTCGCTAATTCTAGTCGCAAATGCGACCTGGCGCCCGGGGTTTGTCGAACCCTGCACTAAGGTAAGGGGAGTTACTAATTTAGGGGGAAACCTTTATATCAGTGCCCCTTACATTATTGTATTCACTCCCCCTTACATCAGCAACCCCCCTAGACTGGCCTGGCGGTGCTTTCACTGACCTCCTCTCAGGTGCATCGTGCGGGGCTCAGTCAGATGGCTCCAGCTTGGTGGCTCTGGTTTTCCTATGGTCTCCTCTCCACAGTCCACACATATCTGACTTCTCCCGTGATCCCATGATCCCGGCGGTGCTCCCACTCTTGACTCCTTTCCCAACTCCCCCTCAGAGACTGCAGACATGATGTAGGAATAGGTCAGAGGCTGCAGACAGGAGATGGTCAGAGGCTGTGGGCACTGGGCAGGGGATGGTCAGAGGCTGTGGGCACTGGGCAGGGGATGGTCAGAGGCTGCAGACAGGAGATGGTCAGAGGCTGCGGACAGGAGATGGTCAGAGGCTGCGGGCACTGGGCAGGAGATGGTCAGAGGCTGTGGGCAGGAGATGGTCAGAGGCTGTGGGCACTGGGCAGGGGATGGTCAGAGGCTGTGGGCAGGAGATGGTCAGAGGCTGTGGGTAGGAGATGGTCAGAGGCTGTGGGCACTGGGCAGGGGATGTTCAGAGGCTGTGGGCACTAGGCAGGGGATGGTCAGAGGCTGTGGGCACTGGGCAGGGGATGGTCAGAGGCTGTGGGCAGGAGATGGTCAGAGGCTGTGGGCACTGGGCAGGGGATGGTCAGAGGCTGTGGGCAGGAGATGGTCAGAGGCTGCGGGCACTGGGCAGGAGATGGTCAGAGGCTGTGGGCAGGAGATGGTCAGAGGCTGCAGACAGGAGATGGTCAGAGGCTGCGGGCACTGGGCAGGAGATGGTCAGAGGCTGTGGGCAGGAGATGGTCAGAGGCTGTGGGCACTGGGCAGGGGATGGTCAGAGGCTGTGGGCAGGAGATGGTCAGAGGCTGTGGCCAGGAGATGGTCAGAGGCTGTGGACAGGAGATGGTCAGAGGCTGTGGGCAGGAGATGGTCAGAGGCTGTGGGCACTGGGCAGGGGATGGTCAGAGGCTGTGGGCAGGAGATGGTCAGAGGCTGCGGGCAGGAGATGGTTAGAGGCTGTGGGCAGGGGATGGTCAGAGGCTGTCACTTCTGTCACTCACTGTGACCCTTTCATCTCTCCAGTGACAGTCACAGTGTCCTTCTCCAGTCCTCTACCGGGCCGGCTTCACCCTCCACGTAATGTCCTGCCGTGGCCGGGCCCGGTAACATGGCTCCTCCTGCTCTCCCCGCTGAACCGCCGAGAAGATCAAACGGCGGCTGGCAGCTTCTGTTTAAAAATGGCGCCAGGCGGGGGGCGTGGCCGGATGTGAAAGCGGTAGGACGTGATCTCCAGGAGCTCCGGCTAGTATCTGCTCTACTATCCTGATTGTACCCGACCAACTACCCAATTCCCGCCGCCTGACGGCTCAAACTCAAGGGGAAGAGAAGGGGAATGCAGCGATGCCATCCTCGAGCCAGAAGAAGCAGGCTAAACAGCATTTGCAACCGCTGTTAGATCAGAGGCAGCTGCGATCACGAGAAAGCATGGCGTCTGGCTCCTCCCACATCATCACACTCCCTGTGTCGGCTACACAGCGCGCCAAGACACAGGCAGGGAAGATGGCGCAGCGTGAGTCTCTCCCACAGCAGGCTCCGGAGACATCTCCCTCTCTGCCACAGGAAATAGAGCTAGACGCTGCTGCAATCACGGGTCCTATTCTGGAGGCCATTGCCGCTTCAAAGTCAGAGCTGGTCACCCGCATAGACTGCTTGGCATCAGAGTGTAATCTAATCCACCATGATCTCGACAAAATTAGAGGCAGATTAACAACAGCGGAGGACCGCATATCTGAAGTGGAGGATACTACGCATACACAAAGCTCCCAGATACATGAATTGAAAGATATGGTCCGGGCGCTGCAACACAGAGCGGACGACGCTGAGGACCGCCAACGCAGAAATAACGTAAGAGTGGTGGGGCTCCCTGAGGGGGTGGAGGGGTCATCCCCGTCGACGTTTGCAGAACAATTCTTCAAGCAATTATTATTATTGGGGGACCTACCACCAACATATGTGGCAGAGAGGGCCCATAGAGTCCCTACGGGAACCAGGCCTTCCGGAGCCCCCCCCCCGTCCGTTCCTGGTACGTTTTCTAAATTATAAAGACAGGGACATGTTACTGGCTGAAGCACGGAAGCACCAGGATCTCAGGTATGAAAATGCCAGAATTATGCTGTTTCCAGATTTCTCGGCGGAAACGCAACGCAGGCGCAGATCTTTCACGGATGTGAAGAGAAGGCTCAGAGAAAAAGAATTGAAATACAGCATGTTATATCCAAGTCGCCTCCGAGTGCAATATAAAGGCTCGGTAAAGTTTTTTGATACTCCACAAGAGGCGTGTGATTGGCTGGATGCAAACCCATAATTTTTCAAGCACTGTCAGTTGACTCGGTAACATGTTTCGGGTTTTTTCTATATACATATATTTTCCTGCTGGAATTTTGTTATCTTCCAATTTAATGTTCCTGGCTGAACTAAAGTGAGACTCCGTGGCAAATTTTTGGATTGCTGAGGGGGGCTGACCCCTGATGATCGCTACGTCAATTTTGAATACCGAAGGGAGACATGCCCTGTCTGCTCTCTCTGTTTTCCCAAATTGATCCTGGGACTTTCAAGATGGGAAGGAAATGGAATCCTCACTACAGCTGTGTTCCTGATTGATTTTTCCTGATTTTTTGTTTTTTCTAACGACAGTCTGTTTTACACGGGTAGTCGGGTGCAAGCTGTCCCTTATTTGAACTGCTGCCGGAGACCTCCTGGAAATGCACGGACATTTTTCTCTACTCAACGGATGCCAAACTTTCGTTTTCCAAGGTGGAACTCTCCAAGGGTTGTTTGTTTTCGGGATCAAGCTGCATACCGGACAATTGTTATTTTTCTTTTTCTTTTTTTTCTTTTTCTTTTTCAGTTTCAGATTGAGATTGGAATTTTGTTCTACCTGTTTTTAGGTTGGAACCTTTTTTTAGGTTCCTTGGGTTCTGGTATGATAGCAGGGGGGGTGTTGTTAGACCATTGTCACGGCTGCTTTACTGATGCTGCATATATGTATCTAAAGGTACACATGTCCTCACATAGGACTTTCCAACCATTTAATACTCAACTACAAGTTATATTACAGGTCTTCTATTTCTTAACATCCCTAGATGAATAGTAGAGTTAGGATTTTCTCATGGAATGTTTAAAAGAGCAACGGTTTTCCAATACTTGAAACAGGTGATCGTCCTCCTGCAGGAGACTCACCTAGAGGGCAGCAAAATTCTGTCCCTGCGAAAACCATGGATACAGAGGGCGATTCATGCTACCTATTCCACTTATGCAAGAGGAGTATCGATACTAATAAGTAAAGCTATAGCTTGTACAATTCACCAGGTGGTTACGGATCCGGGGGGACGGTATGTGGCGGTTTCCTTAGAAATATATAATCATAAATTCCTATTGGTAAATATATACATGCCTCCTCCATTCCAGGTGAAATTTCTGTATGAGTTTATGGTAACACTGGCTCCATTTCTTCATTTGCCAGTTCTCATAATGGGTGACTATAATGCCATTCTGGACGGGGTACTGGATTCCTCCAATGCCGCCAATTTCCTCGGTGGATTTCTGGGCAGATATGGCTGGCTTGACAGAAGTGTGGAGGTGGAAAAACCCTGATGGTACGGCCTACTCGCATTTGTCTTCTGCGCACAGGTCTTCCGCAAGGATTGATTTAGCATTTGGAAACGCAACCTTGTTGAAGTACGTGTGTGCAGCGGAGTACTTGTCGGGAGGAGTTTCTGATCATAACCCTCTTCTGCTTACTATGAAGTTTCCTTCAGGATCTAAAAAAGGGTGTTGGAGGTTATCACCTGACTGGTTACTGGAGGAGCAAGTGTGTACCCATGTTCAAAAATCAGTAGAAACATATTGGGAATGTAACGAAGGTTCAGTGAACCCTAACATTGAATGGGACGCCTTCAAAGCAGTGATTAGGGGGTAATGCATTTCTGCTATCAGCTCAGCAAAAAAAGACCAAAAATCTGAAGGAGAGGCTCTTCTTGCCAAGGAACAGGAGGCAGCACAGATGCAGGCAGACTCTCCTTCCGAGCAGGGGTATCTCTCGCTTCTAGAAGCAAGACGCTCGATTGATTTACATTTTAAAGCTATGGCTGGCAAGGAGATTAAACAGAGGGCAGAGGTCATTTTTGCTGAAGGAGATAAGAATGGTAGGCTTCTGGCCAATCTGGTTGCTGACCAAAAGGCACCGGTTAGTGTTCCGATGGTGAAAGGTGAGGGTGGGACTCTCATTACTGAACCAGAAGGCATTCTAGAGGAATTTGTACATTTTTACACAAAATTGTATTCTCCTATACCACATTATAATGTTAGAGAATTGGATGAATTATTACAGACCCTTAATATGGCCAAATTATCAGAAGCTGATGCTGCATCCTTAGATGAACCTATCTCTGTACTGGAGGTTGAATCCGCCATTCTGGCATTTCCCCCTAAGAAGGCGCCGGGACCGGATGGGATCCCAGCAGACTTCTATAAGTCATATTTATCTCAAGTGGCCCCCAGGTTGACAAAGCTTTTTGCTTTCTGCTGCGAACAGGGTACTTTGCCGGCATCCATGATGGAGGCATATATGGTGCTCCTTCTGAAGCAGGAAAAGGGTCCTTTGCAATGTTCCTCGTATCGCCCCATAGCACTCCTAAATATGGATCTGAAGATTCTTGCCAAAGTTTTAGCTATGCGTGTAGCAAAGGTCCTCTCAACGATAGTTGATATTGATGAGACGGGTTTTATGCCTGGTATGTCAACAGACACAAACCTGAGAAGACTATTTACACATATTCAATTGGAGGCACCTGAGTATCCAGCAAGGGTTGTTGTCTCTATAGACATTGAAAAGGCTTTTGACACAGTGGATTGGGGATATATGCATAAAGTGCTAGAAACTTTGGGGTTTGGTCCTGGGTTCTGTCGCTGGTTAGCGATGTTATACAGTGAACCCAGGACGGCAATAAGGCTGGGAATATCAACCTCTAAATTTTTTTAAATTAACAGGGGCACTAGACAGGGCTGCCCTCTCTCCCCATTCCTGTTTGCAATGATGATGGAACCTATTGCCAGGTGTGTGGTGCTTTACGTGGACGATTTGCTGCTGTTCCTCCGAGATCCGGGGCCTTCCTTAAAAGCTGCTCTTGAGATTCTTGATAGATTTGCAATCTTCTCTGGCTTAAGAGTGAACTGGGGCAAGTCGTCTATATTACCACTGGGACCTGGGGCACAGGGTGTAAGAGACAATACCCTCCTGCTACAATGGGTTTCCACTATCACGTATTTAGGGGTCAGGGTCACGGCTAACATACACGAATACATGAAGCTAAATCTTCTCCCCCTAGTGACTAGACTAAAACACAAAGTTCAATTATGGCAGAAGTTACCACTGTCGCTTATGGGAAGGGTGAGTCTATTAAAGATGAAATTTTTGTCTGTCATACTGTATTTTCTGCGCCATTCCCCTAATTGGATACCGAAATCTTTTTACTCCACTCTCAATGGAATCATTGGGTCCTTCATATGGCACCCACAGGCACCAAGGATAAGCTTAAAGTCCCTTCAAGAACCATGGGGACAGGGAGGTTTGGCACTTCCAGACTGGCAAAAATATTACTTGGCAGGGCAAATGGTTTTTTCCAGACGCTAGCTGATGGCAGAGGATGGGGACTGCTAATGTTCTGGAAGTAGCCTATATAGGGTCGTATGAAAGTTTGAGCTTAGCACTATACAGAGGACCAAAGTCGGGGTTACCCATGACTACTTCTATGAGAGCCACTATTAAAGCATGGGAGGTTGCTACTACCTTAGTGTCCCCTAGTTATGTGGGAGTCACACCGTCTGCACCATTATGGTTTAACCCAAATCTGTCGCATTTCTGCTCCATTCCAGATCCTGTTGTGTGGTCTGGTAGGAGTATAAAGAAACTGGAGGATATTGTCAGAGAGGGAGAGCTTCTTCCTTTTGATCAGCTTAAGGCAAGACACGACCTTCCAAACTCTACCTTCTTTCGATTTCTCCAGCTGCGCCATGCTTTTGGGGCGCAGTTCGGGAATTGAAGGGTGGAATATCTCCCTTCCTCACTGGAACTTATGCTAAAAGATGAAGACTTGGCCAAACCACTATTAACCGTTTATAAATCTCTATTTAGGAAAACACCGAGTGGGGTGGTTAAATGTAGGGAAAAATGGGAGAGGGAGGTTCCAGAATTGCAAGGAGAAGACTGGGATGATATGTGGGACCACCCATTTAAAAACCTAGTATCAGCTCGTGATCGGCTAATTCAATTCAAATTTCTCCACCGCATCTATTTAACTCCAGCTCGGCTGTTGCGGATTTTCCCATCCTCACATGGAAAGTGCTGGAGATGTATGCTTTCCCCGGCAGATGCGAAACACATTTTTTGGGACTGCCCGGAAATACATATATTCTGGAGGGAGGTTACAGATTGTCTGACAGAAGTGCTCAGTATCCCAGTACCCTTGATGCCCAGAGTATGCCTCATTGGGTTGGTGGAAGAAGTGGTGCCATCTTTGGCGCACCGCACTCTGCTGAATATAGGCCTATTTTATGGTAAAAAAGCTATCTTACTGAAATGGAAGAACACGGCGGCACCCACTCTTTCCTTTTGAAAGGGTTTGGTCAACTCGGTCATACTCTTGTATAAGGCTACATATAGACTCAGAGGTTGTCCAAATAAGTTCTCAAAAGTATGGCAACCATGGTTAGATTCAACAGTAACTGTAGGCTAATTAACAAATATGCTGTAGGCTGGTGAATCAACATTATGAAGTGGGCCTAGTGGGGGAGAGATGAAGTCATAAGTTCTTAATGTCTTTATTCTATAGAAGCTGTCAGTATCTCCTGTTATGTGTTTTCTATATAAAAAGTGAGGACAGTACTGTGCAATACAGAGGACAATATAAATGTATATTTCCACGGTATAAATACTTTATTTAACACTGCAGCCGTGACAGTTGGTCGGGTTAGGGGGGGGGGGAGGGGAGGGAGCTCAAGGGAGTAGTTGAATATGTTAGATAAATGTACAGCCCTACGTGGCAGATTCGAGGATGGGTATGTTGCCCGTCTGGTTGTTGTTGTATTGTTTTTTGCAAAATAATAAAAAGAATTTAAAAAAAAAAAATGGCGCCAGGCGGTGTCATTACATTACTGCGCATGCGCCGGCCTGCCGAGCTTGTAGATCTTTCCCGAGTCCTGCAGGCTTTGGAACGGCGCATGCGCAGTTGCATGGCCGGCCCACAGCCATCTTTTTTACGGGCACCGGCTGCCCGTAACGGACATTCACGGTCACCCAGAAAATGGGGTGATTTTTTCAGGCTGCCTGTAAATTAATGGGTGGTTGGCAACACTGGTCTATAGTGCTGACAAATACAATTACCGCTTACATCAGAAGTGACTGTGCTGTGTATCTGTGCCTCCACGTGCCTTACTGCTGTAAACACTCTTTCTACTACCGTCTCTCCGGTAATAAACGTTGCCTTGTTTAGAAAGTCAGTACGTGTGATTCCCTCTGTGAAAACGCTACACTCTACCCCCGCTTACATGCTTAGCTTACAAATCCCACTTATTACTTAAACAATACAAGATGCTGCACTCACATATAACTGCAATATCCCTAATATACCCCTAAATATGCCACAATGTGTCAGTACTATATTAAAGCGGAACTTCAGTAATTTTTTTCATCTTTCAAACTATTAAATCCTCTGCCCTTGTTGTTTTAACTTTGGATAGTAAAACGTTTTTTTTTCTGCCAGTAAATACCTTACAGTTGTGCTCATAAGTTTACATACCCTGGCAGAATTTATGATTTCTTGGCCATTTTTCAGAGAATATGAATGATAACACAAAAACTTTTCTTTCACTCGTGGTTAGTGTTTGGCTGAAGCCATTTATTATCAATCAACTGTGTTTACGCTTTTTAAATCATAATGACAACAGAAACTACCCAAATGACCCTGATCAAAAGTTTACATACCCTGGTGATTTTGGCCTGATAACATGCACACAAGTTGACATAAATGGGTTTGAATGGCTAATAAAGGTAACCATCCTCACCTGTGATGTGTTTGCTTGTAATTAGTGTGTGTGTATAAAAGGTCAATGAGTTTCTGGGCTCCTGACAGACCCTTGCATCTTTCATCCAGTGCTGCACTGACGTTTCTGGATTCTGAGTCATGGGGAAAGCAAAAGAATTGCCAATTGGATACCAAAATCTTTTTACTCCACTCTCAATGGAATCATTGGGTCCTTCATATGGCACCCACAGGCACCAAGGATAAGCTTAAAGTCCCTTCAAGAACCAAGGGGACAGGGAGGTTTGGCACTTCCAGACTGGCAAAAATATTACTTGGCAGGGCAAATGTTTTTTTCCAGATGCTAGCTGATGGCAGAGGATGGGGACTGCTAATGTTCTGGAAGCAGCCTATATAGGGTCGTATGAAAGTTTGAGCTTAGCACTATACAGAGGACCAAAGTCGAGGTTACCCATGACTACTTCTATGAGAGCCACTATTAAAGCATGGGAGGTTGCTACTACCTTAGTGTCCCCTAGTTATGTGGGAGTCACACCGTCTGCACCATTATGGTTTAACCCAAATCTGTCGCATTTCTGCTCCATTCCAGATCCTGTTGTGTGGTCTGGTAGGAGTATAAAGAAACTGGAGGATATTGTCAGAGAGGGAGAGCTTCTTCCTTTTGATCAGCTTAAGGCAAGACACGACCTTCCAAACTCTACCTTCTTTCGATTTCTCCAGCTGCGCCATGCTTTTGGGGCGCAGTTCGGGAATCAAAGGGTGGAATATCTCCCTTCCTCACTGGAACTTATGCTAAGAGATGAAGACTTGGCCAAACCACTATTAACCGTTTATAAATCTCTATTTAAGAAAACACCGAGTGGGGTGCTTAAATGTAGGGAAAAATGGGAGAGGGAGGTTCCAGAATTGCAAGGAGAAGACTGGGATGATGGGACCATCATCCCTGGAAATGGGACCACCCATTTAAAAACCTAGTATCAGCTCGTGATCGGCTAATTCAATTCAAATTTCTCCACCGCATCTATTTAACTCCAGCTCGGCTGTTGCGGATTTTCCCATCCTCAGATGGAAAGTGCTGGAGATGTATGCTTTCCCCGGCAGATGCGAAACACATTTTTTGGGACTGCCCGGAAATACATATATTCTGGAGGGAGGTTACAGATTGTCTGACAGAAGTGCTCAGTATCCCAGTACCCTTGATGCCCAGAGTATGCCTCATTGGGTTGGTGGAAGAAGTGGTGCCATCTTTGGCGCACCGCACTCTGCTGAATATAGGCCTATTTTATGGTAAAAAAGCTATCTTACTGAAATGGAAGAACACGGCGGCACCCACTCTTTCCTTTTGAAAGGGTTTGGTCAACTCGGTCATACTCTTGTATAAGGCTACATATAGACTCAGAGGTTGTCCAAAGAAGTTCTCAAAAGTATGGCAACCATGGTTAGATTCAACAGTAACTGTAGGCTAATTAACAAATATGCTGTAGGCTGGTGAATCAACATTATGAAGTGGGCCTAGTGGGGGAGAGATGAAGTCAAAAGTTCTTGATGTCTTTATTCTATAGAAGCTGTCAGTATCTCCTGTTATGTGTTTTCTATATAAAAAGTGAGGACAGTACTGTGCAATACAGAGGACAATATAAATGTATATTTCCAGGGTATAAATACTTTATTTAACACTGCAGCCGTGACAGTTGGTCGGGTTAGGGGGGGGGGAGGGGAGGGAGCTCAAGGGAGTAGTTGAATATGTTAGATAAATGTACAGCCCTACGTGGCAGATTCGAGGATGGGTATGTTGCCCCTCTGGTTGTTGTTGTATTGTTTTTTGCAAAATAATAAAAAGAATTAAAAAAAAAAAAAATGGCGCCAGGCGGTGTCATTACATTACTGCGCATGCGCCGGCCTGCCGAGCTTGTACAATCTTTCCCGAGTCCTGCAGGCTTTGGAACGGCGCATGCGCCGTTGCATGGCCGGCCCACAGCCACCTTTTTTACGGGCACCGGCTGCCCGTAACGGACATTCACGGGCACCCAGAAAATGGGGTGATTTTTACAGGCTGCCTGTAAATTAATGGGTGGTTGGCAACACTGGTCTATAGTGCTGACAAATACAATTACAGCTTACATCAGAAGTGACTGTGCTGTGTATCTGTGCCTCCACGTGCCTTACTGCTGTAAACACTCTTTCTACTACCGTCTCTCCGTAATAAACGTTGCCTTGTTTAGAAGGTCAGTACGTGTGATTCCCTCTGTGAAAACGCTACACTCTACCCCCGCTTACATGCTTAGCTTACAAATCCCACTTATTACATAAACAATACAAGATGCTGCACTCACATATAACTGCAATATCCCTAATATACCCCTAAATATGCCACAATGTGTCAGTACTATATTAAAGCAGAACTTCAGTAATTTTTTTCATCTTTCAAACTATTAAATCCTCTGCCCTTGTTGTTTTAACTTTGGATAGTAAAACATTTTTTTTTCTGCCAGTAAATACCTTACAGTTGTGCTCATAAGTTTACATACCCTGGCAGAATTTATGATTTCTTGGCCATTTTTCAGAGAATATGAATGATAACACAAAAACTTTTCTTTCACTCGTGGTTAGTGTTTGGCTGAAGCCATTTATTATCAATCAACTGTGTTTACGCTTTTTAAATCATAATGACAACAGAAACTACCCAAATGACCCTGATCAAAAGTTTACATACCCTGGTGATTTTGGCCTGATAACATGCACACAAGTTGACATAAATGGGTTTGAATGGCTAATAAAGGTAACCATCCTCACCTGTGATGTATTTGCTTGTAATTAGTGTGTGTGTATAAAAGGTCAATGAGTTTCTGGGCTCCTGACAGACCCTTGCATCTTTCATCCAGTGCTGCACTGACGTTTCTGGATTCTGAGTCATGGGGAAAGCAAAAGAATTGCCAAAGGATCAGCGGAAAAAGGAAGTTTGAACTGTATAAAACAGAAAAGGGATCTAAAAAGATATCCAAGGAATTGAGAATGCCAATCAGCAGTGTTCAAACTTGAATCAAGAAGTGGAAAATGAGGGGTTCTGTTGAAACCAAACCACTGTCAGGTAGACCAACTAAAATTTTAGCAACAAATGCCAGGAAAATTGTTTGGGATGCAAAGAAAAACACACAAATAACTTCAGGTGAAATACAGGACTCTCTGAAAACATATGGTGTGGCTGTTTCAAGATGCACAATAAGGAGGCACTTGAAGAAAGATGGACTGCATTGTCGAGTCGCCAGAAGAAAGCCATTACTACGCAAATTCCACAAAGTATCCTGCTTACAATATGCCAAACAGCACAGAGACAAGCCTCAAACCTTCTGGCACAGTGTCATTTTGGAGTGATGAGAACAGCTTACCTGTAAAATCCTTTTCTTTCAAGTGCATCACGGAAAACAGAGCCATAGTAGTTACTATGTGCGTTATAGGCCACCTTCAGGTGATGGACACTGGCACGCCCTAAGACAAAAAGTGCCCTCCCTATATAACCCCTCCCACTACTGGGAGTACCTCAGTTTTGTAGCAAATCAATACACGTGTCTACCAAAGAAGGGAGGGACCTCTGTGTCCCGTGATATACTTCAAAGAAAAGGATTTTACAGGTAAGCTGTTATAAAAATCCTATTTTCTTATCGTACATCATGTGACACAGAGCCATAGTAGTTTCTATGTGGGATGTCCCATAGCAATGCCAACAGAAGGGAGGGAGACACAACAAAAGTAGGGCACCAAGAGACCAGAGGACTTATACTGCAGCCTGCAGTACACTGCGCCCCTAAGGCGACATCCTCATGACCTTTTACATCTACTTGATAGAATCTGGTAAATGTAAATGTATGTATTACATAGTTTGGACTTGATGGACTAGTGTCTTTTTTCAACCTCACCTACTATGTAACTATGTAACTATGTATGGACTGAAGACCAAGTTACGGCCTTGCAGATCTGAACCATGGAGGCTTGGCAATGCACTGCCCAAGAAGCACCAACAGCCCTGGTGGAGTGCGCTTTAATATGAAAAGAAGGAATTTTCCTCTTTAAACCATACGCTTGCACAATCACTTGACAAATCCATTTAGAAATAGTAGATTTAGACGATGCATGTCCTCTTTTAGAACCTTCTGGCAACACAAACAAAACATCTGTTTTACGAATCTGAGCGGTCACTTTCAAATAGACCTTGACCGCTCTCACCACATTAAGAGAATGTAGTGACCTCTCTTCCACAGAACGAGGTTCTGGAAAAAATGAAGGCAGAACAATATCCTGGTTTAAATGAAAACCTGACACTACCTTCGGTAGGAATTTAGGATGAGGCCGCAATACAACCTTATCCTTATGAATAATCAAATATGGCTCTTTACAAGAAAGAGCAGCCAACTCTGATACTCTTCTTGCAGAAGATATGGCAACCAAGAAAATTATTCTCCTCGTCAAGAGGACTAAGAGGGAATATCTCATATTGGCTCAAAATGCTGTTTTTGTAATGCCGACAGGACTAAATTTAAGTCCCAAGGGTTCAGGGGTGGCCTAACTGGAGGATTAATCCATGTTACCCCCTGAATAAAGTTACGAACCAGACAGTAAGAAGCAAGTGGTCGTTGAAAACACACTGATAAGGCAGACACCTGGCCTTTGATAGTACTCAGGGCCAGCTTAATTTCTAATCCAATCTGTAGGAATTCAAGCATCCCACCTATGACATATTTCCTAGGGTTCTAACCCCTGGATTCACACAAGGAGACATATGCCTTCCAGACTCGTATATGACTCTGGAGGCCGGCTTACTAGCATTAACCAAAGTAGAAACTACTGGGGGCGGAGCCGGCAGCCAGAGCTGATGGTGGTGTGAGAGGAGAGCTCAGCCACAGCGCACAGAAAATAGCGGTTTACAGCAAGCCTACACATACAAAAAGTACATCTACAGAACGGGGAGACTGTGGGGCACGAGCGGATCGCCATGAACAAAAGAAAGGAGCGAGAGGGACCGAGGAAATTAACAGATTTCTTCCCTCCAGCGGCCGGCCGAGAAATCCAAGATGGCGGCTGCGCCGGGAGCCGGGCCTCAACATCCCCTGCATGCTTGCTCAACAATCCATCACCATCCATGGGTGAGTCATGTCCCTTGGGTCAACAACTGCCATCCTCCCCTTTTAATAGCCCTGTAAAGCAAAAACGGAGGATTGGGGAGGAGGGGGGCAGAAAGATGCAGGGACAGAGGGGGAGGAAATGGAGGAATCCTCCTCATATGCTCAGCAGCTGGATGCCTTCCCCACATCAGGGCAACCCATCATAGATTCTACTATGAAAGAGATGCTACAAACCCTGCGAGGGGCCCTCCAGCAGGATATAGCAGCTTTTATGCTCCACAAAGGCAGAAATGTCAGCAGTCAGCAGCAGAGTGACATATGTGGAAAAAAAGATGGAGGAGTTTACTTTTACATATAATGAGCTAGTAGATGCCCATTTTGATGTTGAAGACGAACTCAAAGCTATGCATCTTAAAATGGCGGACATTGAAGACAGGGCACGCAGGAACAACATCAAATTTAGAGGGGTCTCTGAATCAATCAAGCCTGCAGACCTTACAGCATACATCCAGAAGCTTATGACCACTGCTCTCCCATCCCTGGGGCCTGCAGATGTCATCATTGACAGAGCCCAGAGACTGCCTAAACCGCCATTCCTACCTGACCAAATCCCCAGGGATGTCATAGCAAGAATTCACTTTTACCATGTGAAAGACCAGCTAATGCGACTTGCCAGACAACACCCTGCTCTCCTTGATCCGTTTGCTGGAATCGCACTATATGCTGATTTATCGCAAGCTACACTCTCAGCGAGGCATAATCTAGTTCCTATCACAAAAATCTTGCGCAACCACAAAATCCTATACAAATGGGGGTTCCCAGACAAATTACTGCTGGAAATGCATAATGAATCGCATGCAATCACCTCCCTAGAAAAAGGAATGGAGCTCCTCAGAAAATGGCGACTCCTCCCTGTGAACGGTGAAGATGCAGACCCTGAACCTCTCCAAGACAAACGCAACAATCACCACCAGCATAGGAGGGGTAGGTAGGTAATTACCTACTTACACGTGTACTGTTAATAATACGCCTACTTGATTACTACTAATCTCAGGCTTACAGATCCCTGGTGCCTTCTACAACACCTGCCAATTTATGTGATGGCTCAAAAAGCATCCGTTGTTCGGTTAAACCGAGAACTTGTTTCCCCCTTCTTCGTTTACAGGATGCTTCCTGTAACCTGTTTTCTGCAACAAGAGTTACTGTACTGTTCCCAGTTACTGCACGGCCAAGTGTGGTTGACCTGTCATGTTCTTTTTTGTTTTTTAATGACAGTTCGAGACATTTTACCTCAGGGTATGCACATATCCAGCAACAGAATGTTAATACACCCACTACCGTGTCCTACCACTGGATGGCAGCAATTCGCTTTCTTTCATTGGAATGAACCTTAAGATAATGACGCACAATGTGAGAGGCTTGAACAGGCCATATAAAAGTAGGGCGCTCTGGAAGTTGGCTATGGACATGAAATGTGACGTCCTGTGCGCACAAGAAACACATTTCTCCAGCAGCAAAACCCCAAAGTGCACGCATAACAAATTCCCACAAATATTTACCGCAAATGACATCTCCAAGAAAAATGGTGTAATGATTGCTATCAGGGACACTGTAACCTTTTCTTTATTACAGGACCACGTTGACACTCATGGACGCTTCATCATTCTGGTTGCCGAATTGAACCATACTATCTACACATTGGTAAACCTATATGCACCAAATGTTAAACAGTTGAAATTTATCCGCAAAGTTGTAAAACTTGCTAAATCTATGCAAAGAGGTAACTTAATTATTTGCGGCGATTTTAATGTGGTTCTGAACAGAGAACTTGTTTCCTCCTCTGTGGCTCTTAGGCAGAGGCCCTCTTTAGGTCCTTTTTGCCATGAAGAAAGACTCTTTGACCCCTGGCGCTGCCTTGGAGCCATGGAGAGGGACTATACGTATCACTCTATGGTGCACAATAGTTATTCTAGAATTGATTTCTTTCTCACTGATATGTACACTTTACAGAATGTGATCAAAGCTGACATCCACAATATCACGTGGTGGGACCATGCCCCAGTAACCATTGAAATTGTGGGTTCCAATAAGACTTCCCATAAACCTCTGTGGCGTAACAACACTTTCCTACTATCACACCCACTAATCAGGGATGAGATAGCAGGGAAATTAAAAGAATACTTCTACTTCAATGCCAATGGAGAATATTCTCCGACAATGACATGGTGTGCACATAAAGCATTCGCTAGGGGTGCCCTTATCCAGATAGCTTCCAGGGAAAAAAAAGAAAAAATCACAACGCATGTCACAGCTCCACAAAACCATTGCAGAATTAGAGGCCCAACACAAGAACCCCAGTACTACTTCCCCCAGCATTTTGAACCGCCTTAACCAATGTCTTGAAGAATTACAGCAAGAGCTTAGAGCAGACTATGACACATACTTTAAAAGAATGAAACTGTCCTTCTACTCCCAGAACAACAGGGCAAGCAAACTCCTGGCTTCCCAAATTAAAAAAAGGCAAGCTAAAACCAACCTTACCCACATTCGAAACCACAGCTCCAATACCATACTTCACAACCCTAAAGACGTAGCCAATGCCTTTAAGGATTATTATGAATCCCTCTATAACCTCAACAACGACCCACACACCCATCAAGACACGGACGCAGAAGTTGATCAATTTCTCCAGAGGGTTAACCTACCCTCTATTGATGTAACCATGCTTCAAAAACTAAACTCCCCTATCACCTGCAAAGAAGTAGAATCAGTTATAAGGTCCCTTCCCATGCATAAGTCACCAGGGGCAGATGAGTTTTCTGCTGAATACTATAAGGCATTTGCCTCCCTTCTAGCCCCCAAATTAGTGGAAGTCTTCAATGTAGTAGCTTCCTCTGGCTCCTTCCCAAAAGAAATGCTCCAGGCTATCATAGTTACTCTACCTAAGCCGGGCAAAGACCCTACACACCCCCCAAAACTTTAGGCCAATCTCATTATTGAATTCCGATCTAAAGATCTATGCCAAGATCATAGCCAATAGACTAATGAAAGTTACACCCACCCTCATAGGTTTGGACCAAGTGGGTTTTCTAAAAGGCAGACAAGCACCAGACGGGACCAGAAGGATGCTGAATCTTCTGCATTTTGCCGAAATCAACCAACTCCCTAGCACTTTCCTAGCTCTTGAAGCGGAAAAGGCCTTTGATAGGGTGCACTGGGGCTACCTATCAAAGACATTACACAAATTCGGATTGTCTGGCCAGATCCACGCAGCAATAATGTCCCTCTATACGCACCCCATGGCCAGAGTATATACGTCTAGTTTACTCTATTACCCCTTTACACTTTCTAACGGCACGCGCCAAGGCTGCCCCCTTTCCCCAATTATCTTTTCACTCATCATCGAACCACTAGCGGAAAGTATTAAATCCATTGAATCTATACAGGGTATCACGATAAGCTCCAAGAGCCATAAAATAGGACTCTTTGCTGATGATATCATCCTAACTGTCACTAACCCGGAGTCTTCCATCATAGAAATACAAAAGCTACTAAACAAATTTGGACAGGTCTCCTTTTACAAAATTAACACGAATAAATGCTCTGCCTTGACTCTCAATGTACCCCCAGAGACTAAAAACAGACTTAAACAAATTTTCCCCCGCAACTGGGACTCCCCCTCAATTACTTACCTTGGGGTGCAGCTGACCTCTTCTACCACTCCTCTTCCACTAACATGTATACCTGCAACTACCCTCCAATGTTGAACAGAATTGAAGAAGAGCTAAATCGGTAAACTGCATCTAACTTGGGTGGGGAGGATAGCTGCATACCAAATGCAAATATTGCCTAAACTGTTATACCACTTCAGAACGTTGCCCATTATTATCCCCCAAAAATTCTTTACTCAATTAACGAATAGCTTGAAAAAATATATCTGAGCAAGTAAAAAACCTAGAATCACTTTAGCACAACTATATAAACCGAAACACCTTGGTGGGGTAGCCCTCCCCAACGAACAAGTATATTACCGAGCAGCAATATTGGATCAAATGAGGTACTGGTTCTCCTGCCAAACTGATAATAGGTGGTCGGACATAGAATGTGCAATCACCCCAGGACATAACCTCCCGGCATTGGCTATAGCCGCCTGCATACACCATAAGCCAGAAATGCCTCCTTATCCTACAGCGCAAGCCACTATTGCAGCATGGTCCTTCTTGATACGCCAGACGCCTGCTGATGCCCCAATGCACAAACTTAAAACCCGGCATATGAATATCTAATTCCTAACCTATCGACCCAATCCTGGAAAAAAGAGGTGAACATTTTCTCACTTCTTAGACAGAGGAACATGAGGTACTGGACAGATACCAACTGTTCCAAATAAAACACTATACAACCACTAATACACCTAGGCCAATAGAAATACCTCAAATCCTATGGGAATACCTGCTCACCAAATACCCAGAAAAACACAAAGGGATATCTCTATTTTATAAATTTGCTAACCCCCTGTACATGCAAGCCAACCTACCTAATGTGGTAAAATGGGAACAAGAACTACAAAAGGAGTTTTCTTTACAACAATGGCACTTAGCTGTAAAATACAATGGCAGATCCTCAGCATGTGTAGACCATTGGGACAATGCCCAAAGAATTTTGCATAGATGGTACCTAACACCTCTGCGCCTCCATAAGATGGATCCACATACCCCTCCACTCTGCTGGAGAAATTGTCAATCTATAGGCAACCTACTGCACATACTGTGGAGCTGCAAGGTGATTACAACATTCTGGAAAGAAGTGTCTTCTCTTATTCAAGACATTACACACGCCCCATTTAAATTAGACCCTGCACTCGCATTACTGAGCATCGGCATTGAACAATTTCCTCCACTACAGAGGAAGATGTTTGTGCATATATTATTTGCTGCCTGTATTTCTTTAGCGAAAGAATGGCGCTCTCAAACACCTCCAAACATTGAAGTAGTGATTTCTAGAGTTAATGCTCAATATTTAATAGAAAAACTACTTGCATATAAAGAAAGAAGAGCTCAGGTTTTCCACAGACATTGGGAAAATTGGAGAACTTCATGATATGCCTCTCCACATTTGTGAACATTGAATTCTGATACTTCTTACATGAATCCAGTCATCCGGTGGTGGGACCAATCAATAGGAGTAGTAACAGTAGGAGTTGCCTTACATTTACAATTACTGTACATATGTACCCACTCCTGTTTCTGTATATGTGTATAACGAAGCACTGAAAGTTTATCAATGTTTGTTTAATGGTTAACAAAACTACACGTACCGAACTTACTGTACGCTCAATCTCCGGGGGCCCTCAACAAGGTCCGAGGAGGGCTACTTTATAATTGTACCTTTGCAGAGCCTGCTCACAGTGTGTACCCAGAAGGGGTAACAGGCTTTGCCTCCTGTTGAGGCCATGTTTATTTTGTCGAAATGTAAGTAGCTCACATGAACACGATGTTCCTATATCTGTAAGTTTGATATTTGATACGTAAATTGTATACGGATTGTGATGTACACAATGTTTCATATATTACGTGTATACTGTATAAACCAATAAAAATCGATGGTTAAAACAAAGTAGAAACTACTGAAGCTGACAGCCCACGGTCTTTCAGAATGTGGGTCTCAATAGCCAAACCGTTAAATTTAGCGTTTGTAAGGTAGGATGGAATACCGGACCTTGCGAGAGAAGGTCTGGCCACAGTGGTAGGGTCCAAGGGTCCCCTACCGCCATCTTTATGATCTCGGCAAACCAAGATCTCCTGTGCCACACTGGGGCCACAAGAATCACCTCCTTCCATTCTTGCTTGATCCTGTGAAGAAGGCGCGGAAGCAGAACAGGAGGGATCGCATAGATCGGTGAAAACTGATCCCATGGAAAAACCAAGGCATCTGTTCCATATGCCAATGGATCCCATGTCCTTGACACAAGGTTGTTGATCTTGTTGTTGAACCTGGACACAAACAGATCCATGTCCGGAACTCCCCATCTTTGACATATTGACAGAAAGATGTCGGGGTAAAGGGACCATTCTCCCGGAAACAATTGTTGGCAACTCTGCTGATAGGCAAGGAATGTTGTTTTCTGCCCAAGATAGAATATGATTCACCTCTCTCTGGGCTGCACGACTTCTCGTGCCCCCTTGGTGATTGATATAGGCCACTGCTGTGGCATTGTCGGATTGTATCCTGAAAGGACAATTCCATAGTCTGAGCATCCAGGCCTCTATGGCCAGGCGTACTGCCCGAATGTTTAGAATATTGATGGGCAAGGTCCTTTCTGATTTGGACCATTTCCCTTGGACAGGCGCTTCCTCCGGGACTGCTCCCCAGCCAAGAAGGGTGGCATCTGTTGTTACCACCTTACAGGTGACTGGTAGAAAGGATTTTCCTTTATGAAGATTCCTGGATATCAACGACCAATTGAGGCTCTGACGCACTTTGGGGGATAATCGCATTGGTGAGTCCAGGGCTTAGAGCTTGGACCTTCTTGTTCCAAGTTGACAGAATACTGTTTTGCAGCAGTCTTGAATGAAACTGCGCATAAGGAACGGCCTCGAAAGAAGCCACCATCTTTCCCAATAACTTCATGCAAAGTCGAATAGAAGGACTCTTCTTTGTTTTGACCAACTGAATCAGTTCCTTTATGGAACTGATCCTTTCCTGGGGCAAAAACACCTTCTTCTGAACTGTATTATGATCAGCCCCAAGTACTGCAATCTCCTTGATGGTTTTAAGGAGGATTTCTCTAGGTTGAGAATCCAACCTAGGTATTCTAGGTAGCTGACTGCGGTGACCAAACTTTGGTTTAAGCGGGTTACCGACTGATCTATCAAGAGTAGATCGTCTAAGTAGGCTAGTATCGTTACACCTTGAGCCCTTAACCTGGCTAAAGGAGGAGCCAGGACCTTTGTAAACACTTGAGGTGCAGTAGCTAGACCGAAAGGCAGAGCTACAAACTGAAAATGAAGATTTTCTACCTCGAAGCATACTACGCAAATTCCACAAAGTATCCCGCTTACAATACGCCAAACAGCACAGAGACAAGCCTCAAAACTTCTGGCACAAAGTGGTTTGGAGTGATGTGACCAAAATTGAGCTTTTTGGCCACAACCATAAACGCTACATTTGGAGAGGAGTCAACAAGGCCTATGATGAAAGGTACACCATTCCTACTGTGAAACACGGAGGTGGATCACTGATGTTTTGGGGATGTGTGATTTACAAAGGCACAGGAAATTTAGTCAAAATTGATGGCAAGATGAATGTAGTATGTTATCAAAATATACTGCAGGAACATTTGCATTCATCAGCCAGGATGCTGGGCATGGGATGTACTTGGACATTCCAACATGACAATGATCCAAAACACAAGGCCAAGTCGACCTGTCATTGGCTATAGCAGAATAAAGTGAATGTTCTGGAGGTGCCATCTCAGGCTCCTGACCTCAATATCATTGAGCCACTTTGGGGAGATCTCAAACGTGCAGTTCATGCAAGACAGCCCAAGAATTTACAGGAACTGGAGGCTTTTAGCCAAGAGGAATGAGCAGCTTTACCATCTGAGAAGATAAAGAGCCTCATCCACAAATACCACAAAAGACTTCAAGCTGTCATTGATGTTAAAGGGGTCAATACACAGTAATAAGAACTGGGGTATGTAAACTTTTGATCAGGGTCATTTGGGTAGTTTTTGTTGTCATTATGATTTAAAAAGAGTAAACACAGTTGATTGATAATAAATGGCTTCAGCCAAACACTAACCATGAGTGAAAGAAAAGTTTTTGTGTTAGCATTCATATTCTCTCAAAAATGGCCAAGAAATCATAAATTCTGCCAGTGTATGTAAACTTTTGAGCACAACTGTATATAGCCCGCTTCCTGTTTCTTGTCTGGTAAAAAGCCCTAGGCTTATGACATTGTGCACAGCTCTCTCTCTTTCTCTCACTCTTGTGAGAGTTTGCAGGAAGGGAGGGGGATGAGTCATAGGAGGGCCAATGAGAGCTGGAGATGTGTGTCTGTGTCAATCCAGGAAGTAAACAGGCAGCAGCTTCAGCTGCCCACAGTTAAAATGGTTGCAGTCAGACTCAGTGGAGGGAGATTTCTGCAACATATTTGGCAAGTACAGAGTCACAGTATATATAAAATAATATGCAAAGTGGTTGGAGGGAAGCTTCAGAATGGCAAAGATGTTTTTCTTACAAATCATGTGAGCAGACTGAAGTTCCTCTCTAACGTATATACATGTGCATTCCCAGTGCGGCTATACACTGAAGTAGATGTAAACTAGTCTAAATATAAATATTATCGATTTCATTATAGATCTGTGACTGCCCATCATCTATCACAGATCTATAATAAAAAGTATATATAATGTGTGTGTATATATATATATATATATATATATATATATATATATATATATATATATATATATACAGTGGGGCAAAAAAGTATTTAGTCAGCCACCAATTGTGCACGTTCTCCCACTTAAAAAGATGCGAGAGGCCTGTAATTGTCATCATAGGTATACCTCAACTATGAGAGACAAAATGTGGAAACAAATCCAGACAATCACATTGACTGATTTTTGAAAGAATTTATTTGTAAATTATGGTGGAAAATAAGTATTTGGTCAATATCAAAAGTTCATCTCAATACTTTGTTATATATCCTTTGTTGGTAATGACAGAGGTCAAACGTTTTCTGTAAGTCTTCACAAGGTTGTCACACACTGTTGCTGGTATGTTGGCCCATTCCTCCATGCAGATCTCCTCTAGAGCAGTGATGTTTTGGGGCGGTGTGTTTGGGATCATTGTCATGCTGAAAGACCCAGCCACGTTTCATCTTCAATGCCCTTGCTGATGGGAGGAGATTTGCACTCAAAATCTCACAATACATGGCCCCATTTATTCTTTCATGTACACGGATCAGTCGTCCTGTTCCCTTTGCAGAGAAACAGCCCCAAAGCATGATGTTGCCACCCCCATGCTTCACAGTAGGTATGGTGTTCTTTGGTTGCAACTCAGCATTCTCTCTCCTCCAAACACGAGAAGTTGTGTTTCTACCAAACACAACCTACTACTTTGGTTTCATCTGACCATATGACATTCTCCCAATCATCTTCTGGCTCATCCAAATGCTCTCTAGCAAACCTCATGTTGTAAACCTGTATGTTGTAATAGGCCCTGACCAGGTTTTTGGGCTGGAGCACCCCTCCCCCTCCTCATTACCTCCTATTTAGTGGCCACCAGTGATTAGGATGTATCCCTTTCAGTTCTCCCACATAGAGGAGTTCAGCTCCCATGGTTGAGACAGAGGATCTTCCATTCTATTACTAGTGTAGGACCCACTAATTCGGGGTACTTTGTCGCAGTAAGTGGGCTTAGCACTATATGACCATATAGTGTGACCAAACCCCCGTATTTTTTGAATATGTTCAGGTGTTCAGGTGTTTTTAACTAGCCCTGCAGGAAATGTCATTCTTGTATGTGTGCGCTGTAAAATATTTTGTACTGTTTATAGGTCTTACAGCAGCACCATCTTGAATTTAAATGCATTGTATGGTGTGCCCCCCAAATATGTTCTTGTATGTTGTAATAGGCCCTGACCAGGTTTTTGGGCTGGAGCACCCCTCCCCCTCCTCATTACCTCCTATTTAGTGGCCACCAGTGATTAGGATGTATCCCTTTCAGTTCTCCCACATAGAGGAGTTCAGCTCCCATGGTTGAGACAGAGGATCTTCCATTCTATTACTAGTGTAGGACCCACTAATTCGGGGTACATTGTCGCAGTAAGTGGGCTTAGCACTATATGACCATATAGTGTGACCAAACCCCCGTATTTTTTGAATATGTTCAGGTGTTTTTAACTAGCCCTGCAGGAAATGTCATTCTTGTATGTGTGCGCTGTAAAATATTTTGTACTCTAGCAAACCTCAGACGGGCCCGGACATGTACTGGCTTAAGCAGAGGGACACGTCTGGCACTGCAGGATCCGAGTCCCTGGCGGCGTAGTGTGTTATGTGTGTGATGGTAGCCTTTGTTACATTGGTCCCAGCTCTCTGCAGGTCATTCACTAGGTCCCCCGTGTGGTTCTGGGATTTTTGCTCACCGTTCTTGTGATCATTTTGACCCCACGGGATGAGATCTTGCGTGGAGCCCCAGATCGAGGGAGATTATCAGTGGTCTTGTATGTCTTCCATTTTCTAATTATTGCTCCCACAGTTGATTTCTTCACACCAAGCTGCTTGCCTATTGCAGATTCAGTTTTGCCAGCCTAGTGCAGGTCTACAATTTTGTTTCTGGTGTCCTTCGACAGCTCTTTGGTCTTCACCTTAGTGGAGTTTGGAGAAGGCATGGACTGGCCATAAGGACTACCAGGAGTTTCCCGGTGGGCCGAATGGCTCAGTGGGCCGGTCAGGTGCAGTCCTGGAGCTGCTCCTCTCTGACAGAGAGTGATCGTGATTTCACTCCTGTCAGGAGGAGCTGCTTCTGTCACTTGCTGGAGAGAGCATTAGGCATTATGCTCCCTCCAGCCTGCAGGGGGAGATAGACAGCCGGCTGACTTTCCTTCCTCTCTCCCCTATCACTTGTTATCATATGACTGGAGAGAGAAACGAGAAGCTGTCTTGAAAACTGTGAGTACATGTGGGAGGGGAAGGAGAGGGAGAACTCTCTGATGTGAAGGGGGCTGCTGGTGGGGACTCTGATGTGAAGGGGGCTGCTGGTGGGGACTCTGATGGGAAGGGGCTGCTGATTGGGACTATGATGTGAAGGGACTGCTGGTGGGGACTCTGATGTGAGGGTGGCTGTTGGTGGGGACTCTGATGTGAAGAGGCTGCTGGTGGGGACTCTGATGTGAAGGGGGCTGCTGGTGGGGACTCTGATGTGAAGGGGGCTGCTGATTGGGACTCTGATGTGAAGGGGCTGCTGATTGGGACTCTGATGTGAAGGGGCTGCTGATGGGGACTCTGATGTGATAGTGGCTGCTGGTCTGGACTCTGATGTGAAGGGGGCAGCTGGTGGGGACTCTGATGTGAAGGGTCTGCTGATGGGGACTCTGATGTGAGGGGGGCTGCTGATGGGGACTCTGATGTAAAGGGGGCTGCTGATGGGAACTCTGATGTGAAGGGGGCTGCTGATGGGGACTCTGATGTGAAGGGGCTGCTGGGGGGACTCTGATGTGAAGGGGGCTGCTGGTGGGGACTCTGATGTGAAGGGGCTGCTGATGGGGACTCTGGTGTGAAGGGGGCTGCTGATGGGGACTCTGATGTGAAGGGGCTGCTGATGGGGACTCTGATGTGAAGTGGGCTGCTGATGGGGACTCTGTTAAAGGCCTGCTGATGGGGACTCTGATGTGAAGGGGGCTGCTGGTGGGGACTCTCTGATGTGAAGAGAGCTGCTGATGGGAACTCTCTGATGTGAAGGGGGCTGCTGATGGGGACTCTGATGTGAGGGGACTGCTGACGGGGACACACTGATGTGAAGGGGACTGCTGATGGGGACTCTCTGATGTGAAGGGGACTGCTGATGGGGACTCTCTGATGTGAAGGGGACTGCTGATGGGGACTCTTTGTTGTGAAGGGCGCAGCTAATTGGGACTCTCTGATGTGAAGGGCGCTGCTGATTGGGCCTCTCTGATGTGGACACTCTGATGTGAAGGGGGCTGCTGATTGGGACTCTCTGATGTGAAGGGGGCTGCTGATTGGGACTCTCTGATGTGAAGGGCGCTGCTGATTGGGACTCTCTGATGTGAAGGGCGCTGCTGATTGGGACTCTCTGATGTGAAGGACGCTGCTGATTGGGACTCTCTGATGTGAAGGGGCTGCTAATTGGGACTCTCTGATGTGAAAGGCGCTGCTGATTGGGACTCTTTGATGTGAAGGGAGCTGCTGATTGGGACTCTCTGATGTAAGGGGGACGCTGTTGGGGACACTCAAAATTAAAGTGGGCCAGTCATGATGAAGTCCAGGGCCAAATTTTTGTCCCAGTCCAGCCCTGGTTTGGAGTGTGACTGTTTGAGGTTGTGGACAGGTGTCTTTTATACTGATTACAAGTTCAAACAGGTGCCATTAATACAGGTAATGAGTGGAGGACAGAGGAGCCTCTTAAAGAAGAAGATACAGGTCTGTGAGAGCCAGAAATCTTGCTTGTTTGTAGGTGACCAAATACTTATTTTCCACCATAATTTGCAAATAAATTCTTTCAAAAATCAGACAATGTGATTGTCTGGATTTGTTTCCACATTTTGTCTCTCATAGTTGAGGTATACCTATGATGACAATTACAGGCCTCTCTCATCTTTTTAAGTGGGAGAGCTTGCACAATTGGTGGCTGACTAAATACTTTTTTTGCCCCACTGTGTATATATGTAAGTCAATATATTTATGTAATTGCTTTATTCACAATGTAGCATAAGTATACACATTTCTGGTGGACTGTAATTGATAATATATCCTTTATGTAGTTTGGACCTTGTACCCTCTCTATTTCTGCCTTATTTGCTGTTTGCTTGATAGCCATGGCCCGACCACCTAGAGGCCTAATGGTGACTTCCAGATTCAGGGAAAGCTGACACCCATCTTTACAGTGTGGGTCACTAGTAGGGATGAGCCGAACACCCCCCCCCCCCCCCCCGGTTAGGGCAAGAAATTTGTTCGAACACACGAACACCATTAAAGTCTATGGGACACAAACATGAATAATCAAAAGTGCTCATTTTAAAGGCTTATATACAAGTTATTGTCATAAAAAGTGTTTGGGGACCTGGGTCCTGCCCCAGGGGACGTGTATCAATGCAAAAAAAAGTTTTGAAAACTGCAGTTTTTTTCGGGAGCAGTGATTTTAATAATGCTTAAAGTTAAACAATAAAAGTGTAATATTCCGTTAAATTTCCTTTAGTATGCCTGTAAAGTGGCGCATGTTTCCCATGTTTAGAACAGTCCCTGCACAAAATGACATTTCTAAAGGAAAAAAAGTCATTTAAAACTACTCGCGGCTATAATGAATTGTCGGTCCCGGCAATACAGATAAAAGAAGTCATTGAAAAAAACAGAATGGGATCCCCCCAGTCCATTACCAGTCCCTTTGGGTCTGGTAGAAATATATAGGGGAACCCCGAACTAACATAAAAAAAATTGCGTGGGGGTCCCCCCAAATTCCATACCAGGCCCTTCAGGTCTGGTATGGATATTAAGGGGAACCCCGCGCCAAAATTTGAAAAAAAAATGGCGTGGGGGCCCCCCTCAAAATCCATGCCAGACCCTTATCCGAGCACGCAACCTGGCAGGCCGTAGGAAAAGAGAGGGGGATGAGAGAGTGCCCCCCCTTCTGAACAGTACCAGGCCACATGCCCTCAACATGGGGAGGGTGCTTTGGGGTAGCCCCCCAAAGCACCTTGTCCCCATGTTGATGGGGACAAGGGCCTCATCCCCACAACGCTTTTCCGGTGGTTGTGGGGGTCTGTGGGCGGAAGGCTTATCGGAATCTGGAAGCCCCCTTTAACAAGGGAACCCCCAGATCCCGCCCCCCCCCGTGTGAAATGGTAACGGGGTACAAATGTACCCCTACCATTTCATTAAAAAAGTGTCATAAGGGTCTGGTATGGATTTTTGGGGGGATCCCCACGCCATTTTTTTACATTTTTGAGCGGGCTTCCCCTTAATATCCATACCAGACCTGAAGGGCCTGGTATGGAATTTGGGGGGGACCCCCATGCAATTTTTTTTTTAGTTCGGGGTTCCCCTTAATATTCATACCAGACCCAAAGGGACTGGTAATGGAGTGGGGGGATCCAATGCTGTTTTTTTCATGACTTCTTTTATCTGTATTGCCGGGACCGACAATTCATTCTAGCCACGAGTAGTTTTAAATGACTTTTTTTCCTTTAGAAATGTCATTTTGTGCAGGGACAATATAGTTAAATATATTGAATCTATATAATGAAGACTGTTGCTGAGAAACATTTTATATTTCTGCATGCTTTACCTATGATTGAGTTAATGAGGAATATTATTTTTAATACCTCCAATGGTTAAGGCCTGAATTGATCAGGTAGATTCTGTGATTATTCATGTTGGATGAGGAATATCCGCCCCAGCCAGCCAGCATTCACCCCTAGCCCCCTGCACATGAAGAAATGCCCACCCTATTCCTACCCTAAACCCCATTCATACTCTTCCCTATTGGGAAGAAGAGATGACTACAGCTTTTACATGGAAATCTTTGTTTTTTATCTTTGTTGTTAAAATGCCATGGGATGTGCTGAGATGAATAAAGGCGGACTCCTGCTGGAAAATGTTCCTGGGAATGATACCTTGAAGGCTAGCCAAATGACGGACGCCCAAGGTCTACGAAATTCCAGTGAGCATCACAAGGGAGAGATCTAGATACGCCAGCCCAAAGACCCAAGTCTAGCCCAATGCATCAGTTCCAGTCTGTTTTTAGATATCACGTTCTATCCTTACAAAGAGGCAGGGTTTTGGGGTAGAGGATCTCTGTAAAATATGGATGAACACAGAATCGAACCAAAAGTTTTGAGAAATGTTTAGCAGAGTGAGAATTATAATGTGGACGTTTCCGTTTCCTTCCCTTTTATGAATGTAATGGACATTCAGAAGCCATACAAGAGACTTTTTTTTGTGCTTTTCTTTGGGACTATTTTTTTGGCCTAAAGGCTGTCATGCCCCTCCCACTTGCTTTTATGGACTGTCATGCCCCTTCCCCCTTTGTATTTCATGGACAATTGCTATGCAGCTGAGATTATGTGTTTATTGTTCTCTATTTTTACATGCTTAGGATAATGATACATTTATGGGAAAGTAGTCCAGGTGAATGTCGAGGGCTTCAGGGTTTGTGATTGTCACGTTTGTGACAAAAGAGGGGATTGTAATAGAATGTATAAATAACTGACTCCATTTTATTTAAGTAGAAATGAACTTTTAAATATGTGTTTTGACATAATTAGCTTAACTAACAGTTTGCATAGAAACACACCCTGCAAGTCATTTTGGTTAAGCTGATTCACAGAGGAGCCTGTTGTGTGAACAAAATCATCAGCTAGTTCTTGTTTAACTAAATTCAGCCGTTTTAATCATAAGAAAAGTACTGAGTTTGTATAACTTTTAGAAACATATGCATTAAAACACAGCCCCTCCCTTCTTTCTTTTGCATATAAGCCACTGTGGTACTGAATAAAGTCCAGAGATCTTATGAACACACTCAAATCTGTTTCCCTGTGTCTCATTGGTCTCTCTCACGGAATCCAGGGGTCACTGAAAGTTATCTTGCATTACCTGAAGTACACCTGGGTGGCGGTATTACCTGCTTCAGTTATGATTATAATTTTTCCTTGAAAAAGTTGTTTATGGTTATTATATACGTTTTCTTTAATGAATTATTTTTGTTTTATCCAGATTGATGCATGTACTCCTGAAAAAGCTGTGTAAATAATCAGCGAAACATGTCGAATGGAAGCATCACTTTTATTCAATGAGATATATGTATCTGGAAATTATTCTTTTTTTAATAAATTCTAATGATTTATAATAAATAATGATTTTTTAATTATTATCTGTTTATTTGCACCTTTAAAGTCCCTATTTTTTCTATTTGTCCATATATTGGAAGTAACTTTTGGAATTATGTTAACATGCTAAACTTATATGAGACTTAAGTGATTGGGTTTACTTCCACTTTAACTGTGTCCCACCAGCAGTTTTGTAAAATGACGGTCGGGGGGGGCACTCTTGTTGTGGGAGGACCTCATAATTCTGCCGCGGGGGCATGCAGTAAGGTGATCGTTGGGGCGCTGTGTCCCTCGGACACGGCGTGTTACCAGTCGTGGCACAGAGTCGATGACGTAGGCTCTTTACCATGTGACCAGCTAATGCTGATTATTGGCATTTCCTTTCCTCAGTGTTGTCAGTGTCTGAGGAAAGGAAAGCCGATAACCAGCTTTCCAGTTACAGGGGACATTTACACTTATAATCAGGGCACTGATTATCAGTGCAGCATATCAGTGCCACCTATCAGTGCCCATCAATGTCACCTTGTCAGTGCCCATCAGTGAAGAAGAAAAATTATTTGTTTGCAAAATTTTACAACAGAAACAAAGAAAAGGGGTGTGTTTTTTTCAAATTTTGTTGTCTTTTTTTCATTTGTGTAGCAAAAAATGGAAACCCAGTGGTGAATAAATACCACAAAAGAAAGCTCTACTACAGCGCTGCGGTAGTTCATTGATAACTACAAGCAGACAGCAGCAATGGCTGCCAGACCTTGTAGTTTTCTATGCTCAGAATTCTGTGAATGAGTGACACAGGCAGAGCACATTCTTTGCAGAGTATGACGGGGGGGGGGGGCACTGATCCGCTGCCACCTGTCACATCAGGGAGTGGGGGATTTGTAACATGTTACATCCTGAAAATGGGTGTAACATGTTAGTAAAGGTGAACTTATACTTTAGGACCTCAACTACACCCTACCCTAAGTGGGTGTCCCTATGCCAACTGTGAATCTAAACGAAGTCTTGGAACCCAGCGTTCCAAAACCTCACCATACATCAATGCCAAGGACTGTCTCTGGAAAGCCCAGACACTTGGCAATTTTGATTCCTGAGTCATACCCAGCCACTTTCCAGCTGGGAGTCTCCACTTTTGCTCAGTTTGTAATTTGGACGTCTCCACTTTTGTGCTTGGCTTGTAATTTGGATGAGTCAAAGAAAAAGTTTTCATTACCCTGAAATTTTGAAAATATGGATATTTTGTCATAATTTCACTTTTTTCCTAGGAAATGCATTAAAGTTAATGTGGAAGGCAAATCTAAGGTGGTTTGTGGTGGTGTTTAGGGCCCTTTTAGATGGGTGGCACCTGTCACTGTCAACGGATTCCCTACATTCACCTGCCTATAGACTTACATTGAGCAGCACTGGGCTCATCAATTCGAATCCCAACCATGGCACTACCTGCCTGGAGTTTGCATGTCCTCCTTGTGCCTGTGTGGGTTTCCTCCGTGTACTCCAGTTACCTCTCATACTCCAAAGACATGCTGGTAGGTTAATTGGCTCCTGTCTAAATTGGCCCTAGTATGTGTATGTATGAATGTGAGTTAGGGCCCTTAGCCTGTAACCTCCTCGAGGGCAAAGACTTATGTGAATGTATGATATACATGTAAAGCGTTGCATAAATTGTCAGCACTATGGAAGTACCTGTAATAAATAATAAAAAAAAATTCAGATCCACATGAAAACTGGATGAACAGCTGTGCGAGAGGGGTCTTAGGGCCCGTTTACATTTGCATCAAAATTTGGCATTTGACATGCTTTTTTGAAGCACTCTGAATGCCCATCAAAGCACCGGTCACTAAATAAAATAGTTCACTCCATTCACACCTGGGCGTTCTGAATCATGGGTGGAATCGCCGCCATTCTGCCCACGATTCAGAGTCACGGCAAAACGCGCAATGCATTTGCGATGCCATTATTTCTCAAACATACTTCTTTTGGACGACACGAATTACGCAATTTTGTTTGCACTGCACCGTGTTTGGGGTGCCATTGAGAAATAATGGCATTACAAAAGTGTTATCGCTCCTCATAAGCATCATTTTAACCACTTGCCGACGGCTGCCTGCTCCCCCCCCTTCCGTCGCCCTCCGGTGCTTCTACCGACTCACTGCTGCGATCGGTGAGTCGGAGAACAGATCCGCTGGCCCCGGATGTTTACTATAGAGATTTCCGGTGGACCAGATGGTTGCCGAGTCTCTATGATCATCGGAGGCTGGGCGCGATGTTATGACGTCACGCCCGGCCTCTACATTCAAACGAATGGCGCCACCTCGGCTGGGAAGCCGAGATCTTTTTTTTTTATTTCAGGCTTCCCAGCCTAGAGGTGAGATATGGGGTCTTATTGACCCCACACCTCACTGTAAAGAGGACCGATCATGTCATATTCCTATTACAAGGGATGTTTACATTCCTTGTAATAGAAATAAAAGTGATCAATTTTTTTTTAAAGTGTCAAACTAAAAAATGTAAAGTAAAATTAACAATAATTTTTATTTTTTTTATTTTTAAAGTGCCCCTGTTCCCGTGTGCTCGCACGCAGAAGCTCGCATGCATATTTCATATGGGTACAGTGTTGCATGAACGCGCAATTGTCATTTAAAGTGTAACAGCGCTGAAAGCTGAAAATTGGTCTGGGCAGGAAGAGGGTGAAAATGGCCTGTATTGAAGTGGTTAAAGCACAAAACTTTTTTTTTTCCAAAAAAAAAAAACGAGTTTGAAAAATTGCTGCGCAAATACCGTGCGAGATAAAAAGTTGTAATGACCGCCATTGTATTCTCTAGGGTCTCTGCTAAAAAAAACATATATAATGTTTGGGGGTTCTATGTAATTTTCTAGCAAAAAAATGATGATTTTTACATGTAGGAGAGAAATGTCAGAATTGGCCTGGTTGGTAAGTGGTTAAATATTTTTCACAGAAAGAAAAAAAAAAAGAAAAAAAAAAACAGCACAAAAAACGTTTACATATAGAAAAACAAAAAACAAAACCCAAGGATAAAAAACACTTTCATGAGTTAAAGTTTCTAAACAGCCCCTAAAAATATACACCCTCTAGATAAAGAAAAAATAGGGTACTGTAAATCTTTACTGTTCCTACAAATTTCACCTAAGTTGAAACTGAGTTCCCACTTTGATGAAAATTGAAATTCAAAAATCTATTTTTCTAAATTAATATGAAGCACTTTTTGTGCTTTTTTTGTACATTGCTTTTCTTCTTGCTGTTAACATGCTGTTGTCACAAGTTCTTTTTTTATACCAAAAACAATAAAAAAAAATAGTTTTGCAGGTTTTATGCCACCTTTTCTTTGCTCCTAAATAGAATTGTTTTTATGCATTCATGTGTTCTTGTTATTACCAGTATCCATGTATTACTTTTCTCTACTATAGATTCTTCAACTTTTGCATAAATGAAATATATTTTGCATAATACAAAGATATTTGCATAAAAAAATGAGATTGTGCTACAGACTTTATTTTGGGATAAATAAAAACTGATCATTTGGCATGAGATTTTTGATTGCAGTTCAGTTCTATTCAATGTAAATAGCAGTACACAGAGTTGTAAATATAAGTGATGGAATGTTCTACATACCAAGTACCAGAGTGACGGCCAGCAGCAGCAGCATCAGGACCAGCATGCGGAGGGGGGGCATGGTGGAGGGATGTTGTTGGGCTCACTGATGTCCCTCTGTTTATCAGCAAACACTTTACAATAAAAGGGTGTGGCTGAGTGTCAGGGGGAGGGGCTACTCTGTGTACAAATTTGATGCCAGTCTGCAGTCTAGACAGTGTGTAAGTTTAATTCCAAAAGTGACTCAGTGATGCGAGTGATCGGAGAGATTGCTGCCAATGTTACACATCCTGCAGTCAGATACCCCAGACCAACATTACGAGGAAGGCTGAGAAATTTCCCCTTTAGCTTTTCTCATGCTATTACTTGGCACACAAGGTATTCACATGTCTCATTCTATCTCAAATCCCAAAAATAAGAGGATTAGGACACTCAGGAGAGTGGGCAGCCATGAAAAGCATTTATTTACACCCAAATAGTTAACTGCACATCCAAAACTGCTGCTTTATATAACAGACATAGATAGCCGTGTATTATAGAGCCATTTATTCAAAACTGCATACAGCTGTTTCTATACACTGCAATGATGACGACCAACAAGCCTGAAACAGATGCAAGCGCAGTGGTGGCCCGTCCATAGGAGGCGCCCCCCCCTAGTGACAAAAAAATAATAAAAAAGGCCTTTAAAAATGTAAATAAATAAATAAATAAAGGTCCTTTAAGTGCACTGTGTTCAGGCACCGGACACAGTGCACAGTGGGAAGTGTGACGTCAATGCAATCGCGTGATGACGAGACGTTTCATTTGCAGGGTTTTGTGCTGCATTGTGGCGCATTGCTATGCGCCGCAGCACTCCCATTTGAGGTATACCGAACGTCAGAGGGTGAATGCCTGACGTCGTTGTCGGAGGTGGATTGCTCGACAATGTAAGCGCTTAAGTGATCTAGAAAGATCGCAAGACTAACTTTCTTCTGTGTGTTTAGTTTCTCCTTTCTTATGTTTAACCTTTTTTTTTGATGCTGTAACCTTATTGAAAAAAAAAAAGTACTGCAGAGACAAGTTAATTATTTTTTGATTCTCCCTATATAGTGTGGGGAGTGATGATATCTTTACACTTGTATTCCTATTGTTACCGTGGGCCGAGGGTCACTATACCAGTGTTTTATAGGTAAATGAGAGACCCGTCTGGCGCTGACAATGGGGAATAGTCTCTGTAAAAGAATGTTTTGTGCCTGCTTATGAGGCTGCTGTGTTCCTAATGTGCCAAGTGGGAGACTGGAACTCCTCTTTAGGGTCACAGGGCTTTATAGGGAAGTTTGGATTCAATAGTAAACTAACTGTAAAAGTGTCAGGATTTGATGGATAAATTTAAATTGTTAGGACCCAAAGATCAAAAAAGGTATGGGTTGATAATAGGAGTTTAAATAACAAGCAAAAAAAATCTTTCTTCATATCTCATGTTCTGTGTGTCTGTAAAATTTGTGTTGTAGCCTGCTTGCCTATCAGTGACAGATTGTGAGCTGGCAGAGAAGCAGGAAAGTTTGCAAAAGCTTAAAGAGATACTTGGTTTAATTGTCTTATGACTTCGCTCTGTAAGGCAGCCAACACCTTGCTAGCCAATGTATTAAGCAGATAAATATGTAAAATACCAGGTGACATTGCACTATATGGCCCATGGGGATTGGACCAGAGCTGGCGTCTTGGATTACTGCACCGTCTCAGGTACCACTGGACAACATTGTCTGGGAGACTGTGCTACATCTGGGCCATCTGCTCGGGGACAACCCTCGGTGGGACTCATAGGAACCAAACAGTTGGAGCTGCAACTTCAGGTAAAGGTGATCCAATAGCCATATCACTGATGGGTCTAGCAAAAGAATTAGACCAGACGCAAATGTTATCTAAATGTTTAACAAATATTTGAGAAGCAGAAAAATAGCTAAGTATGGCTGAGTAAAAAAATAAATAAGTGCAAGAAATCATCACAGGGAGATTAAAGCCTGTAGTTTTTCCTCACCCCCTCCCCTCATGGAGGGAATTAAGTTCTCCTCAGCTTCAAATTCCTGTGTGAGAGATTGTGTCTGTAAAAAAGTTAACTCTTGACCAGCTATGACAATACAGAAGGGTTATATTGTAAATATTAAAACTGGGCATAAAAAAAAAAAAAAAGAAAAAGAAAAAAAAGGAAAGGTACACTGATAACACCAGGGTGCTTTATTATTTTAGCATGCCATGGTGTTAAAGGAAGCACATGGCAGAAATTGTTGATGGTTTTGAGGAGGTAGATGGGAGACATGAAGGTGGATTACATTGTATTGTGAACAGAATGTTGTGGAGTTGTCAAGTGGCTTGATGAATGTGAGAAAAGGAAAGGCTGAGAATATTTTGATTAATTTAAATGTGTCCAGTCCAGAGACAGTATGTGACTGAGTGCTAATTTTACTGCCATAAGGAAATAGGCATTTGAATGGGCTTTGCTAAGAGAAGCGTGCAGTAGTTTTGAAGCCCAGAGAGAGGAGAGAAGGAAATACAACAGACTTGATGCTTTTATAGCACAAAAATGATGGTCAAGAAACGGTTTCTCAGAAACAAGAAAATGCAGATTGCCTGACACACATAGCAGAAAAGAGAGGGAGATGATGATGGATGACTAGTAGGGAAGCATTAACCCTTTGAGCACACAGAGGTTAATTTGTGCATCTGAAAATATTAGGTTTTTCGGTGGGAAAGAAAGTCAAAATAATAGTCTTAAAGTAAATATTTCTTGGATATGTAGAACTCCCAGATTTTCAACTGTGAAGTGTTAATGATGCAATGCTGTTTATATTCGGGTACATTTATAAAGTTAAAAGGCTAAGTTCTGAATCAGAATATGTGTTTGGGTTATATAAAAAAAAAATGTTTTGGGACCCTTTGGATTTCACTTGGGACCAGAGAATAATACAAAAGGGGATTTATGTTTTATTTAATTCTGCTAAAATATCGGGGTCTGAGAAAAATATTTTTATATATATTGAATATATATGTCAAATAATGTAAATGTCGCTAGGAAACATTTTATGTCTGCATACTTGATGGACTTATGGACTTATATTTGAATAAATGAAAGAATATTGTTTTTAACAACTCCAATGTAAGGAAGGCTTTCTTTGGTAGTTTGATCTGTGATCCTGCGCTCATTCATTTTAAAGAGTATCTATTTTCCCAGCCCCAATTCAAGTGCAGAGATGACACCCCCCCCCCCCCTCCTTCTACACAACTGAAGAATGAGGCGAGTTCCTTTTTATGGGGTGGGTGTCCTTTTTATGGAATGGGTACAAAATTGAACCTTTAGAGGTATTTTAGAGTTTAGAACATTAAATTAAGGTATGAAATAATGTAGACTACACAGTCCTTAGAGACAAAGAAACAATATTGGAAAACAAAAGGTTGCACAAGTATAGATAACATCTACATGTCACCTGATTGAAAACCGGTATTGCCAAATTCCTTATTTAGGTATGCAGCAGTATTAACTCATTTGTCAAACAGGGGGATGACTGAGATGTTAAATAAGGTATGTATAGCCTATGGCTTCACTAACTACTAAAAAAAACTTTTTCCTCTCAATGGATTATATGTGCAAGATACAATGCTTAGGGAGGCATAAGACCACGGAAAGGGAAGTTCCCCACACCGCAATATCCATTCCAACACATTTGCATTGATTTTATTGAATTGGACAAATGTGAAAGGAAGAAATATTGTTTGCTAATCATAGACACCCTGACCAAATGGGTGGAGAATTCCCGACAGGAAGTGCAGATGCACAGACAGTGATAATGGACCCCATTTTGTAAATAAAACTATACAACATTTGACAGAAGTGATGGGAATTTAAGTGAAATACCATTGTGCCTATCATTCCCAATCAGCTGGATTGGTGGAAAGACATAACAGCATTCTAAAAAGCAAACTGAGGAAAGCTATGAAGAAACAGGTAAAAATTGGATGTACTGCCTACTAGTAGCTGTGACCAGTATGCATATCACACCCACAAAAGAAGGTTTAAGCCTATTTGAAATGATACATGGAAGGCCATATAAGATACCCTTACAACCAAATGAAACACCTACTGAGGAGTCTGAGCTCACACTAGCAGAATACATGTCTAGGCTGTTAAGACAAAGACGTACTAATGATTTTGTTCTGTCCTAGAAGGTCCAATTCAAGAAGATGAAAAGATGCATGTGGGAGATTGGGTCTTAACAAAAAGTAGTAAGAAAAAGCAGTGGTACTCCCCAGGGTGGGATGGTCCTTTCAAAGTCCTCCTAACTACCCCTACCTATAAGGATTGCAGAGAGGTCTACCTGGATTCACCAGTCCCATTGCAAAAAGGTTTTACAGGTAGAGTAGGGCCAGTTGGCTACAAGAGGTTCAGAAAGTCCGGCTACAAAGGGAGGTCTCACACAAGGTGGAATTTGTCTCAAACCGGTGAAGTCTCCCTCCCCTTCCAACTCCCCTACCATATCCACAGGAACTCTGTAGCTGGTTAGGATAAAAGGGGCAGTAATTAATCCTTGGGTTACTGGTGACTCTAGGAGAGGCATCCATAAGAGGGGTTATACATTATGGAAGAGCAGAGGAACCTTTGGGTTGAGAAAGAACAGGAAAAGCATTGAATCTAACCTTTATAGAGGGAATAACTAGCACTATACTGGTAGACTTCTGTCAGATTGCAGATTGTGGGGATACAACTGGGGCTAGAGGACTTCTATGGGCAGATAAATACATTTGCTGGCTCTGGAATAGGGCAGGATGTCAAGCATGGGATCAAGCCCTGTGGACCACAGCACATCAAGATTGGGGGTATAATCTACCAGGGCCTAAAAAGAGTGGAATAAAGGAAAGACTCAATTACAGAAGCGGCCAACTCCCCCTACACACATAGTAAGAACTGTAAACAATTATTGATAACATTAAAGGAGTCGAGGAAGGAAGATCAGTGGTTGTACTCTATGGGAGCGTGGGTGTCAGGAACTGACCCCTCAGGCAAATTTTTCCTCAAGGTATTACCACCTAATAAAACTTGACAACAGGAAAAGCTAGATTATGGGAGTGTAGACTGGCTTGAAGGATGGTTTGGTAAGTGGACTGGACTTATCACATCACGTTTGATTTCAATTGCTGTGGCTTTGGCCGTTTTGGTCACTTGCGGATTGCTGCTGCATTCCCTGTATTCGAGGACTTTCACAAAAACTGATTGAAACCACAGTCTCAAGAACGATGTATCAAGCCCTTCCTACCTCTGAGGAGACCTATGTGGATATTGAAGCTCAACTTAATGACATACAGACCGAAAGTGTATAACACTGGGACTATCATCGAAATGTGTTGAGATAAAATAGTCACACAAGAGGAGGGAATGTTAGAAAAGTTTTAAATGTTTATTGTGTGACTATTAGAAAAACTATTAGAAAAACAATAACCCTGAGACTTTTCTTAAGATGACTTCTGAGCACATTGTTGTATTAACTTGCTGTATCGTTTGCTTTAACCGCTTGCTATCCGCGCTATAGCCGAATGACGGCTACAGCGCGGACCTGCATTCCCGGGAGGCCGTCATATGACGGCCTCCCCTGTGCACGTGCCCTGCGCGCGCCCTGCGTGGAGCGCGCTGTGATCACCGAGTCACTGAGACTCGGCCCCTTACCATGTGATCAGCTGTCAGCCAATGACAGCTGATCACATGATCAAAACAAAAGCTCGGTAATCGTTTTTTTTTTTCTCCTCGCGCTGACAGTGCGAGGAGAAAAAAAAGCCGATCACCGGCTCAGCAGCAAGGGACATCGGTCCCGAAGAGGAGGAGGCAATAATGCCTCAATTGTGCCACCAGTACCCCCTGCCAGTGCCACCTTACATTGCCACATCACAGTGCCCACCAGTGCCACGTATCAATGCCCATAAGTGCCACCTATCAATGCCTACAGGTGCCACCTATCAATGCCCACCATTGCCACCTAACAATGCCCACCAGTGGTGCCAATCAGTGCCACCTAGCAGTGTACAAGATCAGTGCCCATTATTGCCACCAATCAGTGCCCATCACTGCCACCCATCAGTGCCCATCACTGCCACCTATCAGTGCCCATTGGTGCCGCCTCATCAGCATACATCAATGAAGGAGAGAAATTACCCTTTTAAAAAATTTTATAACAAAATATAAAAAAAAAAAAAATTTTTTTTAAAATTCGGTCTTTTTAAATTTTTTTAACAAAAAATAAAAATCGAAGAGGTGATCAAATACCACCAAAAGAAAGCTCTATTTGTGGGGAAAAAAATGATAAAAATTTCATTTGGGTACAGTGTTGTATGACCGCGCAATTGTCATTCAAAGTGCGTCAGCGCTGAAAGCTGAAAATTGGTCTGGATAGGAGGGGGGTTTAAGTGCCCGGTAAGCAAGTGGTTAACTAACTCTATAGTAAGTTGTAGAATGATTAGGCTTAACCATATATGGTAGAACAAGAATGTACAGGAAACACTAATTAGCAAAATGAAGTACCATTTTGTACCATGCACGCTATCTGTGCTTCCTCAGCCAATAGAAGCGTTATAGCTATATTATTGTAGGTATTAGGAGGGGGGATGTACATCTCTTTGTATGATTCTTACTGCATCTTTTGGCTTGTAAGCATCATCCATTTGTGTGACACATCTGAAATAAATTGTCTGCTTTTCAATACATCTGGAGTTCGACTGATCACAAGAGGAGAGTAATCCTAACAGGACCTTTACCATGACTGGGATTGAATATGAACTTAGGTCGAAAAGGAGTATGTTGTATGGGGGGGGGGAATTGGGAAGATGTTGCGTAAGGTAGGTGGTGTATGAGGCTTCCTCATCGTCATTGTAGAGCTCTTCTAAAATCGCTAAGCAAGAAGCATCTGAACTATTGTCAAGTGTGGGTTCTTTTGTATTATCAACCAGCTCTGAACTAATAGTGGTGTTGTTTTTGTTGGTTTTGACATTGAAGAAACGTTTCACTGTCAAATTTCGTACAAATGTGTTTAGATCCACAAAAAGAGTAAAAGGATTGGGTTGCGTGGTGGGTGCAAAATTTAGACCTTTGTTTAGTAAAGCAATTTCTTCTGAAGTTAGAAGGTGGGAAGAGAGATTGAAGATTTTTGTAGTTTGGCCATTTTCTCTTTGGGTTTTGTTTCCGATTCTTCTCCCCCCTCGTCTGGCTCTTCTAGTTTTCTTTTGAGGACAGGTTGGGGGGTTAGGACTAAAAATGACGAATCAGAGATGATAGTGGGTGGGTCATTTGGTATGGTATGAGGCTCTATCAGTGGGTGGAGTTGAGGGGTGGATAGCTCATCCTGAGATATGGGACCAAAGGGGTTTGGAAATTCAAGTTGCCGAGATGAAGGCTCAATAGAGGATTGTATACTCACTGTGCCAAGAATGAGGATATTGGAGGACTGGGATAGTTGGGATGGCAAGGGTTCAATAGACGGTTGTGTGTTTGCTGAGATGGGAATGTTGGTAGGTATTGTGGTGGGTGTGGGGGGGATAGGGGCAATGGAATTGTGTTCTAGAGGTACAGTGGTTTGTCCGATGGGCCCTTTTTGGATTCCTATGTCTTTTGGGCTTAGTTTGTAAGGGGTAAGGGTGGTGTTCAGGGGACAATTGAGGATAATAGGTGGGTGGGGGCCCAGAGGGTTGATGATTCTGGAAGGTTTGGCGAAGTGTATGGGGATTATGGTGACAGATGACATGACAGAGCTCTACTGTTCCCAGTCATCGGTAACAGTGATCTCTGTCATGTCCCTGCCAGCCCAATCCCCCCAACAGTTAGAACACGCTGAGGGAACACACTTAACCCCTTCCCTGCCAGTGTCATTTTTAAATTGATCTGTGCATTTTTAAAGCACTGATCAATATAATAATGTCACTGGTCCCCATAAAGTGTAATTTGGGGTCAGATTTGTCCCCCGCAATGTTGCAGTCCCGCTAAAAATCACAGATCACCACCATTACTAGTAAAAACAATAAAAATAAAAGCCCCTAAATCTATCCTATAGTTTGTAGAAGCGATAACGTTTGCGCAAACCAATCAATATACGCCTATTGCGATTTTTTTTTACCAAAAATATGTAGAATATATAATCGGCCTAAACTGATGAATAAATTCGTTTTTTTATTTTTTGGGGGATATGTATTACAGCAAGAAAAAAAAAATTCTTTAAAATTGGCACTTTTATAACGCAAAAAATAAAAACCGCAGATACCACCAAAAGAAAGCTCTATTTGTGGGAAAAAAAAGGACGTCAATTTTGTTTGGGTACAGCGTCGCGGAACCACGCAATTGTCAGTTAAAGCGACGCAGTGCTGTAGCTCACTAAATGGCCTGGTCATTAAGGGGGCAAATCCTTCCGGGGCTGAAGTGTTTAATCAGCGCTGTTTTTTTAATTTTTTGCTGAACAAATAAATACTGATACTGGTCACAACCCCCTTTTTTGTAAACAAATACTGAAATTTTTAATTAAAAAAACAAAAAAAACCCAAAAAAACTTTCATAGTTTGTTTCTATAATTTTGCAAACTGGTAATGTTTCTCCTTCACTGATGGACACTGATAGGTGACATGAGGAGACACTGGTGGGCAATGATTGGCAGCAGTGGTCAATGCACCGACAGCGTGAGAAGGATCGGTGGAGAGAGCCGGTAACCGGTTTCGGTTGACATTGTGATCAGCTGTGATTGGACACAGCTTGATCACATGGTAAAGAGCCACTGATTGGCTCTTTACCTCAATCTGTGTACAGCAGTGTCCAGAGGCCACTGCAAACACAGAGCACGCCGCCTGTGCCCAGCACAGGATGCTGTCAAATGGCGGCCTCGAAGAACTTGAACGACCACGCTGTAGCCGTCAATTGGCTATAGCACGGTCGGCAACTGGATAATATTAGGCGGCATCTGAACTACACAGGTGGTTCTGAATGTAGAGTTGGCCACTGAGGTGTAAAGGATTGATTTGCATGGCTCCACCCACCCACTATTCTGAATAATTCAATAAGATTATAAAAGACCTGGAGCACATTTGGGCACCCTGAGGAAAGAAACAAGGCACAGGCGAAGTGCAACACTGAAAATGGTGGATGTAGCCAAATTGCGCGGGGAAGTGAGCTTATAGGGGTACGGTTAAAAAGGAAAAAAAAAAACCTGAGCCCACTCACTTTGTATCTGCAGCAATACTTTAAATTACAGTACCACAAGGGAGCAGTGGCGTCTCTAGCTTTCATATTTGGGGGGCACATGGGGGGACAAGGACAAAAGTAGGGGGGTCAACCATAAAACGCAAATATATATGCGTTTATATATTGCTCTGTGCAAAACCCTTGCACAGAGCAGGTAAGTGTAACATGATGACAGTGGCCGCCGGGTAAGTGGGAGATCCCTGCTCTGTGTAATCCGACGGCGCTCGCCCTCCCCCTTCCACCATGCACTGGTGAGGCTGCGTAGATGGGCACTAATTATTTTATATATATATATATATATATATATATATATATATATATATATATATATATATATATATATATATATATATATATATATGTGCCCATCTACGCAGCCTCACCAGTGCATGGTGGAAGGGGGGGGGGCGAGCGCCGTCGGATTACACAGAGCAGGGATCTCCCACTTACCCGGCGGCCGCTGTCACCATGTTACACTTACCTGCTCTGTGCAAGGGTTTTGCACAGAGCAGCCCCGATCCTCCCTTTCTGCCTGAGGACCAGAGATAACCAATGGCGCTGCTGGGCTCGTGCTCGGTGCTGGAACGATCGGGCTCAGGTAAGAAAAAAAGTGGGGCTCTGGGGGGCAGCTGCAGCACAGGTTTTTCACCTTAATGCATAGAATGAAAGCAAAAGAGAATTTAATAAGACACGCAGCCATTCACTTAAATTAGAAGAAAAGCAGTTTAGCCTTAAACTGCGTAGAGGGTTCTTTACTGTAAGAGCGGTAAGGATGTGGAATTCTCTTCCACAGGCGGTGTTTTTTTCCGTGGGTAGCATCGAGAATTAAAAAAACTATTAGATAAGCACCTGAACTACCACAACATACAGGGATATACAATGTGGTGCTGACATGGAGTCACGCACATAGGTTGGACTTGGACTTGTGTCTTTTTTTACTTTTCCTACTATGCAACTATGTGTTGATGATCCTCATGCAGTTTCAACAAAGAAGCCAGGACTTTCCTGGTAAAACAACAATTTGGACAGCGGCGGCCCGTCCACTAGGGGCGTCACCCCACCATCCATGCATCCTGCCCCCTGATCTACATAAAGGGCGCTGTACTTTAGATTCCAATGGCGGGAGTGTGTTTTTTTTTTGTTTTTTTTTTAAGCACGTCATCAGACCACAGGCTCCAATAGGCTTCAAAAGAGGGTGGGCTCGGGGCACAGAGCACTGCGCTCCGATCCCACCCAGTTGTGTGACAATAGCGAATGCATATTCGCCATCACCACACTGATCCTCCTCCCAGGCCAATCAGGAAGCGGGTCTGGAGACCTGCCACACAATTGGCTGCAAGGACAGTCGATCTTATTGGACGCCTTGGAGGAGGAGGAGGAAGGAGCCGCACAGCAAAAGCTGCCATGATGCATGGAGGACACAGGACCCGCTGCCCGCAGCCCATAGGAGCCGGTAACCCGCCCGCTGCATGTAGGAGCCCACAACCCGGCCTCTGCTAGGCAGGAACATCAATCTCTCTTTCCCCCCAGTGAACCCCCCCCCAGTTAGGGACCACGGCTTGGAGAACTTTTCTCCCAAAAGCCTGATCCTGACTGGACATTAAGTCTAGTCGATAATGCCTTGTAAAAGGTGGAAAAGCTTGACCACATGGCTGCTTTACATATTTGCTCCGGGGTGGCACCAGCTCTTTCTGCCCAGGATGCTGATAATGCCCTTGTGGAGTGGGCTTTAATACCCCCAGGAGGATCTTTGTTTACTGTCTTATAGCCCTCTGCTATAGCTAGCCTAATCCACCTAGCTATGGTGACTTTAGAAGCTTTTTGCCCCTTACGTTGTCTGGAAAAAAGAACAAAAAGTGAATCTGAGATCCTTAATGGATTGGTTACCCTAAGATACTCTAGGATACACCTCCTCAAATCTAATGAATGAAAACGCCTTTCTTTCTCGTTTGAAGCCTTCTGACAGAAAGAAGGGAGGACAATATCATGTGACCTATGGAAATTAGATGCCACCTTTGGTAAGAACCCAGGGTCTGTCTTTAGGATGACTCTGTCTTCCAGAATTTGGAGGAAGGGCTCTTTGACCGAGAGAGCTTGGATTTCCCTAACTCTGCGTGCTGAAGTGATTGCCACAAGTAGTACTGTCTTGAAAGTGACCAGTCTTAGAGAGGCCTCTGAGATAGGTTCAAAAGGTGACCCCAAAAATGCCTTTAGAACGACTGATAGATTCCAGGATGGGGCGATGTTAACTCTAACTGGTTTGCGTTTGGAGATTGCCTTACAGAACCTAGCAATGAAAGGATCTTCTTGCAATCTTTTCTCTAAGTACACACTTAAGGCCGCTATCTGGACTTTAATAGTACTAGGAGTTAGCCCTTTGTCTATCCCTTCCTGGAGAAACTGCAGGATATTTGCTGTATCCCTGTTTACCTCACCTCGGTCGTTCAACCAGCTGTTAAATTTTCTCCAGACCTTCCTGTAAATGGCCTGAGTGACAGGTTTTCTACTCTGTAGCAAGGTCTGAATCACTCTGTCAGTCAGGCCCTTGCTCCTCAAAATTTCCTCCTCAGTAACCACGCTGAGAGGTTCAGCATGGATATTTGTGAATGAAAGAGAGGTCCCTGCGACAGAAGGTCTGGTCTGCAGGGAAGCCTCAGAGGAGGTTGGTCTGTCAACCGTAGCAACGTTGTGAACCATGGTCTCTTGGACCAAAATGAAGATTAAAGATTAAAACTCTCCGGATGAGGTGAAGCGGAGGAAACGCATACGCTAAATTGAAGGTCCATGGGGTCTGTAAGGCGTCTACTGCCCAGGGCTGATCTCCTGGGTGTAGCGAGCAAAAATTTGGAACTTTTGCATTCTCCTTGCTTGCAAACAGGTCCACTACTGGTTTTCCCCAGTAAGCTGCTATATATTTGAACACTTCCGGGTGTAGAGACCATTCTTGATTCGACACTCGTTGTCGACTCAAGAAATCTGCCGTATTGTTGAGCTCCCCTTTCAGGTGAACTGCAGAGATGGATGCCAGATTGGATTCTGCCCATAGAAACATGCGATTGGCCACCAGCATTAGTCGAGGACTTCTGGTGCCCCCTTGCTTGTTTATATAAGCTACAGCCGTCATATTGTCTGAACGGACCTGTAGATGATGACCTTGTATTGTATTCTGAAAGAATAACAGAGCCCTGAGGACCGCTGTTAGCTCTTTCCAATTGGACGAGAGGAGCTTCTCCTCTGCCGTCCACCTGCCTTGTGCCCAATCTGAGTTGAGGTGGGCTCCCCAGCCCCAGCTGCTCGCATCCGTAGTTAGTATGGATGTGACGGGAGGGATCCAGAGAACCCCTTTGTTCAAATTCTCTGAGTCTTTCCACCACCAGAGGGAGCACTTTACTCTGGTGGGGATTGAAACCTCTTCTTCCAGATCCCTGTCTTTTAATTGTTCCAACAAAAACCTCTGAAGGTCTCTTTGATGGAACCTGGCCCATTGTACAGCTGGAATGGCTGCTGTCATCAGTCCTAAGACCGACATCACCTCCCTCACTGTACACTTGGCGCTGCTTTGAAGAAAAGACATTCTGTGGCGTAGATTCAATATCTTTTCTTCCGGCAGGACTATCCTCTGCTCTGACAGGATCTTGTACCCCAAATACAAAATTTCCTGTGTTGGGGTAGTCTTGGACTTTTCCAGACTGACTATCCACCCCAACTGCCTCAGGTTGAGCTGTGTCAACTCTAGGTCCTGACGAAGTTGCTTCTCCGAATGGGCCGTGAGGAGTAAGTCGTCTAGATATGGAATAATCGTGACTGACTGTAGTCTTAACGGAACTAATGCCTCCCGGGGAACTCTGGTAAAGATTCTCGGGGAGGACGACAGTCTGAAAGGAAGTGCTCTGCACTGGAAATGATAAACTTTGGTGTCCATCTGAATCGCCATCCGAAGAAATTTCTGGCATTCCTTCCTTATTGGGATATGCAGATAGGCGTCCCTTAAATACAGGGTAGCCATGAACACCTCTTTTTGGAGAAGATTCCTTATTGAGTAGATAGACTCCATTCGGAATTTTTTGTATCGGATGGAGCGGTTCAGAGGTTCATGATTAGTCTGAACTTCCCGGACGGCTTTTTTACCACAAAAATGTGCGAGTAAAAACCGTCCCCCTGTTCCTGAATAGGGACTGGTGTCAATACCTCTTGATCCACCATTTCCCCTATTAACAGAGGCAAGGCCTTGGCCTTTTCTGAGTGTCTTGGAAGCTTTGTCACAAGAAACTTTGAGGGTGGATCGCTGTGAAACTCCAGTGCATACCCTCTTTTTATAATGTTCAAGACAAACTCGTTTGAGGTTATCTTTTCCCACTGTGGGAGAAAGCTCATTAATCTTCCTCCCACCGGGACCCTGATGTCACTGGGGTTTAGGGTTTAGGGTTTGAATTGAGGCGGTTAAAAAGTATGCCCCCTTTCCCTTTTTGTCCTGTCCAATGCTTTTTGGGCTTGAACTCATTCTCTGACTTGGAGGGTTCTTTTGAGGGATGAAAAAATTTTCTTTGAAAATTTTTCTTTTTAATGGGAAAGGTTTTCTTTTTATCCGCCGTTCTTTCCAAGGCAGTATCTAGTTCAGGCCCGAAGACTAATGCCGCGTACACACGGTCGTACTTTTCGTCTACAAAAGTCCAACGGACGCTGACGGACTAAAGCTGGCTGGTAATCCGATCGTGTGTGGGCTTCTCCGGACTTTCAACTGACTTTTTTAGCCTCAAATCCGACGTACTTTAGATTTGAAACATGCTTCAAAACTTTACTTCGTAACTACGACGGACCCCGAAATCCGCTCGTCTGTGTGCTAGTCCGACGGACAAAAAGCCACGCTAGGGCACCTATTGGCTACTGGCTATGAACTTCCTTATTTTAGTCCGGTGTACGTCATCACGTACGAATCCGACCGACTTTTGTGTGGTCGTGTGTAGGCAAGTCCGTTCGTTAGAAAGTAGGCCGCAAGTCCGCCGCAAGTCCACCGAAAGTCTGCCGGAAGTCTGTCGGACAGGCTGTCTGACTTTTGTAGACGAAAAGTACGACCGTGTGTACGCGGCATAAGTCTCCTGTAAAGGGGACACTGCACAAGCGTGTTTTAGATGCCGTGTCTCCCCCCCAAGTTTTCATCCAGACTGACCTCTTGGCTGCGACAGAAACCACAGCTGTTTTAGCCGTAAATTTTATGGCATCAGTGGAAGCGTCAGAGATGAAACTTGTCGCCTTAAAAAGCATAGGGAAGGTTTTTAAGATCTCCCCCCTAGGTGTGCCTGCCTTTAGATGCTCTTCTAGTTGGGCTAACCAGAACTCTAGATTCCTGGCAACACAAGAAGTGGCCAGAGCTGGTTTTAAACCTGCCATAGAAGCATCCCAGGCCCTCTTTAAGACTATGTCTGTTTTCCTGTCCATTGGGTCCTTTAAATGACCCATATCCTCAAAAGCAAGGTCAGACTGCTTTGAGACTTTGGACAGAGGGGCGTCTAGTTTAGGATTTTTATTCCAGATCGCCTCTGGGCTCTCATCAAAGGGGAATCTCCTTTTTAGGGAATTTGGGAAGAAAACTTTATCTGGCTCGGCCCATTCCTTGCGGACAAGGTCAGAAAGCACATTATGTATAGGGAATACCTTAGCTTTCTTTTTCCGCAGAGCCTCATACATTTTATCATGTCTGGTCAATTGAGTTTCTTCCTCATCAATTTCCAGCGTATCATAAATGGCACTCAACAGCTCGTCTACATCCTCCAGAGACAGCTTGTATTTTGCGACTTTGTTAGCTACAGCCTGATCCTCATCTGAATCTGCATCAGAGGATTCAGGGCTAACTAACACGGGGCTATGCTCCCTGACTGTACGGGGCTCCCCGGAGCTGGGTGTTGTAAGGCATGGTGAGGAGGAAATCGCAGCTGCTTTACTGGTGGAAGCAGACGTGCCTACATCTGCGATTAACTCGGAGAGATTTAAAGGTTGATGCCATCTCATCTTTAAAAGGAGCCAAGGAATTTCGCCAAAGGAGAGTCTGCCTCTGTTTTAAGTAAGCCTGCAATACACTGCTTGCATAAGGCTTTGTTAGAGCCTGAGGACAACTTATTTCCACAATTAGGGCATTTTTTGCGGCCTGACTTGTCTTCCCTTGGAGCTTCCTTACCCTAAAATAAAGAATAAACTATTTTAGCATCAGGAAACCTTTTAACTCTCATAAAACACCTGTGCTGTAACCACCACTGCATCCACCCGGGACTGTGAGGTAACCACCACCATGGGGTACTACAAATCCCAGCCTTACAACAATAAACCCCAGAAAAAACCACAGTAATGGCTTGCCCAGCAGCCTACCTGGGTTTGGCTGGTGCCTGCCTCCACCGGAGTGTCCTGGGAAGTAGCCTCCATGGTCCCCCTCACGCTCCGGGTCCCGCCGCTAGTCCGGTATAGCTGGACGCTGGTCGGGACTTGTAGGCCTCAGCGTGGGCTTTCCCCTCCTCCTTGTGCCTGTAGAGACCCGGAACCCTCGGCACACAGGATGACGCGGTTCCGCCGGAAATGACGCTTGGCGTTTCCGACCCCCACCGCTGTTTGTAGCAAGGAGCTGTGATGGAGGAATCCATCTGCACTGCTCCTGGGGGGAACCTGCACCGACCTGTCCCTGGCACACCTCGGCACTGGAAGGAGGGGGGGTAACGGGTCTGCTCCTGTCAGCTGGACGGTACCCCAAGATTTTAAAAGGTAGGACTAGATTGGCGCTGCTGGATAGGACCCGGTCCCCCTGTGCGGCTCCGCTCCCCTCAGGCAGCCCCTGAGAGATAGAGTCCTTCTCCTGGTTCCTGGCAACATGTTCCTCCGACGGAGGAAACACAAATGACTGACCAGGGACCTGAGGGACCGCCTTTTGAACTGTTTGGCAATGTGTTTCCTGGGTCGATGGGAGGGACTCCATCTCTCAAGGGCTGTCCTGGAAGACAACTGGGGAAAAATGGCCTGGTCAGGAAGGGGGTGAAGCCTTCTGGGGCTGAGGATGGTTTTTCCAGTTTGATACAAAACTACCACTTTTGAACGAGTTATTCTCTGTCCAAAATGTGCACCTCCCTGTTCCTGAATGACATCCCTTTACCTTAATGTGGTTGAAAAGGCATGCCATAAACAGTCACCATGGGTAGAGATGACCAGGCACTGTAGACTAGCTTCCTCCATTTTTGGAAATCTTATGAGAAAATGTCAGAAATTCCTTCAGTGTGATCAATTATATATTTTAAATATAAAGAGAATCAGTTGCTTTTAAAATATACCAAAGTATACATCTAATTGGTGTATAAATTCAATCATTTTATTAAGATAATTACATATATACATCTTTATTTTTTAAAAGTCATTTCTTCTTCAGTATTGACATTTTATTTTTTTGTACAAAACCCATAGGTACATATACATAGCCCAAAACATTGAAAGAACAGAAACAAAAAAACACATGAATATTCGATAATATAGGAAATGTGCTCCTTACCCATTAACCCACATATGAAAACAAAAATCATGTTGTCAATAGAAATTAAATATATTTATAGAGATCTATATTTACCATATTTTACACCTTTTTCCACATTTTCTGTAAGAAAAAAACCCCCTGAAAAGCGCAAGACGGTTTCCATGTTGTGTGTTTCCCCCAAGACAGGAGGGCTGTCAATTAAATTGGCCTCCACAAAAGAAAACAAAACCATACCAAGACATTTTTTATAGGTAGCAGCATATGCATCAGGGGTACAATGTACATTTTCAACTGCTTACAGACAGATATTCATAGAGGAAAGTTTAGGATCTCTGTAGAGAAAGTCCTGGGGCCTTGTACCAAGAGCAGTAGACCTTGTAACCAGAACACAGTGGAGTTTCACAGTCTTTGGGACATCTACGGATCGTGACTGTAACTTGAAACAATTTGTGGCTTAGGACACAACGTGTGCCGACGTTCACAAGAATCCGGGTGAGGTTTCCAGGTAAGAAAGTGTTTGCAGTGCTAGAAAATTATGGATGAGTAGATGGCATTATAGGATTTATTTTGCAAGCTTGGCCATCTTGAACATTCGCAGTGGCAGCATGCCCTCGACCCAGGTATCGGGTGAGGCCATCATCTTCTCCCACATTGTCACTTCTTCATGGGTGGAGTCCATCCAGTCTACAGGTGTCCCGTAACTTTTTCCTAAAAGGATAAAAAGCCCAATGTAATGGGTAAATTCAGTTTTAACACCAACTTTATACTAAAATTTAAAAAAGGTTTAGCTTCACTGCCTTGGAGGTTGCAGCCATCATCTGCTACTTCTCACATCTATCTGATAAAGATTCCCATTCATAAGAAAAAGGTGGCTGAGAAGTATGCACACTTGCCAGTCACCAGCAACATGGACAGCTTAGTGTTTTCTCGGTTTTTTTGGGTTTTTTTTCCCCCCAAAATTCAAGAATATAGCAGTAAATGGGAAATGTTTATTATTTACCACTAGCCCTGAATAGCAGACAACCCCCCAAACCCCATTCCCCAGCAAAGATGGACACATTCTAATCAGTCCCCACAGACAGCTAACAAGGATGAAGGAACAACCCAGAAATGCAGATTACCACACTAGATGGCACAAATTATGTAGATGCCTATTGGGCATTGGTGGTCCGTCCATAGGGGGCACCACCCCCCTAATCTACATGCACGGCACATTGATTTCATTTTTTTTTAAGCACATAATTAGAGCCTGAGGCTCCAATTGTCTTAAAAAAAAAAAGGGTGGGCTCGGGGCGCAGAGCACTGCACCCTGAGCCCACCTAGGTGAGACAACAGCGAATTAATATTTGCTATTGTCTTCCCAATTTCTCCTCCCTGCCAATCAGGAAGTGGAGTCCTGAGACACGATTGGCCAGGGAGTCTCAGGACCCACTTTCTGTTCGGCCGGGAGGAGAAACAACGGCCCCGGCTCTTCCCTTGGCAAGCTGGAGCGAGGCGCAGCAGCCCTCCCCCGGATCCGTCACCGATTTCCCACTTGTCCCCCTTGGGGTGGGGGGCGATCTTGTACTTCCCAGCCACCTGGCAGCCCCTCCAGAGCCGGGATCTGAGCAGCAGGGACAGAGCCTAATCAGCAGCCGCTAAATCGGCAGTACTCCTCTCCATCCCTTTCCATGGGATACAGTATTAGTACCCCCTCTATACTGGAACTACAAATATTTGCCATCAACAGCTCACTGTAAAATCTTTCATTTGCGGCAACTTTTTTTTCATTAAACCTTGCAGTGCAGACAGTTTGGAGTTCAGCGATCCCCTTATACTGGCCAATTTATTAACTAGATGCAAGTATTCAGGGTGCTTTTTAATAAAGGGGATCACCGCCTTACTGTCTGTCTCCAGTAGGGGGGGGGGGTGTGCGATTGAGGGACAGGTATGTTTGACGCTGCCCCCCCCAAAATATTGAGCACCAGCTGCCACTGCTAGTGGGCGATTACAGTGAAGGGTACTATTAATCCTACGGTATACAGTATGCATTCCCAACCTTGTAGGCCCTTTTAGTGACATAAGGTACCAAGCTCTCTTTGGCGCTTGCTTTGTATAATGGCTCTTTTGACTGAATGGGCAAAAGTTCCTACAGAAACACTCCAAAATCTTGTGGAAAACTCCCAGAAGTGGGGTCAGGTAAAAATGCAAAGGGAGGGGGTCATCTTTATACCAATGCCCATTGGCTTAGTTTGGGAGAGCCAACTAGTTTATACAGGTGTGATGGTCAGGTGTCCCAAACATTTGGCCATATACATTTGTGTGGGTTCCTTTACCTGTTCCCAGGCCAATTCTTAGTCCTCCCAAAAAGTGATTTGATAGCCTGTTATGGTCCCACACTGTGAGCTCCACACAAGCCTCCCTCAGGTCTTCTTCCTTGAAGCCATCATAAACCATTGTGTGATTGAAATATGGATTAGGTGTTTTATCCACTGTGCGCGTTCTCTGCCGACTTTTCCTGCTTGTGTCAGGAAGTACCGTGCTGGAAAAGAAGAAGAAAAAAAAAAAAAAAAAAAATCACACACTAATCAATGTAATCCCTTATATGCACCACAGCTTGATTTACAACCTTTAGACTGCATTCACACCCAAGTGTAGCGTCTGCATTTTTATACACAACTTACATGTTTTTATGCTTTGCTGTTTTTTATTAGCCAATGAAGACTATATAACTCTTCAGCTGCATCATTTGTTGCTAGGTATTTTAGCTTTTATTATTCTTTTTCGTTAGGGTAAGGGGTTATGCCTGGTACACACGATCGGATTGTTGGCCGACAAAACCGTGGAATTTTGTCCAAAGGGCGTTGGCTTAAACTTGTCTTGCATAAACACGGTCACACAAATGTTGGCCAACAATTACGAACGTAGTAACGTACTACGTGGTTTTTCAGCTCTTTGGGCTCCTTCTGCTAATTTCGTGTTAGTAGAAGTTTGGCGAGTGTTGATTGGCGCTTTTCTTTTCGCGTTTTTCATTTAGCGCTTTTCATTTAGTTTCTGAACGGCCATCCGTCAACCAGACATGTTGCAGAATCAGAGGAGATAACGTGTTGTTTATTATTGGCCTTGGAGTTATTTCTTTGACATTTTTTTGGTTGAATAATGATTTGATTTGGTATATTTTCTATATTTTTGGATGCATAGAATGCACTTTTTGGTTAAGTTCTATTGGCAGATAGCATGTCTAATTTTTTTTTTTTTTAACCACTTGCCTACCAGGCACTTACACCCCCTTCCTCCCCAAGCCATTTAATAGGCGGCACTGGTGGGCACTGATAGGCGGCACTGGTGGGCACTGATAGGCGGCAGTGATTGGCATTGATAGGCAGCACTGATAGCACTGACTGGCATCGCTAATGGGCACTGATTGGTGGCACTCGTGGGCAGTGGTGGCAGCTGATTGCAGCCACTGGTGGGCACTCTATGCTGGCATTGGTGGGCAATGTTTTGTGACACTGTATGGCTATATTGTAATCAGGGCACCGATGATCTGATGCCCTGATTACATCCCTAGATGTCCCCCTGTGAGGAGATGCCGCTGATCGGCTCTCCTCTCCTCACACTCTGTCAGTGTGAGGCGAGGAGAGCTGATTACCGGCATCTCCGTGTTTACATGTGACTGGCTCCGATTGGATCATCATGTGACTATGGACCAAAATCTCTGAGGAATGTTTACAACACCTTGTTGAATCTATGCCATGAAGAAGGAAGGCAGTTCTGAAGGAAAAAGGGGGTCCAACCCGGTACTAGCAAGGTGTACCTAATAAAGTGGCCGGCGAGTGTACGTTGCAGTATTACGCCAGCACCAACAAAGCAGTAGATACATTCTTTTTCCAGTCTTTTAGAATAGGTTCTTGGATGGAAATGTAGATCATCACTTCAGCTCTGGGACTTGTATCTCTCTTATAGGGCAGAGCAATTTTTAGAATTCTGCTAAGGGTTTGGCGATAACCACCATTATTTAAAGTAGAGCTTTAGATTTAGTTTGGACAAAAACTATTTACCTCATTAGCAGATGCAGCAGCTGTGTACACGGTGTAAACTGATCGTAGCCTCAGCTACATACAGTATACAGTTCCTGTGTCTTAGAAGTGGGACAATATCTTCCCGTCTTGGGTCTGCATCCAAAGGTTGCAAGTACACAGTTAGGGGATGGATACAGATGCCAAAAGTAAAGGCCTCCTGCATGCAGTACAGGAGCCAGCTCCCGTCTGAACGAGGCCACAACATAAAAAAATCGTATTAAAAAATAATAGAAGACACACATTTATTGATTTTAATACTGGAAACCTAGCTGCAATAATTATACTTAATGTCTACCCAATGTTCAGCTTAAAATAGGGTATGAAGATACAGCAAAAATCAGAGGAATATATGGCTTACCATTTAACAAAGGAGTTAATTTTGTTACCCCGCAGCATAGGCAGCTGCAGACAATCTTTGATCGAGATGTGGACCTCCCCAGTTAGGCTCGGCTTTGTCCCTGGTCCTGGATACAGAAGAGAAAAACAAATATATATATATATATATGAGGTGTGCTAGATTATGCCATGTCATTTGCAAATGATACAAAAATAGTAAGGCTACCAGCCAGTAAGGTATGAAGCAGCTAGGCAATAATACAAATCTGAGGCCCGTCTATGGTTACCTGCAGCCTTCAGTCCTTCTACTAAAAGGTACAAACCTTTCTAAAGATTTAGAATGGTTGTAAACCCTTACATATACCCGGTGAAGTGACTGGCCTCAGGTGATACACAAATGGAACAAATCCTCTTACATAAGTTGTACCTGTGTAGCTGCGGTATTATCTTCTTTACATCTGTTCAAAGTGAAACTAAATTTTAAAGTTTGTTCAAAAGTCCAGAAAAAGGGGGGCGGAGGGCAGAAATTACACTCTGCAAGAGCTCAGTGTGGAGAGTTCAGCGATCATGAAGAAAAGAAAGGCACCTCCAAGTCCAATATTAAGAGATTTATTGTTGATAAAAAGGGGATTAAAAACACAAATAGAGTTGCAACGATACTGGTATCGGTGCCGACACTAAGCATTTGCATGAGTAATCAGTACTTGTGCAAATGCGCCGATACCTGAAACCGATACCTTCAGGTTCGGCTCTTTCATCTGTCAGCGGGATTCCCCCCCATTTTGTATACAGATGAAATGTATACAAAAGAATGCAGGCAATCATAGGTTAAGGAGCAGGGCCGTCGCGTCCTTACCCGATGACGTTTCAGCTGTCAGTGGGATTTTCCTGCACTGCAGTGGACTCGCCACCTCCGGCTCAGTTTTTTTGTGTCTTCCTGGCGATGTGCTTCTCCTCCTCGGGCTCCTCTGCGGGCGGCTGCCGGGTGACAGATCTGCCTGGCGAGCAGTGTGTCCTGCACTAAGCCAGGCTTTACCCCCACCCCCGCCCCACCTCTGATGACTTTTCCTATGCGTCTCAGCTGCTACAGAACTTCTTGGAGGGGGAGGGCAGGTCTGCTGGGTGTTGTAGTGCAGTGATTGGCAGTGTGTGGATTCCCAAATACCCCTATTCCCCTCCATTCATAAACAATAACTCCCTCCCCACCCTAAATAATAACACCCCTCCACCCCAAATAACGCCCTCCCCACCAACAAAAAGTTAAAGTTGTAAAAATGTAAATTTAAAAAAAAAAAAAAAAGTAAAAATAGGTATCGGTAATTGGCATCGACAAGTACTTGAGGAAAAGTATCGGTACTCGGTTTTAAAAAAACTGGTATCGGTGCAACCCTACTTACAAGATTGTAGTGGGAATCAGGCATACAGCGGAAAAAAAAAAAAAAAAAAAAAAAAGTATTTGACCCCCCTACTGATTTTGTACGTTTGCCCGATGGCAAAAAAAGTATCAGTCTATAATTTTAATGGTAGGATTATTTTAACAGTGAAAGAACAAAAAAAAAAAAATATCCATAAAAACGCATTTTAAAAAAGTTAAACTGATTTGCATTTTGAGGAGTGAAAGTAGTATTTGATCCCTTAATCAGCAAAAATTGTTGCTCTAAACAAAGATGGCCTAGGCTATAAGAAAATTGCCAAGACACTGAAACTGAGCTGCAGCATTGTGGCCAAGACCATACAGCGGTTTAAGAGGACAGGCTCCACTCAACAGTTTGGGCCCAATTTGGACATTTTCACTTAGGACTTTACACAGTGTGTGTGTGTAATATAAATATATATATATATATATATATATATATATATATATATATATATATATATATATATATATATATATAAATAAGAGATCCTCTATCTCTACACACACAGTAAGTACATGTGTGTTTCACCAATAATAATATCACCCCAAAAGTGTAATAAGCAAAAATATGTACATACATAGATATAGAGATATTGATCTATCTAAGCTATATCCTTAAACATAACCTGGGAAAGAAAAACAGTTTATAGCTTATTTATAAATAAGGATGATAAAAACAAAATACAATCCCATATTGAATAAAAAATACCCCAAATTATCCCAAAGCTCCAAACCAAAAAAAAAAGACTCCTATATATTAAAATAGTAAAAACAGGGCACTATTTCTCCTGCCCGCAAATGCCCGTAGCAGGAGAAAAGTGCCAGTAAAAAAAATGGCTGCAATCGGCTTGGGTCAGAACTGCGCAATTTGCTGGGTGCTATTTTTTCCTTTGATGTTGGGGGCTTTTCTGTATGAAAATAAAGTATTATCTTCAAGGCACCCAGATCTGCATCATTGCTATTTACCATAACGACATGATCCACGTATGTGTATGTGTGTATATGTTTGTGTATGTGTGTATATGTTTGTGTATGTGTGTATGTGTGTATATATGTGTGTATGTGTGTATATATGTGTGTATGTGTATATATGTGTGTGTGTATATATATGTGTGTGTGTGTATATATGTGTGTGTGTGTATATATGTGTGTGTGTGAATATGTGTGTGTGTGAATATGTGTGTGTGTGTATATGTGTGTGTGTGTATATATGTGTGTGTGTATATATGTGTGTGTGTAGCTGCAATAGGCTGCATTCCTAGTGTGTCTCCGGCAACACAATCCCGACTTCACAATCATCCAATTACTGCGTGCATACTACTCCTCCTCACCTCTTCTAAGTGCACCTGGCAAATATGAGCGTAGGTCTGACGAAGGAGCTACGCCTGCTCCAAAGCGCGTTACTGGCCACCGCCGTCACCTGACGCCACATAGGCCGCGTGAATTCCAGCGAGAATTCAAAAACCCAGGCCGCCTTCACTGTCTCCTCGCTCCTGCATATCATCTGAGGTTCCTACTACAATCTTGTAAGTGTTTTTAATCACCTTGTGCGCAACAATAAATCTTTTAATATTGCACTTTCTTCATGATCGTGAGGAGGAGGCGGAGGAGGACACCAGCCTTTCTCCATTTTCTGCATGGATTACATGGAGGTTTACAGAGACTTCCCAGGCTGAGTGCTTTGTTCTCGAGGCTCACCAGGCATTACACAGGAAGTAAAAGGTATCAACAACTAACAATAAAATAAAATAATAATAAAAAACGCAAAGCTAATGCAACTAAGACAGGGAGGCCTGTAGGAGCCGATGCTCCGAGTGCGTTGCCTGTCTATCCATTTTATTATACTGTTCCTCTGGATGTATCCCCGCTGTTCCTGATGTAATTTACGTGCGCTCCATGCTAGTTCCGGATGGCTTCCTGGTGGCCACAGGACGTGCTGAGGATTCTATACACACACACAGCCACGCATTGAGCCAATTCCAGACACTGGGAGCCACCTGGACTACTGGGAACAGATGAGCCTGTTTTTTGCTCCTCTCTTGTGAGCGATTTTAAGTACCTTGCCATTAAATAGTGATCTTAATACTGCACTTAGGTGGCTCTTCCTGTTTTTTCCCTCTTTTCATTGATTACACAGGAGGTAGCAGCTCAAATTCTTACACCAGATCGTTCTCTGTGGTGTGCCAAACATCTGCCATTCTGGACAGCAACCTCAGCGTGTACCTCACTCAACATGGCACCATTCAGAGAATGCATAGCATTTTTCACAATGAATAAAAAGCATTCTGATTGGATAAGGTGGGGAGGAGGGGCTGTGACATCACGATCCCCACCTTCTTGAATAAGAGGACGCTTTGCGATCACTAAGAAAAATGCATAGACCTGGAAGACCGTAGCCAATCACTGTAGTAGCTCAGGTTACTTCAGTGCTTTACAGCCTCCACAGAGGAAAGATCAGGTATCACTTTGGCCAACTTGGTACGTTTGATGAAAAATATATCATCCCTGGAGTTCAGCTTTAAGGGAACTCCCATCGTGAGCGTTGTCATCCATCCTCATTGTCCCCACTGAAAATTATTTACCTTCAACTCTTGTTCTGGCGACAGCTATTGGTATGTATGCAGACAGTGCATGATTAACACTAACACACAATTCTGTGCATCTATTGCATTGTGAAAGCAGATTTTTTTTTTCAATCTCTCAGTTTATTTTATTGCAGCTTTCAAAAAAGCACCAGGAAAACATGCATTAAAATGCATACATGGGCAAGAAGAATACGCAGTACATTTCTGCAACACGTGCACATTTGCCTATTTTTTTAGTTTTTTTAAAATACTAAAATGACCTTGTGATCCTTATAAAAAATCCAGTGGGCTCCTAACTTCCCATAGCGAACTGACAACACAGTGCTTCTAATGCACAGAAAACCCAAGCAGTGTTGTCAGCCTTGCTTGAGTTCTCCCCTGCTAGGCTACAGAACTCCCCTTATCGCCCCCTCAGCCTTTTTTTTTCCCCCATGCATACATTTATCCTGGGAAGTAGATTTTTGGGGATGTGCCTACATGAGTCAGAACTGACATCAGGAACCCTGCTTGATCCCTTCACAGCCGCTGCCTCTGGAAAAATTTTACAAATCTGGCAATTTTGCAGTGAGTAATGTTTCCCACTACACAAACAAGGCAAAAGAAAAAAAAAATAACACTGGGACATTGTCTAGATGGGGACATTGTCTAGATGGGGAGAGGGAGGGTTGGGGAGAATTCTGGTTAACTATACAGTTTAACCGCTTTCTGCCCATGCTATAGCCGATAGACGCCTACAGCGCAGGCTTCCAGTGCCAGGAGGGCGTCCATAGATGTCCTCCCGTGATAACATTGCTGGCATGCGGGCGTCACGCTCTGATCGTCAAGTCCATTACAGAACCGGGTAAAGGGCCAGTCACTGCAGCCCTTTACCACGTGATCAGCTGGCGGCCAATCACAGCTGATCACAGAAGTAAACAGAAGCCGGTTATCAATGAATAAAGCTGGTAAACAGCTTCTGTTACAGGGACATCGGTCCTCACATTTCCCGCCAATCAGTGCCCACCAGTCATGGAGAATAACTACCTGGTTTGCGAGATACTTTTTTTATTTGCACTAACATACAATTTTTCAGGACAAGCTTTCGGGGTATGTCCCCTTCTTCAAGGTCCAAGCAGTACTGATTCACAAATTTTTAGCAGAATGTTAAAAAAAAAAAAAAAAAAAAAAAAAACAAACAAATACAAATCAATGGTAATAAAGATAGCAGAAGAGTTAGTGAGATAAGTTATCTCACTAACTCTGTTGCTATCTTTGTTACAATTGATTTGTATGTGTTTGTTTTTCTTTCTTTCTTTTTTTTTTTTTTTTTTAACATTCTGCTAAAAATTTGTGAATCAGTACTGCTTGGACCTTGAAGAAGGGGACATACCCCGAAAGCTTGTCCTGAAAAATTGTATGTTAGTGCAAATAAAAAAAGTATCATGGACAGCACTCAATTTTCTCTGTCACAATTGCACTAATACAGCTACAATCACCTCAAGTACCTGATTTGTAAAATTTTATAACACGCTATGAAGCTTTTCTTCAAAATTTTTGGTCTTTTTTGTTTCTTTAGCAAAAAAATAAAACCCCCAGTTGTGATTAAATACCACCAAAAGAAAGTTCCATTTGTGTGAAAAAAAAAAGCTAAAAATGTCATTTGGGTACAGTGTTGCATGACCGTGCAATGGTCATTCAAATTGCAACAGCACTGAAAGCTGAAAATTGGACTGGGCAGGAAGCGGGTGAAAGTGCCTGGTAAGCAAGTGGTTAACTCAGGCTAGGTCATGTCAAAATGCAAGCAGCAAAATCTATTAAAACATTACTGCATGTGCATAGACTGAACAATACAGCATTTGCAAGGCCTGGTATCATTATCTTTTCATTTACTGTACTTACCGGAGGATGACATCGGAACATATTTCAAAGCGATTTTCATCTCTCCTCTGTTCTCCAACCCAATACCAGCAGCCGGGGTCTGAAAGATAAAACCATGTGCTCTGATTACATTGTTTGGGGGGGGAAAAAAAAACCCCAAAAAAACAAAAAAGAGCTCGCTTAATGGAGACACGGTACTGCGGGGAGTCTATCTTCCTTGGGAGTCCGTTTTCTCCCTCCAAATACATTGAAGGATTAAAAGGGCTTGCACAGTCCCACCATCCATTTCACACGGATCTGTGAAAAGGATAAAAATCCCCATCTGCCATCGTGGAAGAGGGACATCAAGCTTGTTTAAACTTTTGGTTGGGAAATTGGTAAAAATTACACAGCTGAGCCTGGTTTTTACCCCACCCCATGCTGCAAAGGCAGTGGAGGGGGGTGCACACATGCTGCGGCTGTGATGCTTTGCTTCACACCAGCAGCAAAAATGAACACCCCCTACCCCCCTCTCCACTGCGTTCGTTGGGCAGCACTGCAGCCAAGGTCTCAATGCAACCAACTAATGGACCTGAAGCAGTGGCGGCTGGTGCTCAAATTTTTTTTTTGGGGGGGGGGGGGGGGGGGTGGCGCAAATAATTTTTGAAAAAAAAAAAATCAATCGCAGCCAGTGTGCCCATCAAATGCTGTCATTGTGACCCCCGCCTGCTAGCTGCCTGCCTGTCACTTACCCTGTCTTGGTGGGACAGCAGGTGACAGCGACGAGCGGGGACCTTTGTGCGTCTCCTGCAGTCCTCATCTCCCGTCCTCTCCCCCTGATAGGCATCCAACAGCGGCGCCTGTCGTTTCAGCCAATCAGGTGACGGGTAACTGATTGGCAGTGAGGCGGTTTAGTGTTAGAAAAGCGAATGAATATTCGCTTTCATAACACAGCTGAGTGACCTGCGAGCGCCCAGCATGGCGCTCGCAGGTCACTTTTTTTTACCCCTTTTAGAGCCTATGGCTCTAATCAGGTGCTTCAAAAACACCCCCCCGCCGCTGTAATTCAGGGGGTGGCAGCGGCGGCCATAGATTGGATTCATGCAATGCATGAATCTATCTATTGGTGATAGAGGGGGTGGCAGGAGAGAGGGGGCGGCGCCCGTGCTCCCTTAATGCACAGGCTGCCACTGGGACTCCTGAAGGAATAGTCTGCAGTAGCCAGCGATTAACTGATTGCGGTTGCAATGCTTTCCAGGCTCCAATGCAAACAAAATGATTATTGTACATTTTCTTCTTTTTGTAATATGGGTGCATTCATCATTTTCTTTCTCAAAAGGTGGGTTTGAGTTACAGTTCATCGTTCAATAAGTAACCATATGATACAACTAGTGGCAATGTAGGTAAAAGTAATGTAGCAACCAAAACTTTGGTTAGCATTCTGTGACTTAAAAGTGCCAGGAGAGTGGCCAGCCATCAAAGCCAATGCAGACTCCATTATGTTGCATCGTGATGTCAGTCTAACAATGTATACATGCTTACAGGAGCAAAGAGCATGGAAAAGTCCATACCATTGTCCTACGTTTTCATTGCCCAATCACAGGCTGGGGGTGGAGAGAGGACAGAGGAAGCCAAACTTCAGAAGCCACTTTCCCCAGAATACACATTGAATGGATGAGTATGTTTTTGGGGAGGATGCACCTCTAGTAATACACATGCAGCAGGCTTCCTTAAATTCTGATTTTTGTCCACCGTATTACATTAAATTGCTGTAGAATCAGGGCTTTTTTTCAGCAGGAACTTCGTTCCACCAGCTCTGGCTCAGGTCTTCTGCTCCCTGCTCACCACTATCACTTGGTAACACTGAAGTCCAGCTTCTGTGTTTACAAGTGATAGCTTATCTCCCAGTAGCTCCCACAAGTCAGATCTCCTGCACAGATCCCACTGAGTGCCAGGCAGGGACAAGGGAGATACACAACAGGTGCCCAGGGTTCAGTGCAGTCATGGGCAGGAGAGGGTGCGTGGTAGGCTGCACCCTCTGTGGTCTTCATTTTTTCCCTGGCGACCAGTTGATGCTCCTACTGCATGTTCTCCCTTGCAAGTGACTGAAGTATAGTATAGTATGCTGGGAGGTACTACAGCCGGATAGGTGCTTCAGCTTAATATTGCAACAAAGGTAAGACACATGACAGATGGTGGAGCTTTTAAGGAGGGGGGAGAAGATGAGGGAAGTGGAGGGAGGGGGTTGTATGCATCGGGAAGAGCTACTATTTTATGCCATTTGGCAGGTATGTGTGTGTGGCGGGCATGGTCGAGATCCTGCACCTTTTCTCTGAGAAAAAAAGCCCTGTGTAGAATATAGGTTATACATGATCCTAAAAAATAAGTGAGGCCAGTAACATGACTGTTAAGCAGCGGCCAGTAAAGTTGCATTTAACCATTCTGGTGACGTCAGTCCACGCTAGAGGCACATTACATTTTAGGTTTTGTGATCCCCCCTCCAAGCAGCGTGGCTGTTGCTGCTCCTGTACACATCAGAGAAGCATTGTGCGGTAGTGGCTCCCCAACTTACTCGTGGTTCCAGCTGATACCATTTCCTCTGTTTGTCACTCCAGTCCCACGTTCCTAAATTTACATTAACTTCACCCAAAAAGCTGTTCCGGCCCAGTGCATCATGGTGCCACACCGACAGGTTCAGAGTTTGCGCCAGAAGAGACTCCTTGGAAATCTTATACTGAAGAGGGAAAAAAAACCCCACATTTAATAAACGGTCATTTATGTACACAGCACTTAATCGATGCACCAAACAATTTGAAATTTACAGATTTTCCAATAGGGACACGAATCGCTATTAAAACTAAAGTAAAACTTTTTTGCAGTGGGCTTTAAGGCCTCTTTTACACTGGGAAAAGGGTGGAAAAAAATAAAAAATAAAAAATCGGTGGGTGCCACGTTTTACTGTCCCTGACCACAAACATGGCCATCCTAGTACACAATGCTGCGATTGTGGTGCTGCAAAATTTATACAATAGGTTGCATTTGTGAGGCAGTAGAAAAGGTTGGTAGAGCGTGTTTGTGTATATGAGCTTTTATGGTTCAATAAGTTTTTTATTGATGTTTTTTTGCAAGAATATAAAGAATATAAACATTGACAAAAAAGAAGACAGAATACAAGAGTGTAAACAGTGTCAGTTACCTGACTTATAGTCTCCTACTAAACAATTATATTTTTAAAATATTGAAATAGTGCAAACATTTACAGGTATCAGAGTTGTTATAGGTGAAGTGTGACTTTATACCCGTACAACAGGTGTATGTTAACATTTAGGCATTAGCTACTCTATGCTGGGATGCCCCTTTGGGAGCCTGCTGCACCCCTAAACATAGGTAGCCTAGAGTAATAAACGTGTGCATAGGTTACATCAGAAAGGTTAGTATCAGAAACTTTGGATCTCCTTTTCCACGGGAGGTCCTATATTCATATTGCATCTAAAAGGATTATATCGGAGATCTAGAAAAGGGGAGAGGTAGGAAAGTCAGATTACAAAAAAGGCAGAATGGGTATAGAATAGAAAGGAGATAGAGAGGGGAGGGGGGGGTGGGGGGGGTAAGGAGACAGCGAGCTTGGTCTACTTATATATATATATAGGGTCTTCACTATAGATAATGAGTATAGTGAGTAAGGGTTGTTCAGTCCCTATGGGGGGTTCTTAGCAGAGAGTCTTTGTTTGAGTTTGTCTGAGGTAGAGTAACTCCTCCAGATACTCCAGACAAAAGAGAATTTAGCGTATTTGTCTAGGGCTTGGGCCTGCATTTCCTCCATTAGCATGTAATTGTTTACCTCTCCGATCCATTCTATTAAAGAGGGGGGCGTAGTAGTTTTCCAGTGTCTGGGTATGAGTTGTCTACCAGCACTAACGAAAAATTTCAGAAGGCCGTTTTTTTGCGATTTGATTGTCCCTGGGAGGATGGAAAGGAGGGCTATAGAGGGTGATGGTAATAGTGGCTTGTTATATACTTCCGAGTAAATTTGAAAAATTTGAGTCCAGAATTGGAGAATAACATCACATTCCCACCAGATATGTATATAAGTACCTTCCATCGTGTTACATCTCCAGCATCTGTCTGAGTTGGATGGGAACATGATCCTGAGAGTAGTTGGGACCCGATACCACCTCGACATCAATTTGTAGTTTTTCTCTTGTGTATAACTTGATACTGAGGTTTTGTTCGTGAAGAGGAAGGCTTTCCCCCATTCCGCCTCTGTTATATCTTTCCCGACCTCCGCTGACCATTTGGCAGTGTAGTTAGGTAGGGCGTCGTGGGCATGGTCTATAATTGATTTGTATATCAATGATAAGGTGTGTCGTGGAGTTTCGGGGAGGGTACATAGTAATTCAAATCCAGTCAAGGGTCTATGTGTTTGTCTGGATTCACGTAGGGTCTTACAATAGGAGTTTAGGTGTCCGCGGGTGAGCCATGTTATCTTAGAGTAGACGTCTGTGGGGGTGGATAGAAAGGTGCCTAGGGTGCAGTCGACAAATTGGCGGGCGGTGGGCCATAAATCTCTATTGTATACGTCTAAGGAGTGGGTTGAGTGTCCTTCTGGAAGGTTTGGGTTATCAAACAGGGATGTAAGGGGGCTAGGTTCCGAGGATAGTGAGAGTGTGTCTCTTTTGCGGTACCAAATTGTCAGTGCATCTCTAGTAAGGGGGGATAATGTCGTGAAGAATTTATATATCTTTCCATAACCCCAAAGAAGCGCTCGTAGGTCATATGTAGATAGGTCCTGTTCTACCATCGTGGCTGCTTTGGTCATAGGGCGAGGGAACCACTCAAGGATACGGGATAGGACTGCGGACGTATGATACATTTCAAAGTCCGGTAGGCCCAAACCCCCTTTGGTGATAGGAGAGCATAATAGTTTGGTATATGAGCTTTTAAAGTGAATGTATGCGCAAAATAAAATACATTTTTAACAAAAAAAAAAAAAGGAAAATAAATCTCTCTGCAATACATACAGTTCCCCATGCCTTACCTATTTAAAATGGTACAAGTACTGCAGAACAACAATCTCAACTCCTAATTTCCTATAAAGCACTTTTAACACTACATTGAAATCCCAAGCAGTGTTGTCGCCCCTTCCCGAGTTCTCTTTGTGGGCTACAGAACACGCCACTTCCTTATGCTATGGTGATGAGGAGAGGGGCAGGAGTTTTGTAGTAACAACACGGTGAAGTGATCGGCTGTCCAGCGCTCTGCAAAACATTTTGGGTCTGCGGTGCTCTGCCTCTAGGATACGCATTTATCTCCTGGGAGTGCTCCTCCGTTCTTCCAGAGACTGTATACAACAAATTATGGATACCAAGGGTAGATACATATTCCCACGCTGCATTTTGGAAGGTCAACAATGTGTTTTGATAAACCTATATATTCCTCCGCCCTTCTCCGCGTTAGTGAAAGTTAGTGAAAAACCAAACAGAAAGATGGGGTAAGTGGCGCTACCTACTGGTAAATCGGTGAAAAAAGGTAATTTGAGGTGGGGGGGGGGGGGGGGAAGCAGAAGACTGCACCAAAGATATGTGAACCCCAACAATGCTCAATGCATGTAATCCCAACCTCAGATTAAGTGTCAGTGCTTCAAGTATTAATATGTCTGTAAAGTATAAGTGGGTAATACACTAAACAGAAGCACCCTATAGAACGTGTACCTGAGCTACCGTGCAGGAAATCCCCTATGATAGCCCCAGAACACGACCTATGAGTATGGACAAAACGTGAAAAAAATTACATGTACGTCCCAATAGCTAAAAGGCCATAAAAGGACATATAGTGAGTTCCTGGTGGTAATTGCTCCAACTACCACAATGTTACAGTGAATGAAAAATAATAAATAATAAACCAGTGAAGATCAACCACAACCAAGAATATCCCATGTGTAATATCCTGGTATAGAAATATGCCAGAGTGCCAGAAGTAAAACCGCACTTCAAGGGCATAAATAAATCCGTATAAGATGGGAATAAAGTCACATATAAATGAGCAAATGACAGTTCATATAGTGTGTGTCTGAGGTTCCTCAGGTATATAACAGAGACCAAATGTTGACTTGAGTGCTCGCAGTATCCTCAGGTGACTATTGTGCTTCCCCTCAAGGGTCCCCACTCACCAAATCCAATCACCCCAGCGGGGCAATGTGCGTGTAGATGTAGTTACTGCGACCAGTCCACCACCGTAACGGTTATTGTTGTTCCAGAAGTATACCTCTGACTTCAGGTAGATTAAGCGTGATCCTTAATGAGTCCCTCATGGGAGAAAAAGATATAGACTCCCATGGTGTAGTAAAATTGCGTTTTTTGGATTTTTTTTTTTTTGTTTTTGTTTTTTTACTGCTTTTAATAAATTAACGCAATTTTACTACATATCCACCTCTCTGCTGCCTCCTCAGCCAATGGTAAAGACTGTACCCGCCCCCTTCCCCCAGCCCGCCTTCTATGATTTCTGAGAAGAGGAGATTCGGCAGCAGGAGAGAAAGAGGGGAGAGGAGAGAACACAGCCTGCTATGGGAAACACATTCCTCAGCCCCAGCACTGAGAAACAGTGAGTTGTGTTTGTCTGCACTGCTGCCAGCTTAGAGAGAACAAGCTGGTCTCTACAGTGTCGGAAGGTTAGCAGAGGAGAACAAGATGGTTTATGTATCCATCCTGTATTCTGACATCTGCATTCCTCTCTGCCAGCACAAGTCATATGGTTATTACAGAGACTGACAAGTAGAAAATGCAGGATTTCTGAGTTATACATCTATCCATCCATCCATTTATTCACTCCTGATCTCTGCATTGTGTGCGTAGCGCACTCCTGATCCCTGCATTGTGTGCGTAGCGCACTCCTGATCCCTGCATTGTGTGCGTAGCGCACTCCTGATCCCTGCATTGTGTGCGTAGCGCACTCCTGATCCCTGCATTGTGTGCGTAGCGCACTCCTTAACTCTACATTGCGTAGGTGGCACACTGCTGATCTCTGTGCTATGTACGCATCTCTTTCCTGAACATTGCATTGTGTGCGTAGCGCACTCCTGAACCCTGCATTGTGTGTAGCGCACTCCTGAACCCTGCATTGTGTGTAGCGCACTCCTGAACCCTGCATTGTGTGTAGCGCACTCCTGAACCCTGCATTGTGTGTAGCGCACTCCTGAACCCTGCATTGTGTGTAGCGCACTCCTGAACCCTGCATTGTGTGTAGCGCACTCCTGAACCCTGCATTGTGTGTAGCGCACTCCTGAACCCTGCATTGTGTGTAGCGCACTCCTGAACCCTGCATTGTGTGTAGCGCACTCCTGAACCCTGCATTGTGTGTAGCGCACTCCTGAACCCTGCATTGTGTGTAGCGCACTCCTGAACCCTGCATTGTGTGTAGCGCACTCCTGAACCCTGCACTTTGTGAGTAGCACAAGCCTGAATCTTGCACTTTGTAAATTTATGTAAATAGCGCACCCCTCCGCTGTGCACTCTTAACGTGGCGCACTCCATGCATCCCCATACACCCCTATGCTCGCTGCACCCACCCTTTGGCCACGCCCACACATGCAGATTTTGCAGCGCGTGCCACATCGCACCCTCGCTTTTTCTTCCAGCACCTGTACAGCACCCCCAAAAAATTTAGGCTGGAGCCGCCCCTGATCCCTTGTGAGACATGGGGGGTTATTTACTAAAGGCAAATCCACTGTGCACTTCCAAGTGCAGTCGCTGTAGATCTGAGGGAGACATGCAAGGAAAATAAAACAGCATTTTTGCTTGCACATGTTTGGATGATTAAATCAGCAGATATTTCCATCATTTCAGATCTTCCCCTCAGATCTACAGCGACTGCACTTCCAAGTGCACTTGTAGTAAAGAGTGAATTTACCTTCAGTAAATCAACCCCAAAGTTATATAGCGAGTCTGGTTGGGGAAAAAAAAAAAAAAAAAAAAAAAAAGAAAAACAGAAGTCCATCTAGTTCAACCAATAAAAGGGGGGAAAAAATAAAATAAAAATCATACAATCCTATGTCTCGGTCAAGTACTACATGTACTTTGTCCCCTGAGGAACAGAACACATTAATGAAAGAAGAATCACACTTCAATTTTTAGGAAAAAATTCCAGGCAGCACATCTATAGCCTGGTAAGCTACAATATATTTTTTATACAATGAACTGAACCCTAAAAATAGGATTTTTTATAACAGCTTACCTGTAAAAATCCTTTTCTTTCGATGGACATCACGGGACACAGAGCCACAGTAATTACTGATGGGTTATATAGGTATCACTAGGTATTGGACACTGGTCACACCCTAATCAGGAAGTTCAACCCCCTATATAATCCCTCCCCTTCCAGGGATACCTCAGTTTTGTAGCAAAGCAATACAAGTGTATTAGAAGAGGGGCGGGACCTCTGTGTCCCGTGATGTCCATCGAAAGAAAAGGATTTTACAGGTAAGCGGTTATAAAAAATCCTATTTTCTTTCTCGGACATCACGGGACACAGAGCCACAGTAATTACTGATGGGATGCCCCAAAGCAATGCCAACTGAGGGGGGGGAATCACAACCCAGTAGTATCAGACCTGAGGACCCTGTACCGCTGTCTGCAGCACACTACGCCCAAAGGCGATATCCTCATGCCTTCTCACATCCACCTGATAGAATCTGGTGAATGTATGGACTGAAGACCAGGTTGCGGCCTTGCAGATCTGAGCCATAGAGGCCAAGAAGCACCAATAGCCCTTGTGGAATGTGCCTTGATCTGAAACGGAGGAACCTTCCGTTTCAAACTGTAAGCTTGAATAATCAATTGTCGAATCCATTTAGAAATGGTCGCTTTTGACGCTGCCTGTCCTCTATTGGGACCCTCTGGCAGCACAAACAAGACATCCGTCTTGCGAATCTGAGCAGTTGCTTCCAGATAGGTCTTGACTGCTCTTACTACATCCAAAGAATGTAGTGACCTTTCTTCCGAAGAACAGGGATCTGGAAAAAAGGAAGGCAGAACAATGTCTTGGTTTAGATGAAAATCTGAAACCACCTTCGGTAAAAAACTAGGATGAGGGCGCAGTACCACTCTATCCTTGTGTATAATCAAGTAAGGCTCTTTACAGGAAAGAGCTGCTATTTCTGATACTCTTCTAGCAGAAGAGATGGCTACCAGAAAAATTTGTTTCCTCGTCAGCAAGACCAAAGGAATCTGACGTATTGGTTCAAAAGGCTGTTTCTGTAACACCGACAGAACCAAGTTCAAGTCCCAGGGGTTTAGGGGCGCCTTAACCGGAGGATTAAGACGCATCACCCCCTGCATAAAGTTTCGGACCAAAGAATGCGAAGCAAGCGGCCGTTGAAACAATACTGATGAGGCCGAGACCTGGCCCTTGATGGTACTCAAGGCCAGCTTCATCTCTAATCCTAATTGTAGAAAATCAAGAATTCTACCTATGACATATTTCCTGGGATGCCAACCCCTGGATTCACACCAGGTTACATAAGCTTTCCAGACTCTATGATAAATCATTCTGGAAGCTGGCTTCCTTGCATTGATCAAGGTAGATCTGACAGGACCTGAAAGCCCACGACTTTTCAGAACGTGGGTCTCAATAGCCAACCCGTCCAATCTAGCGTTTGTAAGGCAGGATGGACTACTGGACCTTAAGATAACAGGTCTGGGCATACCGGTAGGGTCCACCGGGAACCCACCGTCATCCCTGCTATTTCTGCCTACCAAGTCCTTCTGGGCCAAATGGGGCCACCAGAAGTACAGACTTCCTTTCCTGCCTGATCCTGCGAAGGAGCCGTGGCAGTAACAGAATAGGAGGGAATGCATAAATCAGTGAGAACCAATGCCACGGAATCACCAACGCATCCGTCCCGCCTGCAAGAGGATCCCAGGCAACCGGTAGAAAGGATTTCCCCTTTTGCAGGTTTTCGGGTATGAGCCACCAAGTGAGGCTCTGATGCACCGCATGCGACAGGTGCATTGGAAAGTCTAATGCCTGAACCTTCTTGTTCCAGGCTGACAGAATACTGTGTTGCAGCAGTCCTGATTGGAACTGAGCATAGGGAACTGATTTGAATGAAGACACCATCTTCCCCAGCAGCCTCATACAAAGGCGGACAGAAGGACCCTTCTTGGTCCTGACTGTCAGAATCAGCTCCCTTAGAGCAGTGATCTTTGCCTGCAGACACTTCTGCTGAGCAGGAAAAATGGGCACAGGTAGGCCTGCATCTCTGATGTCTATTGATGTCAAATTCTCCTCCCTGCAGGGTGGAGACTACTGTCTGAATTGATTCCAAACGGAAGGACTGTATCCTTAGGAATCGATACAGATCTCTTAAATCCAAAATGGGTCTGACACCCCCATTTGGTTTTTGGACCATAAAAAGGTTGGAATAGAAGCCCAATCTTTGATCCTTTGTGGGAACCACCATAACGACCTCTTGCGACAAAAGTCGCTCAATCGGTAGAACGAGCGACTGCTTCTTCTCTGGATCTCTGGGGAACACCTGATCTGAGGAAACGAGGAGAGGGAAATCTTGGAACTGCAGTCTGTACCCTAAGATTACCGTGGAGATTACCCATCTGACCTGGAAGTCCTCCTGCCAGAGCCATGAGAGCTGCAGCAGTCTTCCCCCCACTCGAGCGAGCGGGGGCGCCCCTTCATGAAGAGGCCTTAGTGTCTTGTCTAGAAGACTTCTTCCCCCAGGACTTCTTCTGTCCCTGGGGTTGACTCTTGTTTCTTGCCCCAGACGGAGGAGGCCATCGTGACTGCCTGGAGGCTGATGCCCCTGGCGCTGGGGAAAGAGTCACGCTTACTCTTCTTCTTGACAGGTAAGAGTGCTTTTCCCACAAGAGATTCTCTTGATATAGTTATCCAAGTCTTCTCCAAACGACCTTTCACCACGAAAGGTAAACCCAGCCAGGAGCTTCTTACATGGTGCTTCGGCGACCAATTTTTCAACCATAAGATTCTACGCATATGCACCAACCCAAGTGAAAAGCGAGAGGTTTGCACGATAGAATCTCTGATGGCGTCAACAACATAACATAAGGCCGCAGGAAGGTTAGCAAACCCCTGTGCCTGCTGTTCAGGTAATACTTTGATGACCTGCTTAACATGGTCTCTTAAGTATTGACAGACTCCAATCGCTGCTACTGCAGGTTGGGCGACTGATCCTGCTAAGGAAAAAACATCCTTCAATAAGAATTCCATCTTTTTGTCCACAGGATTCTTGAGCATCTGAGCGTTGTCTACAGGACAAGTCAGACTACTATTTATAGAGGAAATGGCCGCATCAATGGCCGGCATTTTCCACATCTTAATAAATTTTTCTTCCATAGGATAAAGTGTTGAAAACTTCTTCGGCGGAAGAAATCGCTTATCTGGGTGATCCCACTCAGAATAAAGGAGCTTTTCAAGTAACTTATGAACAGGAAAAGCATGTGCTGTTTGAGAAGGTTTCAGCAACCCCAAAGAAGATGAAGCTTCCTTAACAGACTCAGGTACAGGCAACTTAAATGTGGAGCGGACCAATCCAGTAAGGATCTGCACTAAGACCTTCTCCTCATGGGAAGTCGCAGAGGGTCCTTCTCCACCCGATTCCTCCAAAGAGGAATCATCCGTCCCATCCCGATCCTCTGAAAGGGATTCGTCTCCTTTATCCCAGAGCTCCTCTGTCTGAGGGTCTTGGGAAACAGAGGAAGGCCTAGTGCGTTTTCTTCCACTGAGTGAAGTTGTAATCACGGCCATTAATCTTTCCTCTAACCCAGAAATGGTTGAGGAAAAAACCTCCTGCGTAATGTATACAGGGGCTGAAGTGCCAGAAGAAAGTGTAGCCCCTGACCCCAACGGCTCTCCCTGGCTAGCCGTCCCTGGCCCCTCAGGAGGGGAGGGTGTAGCAGACAGGGGGTCCTCAGAACCTGAACGAGATCCCCCAGTGTCTCTGGTTCTGGGGGTACTTGAACCTCTTCTACCCATAGTGCAAAGCAACAAGGTGTGAGGTATCCAAAAAATGAACACTGACTGCTGAGCGATGTAGTCCGGCAAAGCCTTGCTACCAAATGCCCAGTCTGGTGTTCCCTTAGTAAATGCAGCCTAGGAGAATGCCTGTGTCCCACCTTGCATGTGACTGTCAGCTCTGTGTCCCTCCAAGGCTCAGAGCACCTGTAAAGTGTGCTTTTAAATAGCCCTGCTTTCTAGCACTGTGAGCACGCTGACGCTGTGCTGACGCCCCCCCGTTTTTGAAAAACGAGCGCTTCCCGCGCGAGCCGACACTTCCTGACAAGCATGGAGGAAGGCTGAGGGAGGGGGAGGAAGGAGGAAGCCGGCAGTGATGGGCCCTGTATGCACAGGCGGCGGCGGTGACAGTGCGGTCTAAAACCGCCTTACAGCATACCTGAAGCCTGCCCTTAGCCTGGGGGGGAACATCTCAGATGAAAAAAACCCCCATCCATTTTACCTGGAGCCGGCGGAAGAGCTTGTGCAGCGAACGCCGAGAGAGAATCAAGCATGAGAAGGTTTGTGCTCTTGGCAGCCCCCGGTGGTCACAATAGGCATAGCATGCATTTACCTTAAAGGAGAAAACCCACTAGAATTCAAAAATTCTGTGGAATCTCCTCTTACCTTATCCAGCCGCAGGGTGCTGTATACACAGACCCAATCTTCACCTCTCACGGTGGGCTCCGTTTGTAAAAAACCGTCAGACACTGGGGCCCCCTACGAGTAGGGGGATCCTGCAGTTCTGGCACTGTAAAGCACCCAGCCAGAAATTAGGAAGTTTAAAGCCATTTTCTGATCTGTGGGGTCCAGCTCTCAAAAAGAGAAGCGTTACAGGTAAAACCTCTTTTCTTCGGACACGAGGCCCAGGTACCATCCAATTCGGCCATGAAAGACACTTTGAATGGATCCGGTCTGCCTGGCTTGCCCCAGTATAGGATATAGGATATTCCCTTTGGAGCTTCAGCACAGGACATCTTTGCACGTCCAACACCTAAGACACTGGCGTAAGAACGGAGGTATCCCTGGAAGGGGAGGGATTATATAGGGGGTTGAACTTCCTGATTAGGGTGTGACCAGTGTCCAATACCTAGTGATGCCTATATAACCCATCAGTAATTACTGTGGCTCTGTGTCCCGTGATGTCCGAGAAAGAAAGATATTGTTTTTATGCCATAGACTGTTTAGGTCTCCTGCTGCCCTGGCCGACTTTGGAACAATGTATGAGCAAGACTGAATGTACCAAGTTGATCGATCAACGTGGGTACAACCAGCCTATCTGATTTTACTTGCAATTAATCGGGAGCGTCTGCTAAAACCGCTAGCAATAATCACAGTCTTCAACCAGCGGGGCAGCTTCCCCCGCCCCCCCCACCCCCTTCCCGCACCAGGAGAACACAAGGTCACACAAACGAGGGAACACATTTGTCAACAATGCCTGTGTTGATGGGGGAATCATGCAAAATTCTTTCCTGCACAGCCTATGGCCTGCCTAATGACTCGTACACACAATCTGAAAATTGGACAACAGATCGTCCGTTTTTTTTGGTATGCTAGTTGCATATTGAAAATGGAGGTCATTTAAGTGACGAAAATTCTCGTACGACAGGAAAAAAAAAAAATACATCGGAAGGGATGTCACGTGTGTAGTGTAGTCCTGGATGCCCTCTGACGAAAGTGATGACAGAAACGCGTCAGGACGTTGTTACGCAGCTATCTACAGAGTCGGCTTATCCTTGTCTGTCCTTCCCGGGAACACTGCGGGAGCGGTGAGAGGTTAGAGGGGAATGCACGATTGATATAGTATTGATGTTGCATACCCTTATATTATGCAAACATTGTGAGTGTTTTTTGTGAGATAATTTTAAATAAATGTTGTACTGGATTACGCTATGTGGAATTTTTTTTATCTATTGCTTGCAATGAGCAAAATACAGATGAAGTGTCCAGTGAACAGCGATTATCCCTTTGATTGATAAAAGTGTTAATCAGCATGATCTGGTACCTACAGGGCTGTGGCACAAGTGGTGTGGTGATGGAGACTTGGGATCGCTGCTAATATTTATACTCACCTGCCTTTTCTTAATGGACTTTCACTGAGTGGATCACCATTTGATACTTTGTTTAAGTGGACTCTAAGGCCCCTTTCACACTGGGGCGGTTTGCAGGCGTTATTGCGCTAAAAATACCGCCTGCAAACCGCCCCTAAACAGCCCCGCTGTTTGTTCAGTGTGAAAGCCCGAGGGCTTTCACACTGAAGCGGTGCGCTGGCAGGACGGTAAAAAAAGTCCTGCGAGCGGCTTCTTTGGAGCGGTGTATTCATCGCTCCTGCCCATTGAAATCAATGGGACAGCGCGGCTATACCGCGGCTATAGCCGCGCTGTACGAGGGGTTTTAACCCTTTTTCGGCCGCCAGCGGGGGGTTAAAAACGCACCGCTAGCGGCCGAATACCGCGGTAAAACAGCGCTAAAAATAGAGCTGTTTTACCGCCGACGCCCCCTACCGCCCCAGTGTGAAAGGGGCCTTAAGCAATTTCATTGATATTTTTAAATATTTGTTATTTTTGCACTAACACTGCTAATGTTTTAGAAATTTTTCTTTGACATATATTTGATGCATCTCGTTTTTAGTATAGCAGCTGCTGACTATTGTTTTATCAATATTTTCTCTGTGTGCGCTGACGGAGGGATACTGAACATAGTTCTTTTTATCTCCCATTCTTTGATATAGATCAGACCAATGAGGGACAAATGAGGAGGAAAGAGGGACAGAGGGACATTGTTCCAAATGAGGGACAGTTCCTCGAAATCAGGGACAGTTGGGAGCCATGTGTTTGTCAGATTATTAAGGAACAGTAAACAAAACCAGAGTAAAACATAAGTCTATATAGCCTTGCTTCCCGGACAGGGAAAGTGAGTGCAAGCAACACGGTTATCCATTAGAATTACATATCAAGAGAAGTCTCTTGAGCAAGGTCACCATCGCAAACACTCCATCATTAAAGAGGGGGGCTAGATATTAAGCTTAGCAAAGTATCACTTGTGTCTTGTGAGTCTAGCCATGGGCCCCGAATTTTGGTGAGTTTCGTAGGGCAGCCCCTAGCCTCAGAAGTCAATTTGTACATCGGGAGATGTTGGTTTATACTTTGTTTCCACAGACCAATATGTAGGGGTTCAGCCTGAGTCCAATACAAGACTACCGTTTTCTGGGCATAATAAAAGCAGTATTCGTAAAAACGTGGTCTTAGTAGGAAGCTCAACATCCCCAAAAAGACACCACCTGGGGCTTCAGATGTTGGGGAGCTCAAAAAAGGTATCCAAAATAAATGCGGTGACTGCTGACCAAAATAGTCTGATCCTATTACAATACCATACCATATGGAGTTGTAGTGTATCTCTATTGTATTTTCGGACGACAACTGTACTGATTAAAAATAAAAATCGTATGATCTAGTATCGTACGAGAAAATGTTTTAAGTTTGTCCGATCAGATAATAAAATCGGATGAAATGTCGTGATTGGCTCTCAAAAGCTCTGTACCAAAGATCCGATTATCGTACCATCGCTTCGAAAGCAGTATTTTTCATCCAATTTTCAGATCGTGTGTACGGGCCATTAACCCATTCTGCCGCACGCCGATATACGGCCTTACTTTGATTAAACCCAGAGGCAAGAATAGGCTGCAAAAACAGGGTGGGCTTGGGGCGCAGTGAGCCTACCCAGTTGTGTGACCATAGCGAAGGAATACTCGCTATGGTCAAACTGAATCTCCTCCCGGACAAATCAGGAAGCAGGTCCCAAGACCCGTTTCCCGATAGGCCGAAAGCAGAAGCGATCCTATTGGCCTAGGTGGGAGGAGATGCACGGCCACTGTGATGTCGAGGAGGAGACACAGGGGAAGTTGCCACCTGTTGGGAAGCGCTGCCCACGCCATAGATGGGGTAAATGCATGGTTTGCTGCCCCCCCCCAAAGTTATACCTCCAGCCGCACCTGTAGACTATTATCCTTATGGCTGGATACCCCAGGTCTAGCCCCGGCTTACCTTGTAGTGAATGGTCTACTGAATAGATACAGTATAAACGGTTATTTACCTAGCCTATATCATTGGGGATGGTGGAGTGTACCCATAGGTTAAATGTCATTGCGGTTTACCTATGACGATGGGGGGGGGGGGGGGGGGAGAGAACTCCCGATGTTTTGCCTGCATCAACCCTTGAAAATACGCTTAATTACAACCTGCAATGTACTTTTATGCTGTATATGCTCTGGAATATACTTTTTTTTGTTTAAAAAAAGTTTGAGGAAAAATATATTTTGTATCCCCACTATATCATCTATGTTTAAGTTGAGTGTAGAACGGCTTCAGTATGTATATGTAAAATTAAAAAAACCCACACAAACCACCACGGATAGAAATGCAACACCAACCCTAGTGTCAATTTTTTCACTTTGGATAAAGTGGGGGAAGGCTGTGGGTTTGAGTCACAGGCTTTTCACCTGAAAGCTAGATTTAAAAATAAAAATAAAAAACACACACACACAAACTCAGCTGCCTCTAGCAGAAGGGGGATTTGCACCTAGTATTTTTTTCCTGCAGGTGGCACTATAGCCCCAATAATCAGATCTTCAAAATGTCTTTTGCGTTCTTTAAAGAAAAAAAGAGAAAACTCTTTTCATTTTGGATGAAGCAAGAAAGGGTTGAAGCCACTGTATGTGCAAATCTCACCTTGCTCTGGCACTGGTTAGAATCTTCTATTGTGTTTTTAAATGACTCTTTGGGGTCTATACGCATACCTCCCAACTTTATGAGATGGGAATGAGGGACACCTATTAGCAAAAGTATGTAGGCATAGGACACACACATTCTAGATTGTATAACTATTTCATATGATTGAAGCATCTAGTGCAGGGGTCTCCAAACGTTCTAAACAAAGGGCCGGTTTACTGTCCTTCAGACTTTAGGGGGCAGGAGTACAAAATCTCCCATCACTGGTGTCAGTGGAAGGAATGCTGCCCCATCATTGGGAGGAATAGTGCCCCATCATTGGGAGGAATTGTGCCCCATCATTGGGAGGAATTGTGCCCCATCATTGGGAGGAATTGTAGCCCTTCATTGGTGCCAATGAATAAAATGGCACCCCAAGGGCAGGATAAAGGCAAGCAAAGGGCCGCATCTGGCCCCTGTGCCACAGTTTGAAGACCACTGATCTAGTGGGAAAAAAAATAAGGCATTTGTTTTTGAGCACCTCAATCTAAAGAAAACAAAAAATAAAAAAATTAGCCCACTAGATGTTTTGATAATACGAGTCATAGAATACAGCAAGTTTCGTTGTAGCTGAGCCTATGTGCGTCACATTGATTCTCTAACAAACCCCCCCCCCCCCCAACGTCCTTTCCGTGACTTTCTCTTACAGTTCCCCCATTGTATGATTATGGCAGAGATAGAAGTGATGGAAAATCTCCCTAGTGGGGTTACAGACTTGAGGAAAAGCCTAGAAAAACTTGACACTTTAACTAAAGCCTAATGAAAGATCTTTTGCTGGAGTTTGGGTTTAATCTTCTAAAAGCCTCCAACATTTGTTAACCTATAAATACTTGCCTTCAGTATTTCATTGTAAACCGGGTTCAGAGTCTTCTTCTTCACAGAGGTTTTTCTTTTACCCATCTTCGCCTTTTCTGGGAGCAAATAGGCCTTCACATATCTATAGGAAAAGATAAATGTACATGCTGGAATAAGTACTTTGGAAGTGGAAAGTCAAAAAGGTTACAGAACAAGGCCAGGAATATTATTCCTTTGAAACCCAACATTCATTTTTACTAATAAAATGTGAATGCATCTTCACAGATCACAAGGCATATCAATAAATGTAACTTCTACACCGGCTAAAAATGTGCCTGATCTTTTTAAATATATAAATTTGTCCTGGGTACTTAAAGTGAAGCTACACCCAAAAGGGGACATTCGTACTATCAAAACGGCTGGGGTGAGCACATCGCTGGACCGTGGGACAGGAAAGTGTGCGTTTATTAAAAGTCAGCAGCTACACTTTTTGGAACTGCTGACTTTTAATAAACATAGAAACGAGTGGAGCTCCTCTTTAAAAGGTGTAAGTTCACCCATTCTGTAAAAAATGAAAAAAAAAAAAAAAAAGCGATTAAAATACACGCTCCTCCCCACCGATCCTCACTGCAACGGTCCCAGGATTTGAAATCTCCGCTCTTCTCCCCCTTTTTTGTGCAGCACTTTTGGGACAGATCAGAGTGACTGACTGGTCAGCGCTGGGACATATTACTCTGCTCCATCACGAGGCAATGCAGGGGGAAAAAGAAGAAAAAAGAAGAAAAAGGAGAAGAAAAGAGAAGAAAAAAAAGGAGAAGAAAAAAAAGGAGAAGAAAAAAAAGGAGAAGAAAAAAAAGGAGAAGAAAAAAAGGAGAAGAAAAAAAGGAGAAGAAAAAAAGGAGAAGAAAAAAAGGAGAAGAAAAAAAGGAGAACAGTAGTGATTTCAAATCCCAGACTACTACACTGGCTGTGTGGGCACCAACAGCTTATCGCCCATGGAGGTCAGCACAGCGGGGTGGGTGAAGGGTGTACGATATTCACTTTATTTTTTACAGCAAAGACCCTTCTTTTGGGGAGGGGGGGGGTTGCTTGGGCTAGAAATGATATAAGTTTATATATTAAAAGCATATCTAAACCCCAGACCCAAAACTGACTCTAAACTAATCCTTGCATGTGGTGGCTACATTTGTTTTCTTTAAGACCATTACTCTCTTATTTCCTTTACATTGAGCAGTTACAGGAAGTTTTGCATTCTCCTTTTTTGGATTAAAAAATAAGCTGAACATTGTAAGCACTTTCGTCTGTGTTAAATGGTTTGTCTCAATCCTGTAACTGCCACTTTGGCTGGTCCAATAAAGGTATTTGACTACTGGCAGAAACAAAAAAGTTTTAGTTACCCATTGTTCCAATTTCAGTTACAAAGTTTTATTAACTTTACTGTCCAATCACAGGTTGGGGGGGCAGGAAGGTGACCAATGCATACTCCTAAATGACCGCAGAGAAAATTTGGTCCCCAACTTGGCTCTGCTGCCTGATGGGGTCAGCTGTGTAGATCTCAGGACTGGATGGACAAAGATGCAAATCTTTTCAGATATGCAATTTATTCTAGGTCATATATTGATTTTTTTTTTTTTTTTAAGTTCCATCAAGCTCTGTAAAGTTTTCAGTTTCTACCTGAATTCAGATGTTTCTTCAAGGCTAATGGTGAGCCTTTTATATTTTGGGGAATACATTTGACAATGCCTCCTGGACGATTGGTTTGCATGTCGTAAGAGGATCCTCAAACGGTACTTAAAGGCCCTGACTGGGTACATAGCCACAAGTGTCACTGACCTTCCATAATAGGAGGCCTGTGCGAGCTCGTAAGCGAGCACTTTGTCTATGGTAGTGGCAGTATTTCAAGGATCACACACTTCAAGGTGGTGGATGGTGTTGACATTGACAAGAACATTTTAGGACCTTCGGACTTTTAATAAATCACATTTTATTTGGTTTATTGAGCCGAACCATAGCATTAGCGCAACTCTGCATAGGATTATATTGTATGGGACTGCGTTTACATCTCACAGGAGAGCTACTGCTTAAACAGGTTTAGGATTTAGCTCATTAGCGCATTTTCTATTCGAGTAATGGTAAAGATCAGCTATTAGTCTTACGGGTCAGAACGCTGTTTCTTCGCTTCAGCTACCGCCAGTTCCCTGCACTGGTACATGTAAATCAGGAACTCCTTCAGTTGCTCCACATAGTCGATTGAAAACTCAATGGCACCTTTAATGTCCACGTTGCCGAAATCCCCGCTGTAGATGCTCATGACACTTCCACTTACCTGCAAGAATAAACCAATTATTCATTTTTGTTTTAGCAATAAAAGTCACAAATTATCACAGAAGGGAATGCACAGAAAGAACCAACCCCCCCCCCCCCCCCCCCCAATTCCTGTTGAAATCAGTACATTTCTGTACTAACTGGCCTTTCACTGTCCAAAAAGACTGGCTCAGTGGTCAGTAAGGGCGCTCTCATTGGACAGGGATGGCATTTGGTGTAACTTGGCCCTCAGGTCCTCGTGACAATGAAACTAAATCAGAAGGGCACCAAAGAAGTTTCTCTGGCCATTAATGATAACAGCAGACCTCTTGTGGTGACCGCACTTACTCCAGGTTTTGAAGTTTTAAAGCATCAACACGGAGAAGAGATTGAGTTTAAGAACTTGCTTACCGGGCCAATGCTCACTTTTCTCTCCTACAAGCAAAAATCAGCAAATTTATTTATTTTTAGAAAATTGCATGAAACACCCAAAACGTTAAAATTTTTCGTAAATCCAATGTTCCGGAGAACAAAAATGGTGGTTGTTGCAATTTTATTATTTCACATAATATTTGCTCAGCAGTTTATCAAAACGCATTTTTAGGGAGAGAAAAAAAATTAGTTCAGACGCCTACGTTTCCGACGTAAAACGCAGTACCGGCGTTTTGCCATGATTTCGTTTGTAAGCGTTTTTACAGGTGCCCTATTTTTTAACATTACAAAACTTAAAAAAGATAGCAAGTGATGAAAAAACAATAAATAGTTTTTTTAAAAACTTGTAGTTGCTTGCTATGCTTCATAGACCATTTATATACCCCTAATGAGCATGATTCAATCCAATACACCACTAGCATTGCTGTTAGCCAAAGTATAATTGGAATTTAACCTATATGTTGGATTTCAACCAGATGACCCCACCTTCGAGCTTCACCCCCGACTTGTTCAAACATAGTTGCATGAAATTTAGGGTTAGTGTTTCCTATTAGGGTTAGGGGGTTATGGTTATCCCCTTGAAGAACAAGTTTAGGGTTATGGTAAGGGTTTGCGGTTAGGGTTTCCCATTGGGATTAGGGGGTTATGGTTAGGGTTTTCCCCTTGAACAAGTTAGGGTTTCCGGTAAGGGTTTCTGGTTAGGGTTTCCCATTAGCGTTAGGGTTTTCCCCTTAAAGAACATGTTAGGGTTTCCGGTTAGGGGGTTATGGTTAGGGTTTTTCCCTTGAAGAACAAGTTTAGGGTTATGGTAAGGGTTATGGTTTCCCGTTAGGGTGTTATGGTTAGGGTTTTCCCCTTGAAGAACAAGTTAGGGTTTCCAGGTTAGGGTTTCCACCTGCCCGTTTTTCAGGAGGATCCGAGCGGCCATCCATTGACTCCTATGGGGAGACTGATGTCAGCGGAGAAGTGTCCGCTGACACCCGTCTGCCATGCGATCCGCTAAAAACAGACGTATGGCCATATATTTGCCATCTGACTTGGCGGATCGGATGAGATCTGATGAAAACAGACATGCTGTCCATTTTCGTCCGATCTCTCGATAGGAATCAGCGGTGCTCTGACAGGCCCCTCCCTGCTCAGTAAGGGAAGACAGACCCGTCATCCGCCGGCTCAGCGGAGCGATCCCCTGCTGAGCTGGCGGACTCCGCTAAACGGATCCGCCTTGTGTGAATGAAGCTTTACAGGAAAGCCAATCGCCAGCTGCAAATTTTAATACCAGAATCATGCCAGGTGCAGCCTTGATCCTGGTATAACTACTTCCACCGGATGTACAGGTATGTCTTAAGGGCTGGAAGTGGTTCAAGTGTAGGTACAAAGTAGGGAAGGATTAGAACCCAAGCTAGGTTTTCACAGCTATCTTGTGTTCCTTTAGGGAGATGTACCTCACTTCCTGCTCTTCTGACAATGTTTTACCAGACAGAAATGAGGGGAATTATCCAACAGCAACACTAACTGGAATAATTATATATATATATATATATATATATATATATATATATATATATATATATATATATATATATATATATATATATATATATATATATATATATATATATATATATATATAGATATATATATATATACACACATACAGGAAGTGAGGGTAAATCTCCCCAACAGACCCAGTAAAAACCATCAAAACCTGATGGGATTGTAATCCTGCCCAACTTTACACAAAACTAGAACGTTTTTGGCTTGACATTTAAGTGAATTGCAGCAACCGATCAAAAGACAACACTATAGAAATCGTGATTAAAGTGGAAGTAAACCCTCCTATCGTTTTCCGCCAAGTAAGATGCCATCTTGGCCTCTGTTTAATCTTCACCTGCCCTGATGCTGCATATGTGATCAATTATGACACCAGCCATTGGATGTTTGACAGTTTGGTTGAGAGCACATCCAATGTGAGTTGCATTCCTGGCATGTGCAGGTAACTTTTTTGAAACTTAAGTCTATGTGCTTACTTCAGCTTTAACAGTTCAACAATACTATCAAGAATTAGTTTTTTTAATATTCGTTACAGGAAACACTTAAGATTCAAAAAAAAAAAAAATGTACACATTACCTTAATCATGCAAGAATGTATGGAAGTCATAAAATAAAGGACAGTACAACTTATTACATTTGTAGTTGAACATGAACTGGATGTTGTAATCAATATGCCACCCCATATCATTTCCCTTAAAGTGGTTGTAAACCCGGACATATAACCAGTGAAGTGACTGGCCTCAGGTGATCCACAGAGATGAAACATCTTCCTACATAATTTGTACCGGTTTATCTGCAGTCTTCTCTACAGCCAAAGTGCTGAATTATAAAGCTTGTCTGAGATTTAAAAAAGAAAAAAAAAAAGAAAAAGGGGCACAGAGCCAAAATTAAAAACTTTAGAGCTTAGCGAGGAGCTCAGTTGATTAGAGGGAAGAGACACACCATCTCTACACAGAAACAGAGCGGAGGCTGTAAATCAGCTACAGATCCTGCCGTGACCTTTTTTCACTTGGTGTCAGAAAAACTTGTCAGAAGTGATTCATGCTGATAGAGGAACAAAGCAGCAGACAGAAATGACACTTCGTGCTCTTAACCGAGACAAGTACACACTATAGAGGGATATAGTCACATTGCATGTCTGAGGTTTACAAGCACTTTCATTATTTTTTCTTTCATTATTAGGAGGGAAAATAGGTCATTAGTAAATCACAGACAAAACAAACTGGGTTATTATTCATGCCCACAAGAAACAGGTTACTGTAGCCTAGTAGATGGGCTACAAAAGCAGGCTACAGAATCACAACTTCTTTTGACAAGACTTGGCTCCTCAGCCTTGTTTTGGATCTTACCATATGAAAGCCAAAAGGTATGAGTAAATGTACTTTTTCCACCCATGAGTTTTTTGTTTTTACAGTATTCAGATCCTGAAGGGCAGAAGTACCTGTAGTACTTTGTCCCGTTTTCCTAGGTGCCTTGTAATGCTGGTTTCAGTGTCGGACAGGAAGTCCTCCTTTGGTGCTAGGCCACCTAACACTGCAGATAGCATGAAGACAGGTGCTTGGAGCAGTGGTGTCACTAGGGTTGCCCCCCCCCCCCCTTAGCCTGCCACAGTGCTTTGACCTGCCACTGCAGAGTAACATCAGGATAAAGCAGTAGACACGGGGCAGGCTAGGGCATCAGGCTCTCTCCTGTCTAGCCTGCCACAGTGCCCTGTAGGCTAGTTTTGGGCCGACATCGCATGGTCACGGGTGCACCCCGAATCCGTGTGCTGTCACGGATGGGGGGGGTGACACCATCCTGGTCGGATATCAGGAGAGATGGCGGTCCCTGTTCCAAGGGAGGATGGGGTATGGAAAGCAGGCCCGGATTGGCCATAGGGCAAACCGGGCAAATGCCCGGTGGGCCGGGGCCGCCGGGCTGCATGTTCTTGCTTTCAGGGACAAGGCAGGCTGCTCTTTAAGCCCACGCCAGTCCCCCGGCCTTTCCGCGGCCGCCCAGCTGCCAATTCAGCTCAGGCTCAGCCATCGGCAACAGGGGGACGGAAAAATGAAGGGGGGAGGAGCTAGAGGAGACACCTCTCCACGGCCGCCAGTATAGTTCAGTCATTGGTGCCGGGGGCGTGACCACAAAGGGGAGAGGAGTCTGCTGCAGCCGGATCAGAGAGAACGAAGGTAAGTGTGGCGCCCTGTCCTGAATAGGAGGAGCGGTGGGGGCGGCTGCATATAGAAGAATTATTCTCTCCATCTTCCTCCCGCAGTCTCTGAATGCCTGCCTCTGCTCCTCTCCCTCTCGCAGGCTGTCAGGTACTGCGGGAGGAAGATGGAGAGAATAATTCTTCTATATGCAGCCACCCCCACCGCTCCTCCTGTCCTGCTTATCTCTGCTGCCCCCACAGTGTTCTCTACCCCCCCACAGTGCTCTCCACCTCCCCCATGCTCTCTGCTGCTACTCTGTGCCCTCTGCTTCTCTCCATGTGCTCTCCACCTCCCACCCTGTGATATCTACCTCCCCCATGCTCTCCGCTGCCCCCTGTGCCCTCCACTTCTCCCCCAGTGCTATCCAGCCCCCCCCTGTGCTCTCCACCTCCCCCCATGCTCTACGCTGCCCCCCTGTGCCCTCCGCCTCTCCCCCTGTGCTCTTCACCTCCCCCAATGCTCTCCTTTCCCCCCAGTGCTCTCCACCTCCCTTCTGTGCTCTCCACCTCCCCCCATGCTCTATGCTGCCCCCCTGTGCCCTCTGTCTCTCCCCCTGTGCTCTCCACTACCCCTCTGTGCCCTCCGTCTCTCCCCCTGTGCTCTCCACTGCCCCCTGTGATATCCACCTCCCCCATGCTCTCCACTGCCCCCCTGTGCCCTCCACTTCTCCCCCAGTGCTCTCCAGCCCCCCCTGTGCTCTCCACCTCCACCCAGTGCTCTCTAGCCCCCCGTGCTATCCAGCCCCCGTGCTCTCCTCCTCCCTTCTTTGCTCTTAACATCCCCCATGCCCTATGCTGCCCCTCTGTTCCCTCCGCCTCTCCCCCTGTGCTTTTCACCTCCCCCCATGCTCCACGCTGCCCCCTGTGCCCTCTGCCTCTCCCCCTGTGCTCTCCACCTCCCCCTGGGCTCTTCACCTCCCCCCAATGCTCTCCAGCCCCCCCAGTGCTCTATAGCACCCCACCAGTGCTCTCCAGCCCCCCTGTTCTCTCCACCTCCCTCCTGTGCTCTCCACCTCCCCCATGCTCTCCAATGCCCCCCTGTGCCCTCCACTTCTCCCCCAGTGCTCTCCAGCCCACCCAGTGCCCTCTAGCTCCCCCCCGTGGTATCTAGCCCCCCTGTCTCTCCTCCTCCCTTCTGTGCTCTCCACATCCCCCATGCTCTATGCTGCCCCCCTGTGTCCTCCGCCTCTCCCCCTGTGCTTTTTCACCTCCTCCCATGCTCTACGCTGCCCCCCTGTGCCCTCTGTCTCTCCCCCTGTGCTCCCCACCTCCCCCATGCTCTATGCTGCCCTCTGCCTCTCCCCCAGTGCTCTTTAGCCCTCCCATTGCTCTCCAGCCCCCCCCTGTGATCTCCACCTCCCCCATGCTCTACGCTGCCCCCCTGTGCCCTACGCCTCTCCCCCAGTGCTCTCCAGCCCCCCCATTGATCTCCGCCTACCCCCTGTGCTCTCCACCTCCTCCCATGCTCTCTGCTGCCCCCCTGTGCCCTCCGCCTCCCCCCAGTGCTCTACAGCCCCCCTAGTGATCTCCACCTCCCCCTGTGCTCTCCGTCTCCCCCCTGTGCTCTCCGTCCCATGCTCTCCTGCCCTCCCTGTGCTTTACGCCCCACCCTGTGTTTTTGCTTCCCCCTGTGCTCTCCAACCCCCCACCCCCTGTGCTCTCCAGCCCCCCATGCTCTCCGGCCCCCTTGTGCTCTCCTCTTCCTCCCTGTGTTCTCTGCCTCTCCCCTGTGCTCTCTACCCCCCCATGCTCTCCACCTCCCCCCACAGTGCTCTCCAGCCCCCCTGTGGTCTCGCCCCACCCCATGTTCTCAAAGTTCTTCCCTGTGCTCTCTGCCCCACCTGCTTTCCCTGTCCCCCTCGCCCCCCGCACCTTTGCCGGGTTTCCCCCTCCCCTCTCCCGGGGGATCCGTCAGGATGGAGAGTGGGGAAGGGGCCGGTTAAGATGTCATGGGCTGCTCATTCCAAAATGCCCGGGCCTATTTTTTGTCCCAGTCCGGGCCTGATGGAAAGTGTATGAGGGAGATGGGGTTGTCTCACTCACTGTGACCGTGGTGCAGGGTTAGGTTGATGTAGTGCTGGTACTAGATCCCAGACAGCATGGTCTGGCTGTGCTCGCTGTGGCTGGCTGCCCTTCAAGCACTTATCCATGGTCGCTTCAGCTACGCCAATGATCAGCATGGGAGGCCGCATCTCAACTACATGGGCTCTCTGAGGGAGATTTCTGCACGAAGGGGCGGGGGGATTGGGAGACTGTGGTGCGCTCCGGGAAGCCTACTCATAGGGCTGCAAAAGTGCGCTAGAAGTTTGTTTGTTTGGCACTGGAGGGCTCCCCCTTAGCGACGCCACTGGCTTTGCGAGCACCTGTCTCTGGCTCCCAGCATTTGCCTTAGGCAAGCACAGACACATGGAATATGGAGGGTGGAAAGGAATGTCAGACTCATCTTCCTCTGCATTCCTTGTGCCGCTGTGTGCCTTGGCCTGTCACATCCTTGGTAGAGAATCCTGTCCCCTTCCAGCATACTGCAGAGAAGGACCTTTGCTCTATGAGAAAATTGTGGTCTCGCTGCAGAGGTTTAAAAAAATCCCTGCTAAGTCAGAGCTACAAGTCTCTAACCAGCAGGGAGCATGGGCTTTGCTGGCTGCAGAGCTACAAGTCAAACTGCTGCTTTCGCAGAGAGAAAGGGTCCCTCTCTGCAGCAGGCAAGCGACAGGCTTTTCTACTCAGGCTGTGGCTGCTTTCAAAAACGAGAACAAACTAAGACTTTGCAGGCCCTTTTGTTTTCATCCGATTACCTTTGACGTTTATTCTGAAAGGCGTGCTGACTACGCAGCCTGTTAAACTTACCATTACAGCTGTATTAAAGTGAATGGTTATTAGACACAACATGGTAGTGATTAATACCACAGAGGCAAAGAAAAGGTGCGATTAGTGGAAGCAGAGAATTACACTTTACATACAGAGGACATTGACGCCATGCCAGAGGAGCCGCTAAGATTGGTTAGAGAGCTGGGGCTCTTCTTGTGTCTGCCAATCTGAAAACTGCTTTCTGATGCCGAGTCTGTATCCCTGCCATCAGTCTAGAAGACATTACACAAAGAGTCACTAGTCAATCACAACACAAGACAAAATGTCAGAGCATTACAGTGTGTACTGCCTACTTTTCGAGGTGCACCTGTCACTTATAAAGTACCATATAAAAACATAATGCTGTGAAGGAGGGTAGGTAAGGTGGACACTGTGCTTGGCTCTTCCAATCTTTGAAGTATTTTGGGGGTGTCATGTTTAAAGAAAATCTGTCAGATGAACTAGTTTTTTTGTTTTTGACTACATACTTCCAAAATCTAACATATGTCCATGTATTCTCTTCTTGGGGAGATCCTACCAATCCATAACATTTAAACACATGGCAGAATTAGCAGGTTAGGTTGGGGAAGAGTTCAAAACACAAGAGATATTTCATGTAGCATTGCAGACCACTACTGAACTCCCACAAGTTCTGTATTGGAGTCGTCATCCTAATAAACATGCATGAGGATAGCGAGGTGTAACAGGGCTGAGTGACACAGGAGGCAAAATACACAAAAACCTCCATAAAAAGCAAAAAGGCAAGCGTGGCGCTCCACCCTCCTTCGTAAAAGATAGAATAATCTTGAACTAAAAGCTTCAGATACTAAATTGACTAATCAAGGCATATAAAGAAAGGCCGACCATGATGAAGGCGATAATCTTGTCTATAGGACTGGCCTCTATGGGTAACACCTAATAAGATGGTCGCCATGTTCCTTGTCCCAAATGGTCCTCACCGCATCCTTGGCACCAATATTTTACCTTCATTATGGTACAATTATTGGTACCAGGGATGTGGCTGGGTAGGTTTGGGAATCATGTGGGAGCATTTTTACAGACCACTTTATTTATATTGGCATAAGGGGTAAGATGGGCTAAGGCTGGAGGGGGTACAATAAGCAAGGCAAGAAGCAAAGGGCTTTCCTACTCTTTTTTTTGAACGGAAAACCCTTTTAGAAAGACTGACTGACTACTTTTTATCCAAAATGCTGTTGTCTGTCATTACTATACTACGTACGTTGCATTTTTCAACTAGTAGTTTCTTTTAAAGGATCACTCCATCTCTCACTGATATTTCAGTTTCTGAAGCGCTGACATTCTGAATCATTTGGTCAATCTCTATGGCTCCTGGCTCGGTACCAACATTTTCCAATTCCTATCCCTCTATTTACCCTTTAGCAAAACTTGAACCCAAAAAGTCACTGAGGAAACCCTCCCCTCCAGAAGCTCTGGACCTAAAACGTGATGGATTGGAGGAAGTCTAATGTAAACAGACAAGTCGGTTTACATCTGGCATCCCATATAACCATAATGTGTCCACCCATGTTCACTGTGCATATGGAGGACAAACTGAACAGGTTACAGATGTAAGAAAAAAAAAAAAAAGACATCCATTCTATTCAGCACGGGATCTGCTCATGGATCCCCTGCTGAACAGTGGCTAAAGCCCATTTGAAATGTCCCTTATTTGTGTGTCAACCTGGTCCAAATTATCATGAATAAATGCAGCTGCTGTCAGCCCTGTATAAACTAACATTAGCCTAATACAGTATACAGCGCTTTGTTCCGGCAGCAGTACGGGGACTTCCTTTCCCAAAACAAAATAGTCAAGACTTCCTTCAACTGGCTGAGGTGAAGAGGTTGATGGATGACAGCATTAGCTCTACCTCAGCCAATCAGCGGAAGCCTTGTGTTTTTCATAAAAATACAAGGCTTTCTGTGAATGGCTGAGTAGTTCTCAGTTTTATCCTCATACTGCTGCTGAAACACAATGCTGTATACTGTATGTAGCTAATGGATATAGTTTGTTTGGCAAAAACAAGCTATTTAAAAGCAACACAAAACCCGGAGTTCAGCTTTAAAGGCAGATTAATACATACAGATTAGTCATAACAACATGACCACTGACAGGTAAAGTAAACATCAATTATCGCGCTACTATGGCATCTAAAAAATGGGCAAGTGTAAGCCTTTGAGTGACTGATGGAGGGCCAAAATTGTAGTGGCTAGATGACCGAGTCTGAGCAACTCCAAAACTACAGCTCTTATGGGATGTTCTCAGTCTGCAGTGGTATAAAGAAGGAAAACTGGCAACAGGGTCATGGCCAGCCAAGGCTCACTGATGCATGTGGGCAGCAGGCTGGCCGGTGTAGTCTGATCCAATAGAAGAGCTACTGTAGCTCAAACTGGGGAAAAAGTTAACGCTGGTTCCAAAAGGAACGGTGTCAGAACAAACAATAAAATGAATCAGTTTGTTGCGTATGGCGCTGCATAGCCACACACTGGTCAGGGTGTCCATGTTGATATGTGTCCACAGCCAAAAGCAAATACAACAGGCATCAGAACTGGACCCCGGAGCAATGGAAGGCGGTGCCCTGGTCTAATGAATTCAAGAATAGTTTGAGGAACACAACAACCAACTTGGAGGTGTTGACTTGACCTCTAAATTCTCCAGATCTCAAACCAATTGAGCATCTGTGAGATGTGCTGAAAAAACAAGTCTGATCCATGGAGGCCCCAACCTTGCAGCTTACAGAACTTAAAAGGATCTGCTCATGATGGCTTGGTGCCAGATACCACAGCATACCTTAAAAGGTCTAGTGGAGTCCATGCCTCGATGGGTTATGGTGCGTGGTCACATTGTTATGACTGATCGATAGATAGAACAGGCACTGAAGTGAAATTCTCAACAGCAAGTCCTATCCTAGTAGCGTTAGATTGCTTCAGAAAACTAGCAGTGTATGCAATATACAAAATGTACAGCTTTACCAGGAGGTGCCCATGCTTTATTTCTGTACAGACGGTAAAAACGTCCAGTGGTAATTCCGATCACATTTCTGCCAAACTGAAATATCAGCTCTGAGTGGATTGACCCTTTAACATCCTATAAGATCTATTGGTAATTAGAATGCAGTGTGTTTCTCAGCAGTTAAGGATGTTAAGGTTTTAAACATTGTTGTTTTACTCCAAGGCAACATGCAATACATGCAGACGTGTAAAGCGCATACAACAATGAAGGTTTTACAAACAGTGGTTAGCAAGCCCTTCATTCTCTTACATCAACAGATTTACATACAATGAGAACAGGAGTGCAATGGCAGATCTGTCAAGGGAAATGGATACAAAAACAATGGTGACAGATGAATTTGACAGACTCCTATAAAAACAATTATAACAGTTCATAAGCATCTTCATTCCACAATGATCATAAAAGTCTAATTTTTTGTTCGCAAAAGGTAACATATGCAAAAGTATATCTGTTTAGTTTTTGAACTGCTGTATTTCAAACAATAAAAATGATTGTTAAAAAAAAAAAAAAAAAAAAAAAAAAAAGTCCCTCAAGCCATTTCCGGTGAAACTGGTATGCATGTACAAAGATACACTATCTGCTTTGAAAATCAAAACTTGAAGGGAAAAAAAAAATTCACAGTGACCCAACAGATTAGCTAGAATTGTTAGATAATCTAATTTGTTGTTATGGGTACTGCAACACTTTCTACTTTATTAATTTTTATCAAGTTTAATAGATGTATTGTAAAAAAATTAATAAATAAAAAAAAAAAAAAAAAATGTATATACACTTTTCACATGGGGATGCTGGGCATACTTTGTCCCTTACCTGAAAGAAGCATGTAATTGACTGTACTTTAACTTTAAAGATTTACTGACTTGGAATAAAAAATGCATCTTAAACATTACTGAGCCAAGTTCAGTGTCCTAGTCAGGCAACTAGCATCTTAAGAAAAAAAATATAAAAAAAAAAAAAAAAAAAAAAAAAAGGGAGGGGGGAATCTTGTACTTAGGTCAAATATTATTCCTGATTAGATGCAGCAAACCTTTACATGTTTATTCCATGAAAATAATTAAAACCGTAAATAGAAATCACAAAAGATTTAAAATCGGGTGACCGGTTAATGGCCACAAGGCCAATCAGTATATATACACACACACACACACACACACACTTAGAGCTTTAGTAGAAAAAATAAAAATAAAATACTCAATCCAGGCCATAAAATATGAAGGTGCTCAGCCAAACTTGAGCCAAAATCACATGGATTGTACCCAATACTGAAAGTATTTTAGTCCTACCAAGGAGGAAGTCCTACATATTACAGTAGATATATGCCAGCTTAAACAGGTTTCATAACTCGCTCTTCCTCAGGGACAACAATGGACATAACATAGTCCATAATAGCATAGTTAACAGGCCTGGGATCAAATAGGTAAAAGCATAGTGATGCATGCAAAGAGGTCTGATCCATCACGGTGGAAATGGTTGGGAACAGCAGCTCGGCCAACGCAGAGATCGGTACGCTTGGACTAAAGCCTAGTACCAACTAGTAGTTTCGTTCAACCCGGCAGGGCTGAGCGAACAAAAAAAACGGACAGCTCTGGAGGAGCTGCTGTAATAAGCATGTGATGTTAGCACAGCAGGAGAGATCGCTGTACTATTGTGTTCTAACAGCGGGACAGCTCCCCCACCAGAACACTCCAGTCAGTGCTCTCAGTCATTGGCTGAAAGCGCTGATCGAGAGCTGGTCAGCAGACCTTTTTTGGTCATGCCCCATCAACAGAAGCAGGCTTCTGTTCGACAGACTGCAGTACACACAGGCCGAATGTTGCCTGGTCTCTATTGAACTGGCCAATGCCGCCTGACATTCGGCCTGTGTGGACTGGAGTTGAGAAACACTGCTTTAGAGCATACAGTGGTTCCATTCGGCAGCACAGCCGATCGCCACCATACAAACTGGAAGGCAGCAGGTTGCTGTGCTGCCAGATGGACCCGAGTATGCTCTAAGGCAAAGCCTTCCTAGAGGCGGTTCCCCACCATTTCCCCCCCGTGATGGATCAGACCTCTTTGCATGCATAACTGTGCTTCTACCCACTTGATCCCAGGCCTGTTGATCACTATGCTATTACTAGGTTATGGTGTCCATTATGTTTCCCCTGAGGAAGAGTAAGTCTCGAAATATGTTGGGCAGGCATCTATCTACTGTAATTATGTATGCCTACCCCCGGGAAGGACTAAAATACTGTCAGTAGTACTGTGTACAATCAATGTGATTTTGGTCCAAGTTGTTGAATATTTTATGACCTGGATTGAGCATTTTCTCTGTTTTTTTTTCTAATAAAGCTCTAAGGTTTTTTTTATATAAATGCTTGTTGTTTGGTCTTGTGCCCATTAAGGCCCCCATTACACGATAAACCATTTGTGGTGCTATTATATACTGTTCAAGTTGTGTGGGATCAGGCACCAATGTAGTTTTGGATCATCACTTTTGTATACTAGAAAATTATTAAGAGCTTTTAACATGAATGAGCACGTAATGTACATTTAAACAAGCATTACGATTATATTTTGGAAGCGCAAGAGAAAAAAAAAAGGAGTAAAGACAATGCACACTTACGTCATCATTAATGAAAGCCGGCACAGATTGGCTCAGTCGTTTTAGTTTTTCAGGATTTTGTGGAAAGGAGTTCACTATAGGAGCCAAATGCAGAACGTTATTCTTGACGAGACCGAAATTTTACATGGAAAAGATCTTGCATATGTTATGTGATCAATGTACACATGGACTTCTCTTACTGGACCTCATTTATCTGTGTCTAAAAGAGAATGGTTCTTGCTGGCTACAACAACCAGCGTCTTCTCTCATGCTGAAGTTGCTTTACTAAAAGGCAAAGTTGGCTGTTCACTTTGCAAAGGAATTTGCCCCAAAGCCTGGTGATGGATTTGAAGCTCTATTGACATCCATCCAATCACGTGCAAAAAAAAAAAAAAAAAAAAAAAGAAGAAGAGAAAACTGGGAAACGTCACGGTATATGCCTTTTTGCCTTCAGTAAATCATCCCTTTGTATCAGAAGAACAAAAGCACTTTTCATTCTTGCTGTTAAAGCCCAGATCAAGTAGTAGAAACAGGTATGCAGTCGGACCCACTTTGTACTAATGATCTCCATGTTAACAGTGTTTTCTTTACTTTCCGGTTACACCAGTTGTCCAGGGTGTATAAATACGACTGTGCAGTCCAAAAGGCGCCAGAGTTTAGACTCAGTGCACTCAGTAATCAGCAGTCAGTAACAGAACTTGTCCAACACTCCTCCCTTCACATTTTCTGAAATACAAGTCTCTGAGAGACCACTGGTGCTAGGGGGGGTGTGGCTGTTACTCAGCTCTGCTAGCATAGACTGCTGGAATGCGTGGGCAGGAATCAATTTCTTGGAGGAAAAAAAAAAAAAAAAAAAAAGCTTTGGGCTGGAGTTGGGATTAAAGGCTGCACACATTCAGCAGATGCGGAAGTAGAGTGCTTGTAAAAATCTTTAAAAAAAAAAAAAAAGGGAAAAGGCAACTTTTTCATACTCACCTAGGTGGATGCAGCATTGGTCCGATGCTGCAGCTGTCCCTGCCGACTCTACAATGAGAACTGAGCAATGAAAGACTGCCGATTGCTCAGTTCTCTGGTCTGCTCAGAGCACCGTAGCCCAGTGAGCACTGGGCTACGGAGAAGGCTTATAAGCGGCTGGCTCAGGCTCTCAGCAGCATGTTGAGGCAGAACCAGCTGGCAGTCAGGCATCCGGGTGAATCCCGACATTGTCGGGATCCCTGTAGAGTCTGGATCGGCTCTGACGTCAGCCAGCAGCGGGCTTAGGCCTGCTGTTGGCTGAATCTAGATAACAGGTGTGCAGAACTGAGTGCACTCCTGTGACCCACAGGAGAGGTATGGCCAAAAGAGCTTTGGAAACATGTCTCCTTTAAAGGTTTTTAAACCTTTTATAACTTTTTTTTTTTCACAAATAAACATTTAAACACTGGCGTCAGAGCATAATGAGTTTCCTCACCAGAAGCTTTTAACCTTTAGGCTCCATGCACACTGGAGCTCAAAAAAGCCTTTTCTGGACGCCAGATTGCTGGCAGAAAACGCTGGTTGAAAAACTTGCTTTCAACAGCGTTTCGTACTAGCGTTTTTTTGCGCTTTTTTTAGCGTTTTTAATAAAAATAGAGGACACTCCAAAAATCCCACAATGCATTGAAAAAAAAAATAGAACACCGAACGCTAATTAACGCGCGTTTTTGTGGTCAGATAAACGGCACTTTGAACGCGATTTTATGGCATTCAGAGAACTCCACTGCTGATAAAAGCTAAAAAAACGTCCATGTGTGCATGGACACATAGGATAACAGAGTGTAGTTTATGGACTGTTAAAAAAAATAAACGCCCAAACTCCAAAAAACAGCATTTTATGAGCTCCAGTGTGCATGGAGCCTTAGACTGTCTCTCTTGAACTGAAAAAAAAGTGTGTGTCTCACTAGACTAGGAAAGCAAGGTGATTCCTCTAAGGCTGGGCATAGATGGGGTTTTTTTTTTTTTTGGATCAGCCAGCAGGCGGATCGAAAAAAAAAAAAAAAAAAAAGTGGAGGACTCCCACTTTGTTATTGTATTCCGACAGTGGGAGTCCTCCATTGTCAAAATGCACTGATTAGCACTGCAGCCATAGATCGTATGAAAATTTTCCAAAAAGCCCATTTGACAGAAGAGCGGGAGGCAGATGGATTGAAGTTTGGCCGTTCCCTGCTGACCTGGATGGAGGTTTGGCTGGGATTGCATTTTAATCTATATTTCATTGAAGAACAGCAGAAAACACACATGCAAGTGATTAGGTACCTGGAATATCTTCTGTTGGACTGCTTGAATTTAATTGATCTGTCCAGGAAAGAGCATAGGAGTAAGACAAAAACCACAACACAATCATAGAAGAACTCCAGGCAAACAGTTGAATATACAACTGAAATACAGGTATGTAGTTTTCTCTGCCAATGGATTTGCACTCCCAAACTTGTGATTTACCCTCACATGATACACAGCCAGGTAGGTGACAACACCGAGTCTGAAATTCAGCTGCCCGTGTCACCTCTTCCCCTTCAGGCTGCTCATAGGATAAAGAATAAGCATAATCTTTTCTGTCCAATGAGCACAAGGGCGATCCGCCAAGTAGTAAAGTAACCTTACTGGCTGTACACAGTACCAGGAGGTGTATAATGTCAAAGCTAGTTGTAAAGAATCCTTTGGCAGGCAAGAGAGGGAATGTATATGTATTTCAACTGTATTTAGCCGTTTCCGTAGAATTCCATTTCAACCCAAAACTGCATGTAAAGAAAATTTTGGATTAATTTAGAAGGAATGGACACAGACACGTTAGCACATATCCACAGCCTAACACCAGACACAACTACCACATTATACAATTAGGAGTTACAAAAAAGTAAAAAAAAAAAAAGAAAAGAAAAAGTGAACTTTGGTGAGAAACATTAAAATGTCACAAATATGCATGAAAATAAATTTTAAAAGTTCTGTGCGGGAAAGGAAGATTATAACCAAACGCAACCCCGGGCAAACTGCTAAATAAATGCACAGGTGAAATACGCATATAGGGGCAGATTTTGATAGGTTTTGTATTTCCACCCAACCAGAAATGTACATGGTTCTACCGCACGAAAAAGCCAGGTTGGAGACTTGATTTTTCTATACTGCAGTTAAGCAATACCTTCAGGTCACCTCCCTGCCCTCATCTTATAATTGGACAGTGAGGGCACAGGCCCAGGTCAAAAGCAGGTAGTATACACATTACATTAAAAGTATATTTTCAATTAACAAAAAAAAAAAAAAAAAAATGCAGTTAATACCTGCCTGAAAATAAAACAAAAAATTAAACAAAATTTAAAACAAAAACACACCAACCACTGAGCCTTTAGCATCCCCGTCTTGGCAGGACAGGGAGAGAGTAAAGTTTACAAGGAACCCTATAAGTCAGGGCTGTGTCCTGCTCTCTGCTACTGGTTGGTGGACCTTAAGGTAGGCTATGCTGTCTACCCTTGACTGTGAGGCGATGTATTCATACATATTTGTGATCATTAAAATGGCTTAATGTTTAAGTGACGACGTGATGACACAATAAGAGATTTTCCTTGGCGACTGGAAAAACAACTTACATATTTTCTCTTTAGATGGCTTTCTTCAAATGTGCAATCCAAACTATTAGGATGTACAAACTTACCTGGCCAACTGCTACAATAATAAGCCGGGGATATAAAGGGTTATATTACAAGGTAAACAATTTTTAGCAGCTACAGAATTGTTCTACTTTGGGAGTTTCTCTTGGTAGAAGGATATGAGCAAGGTACACTTTACAAGGGTTGCTTTAGAAGAGCCAGAGTTTCCACCAAAGGTCAAAATACCTTCCTAATTGTATGCACTGAAATGCTAATTGATATACTTACTGCACTTCTTCACCATAAGGAATAGAAGGATACATACATCCCCAACAGAGAAAAACTGATCTCACATATTTTCAGTCTGTGGGAAAACGGATCTCACATTTTCATTATATAGATCTATCTCTCAACAGGTTTCTTTACTTAAAACCATTCCAAGCACACACTAGGCAGCTGATTAAGAATCTATAAATGACACCGTCAATCAGGCGTTATAATATTTTAAGAGATTAATTTTTGTTTGGCTGCTAGTGTTTAGAGCACTGCACTGAATACCATTGCTCCCAGCCATGTATGTTCATATACCAAAATGCTTTCAACATCAGTGGCATGGATTTCTGAACTGGGTAAACACTGGAGTGGTTACCAATGACAATCACAATCCTTTAGTCCTTTTGAAGAATGAAACCCGAAAGACTACAACTGCCTTGCATTTGGTTCAGTTTGCTAAATTTTTCATAGATCAGCCTTGTTGAATGGGAAACAGTGGAGCTGGCACATGGGGTTCAGCTATCCACATCCAGGACCTGATACATCTCAAAGACATTTGGTTAGGAACAAAATAAGCCATACACACCGATGCCTAAAGCAATATAACAAATCTGAACTTTTTCCAAGTAATTGCAGGTCAAGCATATCTGTAATCCAGGTTAGAGCTGGACCAGTGGGACACGAGGCCAAGTTGCTGCCCCTGTCAAGTTATACAGCTGCAGCCCGAATTTTGCACCACAAACTGAGTTCAACTGAACCATATGTGATACTTTAGAATGCTTAACAAAAAGCAATATAATATAAATGGATTGACTCAACCGACAAATTCTCATGTATAGTGAAGATACATTCAATGTGTGGTTTAACAGAACCCAGTTTGCAGTGGCAGCTATGGCTCATACTCATCCAGAAATGTAACACAACATTATGAAGAGCTAAGCTGCAATGCATGCTTATGTAAATAAACACAATTCTTCATATTAACACCGCATACCTCACAACAAGAAACAAGAGAAGACAAAGTTGTTTAGGACAGCCATGCATTTCAAAAATTGGCAATACAGACATTTTCTCAGTGATTGTGTATATGACTTCTACATAATAAAACCTTCAGTCTAAGACTCAACCTTCCCATCTGTGCAAACCAGAGTCTCCCTTTTACAAGTCCTACAGTGGCAGTCAGTTGTATACATCATTCTCTAGGACGGGGGTTGTTAGCAGCGATATGGGGGCTCAATGATGAGGGAATGGGTCCCCAAATTGCTGAGCCTAAAACTAGAGTGGAGACATTAACTTGCTGAGTCCAATGACATGCGAGTACTAGGGGTCAGCAACTGGACCTGGATTCCTCGTTTTGAGTGCACAGGAAACAGCAGCAAAACAGGTTGTAGCCATCTCACCCATTTGTGGTGTGCAGTTTTTATATAAAATATATTTATGATATGGGGCTTTCTTTTGGATTATTTCTGATCTAATCATTTGTAAATTAAAACCAAGCAATTGCCATCTTTTGAATTCAGACCCAATAGGACTAGTGATGAGGATTTTGATGGGGAAATAAAGGACATACTGGACAATCCTTGGTGATCAGTAAAACTTAAAGTTAAGAACCACAGATCTTGGGTATGGTGGCACTTGGGGACCAAAGGCAAACATTGATCTTGCTTCCCAATAGGGTTATGGACCCAAGAGGGGATCCAAGCTAAACCAACATCCGCCTCTTTTACGTGAATCCAGTTTGGGTAGATTTCCATTTTAGTCAGCAGTTTAAACACACCAGTAACAAACCTTTTAAGGCAATTAAAAAGTACTTGGTGGAACCACAGAAACTATAGACACAAGTTACACATGACAAAGCTTAAACGTGGCCATTTGCATTGAATGTACTGTAGTACAACTGAGAAAATGTCTTATGCTCATATAATACTTAACATGCATAATGTTTTATTTTAGTCATAAGGGATGGGACCAGAGCCTTTGTCATCTACAGCCCAAAAAGTGATGAGTGACTGAGGATTTACGATAAATGTTTAGAGCAAATGCCTCTGGTACCATCAAAATACGTAGTGCCAGGTCATCCAGGGGACTCCTGGTCTTCTACGGAGGGTTAGTGTTATGGAGCAGAGGGTGCTTAAAGCATGTTAGCTAGTTTAGTATGGCCTTAAGAGGTAGCAGACATGCTACATCCTCACTTGTACTTGTGGGGGACACCTCCTCTACAGCTTTGAAATTGAGCATTTTAGCTTCGCTCCTTTTCAGTGCACGCAATATGGGGTTAGATTCGTCCATACCTGTCATAAAACAAAGCAGGTGAGCACTGTACAAAACGTAAACAGGTAAAACACACTCAGGATGCTCATGGTATCTGCAATGAGGACCAGTTATAAAGAGTACTGAAAAAAAATAAGTGGTCTTGCCCCAGCAGGAAGGCAGTTTTCACATTTTTAAATTTTCAAAACTGTAGGAAACAAATGAGACATTTACTTTCATGCAATGAACACCACTATTTTGTGAAAAAAAAAAACTCTTCATAAATGAAACCTCACCATAGCTAGAAGCAAAACCAATTAAGACACTTAGAGGTCTCCACCTTCAGACAACTTTAATTTGCTAGTTTGTGGCATTACCCATATACCCTGTTGCATCACTATTCTTTTGGGAGGTGGGGGCTAATTGTAAAGCTAATAGATACATTAGCTATACATTATACAGGAAACAATTAATGCAATGTGAATTACTAAGGGTCCTTAGAATTTAAAATTACCTGTTAAAAAAAAAAAAAAAAAAACACGACACCACAAATGACAAAAAACCCACAAAAAACAAACAACTTGTCTGAAGGCAGAAAAGAACTGCAAACTACATTTTGTTAAAAAAAATAAAAAATGAGTTTAAATTTCCAAAAATAGCATTAATGATGCAATAAATATTGTAGAGCTAGGCTGTAAGAATTAAGACAAGAACCTACATCCATCTTTGTCGAAATCAGAAGCAACATATCCGTCAAGCTCAAAATCCATACTTTTGGACATTTCTCTTCGATATGGAACTTCAAGATATAGCTCCAGTGTACTTTTATGCAAAGAGTTGCTCCTTTCTTTCATGGGTGAACTCTGCCGAATATCTGTGAAAGGTGAATCTGTCTTGGAAGGAGATTCTTGGATTGTTTCATATTGGAGAGATTGTACATTTTCTTCCACGGAAGTTTCTTTTCCTTTAGGGGACATTTCAGAAACTGTGCCTTCTGCCACAATGTGTTCACTAAATCTGGGCTGCGATTCCTCTGAAGTCACATGATTAGAAGGCACATTTTTCATGAATGGCTCTTCCTCATCATTCACATCCTCTTTTTGATCTTTTTCTGAGCTTTTAGCATGGTATATTTTTGTCGGCGCCGAAGCCTTCCCAATTGTTTCTCCAATTTCCTGTTCTAAAATATCCGGAGCATGAGAAACAGAGGTTACACTTTCACACATCACTAAATCTTGTTTAGCTGGCAATGCCTGAAGAGAGCCTGAAACTGGTTTGGTTGCAGGTAAATCTCTAGACTCATCATACAATTTTTTTAGTCCTTCATCAAAGTAATTAAATGGCGCTCTGGGCACAACTTTTGGCATGTCAATCCTCTCTTCGATTTCTTTTTTACACTCTTGTTTTTCTGCTGGAGTAAGGTCACACTCTCTTGCGATGGAAGTCCCAGTTTCTTCATCAAGATTAACATTATGTTTACCTGTGGCTTCATTACCAACATTCACCTTGGTTGATGAGAGATTTATTACAATAGGCTGTTGGAATGATGAACTTCTTTGATCATTGCTTTTAATCTTGTTTGAAGAAACTGTCAAAACTTTGCTAAAGTTCTCTTCAGGACTTTGTGTGTTCATAAATTCATTCTGGCTTAGTTTAACTTCTGAAACAGGTGACACCTCCAACAATTCATTATATAGTTTTTGCAGTCCCCTATCAAAGTCAGCAGAATGCTTTGGTGGTGGAATTAGAGTTCTTTCAACTGTTTCATTAACTTGTTCACCATTATCAACTTGTGCCTTGCCATTTTTTAAATTATCCCTCCCATTACAGTTTTTTAGAAAATGAAAAGCCTCAGCACCTACAGAAGAATTATCATCTAACCCAATTTGTTTCACAAGAGGCTGCCTTCGCTCACTCTCTTTATGAGGCATTCCTTCCCCATTTGTATTAACTGTCAAGTTTTGATTTTCTACATCCCTATTTGCCATTTCATCATTCTTCGGATTATACTCAAAATTAACTGAGGTGGTCCCTTCCAATGATTTATCAGAAAACTCATCCCTCAACTTTTGCAACCTCAGACTAAATTCATTCACCTTTTCTGGTCTTTGGGCAGATTTAACTACAACTTCAGAAACTTCTTTTTTATGGTCAGAGACTTCAAATGGGGATTTTGACTTGGTCTGAGTCTCAGATACTGAAGTAAATTCTATTGGGTTGCAGTCTTGAAAGACAGAAACATTTTCCTGTGCTTCTACAGAATTCCTTAAACTATTATCACTACTTTTTTGCCTAGTAAATGTACTTAAAAGAGGAGTCTTGTTTTTAGGATTATATACATCTTTAACTGGCTGAACCTGAGGAGTGTCTGGTGTGTCTTCTCGAATATCCTCTAAACTTTGGGATTCTAGCTTAGATTTTATCTTGGCTACAAATGATTCCTTACTTAAATCAGGATTAGACCTAAACTGCCTGTTTTTAGTATCCAAGAGTGCCCTATCATTTGGGTTAGCCTTATGGTCTACATTCCAGAAGCTTCTTAAGTTCTGAAATGTGGTTGATTTTTTTCTGTCTTTTAGATTGTCATTACTACTTTCACTTAGAGACACACTTCTACCTGGAGGATTTTTACTTGTGTTCTGTTCATTTTCAAAAAAAGAATGGAATGTATGTCTTTTTTTGAATTTTGATCTAGATTCTGCTAGAGCCGACACTTCATCTGCATCTAAACTGCCATTTTTTACCAAAGAACCATCTGGCTGCTTAGCATTTACCACTTCTTTATTTTTCTCATTTTCCCAAAATGACTTTAGTTGATCAACCGGCAACAACGCATTCTCTTCCTCCTCTTCCACAGTTACCCTTTTAAAAGTCACAAGGCTTGGGCTGCTCCGATCATCACTCTCAATTGAACTGCTCTGTGGAGTAATGGATATCTCACTTGGACCTAGCATTTGTTTGCTGCTGCTCAGAAAGGTCTTAGCTGCAGGCAGGGCTGACTTGTCACCTTCCCAAAGCTGTTTTATATCACTAACTTTTCTTTGATGAACATTAAACTTTACAGTGTCGTGACTTGGAGGAACTTCTAATATTTTTATATATTCTATGTTCTCAGGCCGTGAACTATCTAGCGGTCTATTCTCAGTATCCATATTGAGAGTTTCTGCCTCAACCACTCTTTGAATTTGAGGTTCGTCCTTCAATAAGTCAGATTCCTTTTCACCCTTTAACGCTTCTTCACCCTCAAACACCTCTTTTCTTACTTCCTTAAGCTGTGGATCAGTTTGCATATAGTCTGCTGCTTGGTTAGACATTTTGTCAGCTCCACCTTTACTTTTCCCCAAGTCCAAGGGATTTTCAACAGGATTAATTTTTGCAGGAGAAACAGATTCTTCTTCCATTACATGGACTGGTGTAAGCAAATCAACATTTCCAGTTTCTAACAGATCATGATCAGTGCTGTCTGTACTGCTTAACAACCTTGGCTTTCTAAATTCAGGAATTTCTTGATTGGGGGAGACTGGTTTGCCAGATCCACCTCCACTCGTATCATATGCCAGACAATTATCAGCTTCTAGATTTAAATTAATCAGCCTTGGAGGAGAGATATTTTCCTTGCTGGTTTGTGTCAAGAGTTCATCATTCTTTATACCAGACTGGTCATCATCAGTATCTGTGCTGCTTAATGATAGCCTTGGCTTCTTAACTTCAGAAATTTCCTGACTGGGTAAAGAGGTTTTGCCAGATCCACCTCCACTTGTACCATATTCCAGACAATTATCAGCTTCTAGATTTAAATTAATCAGCCTTGGTGGAGAGATATTTTCCTTGCTGGTCTGTGTCAAGAGTTCATCATTCTGGTCATCATCAGTATCTGTGCTGCTTAATGATAGCCTTGGCTGCTTAACTTTAGAAATCTGACTGGGTGAAGAGGTTTTGCCAGATCCACCTCCACTTGTACCATATTCCAGACAATTATCAGCTTCTAGATTTAAATTAATCAGCCTTGGTGGAGAGATATTTTCCTTGCTGGTTTGTGTCAAGAGTTCATCATTCTTTATACCAGACTGGTCATCATCAGTATCTGTGCTGCTTAATGATAGCCTTTGCTTCTTAACTTTAGAAATCTCCTGACTGGGTGAAGAGGTTTTGCCAGATCCACCTCCATTCTTGTCAAATTCCAGGCAATTTCCAGCTTCTAAATTTGAATTCATCACTCTTGATGGGAAGGCATTTTCTATGCTGTTGGCTTGTGTCAAGGGTTCATCATTATTTATATCTAACTGGTCATCAATGGTATCTGAGCTGCTTAACAACAGCCTTGGCTCCTTAACTTCAGAAACTTCCTGACTGGGTAAAGAGGTTTTGCCAGATCCACCTCCACTTGTACCATATTCCAGACAATTATCAGCTTCTAGATTTAAATTAATCAGCCTTGGTGGAGAGATATTTTCCTTGCTGGTTTGTGTCAAGAGTTCATCATTCTTTATACCAGACTGGTCATCATCAGTATCTGTGCTGCTTAATGATAGCCTTTGCTTCTTAACTTTAGAAATCTCCTGACTGGGTGAAGAGGTTTTGCCAGATCCACCTCCATTCTTGTCAAATTCCAGGCAATTTCCAGCTTCTAAATTTGAATTCATCACTCTTGATGGGAAGGCATTTTCTATGCTGTTGGCTTGTGTCAAGGGTTCATCATTATTTATATCTAACTGGTCATCAATGGTATCTGAGCTGCTTAACAACAGCCGTGGCTCCTTAACTTCAGAAACTTCCTGACTGGGTGAGAACGTCTTGCCAGATCCACTGCCACTCTTACCAAATTCCAAGCAATTTCCAGCTTCTAAATTTGAATTATTCACTCTTGGTGGGGAGGCATTTTCTATGCTGTTGGCTTGTGTCAAGAGTTCCTCATTCTTTATATCTGATTGGTCATTATTGGTATCCGTGCTGCTTAAAGATGATCTTGAATGAGGTTTCTCAACCATTTCAGGTATCTGATGATTAGACATGAACTCAGTAGCTACAGGTATTTGGTTCTGCTTTAATGTAACTTTGGATACCTCAGTACCTGAACCCTCCTTGCCCACTTCAGAAAAATCCAGGTATTTTGCTTCTTGACATTGTCCATTATCTGGCATAGTATTTGCTTCTTGATTCGATATTTTGCGAGATCCACCCCCCCTGTTACCATATTGTAAAGGACTTCCATTTTCAGAACTGAACTGTATTAGCCCAGATGGAACACCATTATCTTCTACAAGGCTGACTGTTGCAGGGAGTTTAACATTTGGTATATCTGAATGATCTTCACTCTGCGTACCTAAAACGGACAAGCTTGACTTTTGTTTCCCAGCAGTATTGGGACTCTCCAGATAAGATGTCGGTTCAGATAAAGTTTTGAAGTCATTTTCATTGGGTCCAGATTCCTTTTTATTTCCACCTGTCTGAATAAGTATTTTTGAAGAAGTCCCTTTTGATGGCTGTAGCATACCTACAGGAGGCGGTGAGTTGTCCCCTATCTCAGAACTTCTGCTAAACCAATCTAGAACTTTACTTATGGATTCATCTTGTGCCTTCATGACCATAAACTCATATTTATCATTTTTAGATGATGAGGTATCACTTGGGCTCTCTGATAGTGCTGGCTTACCTGGCTTTGAGTTTGAAACTTCAGGAGATCCAACCTCTGGCTTCTTATCTGTAACAAAAGAAACTCCTTTCTATAACTGTGCATGGGGAAAACATTACATTTAAAGTGTTGACTTGGGGTCTAACTTGGTGATTAAAGTATTTCTAACGCTAGCAGGGAGTTTAACCTTATGCTTCCTGTTCTGTAGACCCAATAGGACATGAGAGAAATCTGAAGTGAGAGAAATCGCTCCTATACAGTTGTTGCCTGAAAAGAGGTCACTGTAGGACAAATAGGGAGGGGGGATCTTCCGAGCTAGGATATTCAGCAATAAAACATGATAGGGGATCTAGCTCTTCCCTACACATTTGAAAACAAAAAAAGTTGCAGCTTTAGGGCCTGTTTGCACTAGAATGCTGAGAGTGAACCCTGCGTTCCATGACGGTTTCCAGCACCGCATTCAAACCGAACTGCCCTTGGTACAAATGTACAATGCAATCCAGTTGCAGTGCGTTTCCAAAAGTAGTGCATTTGCTACTTCTGGTGCAGTGCGATTTCAGCCCATTACAGCACGGAACTGCACGTGAATCACACAGGAACACGCAGAGCGATCCCTCAGGGATTCACATTCACTTCCCAGTGTGAATGGGCCCTTAGATACACTTTAAAGTCTAACTAGCAGCAGGAATTGGATGCAAAAACATCGCCACTGCTGCATTGGTGCAAAGTCCTAGAAGACCAATTCTGCCTTGCAGAATGGTAAACCAAGGCCATGTTTCTATGCATTTCTCACAGGACAGCAACAATGATCAGAAGCAAACTTGCAATGTATTGATAATGTCTATTTTTGGAACAAAAAGGATTCCTTCTATAAATGATGTTCTACTATATAATAGATCATGCATTGAAAGCATGTTGTGCATTGACCACTAAAAGCTTTGATTGTACAGTAAAGATGTGCACTAGCCAATGATGTGCAATAGTGGTTAGCCAAGCAAAAGTAGGATACAATTAAATAAGGTATTCTAAATTGAGTATATCCTACATCAGCATCTTTCATTACTTCGTCCGAATAAAAATCTTTAATCTGACAGCTATAAATCAAAATTAGTTAGACTTGTCATAAGAAAAACAAAGATGTTTTCATTACAGACCTCTCCTTTTAAAGATCTCCTCTGGAAGCATTACTGACTCTGCTTTCTTTAGGTGACCTACAGCCAGACAGGGGGGCAAAAGACAAATGTCCTGATTGAGGCAAAAGGGGAAACCACTTTAGGATTAAGGTCTTTCCAGAGCAAAGACACCCCCCCCCCTCATCCTTTTGCAGGATAAGCTACCAGTCCAGATACTTGCCCCACAGAGATAAGGACAAGGAATATCACATTTTGTAGAGAAAGAAATTTCACTAATGTGTTAAAATGGCGGTTTCAAGATTCAAAACACATGGATTCGCAGGGAAATGAACAGGGGGAGCTACATAGTAGAATACCCGTTTAAGGGTTTTAATAAAGGAACATGAGACCAATAGTTTATGAAACCAGGCAGAAAGAACAGAAACCTGACCGTGAATGTGCTGAAATGAAAAACACTAGTCCAGGCCCAGCTGCAGGAAGGAGAAGATGCATCCCAGAGTAGATCCTAGGGTGGAAACCTTGAAACTCACATCACGTAAAATATATCTTCCAAGTCCCAAGGTAGACCTTGCCGGAAGTAGAGTAGTTTTTAGTATCATAAAAATGGACAATTCCGAGACGTCCCCGTCTCACAGAGCCTGAACAGTGATGCCACTAAAGCCAGTGACCATGAAGCAAGATGGCAAAAGGTCATTGAGACAGAACACTTAGAAAATCTGGTAGAGCCTACAGAGCATCCACTAACAGTCTTACCAGGTTGGAGTACCACATCGGTCTGGGCCAATCCAGAATAGGAAGGATCACTGGAATGCCCTCCATCTTGCAAAGCAGACAAGGAAAAAAGGTTCAGATGTGTATTGATCCCACGGAGCCACCACAGCATCAAGCCCAGTGCCCACACAGGTCCTGGAATACCTCCAGGTGAGGGGACCACACCTCTGGGTCCAGATGTTGCCAAGCTGAGGAAGTCTGTCTGCCAATTGTCTACATCTGAGATGTTAAAGGCAGACAAGTCTGGGACGAGAACTGCCATTGACCGGATCATATCTACCCTCTCTTGCTGCAGCAAGACAACAGCCATTGAAAACCCCCTCCTGCACTAAAGTCTGAAATGCAAGCTGTCCAAAAAAAGTTGGAAAACGCACCTCTACTTTGAACGCCTATGCAGAGGAAGGCTTGTGAGAATTTGGTGCACTTTGAGCCCCAGACCCTGCGAATGGACTAGGAACAGCTTAGGGGGGAGGGGGGGGGGGATCTGGGCGTGGATGGTGCAGGAGTGCAAAAACCAAATAGGTGCAGCCTTTTTAGTCTATCTTTAAGGCTTCATCCACTGAAAGGATGGGTGCTCTTGCCACCAGTAGCATCCTTAAGAATAGTACCTGAGAGTAGAGCCGAAGAGACTTTGCCCCCCAAAAAAAGCAATCAAAGCAGACGCTTTTTAGATGAGTTACACAGTACATAAACCAAACAAACAGTAACCAAATTGAAGGAACCAGCCACACCTGAAAGAGTGAAGAAAGGCTCCAAAGATGGGTCGGTTGCATCAGTGGGCACCAGAGCAGTTTGTGTAAGCTGGGGGCACATGCTACAGCAGGACTTTTCCTTCTGCATCTTGAAGGCATGTTGTGACCACAGGGCCGTTAGGCAATGTAAGGCTCAGGGTACAAGCAAAACCCAAACAGATGGTAGCCAATAAGGGTTGTATGGCCAGAGGTCACCACATTCATTGTCGGCAGGCAGCAGAAATGGACTGAAGATCTAAACTTATGGGTCTCTGACTTTGAATGGCAGGAAAGAGCACAGAGCATGCGACACTCAACCCAGTGGAAGATACCAGCACTCCCACAGCATTAACACCTTCCACAGTGGAAAACCAGAATTTTAAAAAGGGGCCCAGCAACCAAAGTAAATTAGGTTGTTCACAGGTTATTTCCAGACCAGTGCCGCAATATCCAGTCCAGTAGGGTTCAGATGTGCCACTGCAAAAGCTAGGTTGAGAATGGATGTGCCAGATAACTGCTTCAAAAGGGGACCAGCTCTAGCAGTAATACATTAAAAAAAAAAAAAAAGGATTGATTGAAAAACAAAAGTCCTAAAAGAAATTGTGCAAGTATAAATAGAACAGGTAAGGTCTTTTACACAGCAAAGCTGATAAAAAGACGTGACGCCATCAAGAAAATAAGGCATTCTGGCCCACAGTTTGTTTGCCAGTGTTCAATCCCCTAGAATGTGGCAGTATGACCCAAAAGTTAAACTCCCCCCCTCCCCCCAAAAAAAACCACAAAAACCCCACAAAGTTCCTAGAAAAATGAAAGCAGTTTTGTTCTTGGGAGTTTGCCTGTTCATAAAGGAATTACAACAGTTATAGTATAAACAACCAATAGGAAGACATTAATTCAGGAAAAAGCCATCTCAATCCTATGCATTTTATCCCTCTAAATTAGCTACAACTTAATATGGTGACAAGTTAAAAAGTGCATCTTAAAGTATAACTAAAAAGGCAAAACATTTTTTCTTTAGGTTTTGGAGAGGGATTAGAACACCTGTCAGTTTTTATTGCTGTCTGTGCCCCTGTTAGGGAGATTCGCCCCCTTGGTTTGTCCTGTTTATCGTCATCATTGCAAGTAAAAGAAAAATTCCAAATTTTGAGTTGTCCCCAGAAAAGTAATAAAGGGGAAATCTTCCAATGGGGCCACTAGTCCTGCTGACCTGGGGGGCTCCAAGGGATTCCCTTAATTTGCAGGGATTTCCTCCCACTTCCTGTTTGGCTATGGGACAGGAAGAAAGGAATAATCTCTGAAATGGGACACAGATGGGGGAAAAAAAAAAATCTGATGGGTGTTAAAAGCCTCCCTTGCTCTAGCCAAAACGGAAAAAAAAAAAAAAGTTTTTACCAAGTACATGTCAGAACTAATTGACATGCACACAGGAAAGAAGTCATCTTGCGCCGACCAATAAAGATGGCTGAAGCTGCTAAGCCTTGAAGATGACGCCACCTAGGGAGTCTGCAGACCTTACATCACTCAAGCAAAAAAGTTTAGTTTCATTAACAAAAAATCTGGTTATGAATGGAACCCTAACAAAAATGATCAAATACGGGATCTCTGGATTAACACTAAAAATTCAAAAGTGTGACCCAAGTTTGATCATATATTCTTCAAGTTCATTTTATAACACTGGTGCACATTTAAGTGCATGAACAGTTAATATTTTTTTTTAAAGTTTTGGATAAAGTAGAGAAAAGCTGAAACCTATGCAAGTTTTTGTTGCCCTCTGAAACCTCTGCAAAATTCCCCCTCCTGCCCCGGAGACCTAACAGAAGTTAGAGGAAATTACACACAGCGAGGAGAATTCCCCTCTTAAAGTAAACGTCGTTACACCACTTGTACCTACAGGTAAGCCTATAATAAGGCTTACCTGTAGGTACTGTGAATATCTCCTAAACTTGCACAGTTTAGGAGATATTCAGAGTGCATGCAGCCAACGACATCACCAGCGCATGCGCGCTGAAGGTCCGGCTTACAGAGCGACGTCATCAAGCCCTCGGCCATTCGTGTAGCCGGAAGCCTCGAACCCAGAAGGAAGACCGGGGGAAGAGGTCAGCGCTCTCAGCGGTGACATCGCGGCACTGGACAACTTTGTTCTAAGTTAAGTTTCTCATAATCTACTAGCATGCAATGCATACTAGCAGATATTGCCTTGTAAGGAATTTATTTTTTTATTTTTATTTTTTTAACCACCTGCGGTTTACTACTGCTTTAAAGATTTGTCTCCAGAACAGATGTCCTCACCTCACCTGTTCACATCTTGACAATCACCAGTACATAATTGAGGGGGTAACAGCAATAAAAACTTGAAAAAAAGTTCTAATCCTCCCCTACATCCCTACAATTTTTGCTTAGCGGTATACTTTAAACTACACATTATGTCTCAGGCTGGCTACAGGTACATCATGTCTGGGCAAGGCATTCTGTAGGTACCAAGGTAAGGAGCAAGGATGCAGCCTGACCAGGCCAACACAGATTTTCTTCTGTAGTTAATGCGGCCAGAAAAGAACAGAAAAGCACGAACTGTAGAGTTGACTTTGTACTTAAAGTGATAATAAAGGCTTTTTTTTTATGTTAAATTATAAAAGTTATAAAATACTTACCCTGCTCTGTGTAATGGCTTTGCACAGAGCAGCCCATATCCTTCTCTTCTCGGCTCCCTCTTTGGCACTCCTGGCTCTTCCCTCCTGCCGAGTGCCCCCCACAGCAAGCAGCTTGCTATGGGGGCACCTGAGACCATTCAAACACTGAGCCATGGCTCGGCCCTGCCCCCCTCTTTCCCCTCATTGGCTCACTGACTGATTGACAGCAGAGGGAGCCAATGGCTTTGCTGCTGTCTCAACCAATGAGGGACTGTCCCGGACAGCCAAATCTCTCGTGCAACATCGCTGGATAGTGATAAGGCTCAGGTAAGTATTATCTGGGCTGCTGCACACTGAAGGCTTATCTTAATGCATCAAATGCATTAAGATAAAAAATAAATAAAATAAAAAAAGAAAACCTTCTGCCTTTAGAACCACTTTAGATAAAATGCAAGCTTTTAATCTAATGTTTTATCCTGTGAGGGGCAGAGTGACGCAATGCTAAAGTTTATGATTTTACATTTCTACATTTTAAAGTTTACGTATACTGAAACTTTTTAGTTTTGAATTGAGTAGCAAAGGGTTAGGTTCCCAATTCGTTTATTTCTGTCCCTGTCCTGTTTGTACCCCTGACCATGCCACTCTGGATTGCCTGCTATGTGAGCTGCTATCTTTCCCCTCTTTCTTCATACCATCCATCCAGCTGTGCACCTGGGTCGCGAGGATAATCTAGATAGAAAATGGATGTAGAGGAAATGCATATGATGCTGAATTGCAAAGAAGACTTCATTATTTTGGGTCACAGTTTTAAAGGAAACCAACACTTCTCCAAAACGCATTAGCTAAATACGGCTAAACTAGGAATACCCCACAATTCCAAGGTGCAAATGGATAAACATACAGTGAGCTACAGCCTAAAACCACATAAACACTATTCCTACAAAAAGGTGGAGGGGCTTAAATGTGACCCTAGTATGCTTTAGAATAATGTTTTAGTGATATTTTTGTACTCCTCAGTGGATGTAAATTTTCTTTCCTTTTAATGGTCCAACTGTACACTCAATTAGGAATATATATATATCTCTATATCTATATCTCTTCTCCCTTTCCACCGTAGGACGTCATATGATGTTCTGGACTTGAAGTGGAGATATCTGGATGATGCCACTATAGGCATCATCTAAGATATCTTTGTCTTCAGCCAGCAATTCCGTCTTGTACAAGCCATCCTAGCAGCTCATCAGCTGCTGGATTGCTTTTACAGGCAGCGGGAGGGGATGCCACCCCCTCCCACCACCAAACCGTGCATCCCATGTGCGATCGGGAGCCGGTGATCCAATCCGTCAGTGGCCTGGGTTACCATAGAGCTGGCCGTGGACCATATGGCCCCTGGCCAGCTCTATGATCCCAGGAGGTCGGAAGTAGCATCGCTCATAACATGGCATTTGGCTCTGGCTGATGTAAACACTGCCATTTCTTTCCCCTGGAAAGCAGAGATCAAATTTTTTTTTATTTTTTGTGGATCTCATGCTTTCCAGGGTAGAGGAGATATCTGGGGTCTGCATGCCTTATTCCTACTACAAAGGATGATCACATTTCTTGTAATAGGAATAAAATGGATTTTAAAAACAAACAGGGACAGTAAAAATGTTTAAAGCGCCCTGTCCCCTCCTGTTTGCACGCAGAAGCGAATGCATGCGTAGGTTGCGCCTGCATATGTAATCAAAATTTTTTTTAATTTCATTTATATATTACACCAGTTATACAACATACTATACCCCTTCATTCAAAAACATCAAATTACATCATTCCACAATTACCCCACCTATCCCACCAACCAAAATTTACATGTTGTAATTTAGACACAAAAAAAAAAAAAAAAAAAGGTGGGGAGGGTTTCCTCTTCCTCCTCCCTTCTCACTCCCCCCGTTATGCTCTCCTGCCCTAACCCAAAATCTGTCACACACCCCCCCCCACTCCTTGATATTAATTTACTCCAGTTCCTCCCCCCCGATGTGCGAGCGTGGTTAAATGAAACTATAAAGTGAATTTCCCCCTTATTCTAATTCCGTGTCATAAATCACTATATTTCATAATTAATTGTGCATGTGTAAAAAAAAATAAAAAAATAAAAGTAAGACAATTTTTCCTTTCTCTTTTTTTCCTTTTTATATATTCCCTTCCTTCCCTTTTCCCCCAAAATAGTGAAAGGGGGAAGACCCTTTCCTCTTCCCCTCTAAATTCGTAGTGCTCGTGAGTTTGAATTTATTTAATGTGTACATTTATTTTTAGTGCTCATTTAAACTTACATCCACAAAAAAAATTCCTTGTGCCCTGTGACTAGTGCTGTGACACTCTCCTCTTCCCCCCTTCTGTCGTGATGTTTGTTTTTACTCCTTTATTGTTTACTGAAGGGGAAAAAAAAAAAAAAAAAAAAAAGCCCCCACAACCCCCCACCGCCCAGTGCTTATTAGGGGAGTAAGGAAAAACCCCCGAGAAAAGAAAAAAGAAAAAAGAAAAAAAATACATATGCACCTGCATATGTAAATGGCGTTTGCACCACACGTGAGGCATCGCTGCAAAGGTTCTAACAAGAGCAATAATTCTAGCGCTAGACTTCCTCTAACTCTAAACTGGTAACCTGTAAATCTGTTTAAAGCGTAGTCTATGGAGATTTTTAAGTACCATAGTTTGTCGCCATTCCACGAGTGTGCAATTTTAAAGCATTAGATGTTTGCTGCTGAAAACGGGTCACAGGAGTGCAACACGAACTGCACTCCTGTGAGCAATAGAAGTACGGCCAAACGAGCTTCAGCTTTATGTCTCCTTTAAAGCATTGCACCTGTGATCAATAGACAGAATGCAATGCATTTGTCTGTACAAGGTATGACGCGTCTGTTACAGGGCTGCAGAAAACGTCAATGAATGAGGGCAGAGATTTTTCCACACTTGAGATCTATTAAAAATAAGTCCCTCTGCATTGGTGGCAGACAGGAGCCATAGTTTTTCATGCTTAGCTTCCTGTGCATAATGGCACAGTGCTGCAATTGCAGCCACCTATGCCATGCCAATTTCAAATTTTACAGGAGCTGGCGAGGGAGAACAACCCTAGGCTTCTGTAAAAATACAAAAAAAAAAAAAAAAAAAAAAAAAAAAAACACACACAAGAAAATTTGAGGTGGAGAAACTCTGAACTTGCTTTTACACCCTAAATATGGTTAGATGGGTGGCATTTGCCTAGAATATTGGGCTTTTATATCTCTCTTGCGTTCAACACATGGAACTAAAGTTAAACAAATGTTGAATTACAGGGAAATTAAACTGGCATTTGTTTTTGGCTTAAAAAAAAAAAAAAAAAAAAAAAACACCCACACATCCTAGCACACCCACTCAGATTTCTTTAGTCTTTTGCAACGTCAGCTAAACTGTCTTTAGCAATTCCTTAACTGACCATTGTAATTAACTAGTCTGTTTTGCAACTATTCATCTCAACAGGTGGGTAACTAATGCATCAAATCACAGAAGTGATAACTTGTCAAGGGGATAACTTGAAACTTCTAATAGTTTAATGAATGAATGCATTTAGGCCTATCTCAAACAACCATAATAATCTGTTACTGTTCTGCATAACATTATGAGAAACAAATAATTAAAATAAAATAAAATTCTCACATGGCAGATTTCCATTTCCTGTGTATGTGCCAGAGAGTTCAGGAGAGTGGGGATAATTTGCCAGCTCTTCATAGTGAGAATAGTCATGTGATTTAGGATCATGAATGCCTTGAGGTGTATTCCATGAAGAATAAACTTCCTTAGCCTTCCCACTCTCACTGAAGTTTTCAATTGATGGCATCGATTCGATGCTTGAGTACACCCTTTTGGAAATTACTACTTCTCGGTTTGGAAACTGGGAAACTTTAACCGTGTCATCCAAGAGATCTTCGGGGTCTTCAGGAATCTTGGCTTGTTCCTCCAATCGCATTAAGCGGTTGTGAAAGTCTACACTGCTTTGAGATTCAACTAGGTTTTTTTCTATTGGATGTTCCTCAGAAACTGAAAGCTTTTTTTGTCCATCAAATGTGTCTAGCCGAGTTGGAGATATCCATTTTAACCCATACGAGGACACCTTTGGTGGTTGCTCCAGGTCATCCACGCTTTTACCATCATTACTTAAGTATCGATAATTTATATCAGAATGATCCTCCGAGTTGGTCTGCAAAGCCAGTTTACTTTCCGGCTTCTCAAACTCAACCCCTTGATTGACGCCAGCAACATATTCTTCATCAGACTGGTGTTCAATGGCCTCAAGCTCCAGCTTTCTCAAGGCAATACTGAGATCTTCATTATCTTTTTTACTCGGTACTGTGCTCTTCTCTATAGTTTCTTCCATGTAACTGGGAACTTCAGTACTAGAATCTTTACTAGATGCATAGCTACGCTGAGGTTGGAATTTTACAGAGTGATCTGTAGGTGTCTCAAACGCATCATCATTGGCAGAGCTGGAATGTTCAAAGCCAATTTTAAAGGATGATTTCACAGGAGTAACTGTATTTTGTGTTATTTCTTCTTTAGGCATCTCACCTTGATCTTTCACTTCAAAATCTGGAAGAGGAGGTTGTTTAGAGGCTTCAATTTCTAGTTTTTTCAGAGCAAAGATAAAATCCTGTTGATCTCGACTCTTGGGTACTGCTGACCTCTCTATTATTTCCTCTACCTGACCTGTAGATTTCTCAAGCTCATTAGTAGCATTGGCTGAGCGAACATGTTCAAAGCCCATTTTAAATGAGGATTTCACAGGAGTAACTGTATTTTGTGTTATTTCTTCTTTAGGTATCTCACCTCGATCTTTCGCTTCAAAATCTGGAAGAGGAGGTTGTTTAGAGGCTTCAATTTCTAGTTTTTTCAGAGCAAAGATAAAATCCTGTTTATCTCGACTCTTGGGTACTGCTGACTTCTCTATTATTTCCTCTGGCTCACTTTCCTCTTTGGGCAGGCTTAATTCTTTATCTGAAATACCATTATTGAGCGTCTCAAAACCAATTCTAGAATCCCTGGGTGACCTTTCTGGAGCCACTGCTTTACCCATAATTTCATCATAAGGTTTATTCTTTGGTTCCACACTGAGCGTTTCTTTTGCAGGGGAAGGTTTGTTACTCATCTGTACAACCCGGCTATAAAAACCTGTGTCTGTCATTTTAAGATCTGTAGTAGGAGCTCCCCTTTCTATGTAATTTTGTGAAATAGGAGAAAATGTTATGGTGGTTTGCTTGCGGTACCCCAAGTCAGGATCCCCCTGTGACACCATTTGAATTTCATCTGTCTTGGATTTTTCAGCTTCTGTTATCTTAGGTCCTTCCAAAGCCTCTTCTCTGCCTTTTTGAAGAGTGTTTGTAAAATCAGATTTTTTAGGTATTGCTGACTTTTGGACATGCTCTACAATGTCCTTCCCAGAAGATAACTGATCTTCATTTTGATCCATCTGACCATCAACATAAACAGTCGGTGTTTGTGCTAACCACGAAGCTACTTTCTGAGAAGTCTGCTCCTCTTCTGAAAGGTTGTCCGGTGTGTTCGGGAGTATGACTTGATCTGCTGGTATCTCTGAGCTTCTTCGTCTAATATCAGATCTAGTGGGCTTATTTTTGCTTGAGACATGCATGAGGATTTTATCTGGTGATGTAACTGTTGTTTCTCTGGGCAGATTTTTCTCCTCTACATTCCAGAAATGCTTTAAGCTCTGAAACTGGGAAGGGTTTGACATCTGTTCCCTTGGCATTTCATTTATTCTCTCTTTCAAAGACATCACGTTAAAAGGTAACGATCTGGGCAAGTCTTGTCTGCCTTTATTTTTATGCAGCAAAGAATCTAGCTGACCACTAGTTTTAGAAGGTTCTGACACATTTTGGACTAAGTTAGCAGTTAATCCAAGTGGCTTACGTTCAGCACCATACCTATTTTGGAGAACTACAGACTTATATTCTGTCTCCTTGCTATTTTCTTTAAAGTCAGTTTTAGAAGTAGGTGGATTTTCTGAGTAGGTTTTACCAAATGAGTCTTTAGCTTTAACGTCGCTTTTCTGCTCTTTGGTCAATTCAGGAGAAGGCAGTCTTGGTTCTTGGTTCTTCAACTTAAAAGGTTGTCTCCAGAGTGCAACAGATTCAACAGGATCATCGCCGTCTTGGGTAATAGCCACTGGCTTATTTACCATGCTACTAGGTGAGCTTTTGGAAATTCTGTCCTTTTCTGGAGTCAGATCTTCTTCACTGGAAAGGCTGCAGCTTTCTTTGTGCTTCTTACTAGGATAGCTGGACTCAAATGTTACTTTTCCTCCTCCACTAAAGCTTTTTTCAAACTCCAGCGGCTTCTCATTTAGGTAAATTTTTTGAGTCTTCCCTCTTTGGCCATGAAACCTTGGCTCCATGAGGGCATCGTCCATATCAAAGTCTGTGGGAAAACCAAGATTAACTGTATTTCTAGATGCTACAGTTGCAACACAGCTAAAATAAGCATACTGAGCATTCCATTACAGAGGTGCAACTAGAGATTTATACATCTTGGCCACAGAGTTTACCCTAATCCCCTTCCATCCCACAAAATAAAAACCCAGACCATGACTAATTTTTTTTAACCCATTTTCGGCATGCCAATCATCTTAATATGCTAGATTTCCCAAAAATGCAATTTTGGGTAAAATACAGCAATTGTAGGTGGATTCAATTTTTCATTTATAACACCTCAGAGGCATTTTAAAGTATTTTTTGAGTCCCTCAAGTAAAACTGCATCTTATTCCGTCTCTGTGCCGAGAGCAGCTACACTTGCTGCTGTATCCTAGTTACACCTCTGTGCATCTATACCAATTAAACATTGAGAATCACACAGACATTGATGTTCTGCCTTCACATTAGCTCATGGTGTCCAAACAGTTAGAATATGCTTGCAAGGGAGAGTGCAGAGTGAAGAAATAATCAGTGTGCTGCCTCCCCGTCACAGTCCAGTAACAAGTTAGGGATACTGGTTAATGCCAGAAAAAAAAAATAGAACAGCAACCTGACTGTGCTCTCTGCTAGGGTTTGCCTAAATCACAAAAGTGGCTGAACAGAAATACAAACCCTTTGGCGGATTGTATCAGTTGGAATACCTATGCATCAACTGCCCTATCTTTAAAAGGATAGCTGCCATGTCCAAGATACAGGGGCTTCCATTGTGGATACTGCTTCCCGAAATGCTAGCCGATTGGCTGTTGCCCTGACCTAGGTTTTATCAAGTATTTTCCTTGCCACGTGTTTGAAACTTATAGCAGCTTTTACATAGACTAATTAATTGAAGACAGTAAATGGATAATTAAACAAAAAAAAACAATTCAATTAAAAATGGGACATTAGGAATGCAGATCTAGAGGTGGTGGTCTAAATTTTGTGTTGATAACTATTGCATCCGATTACCTTCTAAAATATTTTTACTCATTAAAAAAAAGGCTTCCCCAACTACAACTTGTTGATATTGAAGTAGAAGTTCATCCCAACACTAATCTCTAATTCTACAGGAATCCACGATCTAATACCAACCTATCTAGCCCTGTAAAGAAGAAATCGCTATACATACCTTTTTTGAAGCGGCTCCGGTGCAGTCTCCAGCAGCATAAGCTCTACAGAGGAGACAGCCGACAAGAGAAGTGACAACAAGCCGACAAGGGAAGTGACAACACCCACAGCATTACTATGGGGCTTCCGTTGTCGGCAGCCTCCTCTGAACCTACCTTCACGGCAAAGCCGCCGCTAACAGCTCAGCGCGGGACCGGACTGGACCAGCTTCAAAAAAGTTATGTATAGCAATTTCTTCTTTACAGGGCTAGATAGGTTAGTCTTAGATCATGGATGCTTGTAGATTTACAGATTTTAGTGTTATGGTAAACTTCTACTTTAAGCTATGTCTTTGATAGGGACCCCAACTGACGGGTTTAGGGTAAAATATCCCCATTGGGGATACAGACAGCAATACAAACCCAACATGACTTCTAATCTTTTCACACTGCATTATAAAAAAAAAAAAAAAAAAGTTGGATTAAGATACACTTTACCCTGAAGTTTTACTTTGAGTCACCCTCCCCTGCCGCCCCCCCACCTCCTTTTCTCTTCATTTAGAACATTTTTTGGGGGGTAGGGAGCGAGAACCTAGTTCTCTTAGGTACCTGCTCCCACTTTTGCTGTAATTGCCTAAGCAATTCCTCTGACTCCCTGCGGCTTCAAAGCCAGCTTCCCACACCAAACATGTTGGCATTGGGAACCGGAAGACCGGCGAAGAAACGGCTCGAGTGAGGAAAGCCTTGGATCCCTTGACAGCCAAGTGTCCTTTAACCACTTCCTGCCTGGCCTATAGCAGATTGACGGTCGGGAAGTGGTTCTGTTATCCTGACTGGGCGTCATATGACGTCCAGCAGGATAAAATGTCGGCGCTCTCCCCCGGGGGGTGCGCAGCGTGGCGATCTGACACGCCGCATCTCCGATCGTGGCAAGAAGCCTCTGACAGAGGCTTCTTACCACGTAATCAGCTGTGACCAATCAAAGCTGATCATCGTGTGAACCAGGAAGAGCCGGTAAACGGCATTCCTGGGTTCGTGCTGACAGGGAGAGCCGATCGGCAGCTCTCTCCGTCGGAGGGGGGTATGTGCTGATTATCAGCACAGCCCCATCAGATGTGCCACCACAGCTGCCAAAAAGGTGCCCGTGCCGCCTGTCGGAGCCCCTCAGTGAAGGAGAAAACAACATTGTATAACCGAAACAAAGAAAAGCTTGTTTTTTTCCAAAAATGTGGGTCTTTTTTAGTTTGTTTAGCAAAAAATAAAAACCCCAGTGGTGATCAAATACCAGCAAAAGAAAGCTCTATTTGTGGGAAGGAAATGATAAAATTTTTGTTTGGGTACAGTGTAGCGTGACCGCGCAATTGTTATTAAAATACGACAGCTGAAAATTGTCCTGGGCAGGAAGGGGCTAAAGTGCCTGGTATTGAAGTGGTTAACTTAAAAGTCAGCAGCTTTAGTATTTATCGCTGTTGACTTTTTTTAAACCTAACTGAAGAACAGCTTTAAAAAAAAAAAAAAAAAAAAAAAAAAGAAGAAGGATAAAAACATGTCCCAAAAGTTTGTAAAAAAGGGGCCCAACTTTATTGAATTTTGAAGGAACTACCACTTAAAGGACCGAGCCCCTGAGATTTGGTGTTTACAAGTTAAAAACAGTTTTTTTGCTAGAAAAATTACTTAGAAGATTCTCTAGGGTGTTAGAACCCACAAACATTTACATACTAAACATTTATATATGTATAATATAATATGTTTGGGGGTTCTAACACCCTAGAGAATCAAATGGCGGTCACTGCATTACTTTCTGTCACACTGTATTCGCGCAGCGGTCTTACAAGCGCACTTTATTTGGAAAAAAATACACAGAGTTAAAAAAAGATAAAAAAAGAAAAGAAAAAGAAAAATAAGACAACAGTAAAGTTAGCCCAATTTTTTTTTCTTATATTGTGAAAGATAATGTTATACTGAGTAAATCAATAGCAAACATGTCACGCTTCAAAATTGTGCCCGCTCGTGGAATGGCGACAAACTTTTACCCTTAAAAATCTCCATAGGCGACATTTAAAAAAAAAAATCTACAGGTTGCATGTTTAGACTTACATTATTTATTTTACCTTTTATTTTTATTTTTTTACACTGTTCTTTTTAAAAAAAAAAAATAAAAAACTGTCACTTTTATTCCTATTACATGGAATGTAAACATCCCTTGTAATATAAAAAGGGCATGACAGGACCTCTTACATATGAGATCTGGGGTCAAAAAGACCTCATATTTACACTAAAATGCAATAAAAAAAATCAATTTAAGAGCTATGGGCGGAAGCGACGTTTTGACGTCGCTTCCGCCCTACAGTGGTATGGAGATGGGTGGGGGCCATCTTCCCCTCACTCGTCTCCATGCCAAGCCAGGGACAGGACACGATCGCCTCTTCCATCGCCGATAAAAGTGATCTTGCAGCGAATCCACCGCAGAGACCACTTTTATCTTGAAGCGGACCACCCGCTGAAGAAGAGGATACCAGGGTTATGGCAGCTAGGTGCTGCCATAACAACAGTACTCCTCTTCAAAGTAGCGACGTAAAACGACGGTGGGCAGGTCCGTAAGGGGTTAATGGTTTTGGGTAAAATAGAGCCCAAACTTTCTTGAATCTTAAATTGAAAAAAAAAAAAAACTGGAAAAAAAAAAAACAAAAAAACCAAACACTTTGGTTTTGGGCGAGTTTTATTTAAATGTAAAGTTTGAGTTTTTATTTTATTTTTGTATCGCATACCAAAACATTTAATTTTGTCAAACATTTAATATAGGGTGCATCCATTACATAGCATTTTCAGAACAGAAGATTTCTAAAGAGCACAACAGTAGATGTTTGCCTTTAGACTCTTATTAAACCTCCCCTATGAACAGTGAAGGTGGAAGGAGTTGTCATTTTTTAAATTTAAGCTTGAGCTATGTAAACAAGCTTTTCTTTACCAGAGCAGATATGAATATACAAGTAAATGTGTGGAAATGAGCCTGCAGCTCAACTGCTATATGATAAATTTATATGCTACAATGTTCTTTTTCATGTTTACACATTTTTTTTAGTTCGGAGTTAAAGAAAAAAAAATATATGCAACACTAAATAAATTCTCAATAATAAATTGCTCAAGTTTCACAAATAAAAGCGGATTTAGGAGAAAATCTTATCTACCCAATCCAAGCAAGGGCTCTTAGCCAGAGGTCTACTAAATTTTAAAAAATAGAAAAAATTATATAGTTTGAGGTGAAATGAAACTACAGTTTATAACCATTATATAGAGGTCTCTTTCAAGCAAGGACTTGGTAGCCTCCCATGTTAAACAGTACACTCACTTTATTACATTGTAATAGGCTAAAAGGCTGTCAAGTCACTGCTGGGAAAGAGAATAGGGTGAGATAATGTTACTAGAATCCAACAACTAAACCAGAGGGTCTTCATTAAAAAAAAGTGTGACAATAAATTGGTCTGCGGTGCCCAACGGACAGGTCAGTCAGGGCTGGTTTTAAGATGTAAATATTTGAATGTCCATAGGCTGGCCACAGACTTCACATGAAACTGAAATTGTGCCCTGGCTATGCATACTAAAAAGTAATACATATGCTAAGTAAGCAGTAGAAGCACTTTAACCAGGAAGATTTGGCTTCTCAATGACCAGGCCATTTTTTGCGATATAGCACCGCGTCGCTTTAACTGACACTTGAGCGGTCGTGCGACGTTGTACCCAAACAAAATTAACGTCCTTTTTCCCCCCCCACAAATAGAGCTTTCTTTTGGTGGTATTTGATTACCTCTGCGGTTTTTATTTTCTGCGCTATAAACAAAAAAAAAGCGACAATTTTGAAAAAACACAATCTTACTTTTTGCTCTAAATATCCCAAATTTAAAAAAACAAAAAAATGAATATATTTTTTTTCCTCAGTTTAGGCCGATATGTATTCTACATTTTTTTTTTAAACCAAAAATAAGGCATTAAAGCGTATATTGATTGGTTTGCACAAAAGTTATAGCGTCTACAATATAGGGGATAGATTTATGGCATGTTTATTTTTTTTGTTTTTCTAGTAATGGCGGCGATCAGAAATTTTTAATCGGGACTGCGATATTGTGACGGACAAATCGGACACTTGACACATTTTTGGGACCAGTGCGATAAAAATGCACTGATTACTGTATAAATGTCACTGTCAGGGAAGGGGTTAACTGTGTTCCCTAGGTGTGTTCTAACTGTAGGGGGGATGGGACTGACGAGAGAGCGAGAGACATGACCTGTCTCTTCTACCTTGAGAGAACCCGGATTTGTGCGTTTACACACACACACACCCCCATTCTTGTTCTGTAACGAGCAATCGCGGGTGCCTGGCGGTCATCGTGCCCACCGGGCACTCGCACTAGGGACATGCTTCAGGGGGGCGAGCGCGCTCCGCTGGAGGCGTCTCACGCAGGGGAGCCAACCTGCCGCAGTATAACTGCGGCAGCTTCTCCGAAAAGCTGTTAAAACAAGCCCTCACTCACTCTATAGCTATAGGCATTGTGTAAAAATTAATCACCACAGTCAGAGGCACAAATCTTAGTTCTTGTTCTATAGATTTTCTATTGCAACAGAATCTTGGTAGCCTGCCAGCCATACAATGTGAACACACATCTGGTGTTTCTAAGGAGGGGGTCTGTGCCTCCTCGTCAGCGCCGCTCCGTCAGTGGGGATAGGTTACCTTTTTACAAAATTTTATACAACAAACAACTTTCTCAAAATTTCCAGCTTTTTTTTTTTTTTTATTTGTTTAACAAAAAAAAAAAAAAAAAAAAAAAAAAAAGTAGTGATTAAATACCACCAAAAGAAAGCTTTATCGCTCTCAATTTTTCTTATAAAAATGGTTTGGGTATAGCAATGCATTACCGCTCAATTGTCATTCAAAGTGCGACAGTGCTGAAAGCTCAAAAATTGGCCTGAGCTGGAAGGGGTTAAAAGTGCCAGGTATTGAAGAGGTTAAAGTACTGCATGCACAGCATTTGGTGCTGTACAGTGCGATTAAGCCCGTTCAAAATAAAACTGGCTCAAATCGCACCGCACAGGGCCTGAACCAAAAAAAAAAAAAATTACTTTAGAGTCAGTGTTGTGGTCATTAAAAACAAAATAACTTCATAGTACAAGTCAAGGAATGGCTTTTTTTATTTCTATTTGAGAATGTGTAAATTGAAGGTTCATAGTCTGGGCATACGTGCACTTTAAAGTCAGACCCTCTAAAGATCATTCTGCCTCCCAAAAAGGATATTCAGAGCATTTTGGACTCTCTCACACAAATTAAACACAGCAACTTATTTCTGCACTATTAGGAACAAGGCGGACCTGTGCGAAAGTTTGAAAGCTAGCCGGTTAAAAATTTGGCAATATCTTTTAAAGTCTTTTTACACTCTCCACCGTCTTATGAAGGCATCAACATCATTTGGATTGTCAATTTGCATGCATAATTTAAGCAATTTCGAACTCATCACATGATTCAGTATTTTGTTAAATTATATCCATTCACGCATGCCAAATTAGTGGTACCCTACGTCCACAAATAGACTTAAAGACAACACCTTACCTTGTGCTTGACTTGGAGAGGCGGCTGCTGAAGGCTTATTCACAACTGCATAGAGAGGCTCCTTGTCTACAAAATAAAACAAAATAATTATTTACTAGCCAGTTTAGGGAGAGGGAACCAATGCTGGATTTTTTTTATACCATTTAAAATGTTACGTTCACCAAAAAAAAAAGAAAAAAAAAAAAAAAAAAAAAAAAAGGGGATTTACCAGTTTTGTGAGGACTTGATCAAGGACTGGCTTGGTATAACTTTTTTGGGTTCTGGTGTTAATTCTCCCCTCTACATAGCATACCAAATCTAGTTCAAAGAGCGGCATAAGTAGCCTTAACCAGCCTGTGCCATGTTCTATCTCTAGGATTCGGGAAGATGCCGGTAATAGATTGTAGTTGACACATACTTTTCTCAGATCAATGCCAAACCAAAGAAAAAAAAAAAAAACACAGATCTTTGCAGAAAATGGGCTTGTTGGACTTCTCCTTTGGGTACTGAGAAGTTGAACAATGTGACTGGGCCTGCCAGAGTCCACTCAAAACTGATAACTATCTGGGAGGATTTCTTAGGTCAAAATTGTCAAACAAAATAAATCATTTGATAAACTTGAAACTCATACAATATAGAGACACACATACACACACTTCACATTGGATTTGGAGGAGAAAAAACAAACAAAAACATTAAAAGTATTGATTATGATGAATCACAAGTGATAATATAAATTACTACATTTTTCATCAGAAAACAGATTAACTGGTACTTCCTGCTTGATTATAAACAGAATTACACCAACGTTAATTTACACAGGACTTAAGTTCATGATTGAGAGGTGGATGGATAATTTTATTTTTTTAAATTTTTGTAGGGCTATGTTACATAGCGTGAAAATGTCGTGCAAGCAGAAGTCAAGGTAAAACTAAAAAAACCAAAACCCCTTTTTGAAAATAATTTTTCTAAACAAAAAACGCGACCGGGAGGGGGGGGGGGGATAAAAAAAAAATCATTAAAAAACCCACACATGTAGCATAGCTTTCTACAATAAAAAATTACATTTTCTGTTTTGTAAACAAGAAATTAATTCAAAGATACTTGGTGATGTCAATTATTTACCAACAGCTGCATGTATGCGGGTTTGATTTATTGAGTTTAGATGTACCATTGATGGGCCATCTCTAAAATGACTCTGGAGAATGTATGCACGCCCAAGGATCGAATGGTCTGTGATGCAAAACATTCTCTGAATCCCTTACCAGAAAAATTATTTGATGGGGGATCTATGCTTAGGTCAGTACTGGCTTCAAGCCTTAACGTATCATTTTTACTCAAGTCTTCCTTTGGTGCCACCTGATTCCTTTCATTCTCCAAAGAAGGTGGTTGCTCGATAGCGGAAGCTTGGTTTTCTAGCATAGCATTTTGCTCAAGAATCTTAATTAACATTTCAGTAGCAGAAGAATCTCGGTCTAGTGTGGAGTCTTCTGAATCACTGTGGTCCTCGAGTCCATTATCTAAACCATTGACTGATAAGCCTGGATCCAAAATTCCATATTCGCCGACTTCTCTGAGACTGTATGGTTCTGGGATTGGAGAAGGTGGCCTCTGCTGAATTTTTTCAGAGAATCTTACTTGTTTGAGTCTGTCTGGAGTGTTATCAGAGGTTGAGTCTTCTTCATCAAAGAAGTTATTCTGCCCAGCTTCAGGTATGGGGGAACCGGGCAAAACTATTTTGTTGGGCTCAACGCTCTGAGCTATCCTTATACTTTCAGAATCTGTAGAGCTTGAACTTGACCTGCGTTTTAAAATTCCTCGAGGTTTGCCCGTACCATTTAAAGAGTCATCCCGCTTAAGCGTTGAGTTCGAGCGATCCTGCGGCTGACCATTCACTTTAAAAGTTCTTGGCTTCGGCACTGGAATTGGCACGTCTTCCTTTTGTGAATTATTGCCACCCTGAGCCTTTGGTGTGTTCAGCCTGCTTTTGGATAGCTCTGGGTAAGGTAATTTCACACCGTATTTAGCTAACGATGACATGATGTCTGAAAAAGACATGCAAATAAGGGCAAGAATGAAAAAAGGCAGCATGCATAACTAAACAGCAATGCATTAATAAAAAAAAAGAAAAAAAAAAAAAAAAAAAGAAGGAAAGTCTAATTATAAAATAATCAAAGACAGACTGATGTTTGCAATTTGCTTTTATTTTTGTATTTTTTTTTTTTTTTTAGGATTATACAATAATGATCACAAGTCGAAAAAAAAGAAATGCTGACAGATGGATGCACAAAGCACATATAACAGATATACCAAGACATTAGAGCATAGAGCACAGCTGTTCATGCCAACTACTGGTTACATTACATGGATTCCATACATTATCTGCGTGAACAGTTCAGGTCACTTAGAATGGGCGTGAAGCAAAGACCACAAGCTGTAATGTAATGCACATTGCCACCTGCCAATGTAAGTTTTCTACTGCTGTTCAGAAAATAAAATGTAAAAAAACAAACAAAAAAAACTTTAAGCTGATCTCCGGGCAGATAAAAAACAAAAGCAAAAAAAAAAAAACACAACATTAAATTAATGCATCTCTGTAAGCATTAACATGTTTTTAAAGGTTTATTTTATTTTTTGTTCTTTTACTGCTGTAAACCATGTTTGCACTCAAATTTGAATGAATTTGGTAGCAGCCTTTTGCAGTCCATGTACAGCAGATCACAGAGACATGAAGAAGCAGCACAGAGAGCCAATCAGTTGTGCCAATAGGAGCAGGGAGCAGAGTGATAATCTCACCATTCTGCTGCTTCTCCTTTCACAACCCAGTCACAGGCTGGGGGAGGGACAAGACCTATAAGCGTTGGAGCTCACGGTGACCTGTGTTTTTCTGCAATGGATTGGCACTAAAGGCACGCAGAATACAATCGTTCTGGTTTTTACACTGAAATGCAGATAGGAGATACAGTGCAGTAACCGTAAACTGCAGAGAACCATCATTTTAATTGCAGAAAAATGAAAAGCATGACATTGTAGTGCACAATACTGCTGTGCAGGCACATGAATGTTGTGTCTCGTCAAATAAATAAATAAAAGTAAAAAACAGTGTGATAAAATGAAATGCGAAATCACATGTCAACGCACTGCATGCAAAATACTGCCAACCATAAACTAAAATGGAGCATTTAGCTAGCTGCCAACAAGATCTTACTGAGCTGCAGCATAGAAAATCAGGTCTTCCCTGCCAGACAGGACTGTGCTATAGGGCACTTCTGTAAATGTAAAGACTGGTCAGACAGAAATACAAATACTTTGGTAGGTAAACCTTCTATCCTTTTTTTGCATTTCGTTTGCATCTGACTGGAGTTCAGCATTAAAAATATATTTTATAAAAAAGATAATAAATATTGCAGATTGCTAGCTACTTCTGCTGTAAAGATACAGAGAATACGACTCCCAAAGACAGAGTAAGGGGAAATCTTCCCGTTCTCACAGTTGGAACAGCTATTCCCACAATCCTAATCTATCCCTGGCAAATGTATAGTCACCACATTTTCCGTAGAAGAATGAAGATTTGGCTATGCTAGAAGGGAGATTTTCCAATAGGTCAAGAGTTCTCCTCACGCAATGTGCTCTTCCGACGGCCAGAGACCTTCGATATTGTCCTTTAGCACATCAAAACAGTCCCATGGCTGAAATCAGAAGCAGGACTTCCCTTTGATTGGCAGTATAAAGACGACGTATTGGCAGAATTTTTAAACTTCTGTTGAATTTTCCGGGGGGATGGGGGAGGGAAAACTGACGGCGCATTCCACAGCATTTGGTATCGTTAATGTGTGCAGTGGTTTTTATTAAAATTTTTATTTCCGTCAACGTTGGTTATAGCTCCATCCCGTGCTGAAGCCCAATTTATGACCGTTCCTATAGGTGAATTACAGCCAGTAGCTCCATCCCATGCTGAAGCCCAATTTATGACTGTTCCTATAAGTGAATTACAGCCAGCACTGAAGCCATCCCTCTTCATTCTGAAGCGCTGTCATCTAACTGAAGCCCTGTGCCTCCCCTGCAATTATCACAAAAAAGCAAGTGACTGAAGCACAGACCCTTCCACCTGCCTGTTTTTTAGGATTGGAGAAGAAAGCACAGTTGTAATTGTTGCCTTGTGGGGTGAATGGTCATGCTGGAAAGCATCACTGTCAAAAACACAAGCCCACAACATTATGGCAGCTACAACACTATACTTTGTGACTGACAGCTGACAGTTACAACTGTATTCTCTCTCCCCCCCGATTCAAAAAAGCCAACTAGGATTGACTTTGTTCCTATTCATTCCCAGTGATGTCCGTTTCATGGACACACAAGACTGGGCCTCTCCAGTCTGCCAACACTGGAGAAGGCAAGCCGCTTAGCAGCACTCCAACGTGGCACCCATTTCTAAATACAGCAGTGCCCACATATCTCTACCTACCCCACAGCATGGGGGTTGCATTCACTATAGGTTACAGCTTAAAAAAAAAAATAAACATAAAGGTTCTGCATGGATTTGGAAAAAATGGCCTCCACTGCACCCTTTGAAGACATTGTGCAACATCTCTTACAAGGCTAAAGCCAAGCAGAGAGAAATATTTTTTCATGAGATTAGCTTCCTCTCTTTACCATTAAAAAATGTTTGGGGTACTGCTACACCCCTTCCAGCAGAAAAATAAATAAAATAAATGCACAGAAATCCCATGCGGTGTTTAACCACTTAAAGAGCGCCCCATTGCAGATATACTTCTACTGGGCGGCCCTCCTGTGCAGAATTGCGTATATACAGGGGTCACGCATGCTGTGGGGGCCTGCTTTTGCCAACCTGCGGGTGCCAGGCATATGTATATATTTTTTCATTTTTTTACCTGCAAAAATGTGCATTTGTTTTCTAAAAAGTGAACTTATCCTTTAAAAAGAAACCAAAATTTTCCCTTTCCCATTTTCCCAGTATGTATGCTTGTCTAAAAAACGGTGTCTAAAACTACAACAGTTTATAAAATTCTATTTCACAATGCAATTTCCCCAAAAAACTTTTCGGCACACCACATGTATTTATAAAAACAGAGAAATGCATTAACAGATCTACTAAATATAGGCTTCGATCAGAAACTCTCACTTTATATACAGACACCATCATCACACAACATTTTTACAACAATTTGCATCAGCTTGTGTTCATTACAGTGAGTTAGAACATTCATCAGCTGTAAATTGCTTATCTGTAGACTGTGCAGCCCAATGAAGTTCTCCATATAAAAATCAGATGACATGCTCACCTCATTACCAGGATAATCCTGTTCTAAACATCATGTATTAAATTATTTACAGCAGGAATACAACTACACTATTTCTTCTCTAGGTCTGGAAGGAGGCTAATAAAAAAGAAGGGATCGTTACTTTTAGCACCTTGCTTTTCAGCAAGGGGGCAGTAGAGCTCAATATAATTGAACACTCCCATTAGCAGCCGTAGGGGTCCCATTTACCAAAAAGTGCCTGAAAAAGAACTTTCTCTATGGTCACTCAGCATACAACTACATCTGTAAGATGTATAACCAACTGTTATGGGGTTCTGCAATATTGCCAAGATGTGAAATATTTCCATGCAGTAATTAAAAATGAACAAAATAGTCTGGGGGGACTTTTTTTTATTTTTATTTATTTCTTTTAATGTACAATTATACCATAAGCACCAGATTTGGTCTGTGAGTAGGTATTATTCAGAGAAAAAGCTCACCCTTGTGATGGTGGAGGTGAATATTAACAGCTGAGAGTGTCTTAGCAGCATCCCATCAACAAGACAGGATGAGGGACACAATCTTCTGCAGTATTTCAAACAGCCTTAAAGTGGATGTAAACCCAATGTCATCCTTTCTAAACTACTTCCATAGTGGTTATCTATAAGGATATACATGCCTCCTGCATGTATCTTTACCTGTCAAATGTCTCCCCTCTGTCTGTTATGAGTTATACAAAAACTGCGGATTCTGTGGGTGGGTCTGTTGTCTGGAGCTCGGTGGGTGGAGTCATGTCAGAAGACTCCCCGCCCACCTCTACACTCCCTTTGTCAATATGCATTTTCTCCTGTGTATTTCTTACACTGAACTTCTGCTATGATGATCTCTAACATCCAGTGAAAAGACAGGAAAGTAACCACATGACTTCAGCATGCCAAATCATGGTGAGGTGTGGAACAGCCAATCCTTGCAGAGCTGCTAAAGAAAGGAGTGGGGGAGGGAATTAAAAAAATAATGCATGTCTTAGGCTAGTGCACCAGATATGTAAATCATCTGTCACTCACAGCAAGGGGGAGGACTTCAAAGTTTTTCTCAGTTTGTCAAGATTTTTCTCACTGAACAATAAAAGAGGATTGCTCAGGGATGGATTAACTCTTTGTGGCAAGACTGGGCTCAAATGATAGGAAATCTTATACTCTACAGTATATCCAAAAATAAATAAATTTTGGGTTTACATCCACTTTAAGGTGGTATGTAAATGGACTACACCTATAGCAAGAGTATTATTCAACTTTGTATTGTGCATAGTTCATGCTACACTGTACCCAAAGTTTTTAGCTACACAAGTAGAGCCTTCTTTTGGTGGTATTTACCGTATTTATCGGCGTATAACACGCACTTTTTTCCCCTTAAAATCAGGGGAAAGTCGTAGGTGCGTTATACGCCGATCCTCGCTATCGCCATGTGAATGTCGGCGATCGCCGCTGACATTTACATAGCGAGTAGTTTTAAATATGGTGCCGCGGAGTTCGGAGGGACTCGGCGGTGCTGAACGAGCGCCGCCGAAATCACAGAGCCGAGATACACATAGTCGAGTGTATTCGGCTCTTTCCGGCGCCGCTCACAGTCACGCCCAGTCCCGCCACTGGACCTGTGTTATGTCCATCATAGGGCGGGACTGGGCGGGACTGTGAGCAGCGCCGGAAAGAGCCGAATACACTCGACTATGTGTATCTCGGCGGCGTTCGTTCAGTTCCGCCGGCGCTGAGTCCCTCCGAACTCCGCGGCGCCATATTTAAAACTACTAGCATGTGTATGTCGGCGGCGGCAGGCATGGACACTGGGGACTAGGGGTGCAACGGATCAAAAATCTCACGGATCGGATCATTTTCGGATCAGCAAAAAAAAAAAAAAAAAAAAACACACAAATCTTGTTACACCCACCGGAGTTTTAGATTTAAAAGCTATTTTCAACACAAAACTGAGCTTATATGCATAAATACAGTATTTGTGCATATAAGCTCGGTTTTGTGTTGAAAATAGCTTTTAAATCTAAAACTCCGGTGGGTGTAACAAGATGTCCGCTTGCCCCCTTCTCACTCTATCATTATTGTACTGTGCAGGAGTGTGGGGTGTAGCAAGATGGCGGCGACGAAACATCACTTCCTGTCGAGACAGCGGCCGCTTCCGGGTGTACCAAGATGGCCGCCGCTCCGGAGCTAGGCCGAAGCCGCGGCCTTTCCTATGGCTGAGGCCGCAGAGTGCTCCGCGGATCGCGGGTGTGCCGATCCGCGGAGGGTGATCCGTACGGATCGGCAACGATCCGTTGCACCGCTACTGGGGACAAGGCTGCACTGGGGACAAGGCTGCACTGACAAGACTGCACTGGGGCAAAGCTGCACTGACAAGACTGCACTGGGGCAAAGCTGCACTGACAAGGCTGCACTGACACTGAAAGGCTGCAATGACACTAACAAGGCTGCAGATGAACACTGATGAGGCTGCATTGATGGGCATTTTAACGTAAGTTTTTTTTCCTTAAAATTCTCTCCTAAACTTGGGGTGCGTGTTATACGCCGATAAATACGGTAATCACCACTGGGTTTATTTTTTGCTAAACAAATGAAAAAAAAAAAAAAAAAGAAAAAAAAAAGGTTTTAGTTTCGGGTTGAAAACACTGTAAATAAGCAAGTTTTCTCCTTCACTGATGGGCACCGATCTGCAGCCTTTAATCGGCACTAGTAGTAAGAAGAGCCGGCAAAACTCTAATCCTTGAAGTGTCGTTTATTGGTACATCAGAGTGACAATAAAATAAAGCTGACACGTTTCGGCAATAGCCTTAGTCGTAGCTAGTTTGAAACAGATATGGCAAAATCGCTCTTTTTTGATCCTCTCTTAAATTGCATCCCCCTTTTTCATTTGATCCTGCCATTAATTACATTCCTCCTTTTCTGATCTTCCCATTAATTCAATCCCTCCCATTTTGATCCTGCCATAAATTTAATCCCCCTTTTTTGATCCTGCCATAAATTGAATCCTCCCCCTTTTTTTTTATTTTTTTTTTTATTTTTTTTTTTTTTTTAATCCTGACAATCTTGACATTACATTGTGTTGCTATTTGAACATGAGTCTGCATTTTCTCCTTCTAAGGAATACATTTCTCCCTTGGAGTAATAAGGTCCTAATATCTCATGTAGCATTTTTTCTACACACTTCTTTTCGGCTCAACAAAATAACTTTTTATTGCCTTTCTTTCCTCTCCTTTTCATGCTGGCTAAAAACGGGTGTAGTCACTAACCACTTTAATAATTGGTGGTATCTATCAAATATGTTAATTTCCTGTGACACTAACCTGATAGGCCAATTTTGTAGAGGTGATGTGTGTGTGTGTGTGTGTGTGTATGTATGTATCACACACACATACATCATCTCTACAAAATTGGCCTATCAGGTTAGTGTCACAGAAGATTAACATATTTGATAGATACTACCAATTATTCAAGTGGTTAGTGACTACACCCGTTTTTAGCCAGCATGAAAAGAAGGAGAGGAAAGAAAGGCAATAAAAAGTTATTTTGTTGAGCCAAAAAGAAGTGTGTAGAAAAAATGCTACATGAGATATTAGGACCTATTAGGGGAGAAATGTATTCCTTAGAAGGAGAAAATGCAGACTCATGTTTAAATAGCAACACAAGGTAAAGTCAAGATTGTCAGGATTAAAAAAAATAAATAAATAAATAAAAAAAAAAAAAAAAAAAAAGGGGGGAGGATTCAATTTATGGCAGGATCAAAAAAAGGGGGATTAAATTTATGGCAGGATCAAAATGGGAGGGATTGAATTAATGGGAGGATCAGAAAAGGAGGGATGTAATTAATGGCAGGATCAAATGAAAAAGGGGGATGCAATTTAAGAGAGGATCAAAAAAGAGGGATTTTGCCACATCTGTTTCAAACTAGCTACGACTAAGGCTATTGCCGAAACGCGTCAGATTTGTTTTATTGTCACTCTGATGTACCAATAGACGACACTTCAAGGATTACAGTTTTGCCGGCTCTTCTTACTACTGTTGTATTGGAGTGTGTTAGGACACATCGAGCCTCGGCACCTGTGAGTGGACCTGGTGTATGGATTGAGTTGTCCCTGCAGAGAGCGCTGTTACCTTTCTATTTTTCCATGCTTTATCGGCACTGACTGGCATCACTGGTGGGCAACACTGATGGGGCTGCACTGATTATCAGTGCAGATCCCCCCTGTCAGGAGAGACGCTTATCGGCTCTCCTCCAACTCATGCGCCGTCAGTGCGAATAGAGGAATGCCGATAACCGGCACTTTCCAGTTACACTGTGATCAGCTGTGATTGGACACAGCTGATCACATGGTAAAGAGTCTACACCATAGGCTCTTTACCATGATCGGAGATGCGCCGCGTCCAAGCGACACACCGCACTACCGGTTTTCGCGATGTGCGCCCCCCGGGGGGGTGCGCATGAGCGGCCTGTTCTGAAGAACATCATATGACGTCCAGTCAGAATGGGAAAGCCACAGCCCAGCCATCATTTTGCGATTGGCCGGGCGGGATGTGGTTAAACCTTTGTAGGCCTCGTTACGTTGTATGGCACCAAGCACCAATGTGAAGGAGGTCTTGAGGTTACAATTATGCTTTAAAAAGTAGCATTCAAGTCACCAAAAGTTTGGTCATTCAGTGTTTGGCACCTAGATTCAATATTTCATCTTGTTGCCATCTCACAAATCATAATTATAAGATTGGTGGCTATGGTAAATGGGCACATTTTTCATTTTAGACAGAATAAAGTATCAACAAAAAGTGTACTGAAGCCAAAAAGCCAAGATTTTATGGCCACTAGCTGGAGTAATACCTGACCAGCCAATTATTTTGTAATCAATTGACATTTAAGGGCTGTGAAAAAAATATATTCCAAGTGACAACAACTAAGCAATGACTGTAGAAGAAATTTAGTTTAAGCTGAAAAGAGATTTCCTACCAGATTTAGGCTTTTCAGTGCCGTTCATTTGAACATTTTCAGGATTCAGGCTTGGAGCTTCATTTTTGTAGTCTGTCTCATCTTGTAAGCCTTCAGAATTGAATGGATTTAGTCTTGCCTAAAAAGAAAAAGGATACATTTATCACTTGACAAACCCTCTCTCTAAACATACCTTTAAAAAGTTATGTATAGGCATGCTTTTTTAAGTTTTGGGGGGAAAAAAAAAAAAAAAAAAAGAGAAGGATTAAAGCACATACATTTTATGCATTTTTTTTTTTTTTTTTGCTAAGTGTGTCCAGTTGGGGGAAATTTCACTTGAACTTCCTGCCCCAAAGAAGGAGCAGGAGGGGAGAAGAAATCTCTATAAAGTGAAAGCAATTCCCTTCAGAGAGTTCAGGGGAAATCATCCACTGGGGGAACCTGTTCGGTAACAAAAGTGGTCTAAAAAAGGGAAATTCCCCTCACAAAAGTTGTCTAAAAAGGGAAATTCCCCTCACAAAAGTTGTCTAAAAAGGGAAATTCCCCTCACTTTGTTAAGACTCCATTTCACTTATTAAATCACAGGGAAAAAAAGTGAAGTGAAAGCTCCCCCAAAACAGGGAAGAGACAATACAATAGTCTGGCAGGGGTTTTAACAGTTCAAAGCTATTAAAAAGTGGAAAAAAAAAAAAAAAAAAAAAAAAAGTCTTTACATACTCTTTAACCCCTTCAGCACCTGACTCCAAACACCACCTAAATTTTCTCTGTAACCTTTAGGAAAACCTTAACTGTATCCCCATACTTGGTATGTCCAAAGCCAGAACTATTTCCATTTTGTATAAAGTATGAAATGGTTTATATTCCTTAGGGATTTTTTTTTTCTTTTTTTGTCATCTCTATTCAAAAAATTCCCCCTCGCTTCCTGTCCAGTAAACAGACTGTTAATGGTTAGAAATAATGGTTAACTTTAACACCCAAAATTAAAACCTGACCCTTATGCTAACCTAAAATCCAACACGGTTAAACCCTGCACCCTTTGCACAAAAATGGCTTCTGTTAGAAAAAAACAGGGACTTGATTTTGATCTTGAATTATGTATGCCTGCCTGATTATTTTTGTCTTTGATACAATTTAACTGCACCTTTTTAATCCTATGAAGCTTGTTATACAGTTTTACCTGATGCTTCAGGAATTCATAGAAAACGATATACATGCACACATACACTATATTACCAAAAGCATTGGGACGCCAGCCTTTTATTGCACATGAACGTTAATGGCATCCCAGTCTTAGTCCGTAGGGTTCAATATTGAGTTGGCCCACCCTTTACAGCTATAACAGCTTCAACATCTGGGAAGGCTGTCCACAAGGTTTAGGAGTGTGTCTATGGGAATGTTTGACCATTCTTCCAGAAGGGCATTTGTGAGGTCAGGCTCCACTCTAATTCATTTCAAAGGTGTTCTATCGGGTTGAGGTCAGGACAGTCAAGTTCCTCCACCCCAAACTCGCTCATCTGTCTTTATGGCCCTTGCTTTGTTCACTGGTCCAAATCATTTGGTGAAGGGGGATTTGGATTAGGGTGTGGGATTGTTTTTTTCCAGCGGTGGGCTTGGCCCCTTAGTTCCAGTGAAGGGAACTCTTAAGGCTTCAGCATAGCAAGACATTTTGGACAAAATTTCATGCTCCCAACTTTGTAGGAACAAGGGGATGGCCCTCTTCCTGTTCCAACATGACAGCGCACCAGTGCACAAAGCAAGGTCCATAAAGACATGAGCGTTTGGGGTTGAGGACTGGCCTGCACAGAGTCCTGACCTCAACCCCATAGAACACCTTTGGAATGAATTAGAGTGGAAACTGCATCCAACATCAGTGCCTGACCACACAAATGCACTTCTGGAAGAATGGTCAAACATTCCCATAGACACACTCCTAAACCTTGTGGACGGCCTTCCCAGAAGAGTTGAAGCTGTTATAGCTGTAAAGGGCAGGCCAACGCAATAATAAATCCTACGGACTAAGACAGGGATGCCATTAATGTTCACGCGTGTAAAGGCAGGTGTCCCAATACTTTTGGTAATATAGTGTACATACACATTACATAATAGGAATTTGTTGATGGGTAAAGAAAAAAAATAAAATAATTCCCACTGGATAGTTAGGGAGTTGTGATCCTTTTTGAGTTTGCTTCTGATCAAATCTTGTTCTGTTTTTAATTGTAATATATCCGAGACAAATTCTTGTCCTTGTCCTGCAAATCTCCTTTCATGGCCATCATAAAGTTCAATCACCTTTTTGCCAAGATAAAAAACTGGTGAATACTTATTCAGGTTACATAACTTTTGTATGCATGTTTTCAGTTCAGTTCATGTTATATCAATTTGCATATGCATCGTCAGTTCACATCAGTTTAGATCAAAAAAAAAGGACAGACCTGTACAAATTTTTTCCTGCGGACATAAACTGGACTTTTTTTTCCCATGTATATGCAATTATATCGAAAACATTTTTTTCCCCATTCTAGATAGATTAGGGAGTAGGTAACACACCCTCTGGAGTTTTGTTTTGATATACGTGCCCCATTTAAGACATCCTCCTTCACTAGATTTTTAACAAAGTAAGCGGAAACCTCAAAAGCAAGGGAAATCGCAAGGGAAATCCTTTAGACGCAAGGGAAATCGCAAGGGAAATCCTTTAGACGCAAGGGAAATCGCAAGGAAAATCCTTTAGACGCAAGGGAAATCGCAAGGGAAATCGCAAGGGAAATCGCAAGGGAAATCGCAAGGGAAATCGCAAGGGAAATCGCAAGGGAAATCGCAAGGGAAATCGCAAGGGAAATCGCAAGGGAAATCGCAAGGGAAATCGCAAGGGAAATCCTTTAGCCGCAAGGGAAATCCTTTAGCCGCAAGGGAAATCCTTTAGCCGCAAGGGAAATCCTTTAGCCGCAAGGGAAATCCTTTAGCCGCAAGGGAAATCCTTTAGCCGCAAGGGAAATCCTTTAGACCCCTTTCACACTGGGGCGCTTTGCAGGTACTATAGCGCTAAAAATAGCGCCTGCAAAGCGCCCTGAAAGAGCCGCTCCGGTCTCTTCTTCAAAGGCTTTCACACTGGAGCGGTGTGCTGGCAGGGCGCTAAAAAAAAAAAGTCCTGCTAGCAGCATCTTTGGAGTAGTGAAGGAGCGGTATATACACTGCTCCTGCCCATTGAAATCAATGGACAGCATGGCTATACCGCCGGCAAAGTACTTTCCCTGAAGAAGGTATTGGAACACCTTATACCGGAAACGCGTCAGTCATTTGGGCATTTAAACTGTATGCGATTTTACACAACACATTTGGTTTGTTCTATGTAGCACATGTTGTGTATCCTTTCATATATGTGGTCTTTTGTATTTTAATTATATTAAAGATTAATTTTTTATACAACTTTTGAGTTGGTGGTCCATTTAAAGTCCCGATTAGGGGGCATTTACTTCTATTTCCAGTGCTTAGCGGGTGGTTTTAACCCTTTCTCGGCCGCTAGCGGGGGGGGGGGGGGGGTAAAAGCGCCCCGCTAGCGGTCAAATATCGCCACGAAATTGATGGTAAAGCGCTGCTAAAAATATTGGCGCTTTACCGCCAACGCACCCACCGCCCCAGTGTGAAAGGGGCCTTAAAGTTGTCACCAGAAGCATGGAAAGATTATCTCTCCATTTCTTTTCTGGTGAGTAATCCAAAATGTTTTATTTTTCCCCCTAGGCCCCAGTCATTATGGTGACCAGAACGAGGAGAGCAGTCTCAGCAATAAACACACTATAGAAGAAGGTGGTTACACACAACATCAAAAAAACAAACTCAAACTTCAGATTCATTGTAATAAATGAGGTGTAGGAGAGGGGATCCCTCCAGGTTTCTTCTTTTTGAAACAAAACCCTATAGACGTGGTTCTAATGTTCCACAGAGACTTGAAATCCCAATGAAACCATACCCTAGGTGTTCCTCCCCAACCTCCGAATCAAATGGAAATGAACACCAAGAAATGCCTGCTTCAAACCTGTTTAAATTTTGTGTTCTCACCTTTGGAGGGGAAAAAGTTCCATTCCTCAAGTTATCTTTTTCTTTTTCTGCGGATGTGAAACCAACTTTTTTGGAACTAAAGAAAAATATAAAATGTCAGAATGTGTAAAAAAAAAAAAAAAAGTAAAAAAGTAAAATCAAAAAAAGAAGGGAGTTGTTACTTGAATATACAGTAGGACATCATTGTGCTTTAACAGGCATCCATGTGCACCGGAATATAGCTCTGCACATTTTGGATGCCCAATGTCCACCAGAGCATGAACACAACTTGTTAAAAGTAGAACTAAACCCACCAATTTAACAGTTTCCCAAAAGAAAGCTTAAAATTAAAAATGGTCAATATACTTAAAGTGGAGTTCCACCAACTTTTACAACTCTTCAGCATCCCTCACTAAACTGTGCACTGTAAACGAATTGGATATTTTTAATTTTTTTTCTCTCAGCACCTACTGTATATCTGCTGTATTCATTTTTCACTTCCTCTTCCCTGGCCGTGGCCCATCGCACCATTTCCCGTTTGCAATGCCTTCTGGGAAGGGGCGGCAACTTCCTCTGATACTGCCGTTGCTATGGAAACCTGACCTGAAACCTATTACACTGGCTTCAGATGCCCACACTTAAAGATGGCCACGGCCTGGTGTAAGTTTATAAAATAACAAACTACTGCTATAAACTAACAAAACAGATCTTAGTTTACAGACTAACTTTACTAGAATAAAAGCTTGTGTATTATAGGGGTATTTTTATTTAAAGAGTATGTCGCCCGGAACACCACTTTAAATCAGTAAATGATCATGCCAACATTTCTTACTGAAGTGTTTTTCTTTACATTCTACCTACTAAAGCTGTTACAGTCAAGGCATGCCACTGATGACCGTTGCCAGTGTGCTCATGCCTGCTCTTAACCAAACTTTCAAGTGGCCAATCACATGTGCAGCACAAAAGTAACTGTAGAATCTAAATAGAAGGGTTAGTTCCGCTTTAAAAAAAAAAAAAAAAAAAACAAAAACAAAAAAACACACCTTTAAATTTAATTCAAATCCACCACATAAACTCCAGATGCATGGGGAAAAAACAAAAACAAAAACACACACCTCATTTTCTTTAGCCAAAGTCTGAGTAGCAAAGACTGTCAAATGCTGCACTTCAGAGAAAGACCCTTGCCCTCTGTATATAATCAAACACCATATAGGTCAACACCTTTAAAGTCCCATTGGTATTTTTTTGCCATCGCTCTGTATATAATCCGTGGTCTCTCTGCACAGGCTGTCTCCTGGTAAGCCAAAGCTAAAGTTCTTCAATCAGCATAAGCTTTGCTGACTGCAGTATGATGCACCCCAAAAGTGTGAGGAACAAAAAGGGGGAGCAGTACTGTGCCACCCTCCCCCCCCCCCCCCAAAATTCAGAGGTCAGTAACAAAAATGGTCAGATTTAGAGTGGAAGAAAAGGCAATCTATAACCATTCTTAAAAATCCACTCCAGTGCGATTATGTGAGCTCCTGATCACCTGTGTCAGTGAGTGGCTGCTGCAGTGGAGAGGGGGAGCCTTGGCTGGGCCATGGGAGAGTCTATGGGTGACTTCTGAAATTTACAGCCATTGTAGTATTCAGGATCACATAACTGGACCAGAGCAGATTAAAAATAAAGAATTTATACAGGTTATTCAGGAGCGGAAAAGAATTGTTGGAAAGAATAGTTCTAGTTAGGCATTTGTTCCACTTTAAAGTGACTCTAAAAAGGCAGAAGGTTTTTTTTTATTTTGATACATTCTAAAAAAATCTTGTGTGCATCAGCTGCCCTCATACTTACCTGAGCCCCATCTCGATCCAGCTATGTTGCACAAGAGACTCAGCGGTCCGAGACTCTCCCTTTTGATTGGCTGAGACACAGTAGCGGGCACCATTAGCTCCCGTTGCTTAGCCAATGAGGAGTGAGAAGGGGCAGGGCCTGAGCCACGGCTCCATGTCTGAATGGACACAGAGCAGCAGCTCGGCTGCCCCCATAGCAAGCTGCATGCTATGGGGGCACTTGGCAGGAGGGAGGGGCCAGGAGCGCCGTCGAGCCACCCGAGAAGGAGGATCTTGGCTGCTCTGTGCAAAACCACTACACAGAGCAGGCAAGTCTAACATGTTTGTTTAAAAAGACTTTAGTATCACTTTAAGTCTCATGTCTAAGCTAGGCAGTCATGGGAGATGACGCAGTCTAGTTTAAAGACACATTTGACAAACAACATTCCACAGAATTAAACAAAAGCTCACCTTTGATTCCCCTCCTGTTTTTTAACCATTATATCTTCCTCGGCTTCATCTGGTGCTTCCATGACTCCAAACAACTCTGGAGGAATAAAAAGGTCTTGGTTGACACTGTTTACCCAGCGTCTCTTTGAACTCTCCTTATTGAGCTCACTTTGCTCAGCTAAAACACAAAAAGTTACCGTTAACATTTTCCCCCCAAGTAAAACATTGAAGGGGAGGGAGGACAAAAGAAAAAAAAAAAAAAAAAAGGAATTAAATTACTGGCGGGTTTCTCATGCCATGCACCAGCTTCAATACATGCCATGTATAGGGTTGAGGGTGGTGTTGATCAGGCTACTTGTGTGCAGAATTTGCCCTCTAGCGCCAAGCGTAAAGATTGAGCTTCCAAGACCTCCCCTTGTGATGTCCGTATTTTACTATACATACTGCTGTGTTACTGCTAGAGGAAGCTTAGAAGACCAGGGTTCATTGCCAGGTTTGGTAGGACTGTGTTGGACCACTATTCCACGGCAAGTCAAGGGAAAATGCTTTGAGGTTGATTTACTAAACCTGGAGAGTGCAAAATCTGGTGCAGCTGTGCATGGTCGCCAATCAGCTTCTAACTCCAGCTTGCACAATTTGTCCAAAAAAACTGGAAGCCGATTATTTTCTATGCAGAGCTGATCAAGATCTTGCACTCTCCAGGTTTTAGTAAATCAAGCCCACAGCATTTTGCCTCTTCTTGTTGTGGAATAGTTGCCCAACACAGTCCTACCATACCTTGTAATGAACTCTGGACTACGGGGAGCCAAGAAAATCCTACCTGCCCAATTCGCACCACAACATCATGGTGATGTGCGCTGAAAGAAAAGGCACTGCGTGTGCTACTTTTTTTCCCCGCACAGCTGGACACCATAATGAGATGTCACTGTAAAATTTCAATAAAGTACCTTTAAAAAAAAAAAAAAAAGGCACTGCTGTCATCAAAAACACACACCACCAGCTGCAATTCATCCTGAATGAGCACCTCGTTTATGCAGCTTATTCAGTGGGGGGTTTATAGAGTGTACCTAGTTTTAAGAGGTACCCGCTGCCACTTCTGCTCCAACCACCCAGGCAATTGGAGCAGAAGTTCGCACCCCCCCCCCCCCCTCCTCATAGCCTGCAGCCTTTTTGGGACACATCACAGGTCCCAGAAGGCTGCGGGACCATTCACAAGGCATAGAGCGGCTTTAACATGCGCAATCACAGCCCACAGTTAACATGCCGGTGCCTCAAAGACTGGCGAAAAACCGGCCCGGTTAAGGGCAGCACTAGATCCTTGGTCAAGGAAGTGTACATTAGTAGGTGCTGACTTTTACACTTTTGTTTCCAGGGTGAAGATCCTCTTGAGTTAGCCAATAAAACGCACATTTAAAAACTACAAAATTTCAGCATTTCAACTCATTTACTATGATGAATGCAAATTCACTTTGAAAATGAACAAACTACTAATTTCAGTAAATCAGGATTGATCTGTATGGCTACAGACTGAGGCGGGTGGGTGTGCGTGCGTTTGGGCTGCGGGCACTGAATGCCATTTCAAACTGTGTGTAGTGCATGCGCACGATCCATCCAATTCTAACAAAAGCGTAACGAATTTAGTTGAAATTAGTTTTAAAATCCATTTATACGTTTTCCAACGATCTCCAAATCTTTAGACAGATTGTAATTTGGATCAGTCGAAAAATGATTGACAGATTCGAATTCGGTGTAAAAAATAGCTGGTTGTTAGAGAGCAGGCCAGGAAGCCCACCCATCAACATGGGGACAAGGTGATTTGGGGTTGGGGGAGGCAGAGCTCCCCTGACCCCAAAGCACCTCCCCCTATGCTGAGGGAATGTGGACTTGTATGGTTCAGCAGAAGGGGGGGGGGGTGACACTCTTGTAGGTAGGGACCCCATGCGAGTTTCTTTTTTTTGGCTTGAGTTTTCCCTAAAATTCATGCCAGAACTGAAGGGCCTGGTGTGGATTGGGGAGGGGGCACGCTGTTTTCTGAAATTTTCTATTGCCGGCATTCTTTTTTTTACATTTCAGTTCTCAGTGGGGAACCCCGCTGACAGCCGAGTCATCGGTTGTTAAGGATTCCTCAGACGGCCCAAAGCTTTATTTACATGGTCACACGGTACACATACGGCAACGTTTCAGAGCCACGCACAGCCCCTTCGTCAGGCAAGTGACGTACCCAATGAAGGGGTCGTGCGTGGCTTCGAAACGTTGCCGTATGTGTACCGTGTGACCATATAATAAAGCTTTAGACCCTCCTGAGGAATCCTTGGTGTGCAGACAACATTTTCCCATTCAGATTGTCAGAGGTTTTCCAGCCTGTTGTCAATACAGCCATTTCCATGAATGTGTGCGTAGGGAATACTGCGATCGATTGTTAAGGACGCGGCGACTGTCTTCCCTGCCCGCTCCTTAACCAGCTATTCACACAGAATTTGAATCGATCATTTTTTGACCAACCCAAATCATTCAGAAAATTTGGAATTTGTTAGAAAAATTAATAAACGAAAATTAAAAAAGAAAAACTAAAAACAAAATTCCGAAATTAATCAATGAAACATTATCAGTAAGATAACGAATCTATCGGAAACTAAACTAAATTTTTCCGTTCTGCACATCTCTACAGAACTAGACATCAGTAAGGGAAATATAGGTGCAAGAGGCTGACAAAGGGTGTTTCGAAGAGAGGTAGTGAGCGGACATAGTGTGCTATGAAGAAAGGAGTGGATATGTATTCTCTGGTGGCGATTTGTAACCAACATCCATGCACCAAACACCTGATGCAACTGCGAAAGAGGCAGGTTTAGCAGCAATACCCAAGATTATAGCCATTCTCTACTCCAGGGTTTCATGGAACCTTAGGGTTCCTCCAGAGGTTGCTGGGGGTTCCTTGAGAATTTGGAAATTTCTGCCTCTCAGATAGCTAAAAAGATCAATGGGGTCAGAGGGAACCTATCTATAAAAAGGAGGAATTCTTTACAATGAACACAAGTTCATTGGGAACAACAAAGGTTCACAGGTGTAAATATTTCAAAAACTAGGTTTGCATTCAGCTTTAAATGACTGAATCTATCCAAAGGGTCAACAAAGGAACTCTACATCAAGCCTGTAAAGAGAGGAATCATTTTGTTTGCATGTGCTTTTATATTTTGTCCTTTTTGGTCAGGGCGGTCTAGGAGAAACGAGTAGAAGTATCATCTTGTGCACAAGCTTGCCCCATCACCTCTATGTGAAGCAAAAAAAAAAAAAAATGAGGGAAGCCAATATCAAAAGCAAGCGTCAGAAAGCACACGTCAAATTCAAGACAAGGAGTTACTCACCTATTGTGGCTGGTTTTTTCCTTTTCCTAATTGATGCTCTGACCAGGTCGACGCCATGAATTTTCTCTCTATGACGTTTTGATTTTGCGTCGTAAAACCATTGTCCACTTTTGTATTTAAACTCATTTTCATCGTGCACTACATCTTGCAGGTTCCTGTAAAGCAACAAATAACGTAAAGTACACATTTAGACTGTATAACAGTTACAGCTGTAGGTTAGCTTTTTAATGAACTACAACAGTGGTTCTCAACCCTTGTCCTCAAGTACAGGCCATGTTTGCAGGTTTTCCTTTATTTTGCACAGGTGCTTTAAATCAGAGTCAATGGCTTGGCGTTTTGGACAGTTATTTTATTCTAAGAGAAATTCCAAAAACATGGCCTGTTGGGGGTACTCGAGGACAGGGTGAAGATACCACAACTACAAGGTTGTCTGCCTGCACCACAAGGACTATGTCATCTCTTGTCAGACCTTATGCACAGGTGTTCCACCAATAGTTTCCATGCAATCTTTGTGATTTAGGAGCACTGATCCTTATGCGGATGCGTTTTGTTCTTTAAAAAAGGAACACACGGATAGTACAGATATCTCAAAAGAGATATAACGCCAATAGTATATGTACATTTAAAAAGGTCAGAATAACAAAAACAAACCAGTACATCTATTGGATCCAGATCAATGAGCGAGACACTATAGAGACCCAAAATCCCAGGTACTAGGAAGTCTCTGTACCCTGTGCGGCATTTTACACGGTTAACACAGTTCTTACTTAAGAAAAAAAAAAAAAAAACCCAATAAGAAAAAGACCCGAAGCGACAATAAAACCTAAACAAAACCAAAAAGGGAGGACGTTTGGGTAGGAAAAGGAGCCAATCGTACCACCAAACTGGTAGAACTAGGAGCCCCCACCAGAGCACACGCCAAGTGATGGGGTTTAATTGAACAGAGCTTTGTATTCCTCAGAACAGACAAACTCATGCCAGTAGAACCACCTTAAGGATTTTTTCCTGGCGGCCCTTCTCCACGGCTACCAGGTCCTCCATCTCATTGATTTCAACTTCTTTTTTCAGCCAAACGGTTATAGACGGGTTGGGACAGGAAGTGACGGCAGCGGCTGGAGGCTTCTGGGTAGTCGCTGGCGTCACTTCCTGTCCCAACCTGTATCAAATTGAGGCTTGGAACGCACACCGATCCAGGGAGACGAAGCAGCGGAACTAACCCAAAAAACACACTGCTGGAGTGATTCAGTGATGGTCTAAAGGCACCTGAATTGTGAGTGCACATTTTTAGAATTGGGGACGTTTACCTTGTTGGTTTAAATAAATTTTACAAAAGCATATTGCGCAATGATGGCCAATTACTTATGAGATATCAAGGATTTGAGGAGCAACTAGTGGCAATCTAGCTGGAGAAACACCAGGAAAGTGGAGTGGTTATCCCAATATGACCCAAAGACAAAGTTTTTTTTTCTAGGCTCTGGTAGATGACCATTTCAGAAGGTGGTGGTGATGCACGAAGTGGTGAAAAGGCTTCTAAAATAGCACGGATGTGATTTTGAGCACACTACGCACATGTGATTTAAATTATAGAATTGGGAAATATTGGTTGAGTCTCTCACATTGTTAAAAACCTGTGTCCTACAGTTTTGATAACTTTGCAATTTTGCACATAATTGAATAATTTGCACTATAAAACTTTGCACTATAAAGTTATACAGTTTTGATGTTGGTGCACATATTGTATAAGCACTTTAAGATCAGCACAGTTAAATTTTTTTATACAATATCAATTTTTCTCTAACCAATGGTAGAGAATTTCCAACTGCAGCAGATTTTACTTTAAATTTTTTGCGCCAGGTGACACTTTTTTCACTTTACTGCATATACAGACCGATTTTACTGTTGTGGGTTTAGTAACACTATTTATGGCTGAGCTTTGAAAAACAGTTTTGTATTCTTGAGGTTCCATATTTCGCACACCATAGTGTAAAACTTTAGACAATCTGTGGATGGCTCTATAAATCACTATAACCAGAATACAGAACTGCTGAGATGAAAAGGATATGTCAGGGTATTTTTTTTTTAATGATTTGTGTAAACAGACTACAAAGAACAGACCAGTAAAGGCGCTATGCACCACTAGCAAGCAAGGCATTCTATATGTGTACATTTTTTTTTTTTTTTTTTTTTTTACAATTTGGAGAAAAAAAAAAAAAACAGGGTTTTCAGTAAAGCTCTCCCCCCCACACCCTTTATGGATTTGGATAGAATGGGGCAGGTTTGGTTTACCAATAGTGTGAACTATGCTCACTTTAAAACTGATTTTGGACTTTAATGCATGAGGTGAACAAAGTACAGGGCCGCAGTCATGCTGGAATAGAAAAGGGCCTTGTCTAAACTTACAAGGTTGGAAGTGCACAATTGTCTAAAATGTCTTTGTATGCTGCAGCATTAAAAATGTGTTACTAAACCCACAACAGTAAAATCAGTCTGTATATGCAGTAAAGCATGCTTGTTATACTCACTGTTGAATCTAACAGGTTAATCCTCTGCATTGCGTAAAAAAGGCTGTATGATCCTGTCTTCTTTGATCCTCCTCCTTCCACTGTCCCCAATCCATCTCCTAGTACCGAACCTTTGGAGTCACTCTGCGCATGCTCAGTTTGCTGTGTATTGCTAGAGAGTGCATGTGATTAGCACAGGGCCAATCAGCGCTGTCCAGACAGAGGCTCAAGGGTCCTGCAGCCTCATAGGATAGTCCGAGGAGAATGAAAACTCCTCCTACAAGCTTTCACCAGACACTGATAGAAGTCATAAGACTGCTATATACTGCTGATGAGAAAAGGTATTTAGCAGTTTATATTTACTAAAACTATTGCATTTCCATGTTCTGTGTACTGTGGGAGACCATATATAGTGAATGCAGGGTCCTGGGTTTAGTAAACTTTAACCGCAGCTTTCACCAGAAACAAAATTAAGGCAATCAAAAAGGAAAAAAAAAGGTAGCCATAAAATACAAAAAAAAAAAAAAAAAAAAAAAAAAAAAAAAAATCGGAAAAAAATAAAATACACAAAACAGGGTGCACTCATCAGGAGGGCGACACCAATTCCTCGAGGCCTTATAAGTGTGTAGTGCGATTTGCCATTTTTATTTTTGCTTTTGCCATCACAATCTTTCTTTCAAACTTGGATTTTTCTGAACTTCAGTGCACAGGGTTAAGCACAGGAGTTTTTTTCTATTTTTTAAGAAATAAATAAATAAAATAAAAAGGGAAAATCTAGCTTGCAAAAAATGTGTTTGCACATGATTCATGCTTCAATCCCAGCATGCCAGAACAAGTTCACTCTGAATGGAGAGACATGTTCTGCAATTTTATTTCCTAGACAAACCCAAAGCAATAATGCTTCGAAAGGTTGCCCAGCCTGAGCAATGCCTCAATGCCTAAGGCAAAAAAAACAAAAAAAAAAAAAAACACCTCACGTCTATTTGCATAAACCTTCCTTTAGGGAAATATGATCCTTGGATAACAGTAATGCAGAGCAACAACTCAAGCAACTGCTTGGCTTGCTTTGCCCGTTTTAGATTTTATTTGGTGGGCCACAGTCCATGCGCCTCACAGAGCTCATTCGCACCACTGCTCTGTTGTAACACTTGGTAGCGAACCAAGCAAAGCGCAATGCACTGCCGTGCCATTCATTTTGCATGGCACTAATGAATCTCCAGATCTTGGCTCTCCAGTTTTTACTTTTGCTGTTCGATTCTCCACTGGGGTGGTTAACCCTCTCCACTTGCCTTGGTGAGCAGTGAAACAGGATATATAGTACAATATTGGTGGTATAGTGTTGGACTACAGAGAAAACCGATTTGGGGTGCTTATTTAAGAGGACTCCAAAATGAGCAAACTGCGTGACACAGCAGCGAGAAAAGTTAATAGAATTCTGCAGTGCATCACTAGAAGATTTACCAGCAGGAGGAAGGAGGTTCTGATTCACCTATACAGATCTTTAATTATCACTAGAGGGATCACCAGCAGGAGAAAGGAGGTCACTATTCCCCTATATCAGTAGTGGTTAACCTTGGCACCCCAGATGTTTTGGAACTACAAATCCCATGATGCTCAACTACACTGAAGAGTGTAGTTCGCCATCATTGCCCTGTACAGATCTTCACTTATCACTAGCAGAAGGAAGGAGGTCCCGATTCCTCTATATAGAGCCATAGGTATCACTATAGATCTATTAGGCATCACTAGAGGTTACACCAGCAGGAGGAAAGACGTCCCGATTCCTCCATGTAGAACTTTGGTTAGACCTCTTTTGGAATATGGTGTCACTTCTAGAGACAAAAAAGAAAGAAGGAGGGCGCCCTCCTTTCTTTTTTGTTTCTTTCTAGCTTGAATACCCATTGTTCAAAGGAGGGCTGCAAGACGTTAGGCATTACCTTTTTTAGGTGGTCGCACCACATGTCCAGTTCCTGGACACCTGAGCGCAGGAGAGATTTTTACTGTCACTTCTAGAGACCCCACTTAAGCCAGCCATGCATGGATCGAAATTCAGCCAGTTCAACAGGGACCGGCCAAATTTCATTCCATGTACAACCACACTGTCGGGTTTTTCCCTCACTCAATCAGTGCCGCAGGCTACAGCCGGCTTGAAGTCTATCTGCTGTCAGAAAACAGGTCAAAAATAGGGGGGGGAAAAAAAAACAAAAAAAAAAACCCCACATACACAAAAATATATAAGTTAAACAAGTCCAGAGATGGGCGATAAAATTGGTGATGGGTCTAAGGGATAAAGCATATCAGGAGAGACTGCAGAAACCCAATAAGGACACGACTAAAACCTTTGTCTACAGTGCGATTAAAGTTCAGGGGGGGGGGCAGTATTTTCAATATGAAGCCAAGATCAAGAACACGGGGACATGACCCCAAATTAGCAGGTGGAAAGTTCAACGTGAACTTTACAAAATACTCAATTTTACCAAAAAGATTAATTAATGCTTGGAACGGGCTAACAGAGGTATGGAGTTAGTCAATGCTAAGTGAATGTAAACATTCTTTCAGAAAAAAAAAAAAAAAAAAAAAACAAAAAAAAAAACACCTTCTATTAGGTCAGATACATAATATAATAGACTAGAATGAAAAAATTATATTATATATACATACACACCCTTCATCTAGGCTTGTATATATATATAGGCTATATACATATTTCGCACTCTATTGACACATTTTTACAGTAAAGAAGCCCGTTTGCAGAGGTTAAACCTCTTAGACACTCCAGAGTGCTTCCTTTGTTTCAAGTGTACGACTTATCAAAGTTTTTAGGTTTATATGGTACATGCAAGTATTTATAAATGGTGATCATATCTCCCTTTTATTGCCTCTTCAAGGTGGAATAATTTAATCTATCTTCATAGCGGTGGTCCTCCGTGCCCCTCATTAGTTGAGTTGCCCTACTTGGAATGGTAAGAGCAACTCATTATAGCCACAAAAGGTGTGTGAACCTGCAAGCACACAAATCTCAAAAGCAGAGTCCCCAGGAACCCGTTGGGTCATTTCAGATCTCAGCATCTAGCAAAAAAAAGAATGGAGATTTCAGCTTTTTGAGTCAACTGGCCCTTTAAATAGGAAGCCACTCCATAGCCCAGACAACTAAACACACAATTTATACATACCACTCAGCAGAAGTAGTTTTCCTCCTAAAAGGTCTGGTGAAAAGCATGGGTCAGTGAGCTTCCCTAATGAGTAGAATCATGTTAGATCATGGGGAATGACAAAGCTGAACCTGTAACATGGAGCACACTGAAGTGTATAAGCACAAAGGCAAATACCGGATATAAAGAGATTGTAGCGGATCAGCCAAGTCAATCTGCATGTCAAGTGACTTCTTAGCTCACATGATGTATTAAACACACAGGAATGTGCTGGCAGGTTTAATCAGTAGTGAGAATTAAGTGATTATAGGAGAGAATAACGTGCCTTTCCATTAGACGAGACCCCCGTTGGGAAGCTCACAATCTAATATCGGGCTACCTGGACGATACTTGCAGAGTTATTAACCCAAGGATGCAGGCATGTACACACATGACCAGGGTTTGGTTATGCCAGGGTGCTTTTATTCTCAGATGTTTAATCTATTTGATGCTTTTTTTTTCCACATCTGTAAAAACCCAAGAAAGGTGGTCACTTTTTTGCACCTTCGTGCTGCTGATCCCCTCCAGCCTCCTCCTGTCTATATGCTGCTGCTCCAGCACCAGCTGACCATGGTTGCCTTGGATTGGCTTCCAGATCGCACCAGGTTCCCTTACCCATTGTGGGGGGAGGAATCAGATAAGCGGAAGTTCCACTTTTGGGTGGAAATCTGCTTTAAATAAAAACAAACATGTCTTACTTACCTGCTCTGTGCAAGGGTTTTGCAGAGCTTCCCTGATCCTACTTTTCTGGGGTCCCCCGGCAGCGCTCCTGGCTCCTCCTCTTCGAGTGCCCCCACGGAGAGCTGCTTTCCATGGGGGCACTCATGCGGGCACGCTCCCAAGTCCTGCATCCATTGACACAGACAAAAGGACTCGGCCCCGCCCCCAGTGTCACTGAATTTGATTGATAGCAGCAGAAGCCAATGGCTCCTGCTGCTGGCAAACTGTCCAATGAGGACCCGAGACAGCGGCTGGAGCTGCAGGGCTTGTTCATCGATTAAACGATCAGGTTCAGGTAAGAAAAAAAAAAAAAAGGTAGGGGGGCTCTGGGGAGCAGCTGCAGCACAGGTTTTTCACCTTAATGCATAGAATGCTTTAAGGTGAAAAACCATGAGACTTTACAACTGCTTTGAAGCGGAGTTCTGCCAAATTTTTTATTTTTTAAAGTCAGCAGTTACAAATACTGCAGCTGCTGACTTTTAAAATATGGACACTTACCTGTCAGGGCGCCCGCAATGTCGGCACCCGAAACTGATCTGTCCCTCGGCTTTCAGGTGGAGGCGCCGCCATCTTCACAGCCTGGTTCCCTACTGCGCATGCGCGAGTCACGCTGCACGATCCCACTGGTCCCTGCTGTCTCCTGGGACCTGTGCGTCTCCCAGGAGACAGCAGGGGGGACGGAGGAGGCGCCGGATATGGCATAGATATCAGCGGGTACTGCGGCTATATATGCTTGGAAGTGGGAGCAAATACCTGGATTATACAGGTATCTGCTCTCCCCTCCCCCCTGAAAGATGCCAAATGTGACACCGGAGGGGGGGGGGGGGGGGATTCCGAAAAGCGGAAGTTCCATTTTTGGGTGGGACTCCGCTTTAAGTAAACAAACTGCTAAATACCTTTTCTCATCAGGAGTATATAGCAGTCATGACTTCTATCAGTGTCTGGTTAAAGCTTGTAACAGGACTTTTCATTCTATTCTGACTGTCCTATGAGGCTGCAGGACCCCTGTCCCTCTGCCTGGACAGCGCTGATTGCATGTGATCAGCACAGGGCCACTCTCCCAAGAAAAAAAAAAAAAAAACCCTCTAGCAATACACACCAAACTGAGCATGTGCAATGTGACTCCAAGGCTCTGTACTATCAGGAGATGGATTGGGGGCAGTGGAAGGGGAGGATCAGAGAAGACAGGATCAAACAGCCTTTTTACAAAATGCAGAGGATTAACCCCTTAGGTTCCACAGTGAGAACAACAAGCATGCTTTACTGCATATACAGACTGATTTTACTGCTGTGGGTTTAGCATCACCGCTAATAATTAAAAAAAAAAAAAAAAAAAAAAAAAAAATTTGCGTTTGCAATACTCACCTTACCTCACTGAAGTCTACATCTCTGCTAGATGGCGCTTCCTTCATTACTCTGGGCTCACAGTAAATGCTACACTGAACGGCACGCACATGTCATTACCTGCGCACCATTTCCTGCAGCAGAAAGGAGTGCTACCAATGCAGGACAATAGAAAAAGACGTGCGACATCACTAGACTGGTCAGAATAATTTTTTTCTTCATACATTTTTAAAAATAGGTGTAGGAATAGGTCTTTTTAATAATAAAAAAATAATAATAAATATAAATAAAATCTAGCAATTAGAAATCTTTGAATTGTTCTTGAATTTTTCCCAAAATTTGGTTAGCCTATGGCCATCTACAGAAAACAAGACAATAAGATCGATTTGCCAAAGACTATGTTCATTTTTGCAAAATAAATGTCCATAAATAAAGTAAAGCAAAAACGTGTCATCTCTTTGAATAGCCAATTACATGCGATTTTTAGGAGCACGATTGGTTGATGTAAACAGGGTCACCTCATTTGCCAAGCTTGCATTGCAAAAAGTGAAAAGTCTACTTTTCTAAGTGAATAATCACTACTCCTTTACAGGGTGGATTTGATTTAAATCAAGTCGATTAAAATCGCTAATAAAAAAGGATCGATTCAAATCATAATTTTTAAAAAGCAACTTCTGTCCCGCAGTGTCTCCTCCTCCTCCTCTGACCCGCTGTTGACTCACCGACAGTCCCATTCACTTTAATGGGACGGCTGGTGATGTGGCAGTGACACTACAAGGTGAGGGACGTGGCGGCAGCAGGAGAGTGGATGCCCGCTAACAGGCGCTGCCATGATGGATCTGTAATGACAGATGCTCTTTAAATGTAAGTACTCCTTCCCATTCCCATTAGTGAGAATCTTTAATATTTGCAAACAAAATGAAAGTGTTACTTAACCCACAACAGTAAAATCAGTCTGTTTATGCAGCATAGCATGCTGGTTATACTCACTGTGGAGCTTTAGGGATTAAAGTGGTGTTCCACCCAAAAAAAAAATAAAATAAAAAAAATGCATGAATGTGCCTAAAAAAAAACAAACAAAACAAACAAACAAACAAAACAAAAAAAACATTTGGAAAAATTCTTTTTTTTTTAACTTACCTCTAAATGCCTGTTGCTAGGGGGTCCCTGTAGTCTGCCTCTTTCAGTGCATGGGCTGGTGACATCACTTCCCCTTGGCGCAGGAAGTGCTCAGCTCTGCTCCCTCCCCCTTGTCAATCATCTGGCACACATTACAGGTCCCAGATGACTGGGTGGCCAATCGCCGCACTGCGCCGCTCGCGCATGCGCACTGGGTGGGCCCGGCTGTGAAGCCACAGCCCGGCGCCCACAGTTGCAATGCCGGTGCCACCGAATGAAGGGGGAGACGGGCGGGGCTTCTATCCCCAGCATTGCTGGACTGTGGGACAGGTAAGTGTCCGATTATTAAAAGTCAGCAGCTGCAGTATTTGTAGCTGCTGACTTTTAAATAAAAAAAAAAAAAAAAATGTGAACTCCTCTTTAATCCTCTGCATTGTGTAAAAAGGCTTTTTAATCCTGTATGCACAGATCCTCCCCCTCCTGCACTGTATATCTGGGGAAAGCCAGCTAACACAGGCAGGGTAGCCGACCTGCACATGCTCAGTTGTGTCTTATGCTGGAGAGAACAGTTTCTTGTTCTCAGAGCTAGCCAGGTCACATGATATTGACATCACACCTGTGGGCGTGTATACAGGCTGTAGTGAAAATCTCCTCCTACCTGAACTCTCAGCACTGGAGAAACTGTGCAGTTTATCATGTAACAGTGGTATATAGATCATCCAAAAAGGTATATAGTGGCAGTGTTTTAATGAAAAAAGGGGGGGGGGGGGGTGAACTATTTTTATATTGCTGGGTTTAGTAACACTTGAAGGTTTCCCAATTAGAATAATAAGTTGTCAGGTTAGTAAATATTCCTAAACTGGGTCTCTTTTACAGGCTGCTGCCATTTTGCTCCTCAAGGGAGAAATAAATCACTTCAAGCTGTGTGCAGAAAGATCACAAGGTTTATGAGCTGCTGAGAACAGGGGTCCTCAACCCCCGAGCCGTGGTCAACTCCCGGCCGCACTTTTAGAAGTTTGGCGGCGGTGGGCAAGCAAAGAGGACGTCATCTCTCACCGCCCGCCCCACCACCGTCCAGTCCTCAGCCGGCCTCGAACACTACACAGAGCTTCTCACTGCCCGCCCCGAATCACCGCTGTTCCACCCTCACTTGGCAGGTGACAACTGCACCTGTCGGCAGGCGATGATGACAAGCTGAATTTGGTAGCAAGTGACGGTGGCAAGTGAAACACTCAGGGTTTCCAACAGATTCTGCATTATGGGGAGTTGAGCTATTTTTTTTTTTATTACAATGTAATGTAAATGATGCGCTTCAATCATCCTGACACCATATCAACCATGGTGCCGTGATGACTGAAGCGCAAACACCAGCCATTGCCTCAAAATCACCCACGAAAAGTCACCCCCATCCCCCCCCCCCCCCGTGGGGCCTTGGCATAATTTTCTTTTACGCAGCGGGTCCTTAGTGCCAAAAAGGTTGGGGACCACTGGCTTATAAACTTTCACGCTTGGAGCCTGGTACAGATGCTTTGCTCTTCAAACATACAGTTTGTAGTGTACATAGATTTGCAAAACAATGGGACAAATGAATATGCCTGAACTTTGGTTTATCTCATGGTTACTGTGAAACTGTGTGAATGCATCAATGCAGTGCATGTTATCTCTGCTTGGATTCATTGAATGAATTTACAAAAAAAAATGTAAATATTGCAGAATATACAGCCTTATGCTACATAATTAAGCTCCTAGATTGTAAGCTCTATCGAGCAGGGCTCTCTGATTCCTCCTGTATTGAATTGTATTGAAATTTTACTATCTGCCCTAATGTTGCAAAGCGCTGCGTAAACTGTTGGAGCTATATAAATCCTGTATAATAATAATAATAAGGTTTATGTATCTTAAATAGAAAACTACCTTTAGATAGATTTTACTCCAAAAAGCATTTTATTAAAATAAATTTGATTAAAAAAAAAAAATAAAATAAAAAAAAAAAAAAAGATTTAAATCAAATTTTATTTTTTTTTAATTATTTTGATCCAAAAAAAAAAAAAAAATCACCTGCTTCCTCAGGTTCCTATAAGGGGGTATCCTTCATTAAGGGTAGCCCAAGGGGTATGAAGACGACAGATGTTTATAGTACATTTGGTGTTTCTGCAGCACCACTTTGTCCGGCAATCACCATCAAATGACAGTAATCACAGCCTGGAGGTGTCGTCGGCGGCTGCCTCTTCCTTTACTGCGCACACAGATGTTGCCACACCTCAATCAAAGCAAGCATAGTGCACCACAGACAACTCTGAGCGCCCACACAGATTTGAAATTCAGGTGCAAGTAAAGTCAAAAATGACATTAACAGACCCTTCATAACACATGGCAACTGCAGAAAAAAATTTTGGGGTTCATTGTGGTGCATTAATCAGCCTATACAAATCAATTGGCTGCTCTAATGCAAGTTAACACGCAATATAAAATGTGCATTTAAATACACCTCAATGGATTGTCCTGGGGTGAATGAGTTTTAACAGTTTATTAAATAGTAGACTGGTATGACTACTGCCTTTACAGGGCGTCAACGCTGTTTGTTCTAAAGTGAAATCACACAGTAGCATTGTTACTCTTTGAGAAAGACAGACAGACGAAAAAGACAGACAGACAGACGAAAAAGACAGACAGACGAAAAAGACAGACAGACAGACGAAAAAGACAGACAGACAGACGAAAAAGACAGACAGACGAAAAAGACAGACAGACGAAAAAGACAGACAGACGAAAAAAAGACAGACAGACGAAAAAAAGACAGACAGACGAAGAAGTTTGACATAGACAAAGCCAAACTGTAGTTACAGTGGAGCTCCACCGAAAAGGGGACGCTCTGCTTATCTGCTAACTCTCCCCTCGGCACCTTTCGGGTAAAGTCCGCTCGTGTGTACGCGGCATTACAGGCAATCACGGCAACAGCACTCAAGAGCTGATGGAAACATCGGCCGGGGTACCGACATTGCTGGATTCCGGGACAGGAAAGTGTCCTAATATGAAAAGTCAGCAGCTACCTCCTCTTTAATGCTTACTAAGCAGTCAACAGCAATTGCTTTAAATTTTTTTTTCCAAAAGACAAAAAATAAAGTGTTCACAAAGTTGAAGCTCTAACTCCAAGTATCCTGGCCATCTCGCCGGACCCTTCTGCACAAAACAATGGGGATGCCTGGTGTGGTTGGTGTAGTGGTCTGTACGCCCCCCTGGGGAAGTAGCATTGTGGATGACTGCTATTTATCACTTTGGGGGGGTGTTTTTATATTATTAGCACCAGGATTTTATTTACCTCCACATAATAGCTATTTATTCATTTATATGTGTATCTGAATATTTACCCATTTGAGTACTTTATATTGATATTTTATTTGTTTATTTGGGATTTGATACAGTTTTTTTACACATTGATCAATTATTAGAGCGCATCAATTTTTATATGTTTATATGTATTGTGGATGGTGTCATGGTGAGCCCAGCTGTCCAGCACTGTTTGCACCGAAGGGCTTGGATGCTCCCTCCTCCGCCCCTCCTTCTGCCCGCTTGATTGGTATAGGTGAGTCCAGTGCTGGAGGTGGGCACATAGCCAAAAGTTTACATGCACTGTATCTCCACTGGAAAAGGGGGTACTACATGGATGGAATAATGGTGCTGGGGGATATCAAGGGTGTATGGGGGAAAACAATCTGGGGATCCGGGGTGTATAAGGGTAGCTATAGTGCTAGAGGTATTAGGGATGTAGAGAGGCCACAGTGTAGGGGGTATCAGGGATGTAGTGGGGTCACAATACAAGGGGTATCTTATGGTATATGGCAGTGATGGTGAACCTGGGCACCCCAGATGTTTTGGAACTACATTTCCAAATGTAGCTCATGCACTCTGCAGTGTAGTTGAGCATCATGGGAAATGTAGTTTAAAAACATCTAGGGTGCCAAGGTTTGCCATCACTGGTATATGGTAACATTGCTGGGGGGGGGGGGGGGGGTCAGAGTCCTGGAGGGATATCTAGGGTGTAGAGGGGTCAGAGTCCTGGAGGGATATCTAGGGTGTAGAGGGGTCAGAGTCCTGGAGGGATATCTAGGGTGTAGAGGGGTCAGAGTCCTGGAGGGATATCTAGGGTGTAGAGGGGTCAGAGTCCTGGAGGGATATCTGGGGTGTAGAGGGGTCAGAGTCCTGGAGGGATATCTGGGGTGTAGAGGGGTCAGAGTCCTGGAGGGATATCTGGGGTGTAGAGGGGTCAGAGTCCTGGGGGGATATCTGGGGTGTAGAGGGGTCAGAGTCCTGGGGGGATATCTGGGGTGTAGAGGGGTCAGAGTCCTGGGGGGATATCTGGGGTGTAGAGGGGTCAGAGTCCTGGGGGGATATCTGGGGTGTAGAGGGGTCAGAGTCCTGGGGGGATATCTGGGGTGTAGAGGGGTCAGAGTCCTGGGGGGATATCTGGGGTGTAGAGGGGTCAGAGTCCTGGGGGGATATCTGGGGTGTAGAGGGGTCAGAGTCCTGGGGGGATATCTGGGGTGTAGAGGGGTCAGAGTCCTGGGGGGATATCTGGGGTGTAGAGGGGTCAGAGTCCTGGAGGGATATCTGGGGTGTAGAGGGGTCAGAGTCCTGGGGGGATATCTGGGGTGTAGAGGGGTCAGAGTGCTGGGGGGATATCTGGGGTGTAGAGGGGTCAGAGTGCTGGGGGGATATCTGGGGTGTAGAGGGGTCAGAGTCCTGGGGGGATATCTGGGGTGTAGAGGGGTCAGAGTCCTGGAGGGATATCTGGGGTGTAGAGGGGTCAGAGTCCTGGGGGGATATCTGGGGTGTAGAGGGGTCAGAGTGCTGGGGGGATATCTGGGGTGTAGAGGGGTCAGAGTCCTGGGGGGATATCTGGGGTGTAGAGGGGTCAGAGTCCTGGGGGGATATCTGGGGTGTAGAGGGGTCAGAGTCCTGGAGGGATATCTGGGGTGTAGAGGGGTCAGAGTCCTGGGGGGATATCTGGGGTGTAGAGGGGTCAGAGTGCTGGGGGGATATCTGGGGTGTAGAGGGGTCAGAGTGCTGGGGGGATATCTGGGGTGTAGAGGGGTCAGAGTCCTGGGGGGATATCTGGGGTGTAGAGGGGCCATAGGGCTGGGGAAGTATCAATCTAGCAGATATATATTATATGCACAGGACAGCTTTGTTACTTTATGTATGTAGTATGTTCCCACTGATTATTTGCTGTACAGAATGATTGTTCATGTAGTTAAAGCGGAGCTCCACCCAAAAAGTGAAAGCATCCCTCGTCTGCCTCCTACCTACTTGATGTGCATTTACCTGTGCTGCCTCCATTGTAGGGGCCCCAGAGAATTACTTTGCCCAGGGGCCCATGATGCTATTAAGACAGCCCTGTAACAAACCCCCACCGAACAACCAACCACCACCAACCCCCCCATCCACCATCATTCTAGCCATACACACCAAACTGAGCATGTGCAGCCTGGTTCCAAGGCTCTGTTTCATCAGGAGATGGTTGTGGAAGAAGGGGAGGATCAGAGAAGACAGGATCAAATAGCCCTTTTACACAATGTACACGATTAAACCCCTTAGGTTCCACAGCGAGTACTATATCAATTCAAATGCAAGTGGATAACTGCAAACCAATGTAGTGGAAAACCGGATACTTTATTCAGTCTTGTAAAAGTTAAAGAGATGACAATTGCCATGAGGTTTTTGACCTTACAAAATTGAAGTATCCAGTTTTCTACTACATCGGTGTGCGGTTATCTACTTGCATTTCAATTGCTTTCCCCAAGCGGTGATTCTTCCACTGCTCTGTGGTCCAGTTCTGATGCTCGCATGCCCATTGAAGAAGTTTGTCAGTGGGACACGGTTCAGCATGGGCACCCTGACTGGTCTGTGGCCAAGCAGCCCCATACACAACAGACTAAAGTTAGGTTTTTTTTGTCTGCTTTCAACACATCAACTTCAGGGACAACATGTTTACTTGCTGTCTAATATATTCCACCGACTTTCAAATGCCATTGTAAGAAGATAGTCAATGTTATTCACTTTATCGGTCAGTGGTTATGGCTGATCAGTGTATATTGTGACTGACCACATAGAGTTTTTTTCTGCAGACTTGCACATCCAGGACCTCTACGTTATAATCCTGAAAAGGAAATTTCACTACATGGTGAGTTATTGACTCCGAACAAATATGTTTAAACCAGATGTCCCAGCACTTCCCTGGAAGCATACCTGTTCTAGAAAACTGACTCATAGTTGAGCATGTACAGTATTTGCCATATGGTAGCATTAACCAGTTACTTTACTCAGTGTGCATAAAGTGTGCAATGTTCTTCTAAGCCTGCATAGAGCCCTACACATATCCAATGTAGCACTACCCCAGGTAGGGGTTGCAGATGGCTGGGTTCCCCACTCCTACATAGCCAGGCAAGTAGCATTAATCAGCTTGTATCCAGACAGGAACAGTCAGCTTTTTTAGGTTTTGTTTTATTAGGGGGTAAGAATTTTGATGGGGAATAGGAATTCTGGGGTGCCCAACTTGATAGCAACAAAAACCAGGAACAACTATTATTTACAACTTCAGATTTGGTTCTTATTTATTTCAGGTACTTGTATAGCGCCGTCAATTTACGCAGCGCTTTACATATACATTGTACATTCACATCAGTCCCTACCCTCAAGGAGCTTACAATCTAAACTCACATTCATACATAATAGGGACAATTTAGACAGGATCCAATTAACCTACCAGCATGTCTTTGGAGTGTGGGAGGAAACCGGAGTACCCGGAGGAAACCTACACAGGCACAGGGAGAACATGCAAACTCCAGGCAGGTAGTGCTACCCACTACACCACTGTGCTGCCCACTCACTGTGTTCTTCACTCCCGGACACTGCCAGTCTCCAAGTGAAAAGATGCAACAGCCTCTTAAGGACTAGGAACTTTCAGTCCCTTTAGAATGTAGCATAAAAATGTTGTAAGCTGCATCCTGGGAGTACCTCCAACATCCTTGTAGACACTGGTCCCAGCTCTACCAACTGAAGGAAAAATGCCAGTCTACCCAGCTGACTCTTGAGATCTCCAAGGACAAGGTTAAAGCGATTGTAAAATGATCACCTCGTAAAAACAACCCATTCAGTTTGATAGAAATGGAAATGCAAAACCATTTTTGTATAGATTAAAAAAAAAAAAACAAACAAAACCCAAAAACAACAATTATAAATACCCTTTTTCCCCTTTTTTATACGTGATCACATTCCCTCTGTTTACAGCTGCATAAGAGCTGGAGGGAGGAGAAGCAGCAGCTTCCCAGTGAATGGCTGTGCAGCAGGGGCATGTCAGGACAAGTCTGATCATTGGAGGAGCGCATACCGAGTTCCCAGCACAGCTAGAGAACTGACCACACTATGCTCTCATGTTCAATGTGGTCAGTTTTTAATAGGAAAGCAGACGGACTGTCAGGAACACCGGGGATTTCACATAAAGGGAGCAATACATAGAGAACAGGATACTTTCTCATACAAGTACATGGTACAGCAGGCACATATCAGGAAAATTAAGTTTTGGGGTAACAAACAATTTAAGAGACACTACATGGGGCAGTCCCTCACCTTGCTTGCAAGTCCCCGACTGTGCTGTAGTACTCAGACTGTCCTCATTGCTCCCTTTGCCTCTCAGGGAAGATTCCCTCCAAACTGCTTCTGTTGTCAGGAACCCCCCCAGACCAGCCCAAGCTCCAAACTGAGGCAGAGCCCCTCCCCAGACTAGGGGGGTTTGTCTCAAGCACCACTGATAGTCCCCTCAGCACTCCATCTTCCTCCCGACTCCCCTTGCCAGCATAACTCATCCATACTTTAAAAAAAAAAAACTTTTTTTTTTTTTAAACATTTCATACTTGCCTCCACTGTGCAGTTCGTTTTGCACAGCGTGGCCCTAAACCTAGTCTTCTAGGGTCCACTGACGGCACTCACGCTCCTCCTCGCATCGGTAAACCCCCTAAGAGACGCTCTCTCCTGGGGGGTTACCTTGCGGGCGTGCTCCCGAGTCCAGCATTTGCATCTATAAACACAGAACGCCAGTCCCGGCATCATTGGATTTGATTGACAGTAGCAGGAGCCAATGGCTGCGCTGCTATCAATCTATCCAATCAAGAGCCGAGAACCCCTGGCAGAGAGGAATAGCGCATCTGGTAAGTAAAACGGGGGGGGGGATGCATAAAGGTGAAAAAAACATGAGGGTTTATGACCCCCTTTAAGGGCTGGCTTGACCCCCTGCCAGGCCCACTGTCTGGTGATTAGCCAAGCTCCCCCGAGTATGCAGGTCAACCCTCCAGTTTCCAGAACGTTCTCCAACTTTCCAGAACCAGGAAGAGGCACCAGAGACCTGCCAGGAGTCATCCAGCCCTGAACTCAAGTAAACCCCGACCCAAATTTCATGACTCAGACTTGGCCCTCAGCCAGACTATATTTTGCCCACTCTAACACTAGTAGCACACTAGAGGGTAAAGTGCAAGTACGTTTTTTTTGGGTTTTTTTCACTGCACGCCCCTGGTTGTGGATTTCTACTCCTCACTTTCTCTCTCCTGGTGCAAGCAGTACATGTGCATTTGATCATTTGCACCGCTCTGTAAAACTACAAATCCCAGGAAGCATTATGGCTTCCTACATATCCCATTTTTCCTCCCACTAAAGGGGGGTTTTCTTGTGCCATTACATGGCGGCGCTGACTGCGTCGGCATGTACTACTACTTCTCCAGATGGAGCAGTGGAGGGTGGCTACATTCCCACTTAGTGAGACCAAGTAGAACTAATGTAGCCATCCTCATACCATAGTAGGAACACAGCAACTTTGAAACACAGACTTTGGGAAGCGCTGCCAGATGCTACACAAACTGCAAAATTTACAATGGACTTGAAAAATTATAAAGAGACATACAAATACAAGTTTGTAATATACAAACATTCATAGGTTTTCTTTTTGTATGAGGCATTTGAACACAGCCTGGTCAGTAACAATGCTACTCAAGCACCATATGGATGTTTGTAAATTAAATTCATTGCTTTTCTTATATTGTAGAATATCCTTGTACCTGCTATATGAGCATCCCTGAAGAAGTCGTCAAAACCCAATTTTTGAAATACATCATTGTCTCACTTAATTCACTGACTTTTGGTCAAGGTTTTGGCAAATATCAGTACTGAGACACAGACGTGTTTTGACGACTTCTTCAGGGATGCTCATATAGCAGGTACAAGGATATTCTATTCTACATTAATAGCAATGAGTTTCATATACAGTATCTCACAAAAAGTGAGTACACCCCTCACATTTTTGTAAATATATTATAGCTCTTCATGTGATAACAATGAAGAAATGACACTTTGATACATTTTGATTTGAAAATGGCTAACTGGGCCCAATTTGGACATTCACTTAGGGGTGTACTCACTTTTGTTGCCAGCGGTTTATACATTAAGGGCTGCGTGTGGAGTTATTTTGAGGGGACAGAAAATTTACACTGTTATACAAGCTGTACACTCACTACTTTACATTGTAGCAAAGTGTCATTTCTTCAGTGTTGTCACATGAAAAGATACAATAAAATATTTACAAAAATATATGAGAGGTGTACTCACTTTTGTGAGATACTGTACAAACATACAGATGTTTGCTTTCTGCTGTCTTTTGTGTGAGGCGCTTGAACACAGCCTGGTCAGTAATGCTACATGCTACTCATGCACCATATGGATGTTTGTATATGAAACTCATTGCTATTATAATTGTAGAATATCCTTGTACCTGCTATATGGAGCATCCCTGAAGAAGTTGTAAAAACACGTCGGTGTCTCAATACTGATAGTTGCCAAAACCTTGACCAAAAGTCAGTGAATTAAGTGAGACATTGACGTGTTTCGAAAATAGGGTTTTAACGACTTCCTCAGGGATGCTACGACTTCCTCAGGGAAGGTACAAGGATAATCTACAATATAAGAATAACAATGTGTTTCATATACAAACATCCATATGGTGCATGAGTAGCATTGTTACTGACCAGACTGTGTTCAAATGCCTCACCTTGATGCTCTGTGGTGCCTATCGTGCTCAGTTTGCTAAAGGAAAGCAGGGGGACCAATAGGATCACCAGGGATTTCACATAAAGAAAGCAATACAAAGAACAGGATACAGTCCGGTCCATAAATATTGGGACATCGACACAATTCTAATCTTTTTGGCTCTATACACCACCACAATGGATTTGAAATGAAACAAACAAGATGTGCTATAACTGCAGACTTTCAGCTTTAATTTGAGGGTATTTACATCCAAATCAGGTGAACGGTGTAGGAATTACAGCAGTTTGTATATGTGCCTCCCACTTAAGGGACCAAAAGTAATGGGACAGATTAACAATCATCCATCAAACTTTCACTTTAATACTTGGTTGCAAATCCTTTGCAGTCAATTACAGCCTGAAGTCTGGAACGCATAGACATCACCAGACGCTGGGTTTCATCCCTGGTGATGCTCTGCCAGGCCTCTACTGCAACTGTCTTCAGTTCCTGCTTGTTCTTGGGGCATTTTCCCTTCAGTTTTGTCTTCAGCAAGTGAAATGCATGCTCAATCAGATTCAGGTCAGGTGATTGACTTGGCCATTGCATAACATTCCACTTCTTTCCCTTAAAAAAACTCTTTGGTTGCTTTCGCAGTATGCTTCGGGTCATTGTCCATCTGCAATGTGAAGCGCCGTCCAATGAGTTCTGAAGCATTTTGCTGAATATGAGCAGATATAATATTGCCCGAAACACTTCAGAATTCATCCTGCTGCTTTTGTCAGCAGTCACATCATCAATAAATACAAGAGAACCAGTTCCATTGGCAGCCATACATGCCCACGCCATGACACTACCACCACCATGCTTCACTGATAAGGTGGTATGCTTTGGATTATGACCAGTTCCTTTCCTTCTCCATACTCCTCTCATCAGCTCTTTGGATCTCATATTGAGAGTTGACAGCAACAGATTCCAAATGAAAATAGCACACTTGAAATGAACTCTGGACCTTTTATCTGCTCCTTGTAAATGGGATAATGAGGCAATAACACACACCTGGCCATGGAACAGCGGAGCAGCCAATTGTCCCATTACTTTTGGTCCCTTAAAAAGTGGGAGGCACATATACAAACTGTTGTAATCCCTACACCGTTCACCCGATTTGGATGCAAATACCCTCAAATTAAAGCTGAAAGTCTACAGTTAAAGCAGATCTTGTTCGTTTCATTTCAAATCCATTGTGGTGGTGTATAGAGCCAAAAAGATTAGAATTGTGTCGATGTCCCAATATTTATGGACCTGACTGTACATTCTCATACAAGTACAGCAGCCACATATCAGGAATATGAAATGTCAGGACAGAATGCTATTCTATAGACTACTTTAACACTGGACTACACTCAATCATCCATCCAGTCATCTGGACCAGCAGTACTATACAAAATGACTATTAAAAAGGGCTAAGATTGTTCATTATACAATCGATAAACATTCTGTACAGTCAGGATCAGTCTATGCAGCAGGAATCAAGGAGACCTTGAGCAGATAAAGGACAGACTGAACATTAATGGGGAAATGTTAGGAAGGACATTATCGATGTCATTAGGGGCTTTCAGGAAACAGAACGAGTTATTATTATGTCTCTAGAATTGGGTAGTATTATGAGCTCAGCAAATATTGCCCTACAACAAACTACCTTCATCCATTAACTCATTCTGCATCTTGCTTAGAAAAGACACTCAGCATCTTTTTAAAGTGTCTCTCCGTTCATTAAAGCAGTAATAAACCCAAAATAAAAATAAAAAATAAAAAACCCACACACTTAAAATACTTCAGCTTGCCAGCACTATGTGGTGGCTGCATTTGTTTTCTTTTTTAGGCCAATTTCTCTTTTTTCAACTGATGTCCTGGCAAGTAACACTTCCTGTCTTATAGTGCCCATACAGGTTTCGATAAATGGCAGATTTATTTTCCGATTGATCTCCACTGATCCAAATTGATCTTTAGCCGACAACCCATTCGAGCTACATTATATTGTCAAAAGTTTTGGGACGCCTGCCTTTACACATGCATGAACTATAAATGTCATCCCAGTCTTAGTCCGTAGGGTTCAATATTGAGTTGGCCCACCCTTTGCAGCTATAACAGCTTCAACTCTTCTGGGAAGGCTGTCCACAAGGTTTAGGAGTGTGTCTATGGGAATGTTTGACCATTCTTCCAGAAGCGCATTTGTGAGGTCAGGCACCGATGTTGGACAAGAAGGCCTGGCTCGCAGTCTCCGATCTAATTCATCCCCAAGATGTTCTATCGGGTTGAGGTCAGGACTCCGTGCAGGCCAGTAAATTTCTGCCTCCCCAAACTCGCTCATCCATGTCTTTATGGACCTTGCTTTGTGCACTGGTGCGCAGTCATGTTGGAACAGGAAGGTGCCATCCCCAAACTGTTCCCACAAGTTGGGAGCATGAAATTGTCCAAAATTTCTTCATATGCCGACACCTTAAAAGTTCCCTTCACTGGAACTAAGGGGCCAACCCCTGAAAAACAACCCCACACCATAACCCCCCCTCCACCAAACGATTTGGACCAGTGCACAAAGCAAGGTCCATAAAGACATGGATGAGCGAGTTTGGGGTGGAGGAACCTTACTGGCCTGCACAGAGTCCTGAACTCAACTCGATAGTACATCTTGGGGATTAATTAGAGCGAATACTGCGAGCCAGGCCTTCTTGTCCAACATCAGTGCCTGACCTCACAAATGCACTTCTGGAAGAATGGTCAAACATTCCCATAGACACACTCCTAAACCTTGTGGACGGCTTTCCCAGAAGAGGTGAAGCTTTTATAGCTGCAAAAGGGTGGGCCAACTCAATATTGAACCCTACGGACTAAGACTGGGATGTCATTAAATGTCATGTGTGTGTGTAAAGGCAGGTGTCCCAATACTTTTGAGAATCTAATGTTTAGGAGTGTGTATATGCCATATGGGGGGGGGGGGGGGGGGGAGCGGATTTTGATTGATCATAAGTTATGGTTATATATTTGCCATCATAATTCACCAATCAAATCTTTCCACCATGCAATCTCAAAATCTGAATTCATGAACACAGCATCTCATTGGTGCAGATTGATGCAAAATGATTAATACATTTTCTGCCCTGGTCAATCCACTAAGTTTGATTGAAATAAATCCAAAAAAAAAAATAAAAAAAAATAAAAAAGGGAATGTGTCTATGACCACCATTAGGGTGTCTACACTCTGGATGGAGGAGCAATGGAGACCTTTGGAGAGCAGCATTGTTAGACTGGTGAGAGGGTAGTGTGTTTTAGATCTAGCAAAATGAAGTCTCGTACACACAATGAGATTATCGGCAAATTCGTTTTTGGGGTTTTTTTGCATGCTGGTCTTACATCGAAAAACCAATAATGGGTTATGAAAGCGGAGTGCCGCCCAAAAATGAAACTTCTGCTTTAAGGGAAGGTGACCCCCCTGACATGCCACATTTGGCATGTCATTTTTTTTTTAAACCCTCTTTTTAGAGTGTTCCAACTCCCACTTCCTCCTGGCGCACCTGCGGCGCCAGAAGGAAGTTCCTCTCCCCCCTCCCTCTCGCAAATCTGGGACACGTCACAGGTCCCAGATGATTGCCCGGCCAGTCACAGCGCGGCTCATGCATGCGCAGTGTGTGCTCGGCTGTGAAGCCACAGCCGGGCGCCCACAGTGACAATGCCGGCACCGCAGAGAGGAGGGGGGAAGACTGTCGGGGCTTCGTTTCCCCGCATCGCTGGACCCAGGGACAGGTAAGTGTCCGATTAATAAAAGTCAGCAGCTACAGTATTTGTAGCTGCTGACTTTTAATCTCTTTTTTTTTTTTTTTTTTTTAAGCGGAACTCAGCTTTAAATTTAAGAAAATTCTCATACAACAGAATAAAAACATTCATAAGTGATGTAATGTATTGTACTGTAATGTATTCTTTAACTTCCGAGAATGCGTGCTTTTGGTCTTGTGTTTTTTTTGTCGGACCAATACTGTACTCATTACATGAAAATCATTCATGCTGGCATGATACGAGAATTTTTTTCGTGTTTGTCCTTTCAGAAAATTCCGCATTAACAGTTGGGATTGGCTCTCGAAAGCCACGTACGAACGATCAGATGATCGCTCGAAAAGTATTTCACATCCGTAGTTTCTCATTGTGTGTACTAGGCATTAGATGGACTTAACTAGCAAATTAAAGCAGAACTCCAGCTAACAATTTACAAGCAGTCACAGCAACAGTTTTTCCCCTTTAACCTCTCTTCCAAAAGGAATTAAAAGGTGACCATTGTAAGCACCACTGTTAGTGGTAATTGGTTTGTCTCGACACTTACTCTCGACAGATTGGTTTACATTCCAGCACGATGCCTGTGTGCCAGAATGACTAAACTCCTGCACATGTGTGATAAGTCATCCTGCATTGGCCAATCAAGACAGCTAAAGAAAGACACCAGTGGCAGCCTGTCCATAAGGGGCGCCTCCCCCCTAATCTACATGCAGGGCACCAGACGCATGGATTTCAATGGGGGTTTTTCTTTTTGGAAGCACATGATTAGAGCCTAAGGCTCCAATTGGCTACAAAAAAGGGTAGACTTGGGGCGCAGGGCGCTGTGCCCTGAGCCCACCCAGTTGTGCGACAATAGCGAAATATACGCCATTGTCTTCCTGATTCTCCTCCTGGCCAATCAGGAATCAGGTCCTGAGAGCCAACTTCCTGCTCGACCGGGGAGGAGAAGCCCTGCCCCTCATCTCCTAAGGCAAGGCCACCTTCCCGTCCATCTACGGTGCTGGGGGGGGGGGGAGGGGGAAGAGTTTTGTTTGCTGCCCCGCCCCAAAATACTAAGCACCAGCCACCACAAATAAAAAACGTCTAGATGGCTACACTCTTGTTCTTCACACACTCTCCCCCCCAATGTGTACTTTTGTACCATTGAGCTGCTTTTATGGATGTTCACTGAATAAAATAAAAAAGCTGTGAACAAAGGGGTGCAGTTATCTGGATTTTTTTTTATCTGGATTTTTCATTTGTGGATGTGTAGCACTGGGCGAGCACCCCTCCTGTGTTTGGAAAGTTGATGGCATTTGCTGCCTTACCTTGAGCAGCGACAGAAGTTGACCCTAAAAGAAGCCGAGGAGGAACGGCCGGTGAGGGCATGAAAAAAAAAAAAAAGAAAAAAAAAAAAAAAAAAAAAAAAAAGCAGTCACCACATCTAAGGCCGGTCATACACAGAGCAAATTTCGTTCCTGCAACCACGGGTTACAGGAAAGAAATTCGCTCGATTCTCCCCCATCAACACAGACAGACCGTGTTGATGAAAAAAATCACTCCTGCTGGGCCATGGTCTTCTCCCAGCGGGGAGGGGGGCCGGAAAGCAGTGAATGTGACAAACACTAATGTTTTGTTCAGATAAAAAAAAAAAAAAAAATTCAAAAAAAAAATAAATAAATAAATAAAAGGTTGGTGTTAAAATACAAAATTCACTGCCAGCAGCTACGCATACAGTAGCAGCTGGCTTTTAATATTAGGACACTTAGCTTTTAATTTTTGGAAGGGGAGACCGAAACATCGCTTTAAGTACCACCACTGACACCAATGATATAAGGGGCTATTCTCACCCGGGGGCCACTATCCAACTGACACCAGTGATTCAAAGGACTGCTTCTCTGTTGAGGTTCACTAATCATACCCATGGTCCAAAAGGACTTTTTTGGTCCAGAATTCACTATCCCACTGACACCATTGATTTGGAGAACTAATCTTCCTCGGTAGCCACCATTCTACTGACTCCTATGGTTTGGGGGTTATTTTCTTCTGGGGGGGGGGGGGTTATAATTCCACTGATTCCACTGATTTGAGGGCTAATCTCTCCGTTGTATTGAAGGATAATTTATTTATTTTAATGAATGGAAGGTTTAGGAAGAATTCACTGGGCCCTGGCTGTGAATATGAGTGAAACGTTTAAAATGATACTAAACCCACAACAGTAAAATCAGTCTATATATGCAGTAAAGCATAAGGGGTTAATCCCTTGAATTGTGTAAAAAGGCTGTTTGATCCGGTCTTCTGATCCTCCCCTTTTTCCACAGTCCCCAAACAAAGCCTTGGGGGCACTCTTTACATGCTCAGTTTGGTGTGTATTGCTGTTTTGTTTTGGGAGCGTGCATGTGATCCACACAGGGCCAATCAGCACTGTCCGGACAGAGGGTCAGGGGTCCTGCAGCCTCATAGGACAATCAGGGGAGAATGAAAACTCCTCCTACAAGCTTTAACTAGACACTGATAGAAGTCACAAAACTGCTATATACTGCTGATGAGAAAAAGGTATTTAGCAGTTTATATTTACTAAAATAATTGCATTTCTATGTTCTGTGTACTGTGAGAGACCAGATATAGTGAATGCAGGGTCCTGGGTTTAGTAACACTGTAAAAAAAAAAAAAAAAAAAAAAAAAAAAAAAAAAAAAAAAAAAAAAAAGCAGGGGTCTCAAACTGGTGGCCCCCCAGCTGTTGCAGAACTACAATTCCCATGAGGCCTTGCAAGGCTGACAGTTACAAGCATGACTCCCACAGGCAGAGGCATGATGGGACTTGTAGTTCTGCAATAGCTGGAAGGCTTCCAGTCTGAAACCCCTGCTTTAAAGGGCAAAGCTTGGATTGTGGACACCAGCACCCTCTCATTAGCCAATTATCAGTTTTCAGTGAGATTATGGTTTCTGCAGGCAATTAGGTCTAAAGTATATATATCCTTTACTCTGTGAAATAGCTTACACCTTAAAACTAAATGAAAAAAAAAACAAAAAACAAAAGTAACTTCTCAGGAAGTGGGCGACTAAACGCATTGGAGAGATAAAATCTGATCAGCAAGAATCACAAAACATATGAAGAATGCATGCAACACCTTTTACACTGGAATACATTTTCTTACCAAATATTTGTACAGACCACAGTATTTAGAAACACCTAACTGGCATGTCTACAAGCCATATTTCTTAGCCATTTTGCACAAGTAATCACTTGTTTTGGATTTACATAGACCATACATTTCTTTTTTCTTTGAATAAAGTCAGGAACTGTTGATCTCCCCCATCAGGGGTCCCAAATCAGAGATTTCCCCTTTACTTTCTACCCCAGAGACACAGAAGTATTTACGAGGAGATCTCTTTGAAGCAAAATGGATATCCCCTTCAAGACAGATGTCACCAGAAGAGGTGTCCCCATTGGAATATTTCCTCTCACTTCCTATTACTGCAATTACCCAAAAAGGTTTGATGTTCCATCACTGTCTGTACTAAGAAAAAATGGCCATCAGGACAAAATAGTAACAATCAAAAGAAAATTCACTGCAAGACTTCACCTTTATTGATCGATCATGCAAAAGACATCACAGAGTGCAGAGTACAGTAAAAGTTGACGCGTTTCGCACTGTATTCATAAAGGTTATGAGTAAGCGCTAGCCACAGCGCATCAACTTTTACTCTACCCCACAGGGTCTGGGATGTCTTTTGCATGAAGGAGCAATAAAAAGGTGAAGTGTTGCAGCAAATTCTGGATTTCTTTTGATTATATGTCTGCAGACGAGCGGTGCTAGCACCTTCACCTAAACCCTGGCTATGCTGTGGATGGTTAATGTGCTCACCCGGAGCAGCTCTCTCTTCAGAGGACAAAAGTAGTAACCTCACCAGCAGGAAAAATTAAGACAAAAAAAAAAAAAAAAAAACACATGAAAATCAAAATGTGAAAAACTGCAAGTGTGAAAAAATATATTAAAAAAAAAAAAAAAACACACACACACACACACACACACACACACTTTGGCATTACATACAGTTTAAGCACCTGGTTATATACTTTCCCCTGATAAAGCCATGTAGGTGGTGAAAACGTGTTGGATGTGGGAGCACAAGCACTGCAGTCATTTATTTGATGCTGGTAAGTGCAATAAGGAAAAGAAAGCAGAGAAAAATAGACAGTAGAATAAAAGGAAAGGCAGCCATATATAGTAATGATAAACAGAAAGAAGATGCCAGATGCTGAAAAACGCCACTACAGAGTAGACTCATTTTATTTTAGGCTCGGGGGCAGGTTTTACTTAGTGATTTTATCCCTCTTTATCCTGTTTTTTTTTTGGGGGGGGGGGGGGGGGGGCTGTATTGGGTTTGCATTTGCTTGTATCTATGTAACTCTAGCATGAGCCACACACACATGCAAGTGTTGGCCCTGGTTCACACCAATGCTGTTTTGAAGTGCACAACTTAAAAAGCTGTCCGATTTAATGTGCAGCTTGCCGATATCTGTATTATTATTATTATTATTATTCATGATCTATATAGCGCCAACAGTTTACGCAGCGCTTTACAGTGTATAGGGGGGACAACACAATTACAGTACAGTTCAATACAGAAGGAACAGGAGGGCCCTGCTCGTAGAGTTTACATTGTAAAGGGAGGGGGTGGTGGTACAAAAGGTAATAGATGCAGGATATGATGTAATGGGGGTGGCTCGGGGACAGTTATTAGGTGGGTGTGGGATAGGCTTCCCTGAATAAGTGAGTTTTCAGGGATCTCCTAAAGGTGGACAGGGTAGGGGCTGATCGAACATACAGAGGCAGGGAGTTCCAGAGGATGGGAGAGGCCCTGGAGAAGTCCTGAAGGTGAGCATGGGAGGAGGTAACAAGGGAGCTAGAGAGCAGGAGACAATTTGGGCGATATCTGCAGATGTGGTTGGTGATGTAGATGGGGGCGATGTTGTGGATGGCCTTGTATGTTATGGTTAGCATTTTGAATTTTACATGGTGGGGTAGGGGAAGCCAGCGAAGGGATTGGCAGAGAGGGGCAGTAGTCACAGATCGGTTAGTGAGGTGTATTAGGCTAGCAGCAGAATTCATATCTGTATGACTTTATTTAATAGATGTCAATGCACGACACACTGAAATGGTGAAGGAACCTTTTTCTGATTTTCAGCAATTTAAATGGTTCCCATGCCACGAATGGAGTGCAACTTGCATGTGACTTTGAACTGTCAAGTCACATGACAAGTCTCACTGGTGTGAACCAGGGAATATTTTGCTATTTTTTTTGTACTGCAGTTACTGTGTATTTTTTTTTTCCCCGAAAATATGCAGAATAAAAAATAAACAGAAATAGAACTGATAGATAAAAATAAGAGAAAAAAAAAAAAATCTAAAAAAATTTGAAGCCAAGTAGGAAAAAAAGGGACAGAAATAATCAGGTATTAACGCAACTAGAAAATAGAGATGAAAAACTATTCAGTGAGATAGGGAAAGACTGGACTGGACTACAGAATAAATAGTGAAGTCCAAAAAGGAAAATTACTCCACAATCAGCATTAAGAGATTACAGTGGCATAATAGACAACAGGCAGGTGAAAAAAAAAAAAAAAAAAGTTAAATAGATTATTAAAATAAAATAAGGTTCATTTTGGGTCAGTGGAGTAGACAAGCCATAAAAGAAGGATATCTATCATCTATCTATCTATCCACACATACATATACACACACATCAATACATGCATTAACACCTATTTCTCCCCCCCCCCCCCTTTTTTTTTCTCAGAAGGGTCAAACTGAAAAATGGTTGAACCAATAAAAGTGTCAATTATGTGTAAAGAGGCTGGTCATCACTTGTCATCTCTTCCCCAAGTGTCCCCGAATTTCACTCTGCAATAAATTCCTCCAAATGACTCTTGATATATTCACCATACTACTATACTCTGGATAAGAGTATTCACATGACATTTAATAAATGCCATCAATGAACCCATCTAGATAAACACAGAACTCTGGGGGAAAAAAAAAAAAAAAATCTTACCGAATACCATCCTAAATAAACCCTGTAATAAAATTGCATAAAAAAAAAAAAAAAAAAAAAGAAAAAAAAGAAAAAAAGAGAAGGTCTAAACTTTAGGTCTAAATTTAACTCAAATAAGAAAATGTCTTACTTTACACGCTCATCCTCCGCCTTCTTCAGCTCAGCATCTCTGTTGAGGACTTTCAGGATCGCCTCCTGCTCGGCTTCCGTTAAAAAGCTGAGATCAATCATTTTGCGTTCCAGAAATCAATAGCAGTGTACGTAGAATACGAGAATGATCGTCTTGCAGACAGTCTCGAAGGAGGCCGGTTGAAGTGCAAGAATACAGCCCAGTCCACTCCTTGGTCTCTGAAGAACCACTGAGCATTACTCTCAGGCAGCAGAATTTTGGGAAGCAGCCACGTTATCGTTTGCAAAGTCACATGCTCCACATCTGGACATTTCAGGTGTCACTTATGGTAGACGTTTCCAAGCAGAGGCCAACATATGACACATCACCTAGGAAAAAAAAAATAAATAGAAAATTAAAAAAAAAAAAAAAAAAAAAAACACATTGTAGACCATGAGTTGCTAGATTACTTTATAGACAGACACAGAAGTGCCAATTCACTACAGACATGTATGTTAAAAAAAAAGGGAATTTGGAACTCAAAATGGGCAATCTGCAGTCCAACCACCAATGCTTGTCCCGTATGCTTACATCACATTAAATCAACAAGTTAGAAAACCTTTTTTTATTTAAAGCTGCACTCTAAGTAAACAGCTAAATACACAAAACAAAATACTTATACAAGAGCGGTTTTACCAGTCAAAAGACTTTACTGTGCGATTTTGGTAGGAATGCATAGCAATGCAAAGGGGGACCAGATCTTTCTCTGATGCAGTTTCACTTTAACTTACAGGTCCTCTCCCTACCTCCACCCTGGAGAAGCAGCAAACCGAGCTCATTTCTGCATTTCTGGCTGCATTCACTCCTGAGTTTTTTTGCGTTATTTTTGGGGTGTTTCTGTACAGTGCTTTGCACGTGCTTTGGAGCTTTGGCATTTTTGTATTAGCCAATAAAAAAAAAAAAAAAAAAAAAAAAATAGTAATAAGAATAATATTTATTAATAATGTGTTACATCATTTGTTGCTATGCGTTTCTGCTTTCAGTTGCTTCAAAAATGCACCAATCTGCCCGAATCAAGCTATAAAAGTAGCTCCAAAACGTTGAGATTTAGGACTTAAATGTACACGCCTATATTTTGCTGCGTTTTGCGGCCGGCTGTCAAAACGTTCCCATCCTGAACGAGATTCTTCCTTGTTCAGGAGAGGGAGGTTGAAGCTCCCCTAACTGCAGCAGCTCCTAAACTCTGGTAAAAGTCTATGTGCACATGGAGACATAGGAGTCGATTTACCAACGGCAAATAGATTGTGCACTTTGCAAAGTGCAGATGCTCCAGAGCTTAGCAAATAAGGCAAGGCTTCATTTTGAAAAGAGTACCCAATCACGTGCAAGAAAAAAAAAAAAAAGCATTTTTGCTTGCACATGATTGGATGATGGAAGTCAGCAGAGCTTCTGCTCATTTACTAAGCTCTGAAGCAACTGCAAAATGCAGTCTTTTTCTCTTTAGTAAATCAATTTTGACACAAAAAAAAAAAAAAAAAAAAAAACACGCCAAAAGCTCCTAAACTCAAGTTTAGGAGCTGTATTGTACGCCTTAGGCATTTTGGAGTTATGAACCACCACCATAGAAAATAATGAATATTGTTCTCCCCGAGTGTTTTGTGCTTCCAGCTACAAAATTCTCAGGTGTGAAAAGGGCAATGTGACAGAGTCCCCAAGCAGCATACTCTTTACACTGCAGCATGCCCGATTGGCACCCTGCCTATTCTCTAAACTTTGATAAGCAGGAACTGCAAGAGCCAAAATTGGGTGCTTGCATTAAAAATAAATAAAAAAGGTGAAAAATAATGTCAGGACAAGTCTGATCATTGGAGGAGAGCAGGCTGCATTCCCAGCATAGCTAGAGAACTGACCAAGATGTGCTCTGCTTAGTGTGGTCAGTTTTTAATAGGCAGAGGGGAGGCAGGAACACCAGGGATTTCATGATACACAAAGAAAGCACTACAAAGAACGGGATACTTTTTCCATAAAAGTACATGGTACAGCAGACACACAATCTAACAGCAACGTTAAAAACAAGGGCTTTAGTTGCACAAATTTGTATGGGGACACACTGGATACCTTCAGCTGCCATTGTGCCCTTTTTCGGTGTCCTGCGAGTCCCTGTACCTTTAAAAGGAGGGGTTGACTCTCTGCAGGCAAACCTTACTCTATTCACCGATATATCTATACACTTCAATTTGGGAGACTCAAAATTATAGAGTTAGGGTCGCAGTACATTGGGGGTGCCTTGAAGCTTACACGTTTGAAAATGTGAGCAGCTAAACCCCTTGTTTTTAAAGGTTACCGTTAGTAAGACTCAATTTTGTTTTGTTGCAGGCTAGCTGGTAAGTGAGCTGGGAATTTGTTTTGGATTCCTTCTAGCTACCCTGCAGTACTTTTTTTATAGATAGATAGATAGATAGATAGATAGATAGATAGATAGATAGATAGATAGATAGATAGATAGATAGATAGATATATCTATATCTATCTGGGGTGGGGGTGGGCTATTTTATTTCAAAAAGAATATAAAACTTGTACATACCAACTACTGGGAATTAGTTGTTAATTAGGGTTTAGATAAAAGTTTCCAGCAAACGATTGTTTCGATAAGGTGATTTTTTTTATTTTTATTTTTTTAATGGTGTACGCATACTGTAAAGTGATGCAACTTTTTTTTTCTCCAAAAAAGAAAAAAACACCTTTAGCTGACACTTCAGTGTGAAAAATGCTCTTGAACATCCAAAATTTAGTAGTAACCCTGTCATGAGGAAAGTATGAAGGTTGCCAATACTGGGAAGCTCTGCCTGGTTTCAATACCTTTGATTCACAAACCCAGAAAATGCATGCTACATATTGTAATGGAAATTTGTAAGTTCTGTATATAAAAATTGTATTCTATTTTGTATGTATTGCACACTGCCCTCACGGCACTAATAATGTTTTCAGTATGTTTGCATTCTTTCGAGTCCTGATTAGAATTAGCCTGCCTATGTTACGCCCCTTGTTACCATGAATGTACAATTGTAATATTAATGTGATACGTAATTATGTGTAAAAAAAAACCTTCAATTGCGTCATAATAAAGCAGAACAGTTATTTGGAAAGATGCTGAGCATATCTTTTGTGTCTCTTCCCTACTGCAGTAGTTATTAATTTGGAACCACTAATCAATATGATAGGAGTTGCCCATCTATAAAAATGTCCGGATCAATATTAATTACAAAAATAAATAAAAAAACATTTAACAAAAAAAAAAAAAAAAAAAAAAAAAAAAGAAGGGGTGAGCGAGAATTCCTTAGCTCTATATTTGTTCCAAGTCAGATTCTGAAAGCTTTGAAGCCAAAGTGTTAGTATGACAGCCAGGGAACATTCTTAAAAAGGAGAGGTCAACCACCCATACTTTTCTCATGACCCAATCACTCTAACCTGGTCTTTTATCCAACACACCAACATACATTCCCCTTAAATGAACTCTTGAAAAAAAAAAAAACTCAACAGAACTCTCAATATAAACCCTTAACACCTAACTTAACCCCTTAAAAATTCTAAGCTTACCACCTTCAAATACATACACATCTTATCACCAACAGCATCAGTTCACCCTGCACTAGAATCAGAACCCTGTCCCCATGCCAAAAACTAGCTGGGCAGTTACTGGTGCAGAAAGCAAAATGATTTAGTAACATTTTTACTTCTCCACGCGTTCGCTGTGGGCTCGATGCCAATATACAAGGTTAATCACCAAGTCAATAATTTGTAAAGCTTAAGAGATGACCGTAATACGCAAAAGTATATTACAGTATGGTAAGAGGTTTGTGAGTATGTATAATAGGGTTATTCAAATCAGGGCCTTCTTTAATATTGATTGGACCCTGGGCAAACATTTTCCTGGGCCCCCACTCTGAGACATACAATAATTAGCAGCTAGAAACAAAATCTGTTTACTGCAGATCAGGCAGCGAAAGATTACGTTGAGGGGTGCACAGCCTGCAGGGTTGAGGGGTGCGCAAATAAAAGAAAACAAACCCACCCTAAATATTCGATACGAGTGTTGAATCTTTTTAAATAATATGGTGTCATGCTCTCATGGAATAATCCATATGCCCATTGCATACGTTTCTGGGGAGAGCTCTAGGGTACTGGGTGCTGTAGCAACCACCATGTAGAGACTGGATCATGAAAGCCACAAAGAATATATTTGCCAGTACACCACAGATTTTCAAGTTGAGTCCAAATTTTTTTTATTAAAGCATGATCACATCAAAACAAGAGTGCAACGTTTCGGAGTCACGCAGGACCCCTTTGTCAGGCATGCAATTTTAAAATACGTGAAGTGCTGGCAAGTATATTCATTGATGCCCGCATAGAAAAACCCCCAAAGTTTACTTTGGGTACAGAATTATGGCCCAACCATCACATATGGGAGATACCCGATAACTAACCCTCAATGTAACTCTAACACCTAACCTTTCATTCATAACATTTGAACCAACCCTAAACCTTACGTCTCCAAGCACTGAACCTAAAAGGCCAGCCTACTCTAGTCCCCAGCCGAATCCCGAATACTGCCAGACAGCTCTGCTACTGGGGCTGTGGATCAGTTTCCAGAACTGGAATATACATTTTTCTGTGTAGGATTGTTCTCTTTTGGCTCTGACAACTCAAAGTTTTCTTTAGGCAAGTACACTAGCGTTTGTGGACAAGTACAGGGTGTTAAGGACAATTTCAATTATAGCCTCTCTACAACCTGTGTGTAGCTCACAATACCTTTGAGCCCCATTCCTGAAGTCTTCCCTGTGCAGCCCAGATCGAACCCTGCATCTACTGCACAAAGCCTCATTCATTCCCATCGATGGGGACAACCAAAAATAAATGAAGGTCTTTGGTTAGAATTTTCCCCTTACGGTCTGTCCTAACGTCACAAAAAAAAAAACCCATGCAAGGAGGTCTCTCCAGTTGAAATATATATAAAACCCCCCTTTTAGTGTTGCAGTATTCACATGTTGAATAGGCTGACAACGCACATTGAACCAGACATGCACCACACGGTTTCATGCCTTGTATACTGACATTTTTTGTCTGCCCTTATGCCAGAGTTACAAAATGGAAAAATGGATAAATGGATACAGACCACAATGTCTGAAAGTAGTTCCTAAACTTCCCCACTGAATTTAATTTATAAAAAAAAAAAAAAAAAAAAAAAAAAAAAAGCCCCCCCCCCCCCCCAACATTACACACAACACTAAAAAAAAAAACTAGATGAAGTTGACCATTTTGTCATCCCTTGGCTGATCCATAGCTCCCAACTGTCCCTGATTCCGAGGGACTGTCCCTCATATGGAACAATGTCCCACTGGCTCCTCATTTGTTCCTCATTTTGGGCTGATCTATATAGTTTTATATAAAATGCACTTTTTATCTTTCAAAAAAGTGTTTCCCAGTGCTAAACCTTTTATCCAATTTCTTAATGGCTACATTTGTACATTTCAAAACCAGTATAAAAAGGAATAGTAGAAGTTAAAAAAAAAATAAAAAAACCACAAAGCACTTGTGGGTTAACTACTTTTTTTTTTTTTACGTATAGTATTCCTTTAGGGGGAGTGGCAGGGTGTGTGTCCTATGCCTACATACATTTTCTAATAGGTGTCCGTCGTTCCCTTCCCAAAGTTGGAAGGTATGCTGATCAAACCATGTAAAGTACCATCTCAAAACACAGAGTGATCAAAATCCAGTAAAGACCAAGTTGGACCTTTTCACTTTAGCCAGCAATTTATCTTGACATTTACAAAATCGGGAGCTATGACGCTGCTAGCCACACCCATGCCATGCGCCATCAAGTAGAACGCATATCAACTGTAAGGATGAAAACCAAGGGTGGCGAATGTGCTAGAATAGGCTGAGTATACAGTAGCCACCCTAAAGAAGAAAAAAGTAAAAATCCCAGGAGTTCTGCGGGTAAGAACAAGACAACACAAGTCTTCTTGATGTTGGGCACTGCACAACCAGTTTGATAAATTGCCTTTAGTTTTACTATGTCTGAGGATTTCCACAATACACCTGCAGGTAAATTTGCTTTAAGCTTATTGTAGTCCTAATCTAATCACTCCCAACATTCTGACCTCCCAACAATCTGACCCCCCTACCCCCAGGCCGTGCTCATTTTCCTAGACTACATAGAACAAACTTCCCCTGTGCAACCTTGTGTAAACCCTTTCATTATATAAAGATTTTAAATCTCATTTCGCCCTGTAGCTTTTTTCCTCTGCGTTAACCAAATAGCAGCAGTCAATGAGGCTTTTTTGTTAGGATTAATTGTTAAGAAGGACTAGGAAACAATTTAACATGCAAGTTATGGATTACAGAAAATACATACTAGGCCTAGATATGATAAGGGGAAACCTTAGAGGAGAATGCTTTGTCACAATAACCCACATGTTCCTGGCAAATAATACTTTTTTTTTATATTAAAAACACAGGAAAAAAATAAAAATAAAAGTATGTATATTATTTATGGTACTTATATAGCGCTGTCAGTTTACGCAGAGCTTTACATATACATTGTACATTCACATCGGTCCCTACCCTCAAGGAGTTTACAATCTAAGGTCCCTAACTCACATACATATACTAGGGCCAATTAATCTACCAGCATGTCTTTGGAGTGTGGGAGGAAACCGGAGTACCCGGAAGAAACTAGAGCTGCACGATTCTGGGAAAAATGAGAATCACGATTCTTTTGCTTGGAATAAAGATCACGATTCTCTCACGATTCTCAAAAAAATAATTTTATTTTAAAGATAAAGCCATGTCAGTGCAGCCTTGCCCCAGTGCAGCCTTGCCCCAGTGCAGCCTTGGATCCCCTGTACTGGCTTCCAGGGCTTCAAAATCGCCGACCGCGATTTGAAAATGGCGCCGCCGGCGCCAAAGTACACAGAGCCGGTCCTCGGCTCTTTCCGGCGGCTCTCGTTCAATTTCGGCTCCACTCGTAGTCCCGAGCGGAGCTATCCGAGTAGGTTCGGATAGCTCCGCTCGGGACTATGAGTGGAGCCGAAAGTAAACGAGAGCCGCCGGAAAGAGCCGAGGACCGGCTCTGTGTACTTCGGCGCCATTTTCAAAACGCTGGTTCCCGGCGGCTTCTCCTCCGATCAGCCTGTTCAGGCTATTAAAAAAAAAAAAAAAAAAAATCGAGATAATCCAGACTGTAGATCGCGGGGGGGTGAATCGAAATCGCGATTCTATGTACGATTAATCGTGCAGCTCTAGAAGAAACCCATGCAGGCACAGGGAGAACATGCAAATATATATATATAAAAAGGGGGGGGGGGGGGGGGGGGGAGAGAAATAGGTGGAGGATCCATTCTCAGAAAGCCGTTCTCCCTACAGTAAAGGTGACCAGGTGGCTGTAGAACTGCCCAGATCACATTTACTGAATAATCGATCACCTACTGTAAAAATTCTCAAGCTCATAGCTGCAGCCATGATCTTGGTATAACCACTTGCATCCAGGACCTTTTTATATGCATGTTCGGTGGACAGCAAGTGTTTAACCCCTTAAGGACTGCCCCACACAGATATACTGCAGCAGGGCGACCCTTCAGCACGAAATCACATACCTGTACATGATTTCGTGCACTGGTTCTGGGACACGTGCGCGCCGGCGACCTGCTCCCGCTGTGATTGGACACAGCGGGAGCCAATCCCCGGATCTAGAGGACCCGATGTCCGCCAGGACCCGTCAATCTTCCCCTGGAGAGGCAGAGCGACGGTCTGCGTACGCAAACAAGGCAGACCACCGTTCCATGAGAGGGGAAGACTGAGATCTTTGTTTCTGCTAAGCAGAATAAGGGATCTCTGTCTTCCCCCAGTCAAAGCACCCCCCACACAGTTAGAAAGCACCCCCTAAGAGCACATTTAACCATTTGATCGCCCCTGATATTAACCCTTGCCAGTGTCATTAGTACAGCGACAGTGCAAATTTTTTTTTTTTTTTTTTTAAAAAGCTTTGTAAAGATTGCCTGGGAAATTAACTACATGCCATATTATAGACAAGACCTGTTTGAGACCAAGCGTCCCTGTCGGCTGTATTTGTTTCAGAACAGACAGGGATAGTAGGAAACAATTTATTATTTGCAGGGGGAACGACAGAACAGCACTTCACAGCTATACTGTAACTTAACCTGCGTGACAGTGCATTTTTTTTAGCACTGATAACTATTGGTGTCACTGGTCCCCAAAAAGTCACTTAGTGTCCAATTTGTCCTCCGCAGTCCCGCTAAAAAGCACTGATCGGCGCCATTACTAGTAACAAATAAAAATTCCATAAATGTATCCCATAGTTTGTAGACGCTATAGCTTTTGTTTTTTTACATTTTCTTATTGGGTATGTTTTATAGCAGAAAGTAAAAAACACTTTTTTTTTTTTTTCAAAATTGTCGGCCTTGTTTATAGCGCAAAAAATAAAGAACCACAGGGACGATCACATACCACCAAAATAAAGCTCTATTTGTGGGAAAAAAGGACATCAATCTTATTTGGGTAGATCGCACGACCGCGCAAATATCAGGTAAAAGAACACAGTGCCGTATCGCAAAAAATGGCCTGGTCATGAAGGGGGGTAAATCTTAAAAACAAAGAAAAAAAAAAAAAAAAAAAAAAAAAAAAAAAAACCACACATACACACACTTATAAACCATACCCCATAACAGGAAAAAAATAAAACACACAACACTAAAAATGTGTTACTGTACCAACATTTGCTATGAAGCTAAAGGCATTGGCATTTTATTCATCCCCTTATCCATCTTAGGTTACAGAACATTCCCTACAGTATTCAACAGTTGACTTTCAGCAAGGAGTCAGGACACTGGAAAATATATCCAGGAGCACAACATTCTCTATGAGCTACAGTACTGATCGACTGTTGAAAAAAACAAAAAAAAAACAAAAAAACAAAAAAAAAAAAAAAAAAAAAAAAAAAAAAACACTTTACATAATGATAGGGGAATTTTTCTAGCTATACTCCTGTGTAAATAAACATTCCCTTGGAGACTTTGCATAATTTTGGCTTGCCTCTATAGTGCAATAAAGGAGGAGATCTAGAAAACACTCAAACCAAGAGGAAGGCAGGTAGGGGGGGGAAAAAAAAAAGAAAAAAAAACATTTTAGAAGAAGGAAGATCGAAAGCGATCTGGAGATTAAAAAGCGTGTCTGGAACCGACTTACACAAGGCAGGCAGCAGTCCCATGATGGGAGCCCGACCCTCGACTGAGGCCGTCAGGACAAGACGTTTCTAGTCAACAAGTTGCTGAACACTGACTCAACCTGTTCCGGTTCTGCAACATTCATTAAAAACTAGAATCTAAGCAGTTATGCCAGAGAAAAAAAGGCAAGCATGTAAAATATGCCTTTTGTGGTTTTGAGCTGTCACTAAAATTGTATTCAAAAAGTGTCAGGCTGGGTTCACATATGAGCACGCATCGGCTCACAGCTGGAGTCCGGTTCACCGTTTCAGGTCCGATTTCAGCCCAAAATTTTTGTCTGAATTCGGACAGGAAACAGACCAAAAGGCGCACAGCATTCCCGTGCAAATCGCACCAAAGCCACCGCGGAGATACGTGAACCGACTCCATAGAGAGCCAGTCACAATCAGCTATTGCAAATTCACACTAGTGTGAACCAAGCCTCAATCTCACTGATGGGAGCAAAGTGTGTCACCATTTATTGCTCAACTACTTCCGGACCGCCCACAGTCGTTATTCGTCGGCTGTTTGAAGAGGAATAACGTTATGGCAGCAGCTAGCTGCCATAACCCCGGTATCCTCTTCAGTGATCGGTCTGGTTTCAGCTAAAAGTGATTTTATCTGCCGCAAGATTACTTTTATCAGCGGCAGGAGAGGGCTCCCGCCGCGCTCCGGTGCCCTCTGTCGCTTATCGGAGCCATCGGCAGCGGCGGAGGCGATCGGATCTTCACCCTTGCTGGGCATGGAGACGAGTGAGGGGAAGATGGTCCCCACCCGTCTCCATAAAAATGCAGGGCGGAAGCAACGTCACTTCCCCCATAGCTCTTAAGGGCCATTTTTTTATTATTTCTTTTTAAAAAAAACATTTTTTTATTTTTTATTGTATTTTAGTGTAAATATGAGGTCTTTTGACATCTGATCTCCTATTTAAGAGGTCCTGTCATGCTTTTTTTCCTATTACAAGGGATTTTTACATTCCTTGTAATAGGAATAAAAGTGACATTTTTTGTTTTTAAAAAAAGTGTAAAAAGAAAAGAAAAGAAAAGAAAAAAATTTAAATGTTTTAAACGCGCCCCGTCGGGACGAGCTCGCATGCAGAAGCGAACACATACGCGAGTAGCTCCCGCATATGAAAACCGTGTTCAAACCACACATGTGAGGCATCACCGCGATCAGTAGAGCGAGAGCAATAATTCTAGCCCTGGACCTCCTCTGTAACTCAAAACATGCAACCTGTAAAAATTTTTAAACTTTGCCTATGGAGATTTTTAAGGGTAAAAGTTTGTCGCCATTCCACGAGCAGGCGCAATTTTGAAGTGATGGGTATCAATTTACTCAGCGTAACATTATCTTTTACAATATCAAAAAAATAAATAAAATAAAATTGGGCCAACCTTACGGTTGTTTTATTTAATTAAAAGAAAGTATTTTTTCCCAAAAAATAGTGCACTTGTAAGACCGCTGCGCAAATACTGTGCGACAGAAAGTATTTCAGCGATCGCCATTTTATTCTCTAGGGTTTTAGAAAAAAAAAAAAAAAAAAAGAGAAAAAAAAAGATAATGTTTGGGGGTTCTAAGTAATTTTCTAGCAAAAAAAACAAAAACTGTTTTTAACTTGTACACAACAAATCTCAGAAAGAGGCTCAGTCTCTAAGTGGTTAAAGACCAGGGTCGACAAATTAAGGCCCAAGTCTAACAAAAAAAAAAAAAAAAAAAAAAAAAAAAAAAAAAAAAATAGTATTTAATAGTTTTGTACCTCAGAATTGTATTGCGGTTTCCCATGTACCCTGGCTTATGGGAGTTGGAGACCCATTTCTCAGGCATTGGGACAAACTGTGGAAACTTGAAGTGCGAGTGTTTTAAGGATTCTGATGAGGGTTCAGGGGTCTTCAAACTTTCTAAATAAAAAAGGGCCAATTTATGGTCCTTCAGACTTCGGGGGGGCACCCAGACTGGCAAGCAGGAATGGAAATTTTCCTGGCATCAGTGGGAGTAGACATCAGCACATTTGGTATAAGGGGGGGGGGGGGGGGGGGCAGTGCCCCATTGTTAATATAATTAGGAGGAATAGTGCCCAATTATTGGTGTCAGTCAGAGAAATGGTTTCTCATTGTGGATGTCAGTCGGCAGAATAGTGTCTGGTATCGGTGGGAGGAATAGTACCACAAGTGCCAGATAAAGTCAAGCAAAGAGCCACGTCTGTTCCCCTGGGCTGCAATTTGGAGACTACTAATGTAAGGTTTCATTTTAAATTAAATTAAACGGTTGATATACATGTATACTTTTGACCACATTGCGTGTGATGTGAGCCCAAGTTTCCATTATGAAAAATAAAAAGAACGCAAGAATGTAAACATATACATTTCAATTATTTAACTTGTATCATGAAAGTCCCATAATATTGGTAAGCAGGGGCGTTGCTAGGTCTACAAAAGATCTGGGGCTAGAGCCCATATTAGTGTAGTAAAGACAGTCATACGCTTGGGCGGGCATACACATGTATATACAGTAATGTGTGTGTGTGTGTGTGTGTGTGTGTGTATATATATCCCCAGAGAGCCCCCCACTTACATCAGAGTCCCCAGAGAGCCTCCTCCTTACATCAGGGTCCCCAGAGAGCCTCCTCCTTACATCAGAGTCCCCAGAGAGCCTCCCGCTTGCATCAGGGCCCCCAGAGAGCCCCCCACTTACACGAGGGTCCCCAGAGAACCCCCCCTTCCTTGGGGACCCCTTCAGAGACTCGGGGCTATGGGCCCCAGATTCGGGGCTATAGCCCCAAAAGCCACCCCCTGACGACGCCACTGTTGGTAAGCATTATATGAAGAGGACTTAAGATGACCAAAAAACTTTTAGCACTCTGGGAACCAAAAAGCGTCACCAAAAGGTTTAGAAGTTCGAGATATTTACAGTCACAGACTTATATGACTTTTTGGGGCCTCTGAACGTCCCACAGATTGTGGTTGTGATAAAGGGGCTCCCAATTGTTGTTGCATACGCAATGCCATCTATTTTGTCACTAGCACCCACCATCGAGAAAAGATCAAGTTCTGTGCACTGGACTATGGGCTCATTTTTTTTATATCACAAATAGCAACACCTGTTGCCAACTACGCATCAGTCTCTAATTCCCAATTACATCTGGGAAATCGCTTCATTGCCCAGAATCCTCTCAATAACTAGGCAGCTCCTTTATCAACTGCCAAAAGAGCTGCTGGGTCAATCACAGCTGGCACTGATGCAGCACTAAATGAGATACAATTATATAAAAAGAGATGAAAACCGCACTGGTCGCCTTCACATGACCCTACAAGAAAGATAATGAAGCATTGGCAATGAAAACCTGTCCAATATCTGCCCTGCAGTTCTGTAATTACAAGGTTACCAGAAAAATTACCAGTTTTACCAGAGCCTGTCATTAACAGCAACAAGCAAAGGACTTCAGACTGCTACCACTGAGCCAATACAGCCAAATGTATACTTCTACTGAACAAAATACCCTTAGGAATGCAACAAACAAGGTGATAACCATGGAAAGGAAGTGGAGGATACTCCTTAGTCAGCCAGCTAAACCAACCTTTACGTAGCAGTAGATTGCTAAAATTAGTCAAACTTTAATCTGCACGGAAGTCAGTTGCAAAACACAAAATTGGTGGTCAAAGTGACTAATATTTTTTTTTAACCCAATTGAGGTTTTGTATTTTATGCAGAGAAGAATTTGGCAGTCCTCCAAAAAAAAAGACCAAAATGGGCCATTAAATACGCTGTCAATGCAGTGAGACTGTCAATGCATGCAATCTGCAATACAAAAAAAAAAAAAAAAAAAAAAAAAAAAAAAAAAAAACTTTCAAGTTCTGAAAACGTGGGTAAAATTTGAATCTCAACACTACTGGACTGAGCTGTGCAATAGTTAAATTAATCTGGTTTATGTATATTTTGGCAAGGTCTTAAATAGCTTGGTTCAAATCACCATTTCTTTTTTTTTTTTTAGGGCGATTCAGACCCTTCCGGGTCCATGTGCCGTTTTAAATGCACCAACTGCAGCAAGACGAGCGTTCCTTTGAATCCACCACAATGGATCAAGAACGAAACCTGCATGGAGGCATTACTGTGGACTAATGCCGCGTACACACGGTCAGACTTTGACTGGACTGGTCCGGCGGACGCCGACGGACCAAATCCGGACAATCCGATCGCGTGTGGACTTCACCGGACCTTTAGCGGACTTTTCCAGTCGCAAATCTGACGGACTTTAGATTTGGAACTTGCTTCAAAACTCTGCCAGACCCAGAAATCCGCTCGTCTGTATGCTAGTCCGACGGACAAAAATCAACGCTAGGGCAGCTATTGGCTACTGGCTATCAACGTCCTTATTTTAGTCCGGTGTACGTCATCACGTACGAATCCGCCGGACTTTGGTGTGATCGTGTGTAGGCAAGTCCGGTTGTTAGAAAGTCTGCCCAAAGTCCGCCGGACGGGCTGTCGGACTTTTGTAGCTGAAAAGTCCGACCGTGTGTACGCGGCATAAGGGGCCAAGTCTTTTGGAAGCCTGCCTTATAACCCTTTCCAGTCTTATGAGCTTCAATGACCCTTCTTCGTAGGTCCTCTCAATTCCCTTTTGATTAGGCCATGCTGCACATCAAAAAAAAAAAAAACTGCATTAACCACTCCGGCACCAGAAGACTTTACCTCTTTCATGACCAGAACTTTTTTTTATTTTTTTTTATTTTTTTATTTTTTAGTTATTCGGTATTGCGCTACTTTAACCACCCTATAAGCATATTTACTGCTACGGGTTGGTTCTCCTGTGCAGGATCGCTTGTGTGTGAGAATAGAATACATACACACACACACACACACACACACACACACACGTGATCCTGCAGTTCCGCCTAGGGGGCACACGTGGGCCACCTCTGCTGTGATCCGATCTGCTAAAGGGGGCTTCCAGTTTGATAAGCCCCTTGCCCGCAGACAACCACTGGCCAGGGTTGTGGGGAAGAGGCCCTTGTCCCCAACATCAAAGCACGCGTCCCCCCCCCCCCAATGTTGAGGGCATCAGGCTGCATGCCCGGATAAGGGTCTGAATTTTGGGGGTAGCGCCCATGACTTAAAAACAAAAAAAAAAAAAAGAAAAAAAAGCTGATTGGTTTCTATGCAGAGCTGCACTAGGATTTTGCACTCTCCAATCTTAGTAAATCAACCCCAATGTCCTCCTAGAAGTTCTTCTGTGAATGACATTTAAAATATATTTTTTTTAAACGGGACATTGCAATGTGATATGCAGGGCGTTTTATTCAGATTTACCAGTCTGTTTTTGTAATTTAGATTAACAGGTATTACTTTAGGAACCATTCATGCAAAAATCCAAACATTGTGAAGGGTTCACAAAAAAAAAACAAAAAAATAAAACAAACACCACACACCCCACACTTGACTCAGCTGGTTTCCATGACCAGAAGTATTTTTCTTAATCCAAATCTAAAATAAAAAAAACGCTGTAGTTTGAACTGGTTAAAAAGCACAAATGAAAACAGCAGCGTAAAGAATGCAGACCAGCAGGACCAGCGGAATCCTTATTTGGACAGCAGTGGCTCAGTGTTGAATGTCTTGCTTTACTGGACAGGAATGTAAGCAGAAAGCACACAGGCATTCCATTTAAATATCACTTCAGGGAGAAAAGCAGTCACTCAAATGTTACTCTACACACTGCTAGAAACTGGATCTGGCATTTGGAATAGGATATTCCCAGTTTAATGGGCCAATATGGTTCCAAAGTTGGTAGCCCCCCCCCCTTGTCCTACAGCATCCGGGTTCAAACCCGACACCATCAGTATGGAGTGTGCATGTTATATCTCTGTATGGGGTATGGGGGGGGGGGGGGCATAAACTGCTCTATTTTTCCACAATTAGGGGGACGTTACTTAATACTACAATGCTGGGCCAGAACAATTGATTGGCTCAAACTGACACCAGAATTCTTGGAGTTTTGTAGGGACATTAGACTAGAACCTTCTTTAGGGGCAAGGGCTCAGTGAGCAGTTCAAATGTACTCTGTAGAGCACTGCTTAACTGCTAGGTCAGCATTCTTTAGACACAACATATAAAATTAAAATTTACATTTATATTTTTTTAAAAAGTTAAACAAAAAAAAAAAAAAAAAAAAGAGGGGGGGGGGGACCAGTGGCGGCCCATGCACTGTGGGCGCCGCCCCTCCCCCCCCCCACCCATGTGTGCGGCCCCTTTCAGGATGCCGGACGCATGGATTCCTATGGTGGGGGTGGTACATTTTGAAGCACCTGATTAGAGCCGGAGGCTCTAATAGGCTTCAAAATAGGGTGGGCTCGAGGCACAGAGAGTGCGCCCTGATCCCACCCAATTGTGTGACGATAGCGAATTAAATTTTCAATATTTTCACACTAACCTTCCTCCCCGCCAATCAGGAGGCAGGGTGTCAGACCAGTTTCCTGATTTGGTCAAAGCACCAGGTCATCCTATTGGATGCCCGGCGCTTAGGAAGAGGAGGGGAGGAGACACGCGCTGGAGCAGAGATCGCCACCGCTTTGGTGCACTGTCTTGGAGGAGCTGCTGCCTGGCGCCGCGGTAAGTGCCGGGGGTCTGTCAGAGCCCAGAGGGGGTTGAGAGGGGGTCAAACCAGAGCCGCAAGCCCCGCGAGTTGGGGGGGGGGGGGGGGGTTGGTCGGTAGGCACAGTGGCTGCATTTGATTTTTTATTTTATATTTTTTTTAAAGCATCTTTCAGAATTTCAGCTAGTTTGGAAGCCAACTGGCTACTGTGCACAGCTGCACCAGATTATGGGTGCACCAGTTTTAGTAAATCTCCTATAGGCCGGGAAGTGAGTTAATGCCAGGATTCACCATGTTAAAATAAAAAAGGGAAAAAAAAATAAATAAATAGGTGTAAAAAGAAAAATAAATACAGTCACCACATCAAAAGGACTGACAATCTGCAAGATCATACATTTTTGGGACAGAAAGAGAAAAAAATAAAAATAAATTTATATATATTTTAATAATAAATACATTTTTATTGGCCATTCATGCCAAGGGACCAGGTACCAGAAACCTTTGCCAGACTCGTACCTCTTGTCCACAACTTGTATAAGCTGCCAATTATCTCTTTTAGCATAACACACAGAAGGCAAATGTGACCAGTTCATGCACAACATGGGACCATTTCTACATCTATGGTACCCCATTCCTTCCTAGAGGGGAACCCTTACCTCTAGCCAATTTTTTGTATAATGTGAAAGACGCCAAGTAAATAGATACCCAACATGTCATGCATTAAAATTGCACACACTCGTGGAATGGCGAGAAATATAGGCGACGCTTTGGAAAGTTTACAGGTTACAGAGGAGATCTTGTGCTTGAATTATTGCTCTACCGATCACGGCGATACCTCACATGTGTGGTTTGAATACAGTTTATATTTGCGGGCGCAGCTTACGTATGCGTTCGCTTCTGTGCGCAAGCAGGGAGGGAAGGGGCGAGATAGATAGACAAGGCAGATAGTCGTTCTAACAGTAGAGAAGGCACTGATCCTGTGTTCCTGGATTAATGCCTTCCCCTAGTAAAAGTACCTCCCACACTGTTAGAAAAACACTGGCTAGGCACACAGTTAACCCTTTAATCACCCCTGGTGTTTAACACCTTCCAAGCCAGTGTCATCAGTAAAGTGACATTGCATTTTTTTAGCACTGACCACGGTATTAGGGTCACTGGACTGTCTGCCGCAATATAGCAGTCCTGCTGCAAGTTGATCGCCATTACTAGCAAAAAAAAAAAAAAAAATACCTTAAAAAAAGCCATTTGTGGGAAAAAGGACAAATTCTTTTTGGATACAGCGTGCAATTGTCAGTTAAAGTAACGCAGTGCCGTATTGCAAAAAATTGCCTGGTCGGGAAGAAGGGGGGGGTAAATCTTCCGGAGAGCAATTGGTTAATGTGGAACTTCACACTCTCAATCAACATTGATCATATTAAATCCTCCTGCTGCTAGCACTAGTAAAAGGAGATAAGAAACTATATTTGTTTAAAACTTATTTTCTACATTTCTTCAGTTACTTCCTGGCTTCTAGCCAAGGTAAAAATGAGGTCATACATCCCAGGACTCTTCAGGAAGGGAGGGGATTTCTCGGCTAAGCACACCCTCCTGCATGCATGCTTGAGCTAAGGCCAGATGGATTCCAGGAAGTAAATGCTACACGAATCAATTTTCCCTTACTCAAGATGGTCATGGCCAGAAATGCTAGGAGGTTGTTAGATTTTCAAAGTGATTTCTCAGCGAACTAAAGCATGGAGACATGGATGGATGGAGTTAGTTTGCTTTGAATATCAAAAATGAATTAAACAGTGTTTTTTTGGTGCTCAGATGCAGTGAAGATTCGCTTTAACCATTCCCTAACCTTTCTACACAACCTCGACCCTTTGGAATAAATCGCGGCCTTACAAATGTTTATCCTGTAGATCCCACCAAACTGCTGTTTTTGTAAGTAAATAACACAAGTTGATGTCGTTACAGACAATGAATCTGTGGGAAAATGACAGACTCTGGGAAAATCTGAAAGCAGTTTTCAGGATCGGTCCCCCAGCAATGAATTCTGGGCTGCGTTTTCACCACAATGTAGGCGGGTGTCCGAGATAGGAAAAAAAAAAAAAAAAAAAAAAAAAAACGGTAAGAATGTAACATTAGCCAAGCAGGAAGCCTGCAATTATCAAACACTACCAAATGGTTTAATACCGCAAAAGCTTGGAAATTTGGAGTTCTAGATAAATAAGACACTTCTCAAAATAGAAGAATGCCAGACAGTCAATGGAAACCAAAGCATTTTGTTTCCAAATATGGCATTGATGGAGAATCTTTCTTCCCTTGCAGGATGAAATGGAGACGCTCTGCAAAATTCATTTGAAAGCAATGGAGGACTCCTCTTATTTCAAAAGGCATAATGAAAGAAGAAGAAAGAAGAAAGAAGAAAGAAGAAAGAAGAAAGAAAGAAAAGAAAGAAGAAAGAAGAAGAAAGAAATAAAGAAGAAGAAAGAAGAAGAAGAAAGAAGGAAGAAGAAGAAGAAAGAAAGAAAGAAAGAAGAAGGAAGAAGGAAGAAGGAAGAAGGAAGAAGGAAGAAGGAAGAAGGAAGAAGAAGGAAGAAGGAAGAAGGAAGAAGGAAGAAGGAAGAAGGAAGAAGGAAGAAGGAAGAAGGAAGAAGGAAGAAGGAAGGAAGAAGGAAGAAGGAAGAAGAAAGAAGAAAAAAAAAAAAAAAAAAGAAAAGAAAAAAAAACTTTCACACTGGAGTGAAAGGAGCCGCTTTTTTCAGGCGCTATTTTTAGCACTGTAGCACCTGAAAAACGCTGGCAGTGTGAAAGGGGTTTAAAGCTGGGTAATACCCTTGCTTTAGGTGTAGGTCATTTACGTACCCCCCAAAGCCTGGCCAAAATACTCCCAGAGATGGCATCCTCCTGTCCTGTGCTGTTTCTAGGACGTTGCTAAGACAGACACTTTCAGCTGTTACTGCTCATCCCCACTATCACAAGAGCAAGCTCAAAAAAATAAATAAAAAAAAACAAAAAAACGCTACACATGTGTGGTCCCACCTCTGTTGCAACATCGCTGAGCTCAGAGCCAAGGCAACTGGGAAAAAAAAAAAAAAAAGTGCATTAGCAGGCGTACAAATTGGCTGGGAGTGTCTTTGCAACATCCTAGCAATAAGGCAGGACAGGATGACGCCATCTCTGGGAGTTTTTCTGCCAGACTGTGGAAAGTACATTAAAAGTCTACACCTATTAAGAAAAAAAAAAAAAAAAAAAAAGAGCTTTGTTTTTATTTACCATGCATAGGCAGGTTTTTTTTTTTTTTTTTTTTAAAAGGTGAAACACTTTAATGAGGATTCACCCAGATAGCAACATCTTCATAGGCTTAGTCACAGGCAGTTGTTGATTCTGTGAAATGGTTTCAAAGTTCAGACTTTTACTACAGCTTCTGTATTTCCCACATTGACGGTTATATGATACCAGAGAGATATTTATTGGACTGTCACATGCCAAGAATCTTGCACTACTGTCCAGATGAATATGAAGACATGCTCTGCAGACAAGCCATACCCAATCTTTATGCATAGAAAAATTATATAGTGTTCATAGAGAACGGCATAGCTAAAGACTAATGCCCCATACACACGATCGGAAATTCGGCCAGCAAAAGACCGATTAGAGCTTTTGGTCGGAAAATGCGACGGTGTATGCTCGATCGGACTTTTGCTGGCTGAATTCCCGCCAGCAAAAAATTGAGCATGTTCTCAATTTTTCGGTCGGAAAAAAGTTCCTATCCGAAAATGCGATTGTCTGTAGCAATTCTGACGCGCAAAGTTCCTACGCATGGTCGGAAACAATTAGACGCATGCTCGGAAGCATTGAACTTCATTTTCTTGGCTCGTTGTAGCATTGTACGTCACCGCGTTCTTAACGGTCGAAGGTTCAGCGAACTTGTGACCGTGTGTATGCAAGGCAAGCTTGAGCGAAATCCCGTCAGAAAAGCCATCATATCTTTTTCCGATCAAAATTCCGATGTGTACGCGGCATTACCGTATGACGATGTAGTGCCAACCCCCGTGAGGGCGGCTTGAAGAGGACTGACCCCCAAAAGGTTGCCCGGACCTTGTAAGCCTCCTGACACCTTGGGTTCAGACAGGTTTCAAATGGCAATCCAATTACAGGCAGTCCCCCAGTTACGAACGGGCTAGGGACTGTAGGTTTGTTTTTAAGTCAAATATGTTCGTAAGTCGGAACAGCATGGGCAGAACGGCAGATATGTCGTTTTCCGATGTTCCGTCGAATGTGCCCGCTGTCCCGTTCGTAAGTAGGAGTCGTTCCCAACTCTGGGACTCCCTGTACACAGACACCAGACTCGAGTATTTTACTTAAAGTTATCCAAAAAAAGGGGACAGAGCTTAGGCAAATGTGCTTTTAGTATTAAGCTCTTAGCACACACAAAAAAAAGAAAGAAAAAAAGAAAAAAAAAGAAAAAAAGAAAAAAAGAAAAAAAGAAAAAGAAAAAAAAGAAAGAAAAAAAAAAAAGAAGAAAAAAAAGAAAGAAAATTTCAGTAGAATGAATCATAGCAACCCGGCAACTTGGGAAAGACCTATGACCACAGGTAAGGAAAAGGGCAGGTGAATGACCTTCGTGTCAGACTACTCCCTTTAGCCCGATGCCACAAGACCAAAATAATCTGAAACACAAGAGTATTCCAACAGATTACCCCAAAGTATAACTTTAGTCTAAGAAGAGGTCCCCTATCATATGGGCAGGTATAATTAAAATCCTTTAAGTGGGTGGAGAGGTGGCAAAGTCCTGATTTTGCAGATACAAAAAAACCAAAGTGCAGCGCTAGGAGTATCCAGCGTATACTAGACACATATGTGAAAAACAAATAAAATAATTATTGAACATATACATATGACACCATCAAAATGTGAAAAGCCAGGCAAAAGCCCTGCTTTAATTGGAGTGTCCAAATAAAAACCAGGACAGCAAATGGTGAAAGTCCATAACATGTGAGGTAAAGAAAGGTGTCCTCTTCAAAAACGGAGGGCAACAGTAGACGCTGGGAGGCGTGTGTGCACTCAAATGGGAAGGCGACAGCAGATACCACAGCACATAGATCTCCAATGAGTATAAATGGATACCCTTACCGGATCCGTAAGACGCACATACCGTATAGCAGTGCGTCAAATAGGCATAAAGGGGATGATCTCCCGTGATATCCAGCCGGATGGTATCCCACAGGCCACAGTCACCGAAAGGAAGTGATGATCACAGGTGGAAGTTGAACAGCTCCTGCATACGTCCTTTCCAATAGACTTTGTTCCTTTCCAAATGCAGAAATAGCAAACAGTCCAAGCAGCGAGAAGACAAAGTGCTAATTCCCATCGGAGGTCTCCAATATGCTCAATCCCATCTGAAATTGCCAAAACTTTGTCTTGTTGTTCTCATAGACAGTGTTGTCTGTGTTTCGCTCTCTGCCTGGGAAACGCAGACAACACTGGTCTATGAGAGCAACAAGATGAAGAGTTTTGGCAATTTCAAATGGGATTGAGCACATTGGCTCACTGACTTTTATTAACAGCAGCAGGAGCCTATAGTGTTTCAATGCTGTCTCAGCCAACGAGGGAGAGTCCCGAACAGCCGAGTCTCTCGTGCAACATTGCTGGTTTGAGATGGGGTTCAAGTAAGTATTAGGGGGGCTGCTGCACACAGGGGTTTTTTTAGTTTTTTTTATCTTAAAAAATTGAGAGAAAAAAAAAAAAAAAAACCTCCTGCCTTTAGAACCACTTTAACAAAGGCCCAGAGAGAATCTGGGTAATGGTATCCAAAACAGCAAATAGCATGTGCAAAGGGTCTCCTTGTTAAGGCTTTTGCAAAGAAGTGGAATAATAAAGGTGTCTGCATGCAGTGTCTAAGGGTGTACAGAGGGTGGGCTGTTGCTCGCTCACCAATCCTGACAATACCAAGCTCGAGGCAACAGGAAGTCCCGGGATAGGCCCCTACAGAAATCAGTCACCAGAGATGGGCGCCTGTCTGCACTCCTTGCAACGCTTGAGTTCAGCAGGATGAATGACGAGGGTAACCCAACAGTCACTTGGCCGACAGGAAGCTGGCTAAAGGCTCTCCAGACAAACTAGGCCGCAACCCTCTGAGCGTGCAGGTCCCTGCTCCCATGAGAGCGACTCCTCCCCTGCACAGACTATACAATTACCTCTCCCAGCATTCTGTTCTCTCCCTCCAGCTGACTGGAACTTGTAGTCCACAACGGTCCATCCCCAGTGTAAACTTGGCTCTTCGGACTACATGTTCAAAGATCCTTAGCTCTTCTCTCAGATCTCACTCACTCTGCATTTAGGATGTGGCAATACAGTGTCCAAACTAAGCACTAGAGGGAACAGCCTCACTATGACTGATGTTGCAGAGAGTCACCCCAATGACGCAGGCAATTTATCTAGGACCTGGCTACACAGATACTTTACTTTTTTTTTTCAGTCTAAAAGGCCCGTACGCACGATACGAAAATCAGATGGAAAAAATGGTAGGACCAGCGGTCTGCCGGTTTTCAGATAGTTCGTACGGTGCTTTCGACAGACGATTTCACTTTTTCAACAGACAAAAGCTGGATGTGCAGACTATAAAAATTTGTCAGATGTGAACTCAACGTCGGCTTTTCGTTTCATTAGTACAGTTTTCATACGAGCAGGACTGCGCATGCTCAGAAACGAAAGAATACATACAAAAACTATTCAATACATTACTTCTGACGTATTCTATCGTACAAAAATTTGTGTATTGTGAGTAACCTCTTCACTTGCGACATGAGACTAGCATGCCACAAAAAAAAAAAAAAAAAAAAAAAAAAAAAAAAATAATAAGGACGTTCGGTTGTCCGAAAATCTGATCGTGTGTAACGAGGCTTAAAATATCCTGAACGTCTCCCCGTGTGCACTACTGAATGTAATGAAATGCAGATCACATTGTTTCCTGGGTATGCTGGCCCGGAAACTGTCAACGGCGACCTGGAAGTGACGTCATACACGTCGTTTTGGTGTCAGGACCAAGAAGGGGAGGAGAGCAGCCGTGTGTTATGTTGTACAGGCCATAGCGCCCATGTAAATGAGCCCTAAATGTGTTTGCATGCTGTAGCATTACAACGTAGCCATATAGTGTAACAATAGGATTGTTTGATAGGGTTGTATAATCCACAATTCTACTGCTCCAAAATGAGGACATCTGAAGATCAGCGTTAATCATCATTAACACATTACTAATAAACCCTGCTGTATACCCATCCGTTCTGAGTCATTCCAAGTCAGCAAAATGAAAGCCAACAGATGGTACAAAATCTGCCCAGCAAGCATGCTGCAACCTGCGCTGTTCATTTGTATGAGCAACACCTCAAACCGCTAGAAAGAGCAAAAAAAAAAAAAAAAAAAAAAAGAAAATAAAAAAAAATCACAACAATTACAGGCTTGCAAAACGGGAGTTTGTTTAGTCCTGTCCCACTTAGAAAATCACAAATTAAAAGAGGAAATGCGTCACTGACGGCTAATTTGTGTTCTAAGGAAAAAGGACTTTAGGGTAACTTCAAGCCAAATCTATTGTTAATCAAATGTTTAACCTCTACGTCAGCCTTCACGTGTCCCTGTGTTGAGCTTGCATTTATTAAACGCAGATGGGACATGGCGTGAACAAGCCCTTAGCCTAGGTTGACGTTGGTTCACTTTGACATGTCAAATCGCATGCCAAAATCGGCGGCTATTGTCAGCAACGGCACAGTCCAAAGCGACGCGGACTACTTTGCAGCGCTGCACCGATTCCCAAAAGTAGTTCCTGTACTACTTTTGGCGACTTCGCGTGGGGCGATTTGTATAGACGTCAGGGCATGAACCCACACAGATGTCTGTCAAATACGCCCCCCGAAGTCGGACCGCATTGTCGGGTTGAACTCATACGATTTCTAACCTGCAGCAATGAACCTGGGCTAAGACTTACATGCTGCTGCCTCTCTCTTAGGAGTGTAGCACACCCCCCCCCCATAGGGACTGCTGATGAACTTGGATCCCCCACTCCTTCACAGCCAGGCACACCGAATTTTCACAAGCACCCAGAGCCAGAACAGTCTGACTTTTTTGGTTTTTGAGGGTTAATAACTTGGATAGGGATGGGAGGTTATGTGATGCCCACTTGAGTTCAGCAAAAAACCTTTTAGGGACAACTCTTCCTATATACAGTCTCCTTCACAGCACTCTCTCCAGCTGAATCACTTTGATTTAATCAGACAGGCTCCCAGTCAGATTAGCAATGGCCCTTTACAGGCAGGAACTCGTAGCCCTATTTTGTGTAGCACAGCGTAGTGAAACAGCTTGTAACTCTTCCTCTGTGGCCACTGATTCCAGTAACACCACTTCAGGCACTGCCAACCCACCTGGCTGCAGCTGCCCCTTTCACTAGCCCTCCACACCAGTCCTCCAGACTGACCTGCTGACTCTCAGGAAAGGAAGACTTAAGCACAACACGGTCTTCAGATAGATTGGCTACACGTGGCAGTCCCCAACAGTGTTGCACTACTCACTCTGTCCTCTTGCTCCCGTGCCTCCTGGAAGATATCCCTCTTATGTTTTAGCAGTATTCTTCCAGCACCCGAGCCCTGGCCCTAGGCAGGTCACCACCGCCCCCCCTGCATACTAGGGGATACCCCTGAGGGCCACCGACAGCCTCCTCAACACTGTATCTCCATCTTCCACCTGACTGCCCTGCTGGCAAGGCCCATGTCCATTTATGGAGTGGTCTCAGCCACATCCCAGCCTACCACTGAGGATTGGCTATTCAAAAGGCAGCTCCTCCCAAACTCCACCCACCAATTCTAGAAAATTCTCCAACCTTCTAGAACAGGGGGAGGCAAAGCGCAGCCAGGATGAGTCACCCAGCCATGAATCTTAGTAAACCCCGACCCAGAGTCCATAGCTCAGGCTTAGCCCTGAGCGAAATTAATTTTCCTACTCTACTTCTAGCACACACTAGAGGGTGCTACAGGAGATTTAGCTGTACAACGCACAAAATGGGAAGGCCGTTTACCAAAAAAGTGACACAATGCAAGTTCTGTATAATGTGTATTAAAAGCAGCCACTTGTAGTCTCCATCGGGAACCCCGTGTCACAGGGCGACAATACAACAATATTGGAAGACAAGGAACGGAACACCCCACCACAGGAAGTGCCTGCAGAAAAGGACATTCATGGCAGGACCACCAGCTATTACAATAAGAGCTACAATACTCAAAAATATTCAAAATAACCTTTGAAATGAGATCAGCATGTGAAAAAACTTTATACCGTTTGATGGTTTGGGATTGCTTTAATACTGCTGTAAATTTATATGTAAACAAAGCCACCACATCTAATGCTGCGTACACACGAGCGGACTTTATGGCAGACTTTGCCCGGCAGAAGGAATTTCGTCGGACAATTCGATCATGTGTGGGCTCCAGCGGACTTTGTTTGCTCAAAAGTTGGACGGACTTAGATTTGAAACAGGTTTTAAATCTATCCGTCGAACTCGAGTCCGGTCGAAAAGACCACTCGTCTGTATGCTAGTTCGACGGACAAAAAGCCACGCTAGGGCAGCTATTGGCTACTGGCTATGAACTTCCTTGTTTTAGTCCGGTCGTACATCATCACGTACGAATTTGACGGACTTTGGTGGATTGTGTGTAGGCAAGTCCGTTCATTCAGAAAGTCCGTCGTAAAGTACATCGAAAAGTCAGACGGGCAAAGTCTTCCGTAAAGTCCGACCGTTTGTACGCGGCATAAGAATTGGTAAGCTGCAGTGTCTTCTTTAGACCTGGTGATCCTACCAGTAAGTATGTTTTTCAGCAGAACAAGCTCTCCTGCAAATGTAGCAATCAAAAAGTGTTCAGATAAACCATTTACCACTGACAGGGTTTCTTAAAATAACTAGCTTATATTTATTTTTTTGTTCAAACTCCAGTGTTCGCTGGAGTTTGACTTCAAATTGTTAGTATATTTAAATCTGCTAGCACATCTAATGCTACCCTCCCCCCAGACTGACAATGCTGCAGTCCAAAAAGGTACCCCCTGTGCTCATTCACATCCAGGGTGGGGGGGTTGGCACTCTGGGTTCACATTATGCGGGGTGGTTGTGGGTATCAAAGCCGTTCCCACAACCAAAAACACGCTGCTCTTTAGAGACGGGTAGTGCTGCCATTCATGCTTAAGGACACCCATCTGAAATGTGTGAATGTCTGAAAGTGAACTTAGAGTAATACAGGTGGTGTGGTACTAGCTGGATCACCAGGTGGAAAAGCCTAAGAAAACCAAACACAGCCACCACATCTAAAAAATATTGGTAAGCTGCAATAGAATACATTTTTGGTTTTGGGTTTAATACCGCTTTAATGTCAACTTTTCGTGGTCTTATTTTATAAGAACATCCTAAAAGCAACCAAACTGGATTCTGTCCATCGGTCTCGTATACAGCACAGGGTGAATAACCTAGCCGCCATGTACAACAAATGAAGAGGTTCCTTCAGACCATTGGAGGAGAACGCCTGTGTTGTGACAGTCTGAAATGAGCAATGACACAATGCAGCTACACCTCTCTCAGCCATAAAGAAAGTGGTTTTGAAACAAGCAAATATTTCCTTGAGATCTCTGCTGATAGAGATGTTTGATTGCATTTCACACCCTTTAGAATGCTTCCAAACCAGTTTGATGGCCATCTACACCGATAGGCATTCACTACCCGGTGGAAAGCTTCAGGGTTAAAAAAAAAACACGGGGAACAACATCCATTGAGCAGGGTAAAAAAATTTAATTGAAAATTTATAAAGCGGAATGTCGGAGTGGACGGGCCAGTCATGTGGTGCTCACGGGGGTGTTGCTAGGAGGCTTCGACTATAGTGAGGCCTGACACGCACTAACTGACCATCCCGAGTCAGGCGTGCTCTTCCTCCTCTCATTCATGTGTATTCTGGAGACGTACAGCGCCATATTTGTACATGCGCAAAAACACGCATGTGCTGCACCTCTGACCGGGGGTGAGATGTGAGGCGGATATGTGTTGGTGGGAAAGAGGAGTGGGACGCACGCCACATTACTAACAATGTTTTAATGGTATGTAATGCTGGTGATATCGCCAATCGATTACTAACAAAAAATACTTACATACATCCACCCTAGTAGATAGATACCCTAGATGACGTCTTAGTAGACGAAACGCATTGGATACACACTATTCCAGGCCATTGCGTTCTACATGCTGCTCATGTTGGCTTTTATGAGGAGCTTAATTTTCTATGGATTTGATGTAAATGTTCTGCTTTTTTCTTCTTTTTTTTTTTAATAAACATACCCAATTAAGTTTTACACTACGTGGAGACTCTGTTTAGCTTTTATGATCCATTGGAACTTCAATACATCCGAATAAGTGTCAATCGGGTACCATCATTAGGCGGTGATGTGGGATCCTTCCAAACCCATTGCCTGAAGTTTTTATGCTTGGCTGTTATAGCATTCCATGAGTGGCAATTCTATACCATCATGAGGCGGTGATGTGGGATCTTCTCAGCTTCGCTCTTACCCATTACTTGGAGTTTACATGCTTTGCTGTTAGAGCATTATGGTAAGTGCAATAATCAGTTTTGGTGTTGGATTCTCACTAATGCCATCTTTAAATCACGTTTTCCGCACCAGAATTTGTTAGTTACTTTGGAATTTTTTTTAATTTTTTTTTTTTAAATATATTCTGCTTTGAATATCACTCAATATGTTAATAGATTGCACTGTATGGAATTTACTATTTTTTTACTTATTTATCAACACATATTCATATTGTTTGGGCACTTTGCTGACTCATATTTGATTTTATTAATCGAGAGAGAGGCAGAGGGATATAGATATATAATGTTGAAGGCTGGCCGCATCCTCTGCACCGCAGCTCCTCATGCTCTCCCAAGATCCAGTCATTCGTTCTTCTGTCGGCCCCCCCTCCCCCTTTCAAGCTGCAGAGAGGGGGGGGGGTCACTGAGGGCAGTTCCAGGATGGGGGCTGGTTGGTGGGTTAGCTCCACTGCCGTGGCCGGCTACAAATAGTTTTCATGATCGATAGGAGTTCTGTTTTATCTGATATGATGATTTGGCCTCTCTGAAATTTTTGTGATGATGAATCTACGAGTCCCACCTCTTCAAGTTAAAAAAAAAAAAAAAAAATTCTGTCATCAGCGTGTTCTGTAATAGCGGGTCTGTCACTAGCGTGTTCTATCATAGCTTTTCATTTGCAGCATTTGTCGTCGTAGCTTTTCGTTCGTAGCATTCTGTCGTAGTTTTTCCTGTCGCCAGCATTTCATTAGTAGCTTCTTCCTGTCGCAGCATTTTCCGTTCATAAGCATTTTATTCGCAGCATTTTCCTGTCATAAGCTTTTTCCTGTCGTAGCTTTCTGTCATAGTTTTTCCTGTCATAGCAATTTCCATTCGTAGCATTTCTGTTAGCTAGATCTTAGCTAGGATCTGTCACGTCTACGGATCCATACGGTCTGATGTTTCATTTTCAATTGATTGTCGTCCCACAAACTTCTCGCCCCGTATAACATACGTCATACAATGTGCGCTCATTTAATTACACTTGTACGCCTACCCACCACGGTCTGTGGGCACACTAGCCCTGAAGGATTGTTTTACCTGTCTGTTCTGTCGTAGCATTTCATTGGTAGCATTTCTGTTAGCTAGGGCTCACATCCAGGGTCTGTCACGTCTACGGACCCATACGGGCTGAGGTTTCCTTTTTAATTGATTGTCCCAATCTTCGACCGTATAACATATGAGCACGTTCACCATTACACCTTTACTACTACCCACCACAGTCTGTGGGTACATCAGCCCTGAGTGTTTGTTTTTAATTACCTGTATTGACGCTGGAAGTTGCTCGGGCTCGCTCACTACATACACTAGGGGCATGTCCTCATTAGGTTCACATTGACGCACTGTTGGTCTTGTCATTTCTGCACCTACATCCTCATACTTGTTGTTAGGTACATAGGGGTGGTGTTTTTTTTTCGTGGGTTGGTTGCCTGTTCTCATTTCTCTAGTTTGCGTTTCCTTAGATCAGGGCATGTCATGCCTTTGGGAAGCAGCCAATTCACATTCATCCCTCCACCACCGCATGGGGGTTTCAGTGCATGGTAGCACCCCAGCATAAGGGGTGGGACCATACCAAACTCAGCTGAGTTTTATCGCTGGGTTACCCCTTTCCCGGCCTCTGCTGGGGTGGGGGGGGGGGCAGTATTTTAGGTCATTATTCAGAACTCCGTCCCAACCTCTTCCATCCACCAGCGCAGCACATGTTGCTATGCATGATTCTTCAACCCAGTTCATGCGGTACTTACATCCATGCTACAATTGTTAGACAGGTTGGAGGGGGATCATAGCCCGCTCGGCTTGCGCAGAGGTGTCAGCTGCGGCTCCTGCTCTTCTCAGTACGCCTGCAGGTGATGTTGGAATTTCTTTACAGTGGCATGTAGAACTGGGGGCAAGCTTGGTCACAGGTGTTCGATCTGGCCAATGGTTCTTTATCCAGAGAATTCCGAGGGCTTCTACCGAGGGTGGGAAGGTTTCATAGGTTCATGTCTCTGGCTTTCGCTGCATATTGCCTCAGCAATTTGGCCTCATCTGCCAATCGCTATCTAGTAACAATCAGGTGACCAGCATTTCAGGCCAATACAACTCCTGTCAGTGTGTCCATTTTTTGCAGCTCACCCTCTAAGCCGTCAAAGGTATTCAGGGAAGTCAGGGATGTTCTCTTTGGCACGGCCACCAGTTACCGACCAGGTTCGTGGTGTTTCAGACTTCCTGTCGCCTACCCTGGGCTCAGTTCCCAGTTAGTGCTACAGGCAGTTCTCTTACTACGCTTACAACTTCCCTATCATTAGTATAGATGGATAAGCCAGAGGTTCTTGGTTCATTACGGTACCACAGTTACGGTGTCTGATCAAGTATTGTCCTCCTCTGCTCTGTCTCCCTCTCCCCATGCATCCTCTCACTACAACAGTTCTTTCTCATGTCCAGGTTACTTGCCAAACCAGGCTCGATTCCAAACCCCTTTTCTGGTTATTCGTCTGGATCGGAGGTAACTTTCATAGGTTCCAAACAGTGGGTCCATTCTTCACCAGGTACATGGGGTGCTGAAGATCCTCCGTTTTAGCAGCTACATACGTAAACCCCCCTTTTGTAGTCATCCAGGTTTTCGCTATTTTCTGGACGGATGGCTGTTGCTGGCCCTTCATTGAAGCTTTAACTTCGCTTTAGCTAGATCACACCTACTTTGTCTCTTTTTGCCCTCTTTTAGGCATACTGACCAGCCAGGCCAAGGCACACCTCAGGTCTTGGTAGTTAGAACTAATCGCATTTCCAAGTGAAGACTCGATTGTTGTGCTGGCAGCTATACCTGTGCTGACAGTTAGCGTGGTATTCTCAATTATATCATTTAAAAATTAAACCTGATGTTATAGCCAGTGTCCTGGTTTCTCCACCCACTCACCCCCCTGTTCATACAGAAAGAACATAGGAGCCTGGGTTCTCACTCTTGTGATGCGGGAACTAGTGCGGGTTCCCGCATCACATTTCCCCCCCCCCCCCCCCCCCACCCAGTCAGTTCACACTGCCCTCTGCAAACCACTGTGGGTGTCAACACATAGTTAACGACACCCCCAGATCGGTTTACAGATCCCAGTGCAAACTGTGGATTTGGACAAGAATCGGATCACATGCGATCCTATTCCAGTGCAGGGGAATCGGATCCAGTGCGGGGGTTACATACTCTAAACACAAAACTGTATGGGTGAACTCGCATAGCACAGACATCGCATGCGATTGGCACAGCAATGCGGGTGCTATTTACATGCGATATCTGTGTCTTCATATGTGTGAACCCAGGCGGACTGTTCACTTTGCATGAGTGCATCTCACATTTCAAAGGAAATTTTCCCTTGGCTTAAGCTGGCCATAGACTGATCAAAATTTAGCGGGTTTCTGTTGAATTTTGAAGCATCTATGGGCAGGCTGATTGTACTGAATTCCATCTATCAAATCGACTCGAGTTAAAACCAGCATGTCTTTTCTTGCTTGGTCACTGCCACCAGCAGTGATCATTGTATTCTATTGACCCACTATTCAAAATACAGAAGCCATCAACACTAAATGTGTTGATGGGGGATTCAAGCAATTTCTTTCCTTCAACGCACAGTCCCCCGAAATGAAAGGCAAAACATTTGTGTACTGTATAGATAAAAAAAAAAAAAAAAATGCCACACACACTTCGCCACCCCCCCCCCCCACCCCCTTTTTTTGTGATCACATTCTCTGTTCTCAGCTGCATAAGGGCTGGGGGAGAAGAAGCAACAGCACACTGATCTTCCCAGTGGAAGGTTGTGCATGCCAGGACAAGTCAGATCATTGGAGTAGAGCAGGCCGAGTTCCCAGAACAGCTAGAGAACTGACCATGTTGTGCTCTAATGCCAAGTTTGATCCAGTTTTTATTAGTAAAGCAGAGGGACTGGCAGGAACATCAAGGATGTCACACATAGGAAGCAACACAGAGAGAAGAGAACAGGATACTCTCATACCAGTACATGGTATACAGCAGGAATATGCAATGTTGGGTTTACATACTCTAACACAGAGCTCCTTTTGGGCATGGAATCAGAACAAAAAAAAAAATTAAATAAAAAAAAACCACATCTCTCCACAAAGTTGACATCAAGTCAACATCAAAAGGAGCAAGAAAAAAAAAAAAAAAATTAAATTACACACACACACCTAAAAATGTATGTCTAGCAGCCATGTATATACATAATCAGCTGTAAAATAGGCATTTGATATGCCTTTCTAGTACTGCAACGCATGCAAGAGTCTTATACGAAGCAAAGATGCACAAAAGCCGTGATAAGAATACCAAGAATCTCCTTATCGCTCCTAAGCCATGTGACAAATTCATATTTCTGCTCCTAGAACACTTGCGTTCAATGGACACAGCGGGTGGTTTTATTTACCCAAGTGTTAACACCCTATGTAATCATCTGTGACTCATACTTCTGGTGAGATGTCAAACACTGCAAAGCCACATTAGGCCTCATTCACACAAGAATATACACCCGGGGGGGCGTTAAAATCCAACCTGACATTTTATCTGTACGGAGAATCTGGTGGACAAAGTCATATTCTGGTTACTTATGGGTCTGAAATACCCCAGAACCAAAATCCCCCTGCCATAATTCCTGACTCCACAGCGTTGGTTGGTCACATGCCTAAAATTTCTCATTTCAGAATAAAAAAAAAAAAAAAAAAAAAAAAAGGGAAGAAAAAGAAAAAAAAACACAAAACCCCAGCAGGAATCTGCTTACTGATAATATACATACACACTTTATTAATATTACAAAAAATAAATGTTTTGTTTCCAGGAATGAAGAGTGGCAACGTCACCGTTCTGCACAGCCAGTGTAGAAAACATAGCAGGACCCACCAACTAGAGGCTGCCCACAGAGACTACAGGAGGGGGCGGGGACAAGACCAGTCACTCTTTACAAGGAGAAGAAGCAGTAGTGGCTGGTCTAAAATATGGGCACAAGGCAAGAAAATAAAAAAAGTAATTAAACAAAATCAAGGTAATCTCTAGTACTTAGCCAATGACAAAAGCTGCAAGTCCCTCCATGCCCCACCTGCTGACATTTGTTGTTCAGCAGTTGGATGGCTGCAGGTTGCCTGCGACTTCTATAGGAGGACACGCCTGCCAAGCACCAATAAAAAAAAAAAAAAAAAAAAAAAAAAACACAAACACCCTGCACTCCATAAAACACGACAATGGTAGGGTTACTGACTGACTGATTGTCTTTACAAACCTGTTAAACAGCTTAAAGATGACAAGCGCAGAACTAGAAGGTTCCCCTGCATCAACATATTTGCCAAACAGATCTGCTGTTATCAGTGGGCAGATCAGTTCTGTGGGTGGGTGGTGCAGTGGTTAGCACTGTTGCTTTTGGACCAAGTCCCACAGGGAACAGAGAGTCCCTCACATGATACATATTACATTAAACAGAACAATGCAGGTGCATTACAAACCCGTCCAGCCTCTCACAATTATTATTTTTTTTTTTTTGCTTATACAAACGTCTATACCTCCAGCCCCATATTAGGGGTGACGAGTAAGGGCACCAATTGTTTTCCTTGCTAAATGCAGCGCAAAGTCCTAACAGGCCAATGGCCAGTTCCAATGAAAGCCACCTGGTGCCCTACCTAGCACAGAAAAAAAAAAATTCACGGCATTCAAGTAGTAGACAAGACTGCATTTTTAGTAAAGAAACTGGAGGGTACTGGTGTGCTGAGGGCCTGGGGAGCTACTGTAACTGAGGCTTGCACTTCCTCTTAGATTTCAAGCTACATGGCGCCTGCTAAAGGCTAGAGCCCTCGCCATATTGTTATTTCTTTCCGTGTCCCTGGTGCAGATTTTCCCTTGCTTTGTTTGGGGAAACCATTGTCAGCAGAATAGGAAGTGAGGAAAAATCTCTCCAAGGCTAGGTGCACATTGCCAGTTAAAACCCAACAGGCTTTCTAGTGCTTCCTTGCTCTACCCAAAAAACAAAAAAACCTTAAAGTCAAACTTCACCCCAAAAAAGGGAAGTTGCGCTTTTTTTTTTTTTTAAATCCTCCACTCTAATATTAGACTTTTTTGGAGGGAGGGTGGCAAAAGGAGATATCCATTCCTGGTGGCAGGTACCCACTCCAACTACACAGGTGTTTGGAGCAAATGTTCAGGGATCCCCCCCCTCCTGCCCCCAATCTACTGGGGCATGTCACAGGAGCCTGCAGGTCCATTCACAAAGTGCAGGGCAACTCTCACAAGTGCAATGGGATGCCAGCTTCTCCCATTTAAGATGGTGGTGCTGGGGGGCTGGCGTTAAATAACCAGCAAAGATCTGGCTCAGGTGAGGACAGCACTGGTTTCCTGGACAGGCAAGTGGCCTTTCATTAAAATTTGGTGAAGGCTGGTGCTTCCTGGCTTCTATCAGTTTACAGTCATAGTGCAGAGCAGAATCTATGTAAGGCACAGTGACAGTAATAGGCAGTGACAGGTACTCTTTATGGAGGGATCGGGGGTCCCCAAACCCCTCCCCTTGAAAGTATTCAAATCGTCAAGATCGGCTTTTCTTTTTTTTTTTTTTTTTTTAAACTGTCGCCTTAAGGATGCCAGTAATACATCGCTTCCAGGTTACTAGATTCGAGACCCGAACAAAGTATCGGCTTTGTTTGGGTCTTCAGCCAGCCGGCGGACGTGCCGGCTGGTTGCTTGGGCCTCCCAGTGGGACGGGAGAGCAGTGGAGTAAGCACGTCTGTGTGAAACGCATCCACTGCGCACCTTTTTTGGATTGATGTTGGTCAAGTTTGCTTGATTTGGTGGACTTTCAATAAACTCTTTTGATTTTACTTCCAGATGTGCCGCCATTCTTCTGTGTTTCCATAGTATTTACTATTGCCAATAGGTGCGAGTCACTCATTCACATCATATAAACAATGTCACATTTTTATCTCAACAGGTTCCATTAAAAACTTTAAAAATTTTAGTTAAAGTGTCAATTTTTTTAAAGTGTAACTAATGGTAAAAAATTTATCAGTTTGAGTTTTGAGAGGGTGACTCTTCCCAAAAGAAAAAATAAATAAATAAAATTTTGGGCTCTCACCAGAGCAAGAATAGAGGAAACCTTCCAATGGTGGGATTTCCTCTTACTCCCTGTCGTGACTATGGGACAGGAAGTAGAAGGGAAATCTCCCTATTTGGGATAGCAAAAAAAAAAAAAATTTCCCAACGGTGGTTCTAACCCTTTCTTAGGGTTTTCCTTAGATCCAGAAGGCAGGGAGTGGGGGGAATCAGACACACAGGAGAGCCAAATGGGTAGTGCAATCAATGAACTCATGTTCACCCAAGTAGAAAAATTAAGAGTCAACAAATTGAGCCTTCATGTTGTAATGGCCATTTAAGTACCGTGTGTATGGCCAGCACTTTGAACCCAACACAGATCAGTAACGCAAGAAGGTAAAAAATGGCCGTCGCAGAGACCTCACTTCAGATTTTGCATCGGAGTCCTTTTATATAAAACTCCCGACAACAAAGCATGAGCCGTCATCGAAAGGATGGTTATGAATATGAAAACTAGCATGAAAATATATTGCTTAGGAATGTGGTCAACAATTCAAACATTGTTCTACACATTCCATAAACAAACAGTTTACAGCAGGAGGGCTGTTCTCAGCCTCGGGCAAACTTTAACCTCTCAGAAATGTACCCCAACCTGTCCTGCGAGTAACATATGACCTGCACTAAGCCACGTCGTTATACAGGGCCCCACACTTAGGCACTACCTTTTTATACAATTCTCCTATTGACCAAAAAATGAAAGGTCCCAAAACACATGAGCAGCCATTTTTTAAGGGTAATCAGATTTACTGCAGGTTTGATACACGTTTTAGCCCTTAGAATGGGTATAGTGGCCATCTAGACCAGCAGTTCTGGACCTTTTTTCTTGGGTGGAACAATGGGTTGGGACAGAGGTGAGTGTTCAATAATAGCGGTATGGAAAATGGTGGTTGTGACATAGTTGCACCAACAGTGGGGAGGACTTAAAGTGGAGGTAAAACGCTACAGTGTTGTGGACAGTGGGAGGGGAAAAGAAAAAAAAAAAGAAAAAGAAAAAAAGAAGAAAAAGAAAAAAGAAGAAAAAGAAAAAAGAAGAAAAAGAAAAAAGAAAAAGGAAATAAGGAGGCGGCGGGGTGGGGTGTGGGGAGATACCAAGCTTAAGGTTGCAGTTCAGTAGCAGTTACAGGTCTTGATGTGGGGCCAGGATGGAGGACATAGGAAAGTATAGCTGGCAAGATAACCTTACCACTAAGCCTGGCAGGATGGGTTAGAAAACAGTGAAAGAAGGGGTAGCAGGGACATAATTTTTCCTGGAGTGGGGTTTTAAAAGGTTGTCCATTCAGGGCAAGATTTCCATCACTAGAGTCAGACCACTATTACAACCAACATTTTCTTGCCTTTCTGGTCCCAACCTGTATTAAAATTTTGTAACAATCTATAAATAACGTTCAAGATGACTGTGGTCCTATGAATTATATATTGTTCTGACCCTGCCGCCTACAAGGAAAGGCCTACTGTGCCAAATGGTAAATTCAGCTCTGCTTTCATCTAAACTGGCCCCACTGTGTAATTAACTGTTGCATCACATTGGATTTTACTATTCTTGAAGTGAAAGTGGGGCCTAATGTGAACATCTCAATACTGTCTAAAGTGCTGCGGAAGAGTATCAGCAATGTAAACAAACATGCAACATCAAGTAGGAATAAAAGCATGAACTTGTCACTGTGCCAATGCAGAGAAAATATGATCATGTTTTGCCAAAAGCACTCCAATCCCCCCCACCGCCAAAACTCATGCAGAGAAAAATGTACTTTAATACAACTGGAGTGGACAACATGCTGATACTCCAAAACTCAAGTTGCCCAATGAAGTCTCTTCTGAAAACAGACATCTGAAAGTGTCAACTTCCTGGGTGCCCCACAGCGCTTAGTGGTTCCTTTCACCAAGTTCTACATCCCTATCATTGCCTGCAGTGACGTGTAGATTAGCAGGAGGAACCACTGAGTGCAGAGGAGAATACAGGAGGAAGTCGACATGCCATGAAATTGGAGGTTCTTAAAAACCTATGAAAGGAAAAGGGGGTGGGGGGTCATCTCTTCAATGGACCAGCATTCGGTGGCATGAGCAATCAAAAGATATTTACTTTCTTCTTTACAGGTAAACTTGCACGGGAATACAGAACCTTAGGTTCTGGTTGCATTAGACTCCAAGTGCAACCACACTTGTGACCTAAAAGTCCCTTTGCCATTAGTGGTAGACAGAACTTGTGAATGACGAAAAGGGCCACGCAAAGCCACTTTTTTTGCCCCCCCCTCAGAAAAATTAAAAAAAAGGGGGGAGCCAAGATTGTTTTTCTTTTACCGAACGTATTTATTTTAGTAGCATTCAAAACCTGGCAATAAAATCTCCCAAAATTCCTGTGCACAAATCCGTGAGAGACAATGGTGTATGCACAACAACAATATTGTCAAACACTGATACACATTCAGTAATCGGCACAGAGCTGTACATAGCCATGGGGGTAAATATTGCCTAATGACAAAATAATTGCAGAGTATGTCTTGTGTAGGCTGAGAGAAACCACAAAATGAAAAAAAAACAGTTCATGACTGCGGCTAATATTCTCTAGTCTGGGGTATGATGTGGAAGTCTAGATTACAGATGTGCATTAGGTGCCTATGTATACCGCTCGGTTTACTCCTTGTATTTTATGAGTAAAGTTGCATACTCATAAAGACCTTAAGACATCTAATGTCTCATATAATGTGTATGATTGTATCAACATAATATACTTTGATCTTCCTTATGTGTAAACTACTTGTATTGTACTTCTTTTGCATATGGCAATGCTTTTTTGTACCACCTTTTTTTACCCAATAAAAATAGTTTGTAAACAAAAAAAAAAAAAAAAAAAAAAAAAAAAAAAAACCAAAAAACACATCTAATGTCAATTGCAGGCGTCCAGGAAAGACCAATGCGGTGTACAGCCGCTTAAAAGTAATATATGTCTGTACGCAGATATATGCCATGCTTGCATAAATGGGCAAGTTTTAGCACGGCGTACTTCTTGCACCCAACCATTCATCACTAAGGGCAGCTATGCACTGCCGCTGTCTTTTGTAAGTGCAGAAATACGCCCGCAATTCACACTGGATGCTTTGAAAGCGTGTGTGCACATGGAGGCCATGCGCATAAAATGCAGGCAGCCGCTTTGAACCTGTGGGGTCGACAGTTCTCTGCATAATGCTGCAAAAAACTCTCCTTGATAAGACTGTCTTTTCCCATCGATTCATTAAAAGCAACGCGCTAAGCATTTTTGTAACATACATAAAATATTACCCAAAGTATTGGGACGCCTGCCTGTACATGCACATGAATTTTAATGACACCCCAGTCTTAGTCCGTAGGGTTCAATATTGAGTTGGCCCACCCTTTGCAGCTATAACAGCTTCAACTCTTCTGGGAAGGTTGTCCACAAGGTTTAGGAGTGTGTCTATGGGAATGTTTGACCATTCTTCCAGAAGCGCATTTGTGAGGTCAGGCACTGTTGGGTGAGAAGGCCTGGCTCACAGTCTCCAGTTTAATTCATCCCAAAGGTGTTCTATCGGGTTGAGGTCAGGACTCTGCAGGCCAGTCAAGTTCCTCCACCCCAAACTCGCTCATCCATGTCTTTATGGACCTTGCTTTGTGCACTGGTCCAAATCATTTGATGGAGGGGGGGGGGGGGAATTAGTTTTTCAGGGGTTGGGCTTGGCCCCCCCAAGTTCCAGTGAAGGGAACTCTTAAGACACCAGCATACCAAGACATTTTGGACAATTTCATGACCCCAACTTTGTAAGAACAGTTTGGGGATGACCTTTCCTGTTCAAACATGACTGAGCACTAGGGTGACCACTTTTCCAAACTGCCATTGAGGGACCTCCCCGCCCAAAAAAAAATAAAAATAAATAAATAGTGCATCCCAAATGATAAGTACCCCGCACATAGCTTGGAAGCAACAGCTCAGATAATAAGGGTTCCCCACAAACAGCACACTTCAGATGACAAAAGCACTCTACACAAAGCAACCCCCAGATGATAGGTGAACCCCAAAATAGCTGAAAAGCTCCTCACATCTCACACCCCAGATAATCAATACACAAAAAACACAAGCCCCCCCCCCCCCCGACACACACACACAAATAAGAACCCCCAGAAAGTGCTCCAAATCCAGCACACAGCACTTCCTAGCTGACAAGTGCCCCCCCCCCCCCCCAGATGATACCGTATGCAGACACAAAACCTAGATAAATTTCCAAAACCCAGCTGACAGGCACCCCACTTACAGCACCCTCAAGGTGATAAGTGTGGGGACAGAGACCCATTATGTGAGGGAGAAGAAGATTCTCAGCAAGAAGAGAGAGACAATAGGGATGTTCATGGACACCTATGTTGTTGGTTTGGCACCCCCACCACCACCAAAAGATTGGAGACTGATAATGAAGGGGTTGAAGGCTTATTCCTAACAGTTAGTTTGCTGGCACCGACACCCCCGATGATGTCTGAGCCTCCGAGTTGGACGATGTACCCTCTCAGGTGACAGGTCCCTCCGGGTGGGAGGAGAAGTAGGGCAGCTGATCTAAACCAGCAGTGCTGCAGCAGCACACAAAAGATGATGATCACCACACCAGCCAGTCCCTGCTGCAAGTCACTCCCTCCCTCTGCATGCCGCCAGGTGCCGGTCCAGGGAAGGAGGAGGTGGAGCTAAGCAGCACTCGGCACGGCCTCACTTTGGGTCTGTCTGTGACCCAAGTACGTGAGGACACTGGTTGCTAGACGTCAGGTGGCCCTAGCAACCAGTTTGGACAATGCAGCTGGTAGGCTGGCTGTGTCAATTTTATTCCGGAACACTGTATTGTCCCGGAATGAAGGTGCCCGGGACCGACATGCCAAATGCGGGACTGTCCCGGGCAATCAGGGACATGTGGGCACCCCACCAGTGCACAAACAAGGCCTCAGTGCCCGTGTGCGAGGCTTTAAGATAAATACATTTTATTGCACATTTCTTAATACACACAGATCTCCATTGCTTTAATCGGTGGTTTGACCATCATGGTAGGAGGAGGCCAGGCACACAAAATGTTCATATGCAATCTTATGAGTCTCTGGTTACTAAGCAGCCATCACACACATCAATGAACAGGAAGAGATGACGTAAACATCACTCAGCAAGAGATCACTGTATAAGATCAAGAGCTGCATTTCCTGGAGATGCTCATCAGACTTGCCAGAGCAAAATTTATAATATAATCAAAAAAAAAAAAAAAAAAATATTAGAGTGGATAAGAATAGGAACCCCTGTCAGGTATGTATTGCTACCTGGGGCTCCATCACAGTGGTACCCTCACTTCCGGTCCTGACATTTTACTAGACAAGAAAAGACAAGAAACAGATAGAAAAAGGACAAAATTAAAGAAAAATAATGCAGGGAAAGACTACAACCCATGTCAGGTTTATTTCTGTTTGTGCCCCAGCTGGAGGAGATCTTCCTTCACTTCCTGTGTTAAATACCATGCCAGCAAGACAGGATATGCTAAAGGCTTCTAATGGAGTCCTAGATAAAAAGAAAAAAACCCTCAATTCTACAAAGGTTTTGGCTTGGCAATTTTTTCTTTAAAAAGGGTTTTGAAAATAGGACCCCTGTGAGGCTTTTAGACCCCATTCACACAGGGACGACTTGTCAGGCGACCTAGTCGCCTGACAAGTCGCCTCCCGTTCTGTGCTATGGAACCGTTCTAAGGGGAGCGACGCAAGTCGCTCCGACTTAGAAAAAGGTTCCTGTACGACTTCGGGGGCGACTTGCATAGACTTCTATACAGAAGTCGTTTTGCAAGTCGCCCGGGCAGTCGTGTGCAGGTCGCCTCAGTGAGGCGACCTTCAAGTCGTGTTGCCCCTGTGTGAATGGGGTCTAACTCTATCCTGTGCTTCCATTCCACAAGTTCCTCATTGCTTTCTAACGAGAAACCTCTCCAACGAGGTTGCATACTGCAGCAAAACACACTTCGTGATAGTTCACACTAATGCGAATTGGATGCAGGGTTTCTCCGCATGACAGCAATATTGGTTCCATTTCAGGTCCGAATTCAGCCAAAAGTTTGAATCTAAAACTAAAAACGGGGGACGCACCGGACCACCTGCTGTGCCCCGCAGTCACACATAGTGGAAACCAAGCCTCACTTCAGTAATATCAGGAAGGGTTAGAACCTTTGCAAGGTTAGAATTACTGCCCAACTTCCTGTCCTGGTGGCAACCACTCCCTTCATTTGTTCTGTGGCAGGCTGTCAGGACAGGAAGTGAAGTATAATTTCCCCAATTTGGTGACTGAATGAAAAAAAAAAAAAAATTTACACCAGCTTCTGCATTACAACATAGTGGCTGGTGTGCATTGGGATCACAGCAGTGCTGCATCAGTCAGGGCCCATCGCACTGTTCACTTTGTCACAAAGTGACATTTCATTGGCCACCACATGGTGCAAGGTGGTAGACTGCACTTAAAATCTGAACTTTTTTCAGAGCACACCACTGCAGAGGTGTGAAATGACCAGGTAGGAGACGAGGCATTTCACCTCGTCTTGTGTTGGGACTGCACTGGAATAGCAGCCCAACCCAGCCCTACTGCACCTGGTGTGAATGGGCCTAAACAATGTAGCGCAAAAAAGAGCTCTTTCAATTTAAGGTCATGGTCAATGGCTTAAAAAAAAAAAAAAAAAAAAAAAACGGAAACTTGGAGTAGTCCTTCAAATACTGGTGTGAAAAATATTTCCTCCAGCTTGATCCTCCCTGATACCAACATCCGTGGTGAAAGCATACATCTACCCTGAGACAATAATGACTAGTCAGAGCAATTGGTCATAAACCTTTAATACATGAAGGGTGTGAGTAAGGTTTCGCTATGAAGATAAGATCAAGAACACGGGGACATGACCTCACACTAGCAGGAGGAATGTTCAAAACTAATCTTAAAATAATACTTTATATATTGAAAGAGTAGTTGAAGCTTGGAATGGACTTCCAGCAGAGGTAACAAATCAGTTAGAGCTTAAACATGCTTGGGCCAAATATAGAGCGTTACTCAGCCACACTGCCGACAGCCTGTAGAACTCTACAACAGGTTGAAAGCTGCTGTGCCAAGGGGTACTACCGCTTAGAGCAGTATGTGACCTTGGAGTGCCGACTTATGTATCGGGCATATACTGTCCAAATGCTAGTACCCCTTGGTGCAAAGTCCAGCTACAGGAGCCTCTTTGTGTTCTACAGGCAGGTGGCACCTGCACCTTCTACCTGCACCAAAATCTCTGGAAGGTGGAGACAAATATTTTGCGGAGTTTAGTTCCACTTTAAGCCATCTGGCATAGAGATTAGTGGTGCACCGAAATGAAAATGTTGGTGCCGAAACCGAAAATTGATAGATAAGAGATAGAGAATAAAATAAAAAATTATACATATACACACACACACACACACACACACACACACACACACACACACACACACTTTTTAATATCATGAATTTAAGGAAGTATGACCTTATTGTCAGCCATTAAATCTGCACCTTCTTGTTTGAAGCGGTGTTAAAAATCCTACTTGCTGCATTTTTGGGAAAAAAAGAAAAAAAAAAAATTTCACACCAATAACGCATCTTCCCATTGAAAACGCACAAAGAACGCATTTTAAAAAAAAAGGCACCCGTGTTGCGTTTGAGTCACATGACCAATAAAAAAAAACACCATAAAGCAAGGTTAAAAAGCGCAGCAAGATTGCAGGCGTTTTGGGCATTTTCTTTCAGCACAATGCTGAAAACCCTATTTTCAGCGCATCACTAATAGAGATAGTATACAAATATTATGGCAAGCACCTCGTTAACTGTTTACAGATGTACACACAGTTGTGCTCATAAGTTAACATACCCTGCCAGAATGTAGGATTTCTTGGCCATTTTTCAGAGAATATGAAGGAGAACACAAACTTTTTACTCATGGTTAGTGTATCAATCTACTGTGTTTACTCTTTTTAAAATAAAACTACCCAAATGACCCTATTAAAAAAAAAAATTAGCCCCCACCCTGCAAGACAAAAAGGCATAATGAGCAAGTATGCATAGCATTACAGTAAAAAAGTACAACTGTGCTGAACCTAAATGAGAGAAAAAAAAAAAAATCTATATCTATATATTACACACAGAGACTAATATTCATCACTAACCCATCAATAATTAATCAGAAAAATCAATCAAGTGCATATTAAGTGAACCACAATGATCTAGGAAAAACATTTTTTTTCTCATAATATAAAAATATTGGTGAATAAAATGAAAATCATGTGTTTAACAAAAAAGACAGTCCTAGTATGCCTCTTCAAGAACTGGTTATCCGAATCCCACGTGCACAAAACCACATCCGTGATGGGAAAACTTCCACCAATTTGCGAGACACCACCACCTTCTAAAATTAACACTCACCAGAAACAAATGAAAAAAAACACCTTTGGTTTTTGCCTGGGTTAACCACTCCACTCATATGTATATATCTAAAGATTTCTAAACAGTATGCCAGTAATCACTCCATGTATCTCCACATTGCTTTTTATGAGATCCTAAGATCAACCAATGTGGAGATGCATGGCGTGATTACTGACATACCGTTTATATGTGAAATGACCATTTGTATATCAATGAATATCACCAAAGAGTTGAATGGTACTTCAAAAGAGTCCTATTCAAGGTGCCACCCCTGTAGAATGTATAAATTGTACTAAGGCTCTCAGCCATTTCAGAACAATCATATTGAATGTATGCCATGTACTTACTGTGTTGTTCTCCCTGCCTATAGCTAAAACTATGGGCTTGTATATTAAATACATCATCTATAATTTGGCTTCAGCAGTCAACGTTATTGAAAGTCCTTAAGTTCTGGGCTTTCCCTGTCACATGGCGTGATTACTGACATACCGTTTGGAAATCTTCAGATATATTCATGTGAGTGGAGTGGTTAACCCAGGCATAAACCAAAAGGTGTTTTTTTCATTTGTTTCTGGTGAGTGTTCATTCACCTTAGATCGAAGGCACCGCAGCGGACCTCGTACACTGCTCTGGTGACATCGCTCCAGGAGTTACGTCACGCGTGCGGGAGCCGCCGGTAACGGCGCACTAACTGAAGCAATGGCACATACATGCCGTTGCTTCAGTACGCATGTGCCGATGACGTCGACACATGCTGATACAGGGGATATCTCCTAAACCGTGCAGGTTTAGGAGATATCCGGGGTAGCTACAAGTAAGCCTTATAGGCTTACCTGTTGAAAAGGGTTTACAACCACTTTAATACCGTGCATTGTCCCTTTTAACATCAACGACAGCTTGAAGTCTTTTGTGGATGAGGCTCTTTATCTTCTCAGATGGTAAAGCTACCAATTCCTCTTGGCAAAAAGCCTCCAGTTCCTGTAAATTCTTGGGCTCTGTCTTGCAGGAACGGCACGTTTGAGATCTCCCCAGAGTGGCTCAATGATATTGAGGTCAGGAGACTGAGATGGCCACTCCAGAACCTTCACTTTATTCTGCTTGTAGCCAATGACAGGTCGACTTGGTCTTGCGTTTTGCTTTATTGTCATGTTGGAATGTCCAAGTACGTCCCATGCGCAGCTTCCTGGCGGATGAATGCAAATGTTCCTCCAGTATTTTTCTGATAGCATACTGCATTCATCTTTCTATCAAATTTTTACCTTTGTAGCTCACACATCCCCAAAACATCAGCGATCCACCTCCATGTTTCACAGTAGGAATGGTGTACCTTTCCTCATAGGCTTCGTTGACTCCTCTCCAAAATGAAGAGTTTATGGTTGTGGCCAAAAGCTCAATTTTGGTCTCATCACTCCAACTGACTTTGTGCCAGAAGGTTTGAGGCTTGTCTCTGTGTGGTGTATTGTAAGCGGGATACTTTGTGGCATTTGCGTAGTAATGGCTTTCTTCTGGCGACTCGACCATGCAGCCCATCTTTCTTCAAGTGCCTCCTTATTGTGCATCTTGAAACAGCCACACCACATGTTTTCAGAGAGTCCTGTATTTCACCTGAAGTTATTTGTGGGTTTTTCTTTGCATCCCGAACAATTTTCTTGGCAGTGGTGCCTGAAATTTTAATTGGTCTACCTGACCGTGGTTTGGTTTCAACAGAACCCCTCATTTTCCACTTCTTGATTAGAGTTTGAACACTGCTGATTGGCATTCTCAATTCCTTGGATATCTTTTTATACCCCTTCCCTGTTTTATACAGTTCAACTACCTTTTCCCGCAGATCCTTTGACAATTCTTTTGCTTTCTCCATGACTCAGAATCCAGAAAAGTCAGGGCAGCACTGGATGAAAGATGCAAGGGTCTGTCAGTCCAGAAACTCATTGACCTTTTAGCCCAGGTTCACAATGAGCTGCGGGAATGAAGCCGTGCAAGTTCAGTTGAACTTGCACAAATTTCACTCCCGCATGTCAGTCCCGATTTCAGAGACATCTGTGCAGGTTCCTGCACAGATGTAAATTGCAGCCTGAAATCGCAAAAAGTAGTACAGAAACTAATTTTTGAAATCGGTGTGGCAAATGCAGCATCGCACCGATTAGCACAGTGCCATTGCCGGCAATCTGACATGTCAAATCATAACCAATGTGAACCAGGGCTACAATACACACACACCCCAATTACAAGCAAACAGATCACAGGTGGGGATGGTTACCTTTAATAGCCAAACATCTTTGTGTCAATTTGTGTGCATGTTATCAGGCCAAAATCACCAGGGTATTTTACCCCCTGCTAGCGGCCGAGAAAGGGTTAAAAACCACCGCAAAGCGCCTCTGCAGAGGCGCTTTGCCGGCGGTATAGCCACGCTGTCCCGTTGATTTCAATGGGCAGGAGCGGTATACATTCCGCTCCTTCACTGCTCCGAACATGCTGCTAGCAGGATTTTTTTTCCCGTCCTGCTAGCGCACCGCTCCAGTGTGAAAGCCCTCGGGGATTTTACACTGGAGAGACAGCAGTGGCTGTTTCGGGTCGGTTTGCAGGCGCTATTATTAGCCCAAAAGCGCCTGCAAACCGCCCCAGTGTGAAAGGGCCCTTACTCTGCAAACTGAGAATTTACTCTTTTCAAAATACTACTAAAAAAAAAAGGATTTAAAAACAGAAGTATGGCCAAAGCCATTTTGTAGGTCACAGGAGTGTAGTTCATTCTGCACTCCTATGACCCGTTTTCAGTCGACAATGGGCTAAAGCCAGCTGTTGGCTGACATCATTTAGCCATTCCAGGCTCGGGAAAGATCCCGATTTTACTGTCGGGATCCTCCCAGAAGCCTGGGGTGGCAGCTGGATCAGCCTCACGAAATCAAAACACCGGAGGCATTTCCTGTATGTGATCAGCTGTCACAATAACCATGTGGTCAGGAGCCTGTCCTACCGGCTCCCGATTGTCGCTACGTGACCAGGGAGCTGTCAGTGAGAACATGGCCACAGGCTAGCAGAGTGCTATTGAGCACGCTCCCAGCACATAGCAGCAATGCAGGCGATACACATTTATGTTGCAGCATGGCAAAGGCCACCACTGTGCCGACAGATATATACACATACAGGAGCTGGCATTACAGAGTTAGTGCCGGTTCACACCAGTGCGCTCTGCGAGATCGCGTGCGATTCGCACATAAAACATGCGATCTCTGTGCAATGCGATTTCAGCCATACAGATAGTATGGCTGATATCGCATTCGGACCAAACTCGCACAGGACCCTTTTTTGGTCCGCACCAGAATCAGATCGCATGGGTGTTCACCCATGCGATCCGATTAATTTCCTGAACTGTCAGTTCGCACTGCGATATGCAAGCTAAAAAAGGGGTGTCCTTAATGTATTGACACTCCCAGCAGTTCACATATGGCAGTGTGAACCGCTGTGCGAGTCAAGTGTGATGCGGGAGCTCGCAGTGGATTCGCAGGGTTTCCACATCGCACAAGTGTGAACCGAACCTTACAAAAAAAAAAAAAAAAAAAGGATTTTTAAAGAACCAAATGCACTAGAACAGAAAGGCAAGCAGAACTTTCAAAAGAAGAGCTAACAGAAGTCAACTTGCTCTTTCATATCAGCACAGGTTTCCTTTATCAGCCTCAGGCCCCTCGTAATCCACAGATGTCAGTAATTAAGAGGGATGAGTTGGCACTCCCGATAACCATATATGTTCATGCTGTGCTGGCAGATACACAGAATCAAAGATCATAAATAATTTGGGATTACCCAACAGTATTTCAAAACTCCATAAGACTCATATCCTCGGATTGTCCCGATTTTCCAAGCCATCCGAACAACATGGCTATCCACGCACTGTATGTCACATCAAGGCTGGATGAAACCCAGGGAGGAGGGAAACATACCTAAAAGTGATAATGGCTTGTAGACTACGCACACTAATAAATTTACACATTCTAGACAAGCAATAAGAGAACTTCAATCCCTTCTCGCACGGCATAACGCATACATGTGACAGCAGGGTGGATAGGCCTCAGCACCCAGCTGCCACACATACATGTCTGAGGTTCTCTGCTAAAAAAAAAAGAGTTTCCAGCAAACTGACAAGCAGTCACCAGTCTGTTTTTTGGGAACCAGCAGTACAGGTTTCTGGTCATGTGATCACCAATGTGATCATCAAGGATCCGTTCCGGCCTCCAGCACCCACTTAAAAGGGCCCCCCCAATAGGTGGTGGCAGGAGGCCAATCTCACTTCTGCACTGATACCACACAATACAAGTGAATGGCACACCAATGAGCTACTGGAACACACCACAGTAACATGCGTTGTGGTACAAGGTTGGGGAAAAATAAAAAAAGTACGTACTTTTGTTATTTATGGTGCATTGCTAAAATGAATAGGCCGTCTTATCGCAATACACATTAATGAGTGACACGAGTGTTAATGCATCACACAAGAACAGCAAAGTGTGAATGGGCCATTAAAGAAGCCTTCATTCACTTAAAGCGGATCTTCACTGCATCTGAGCACCACAAAACCAAACACACCATTTAATGCATTTTTATTATTCAAAAACAAACTCTCCCCATCCATGTTTCCATGCTTTCTTTTCTGGGGAAATCGCTTTGAAAAACAACCCCCTAGCATTTCTGGCCGTGGCCATCTTGAGTAAGGGCAGATGACTCATGTAGCACTTACTTCCTGGAATCCATTTGCCCTTACATCAAGCATGAGAGAGTGTATTTAGCGGAGAAAACCCCCCGTCACGTCACATTCGGCTACCCATCACATTTTGCTACGTGCGCATGCACGACGCCGCCATATGCGTTCCAACACTGTTGTAAGACCACTTTGCCACAGGGCCGCTCGCCACACTTCGGGCACGGGCCTCGCTCGGCATAATTAGAATCGAACTCTATGTCCACTTGGATGGTGGGGCTTGAACCTGGACTCAGGGGTGTGGCCACAAAATTCTGCGCAAGCGCACATCGCCACAGTGTTGGAACGCATATGGCGGCGGCGCGCAAGCGCAGTCCAGCGGGTAGCCAAATGTGATGCTACACCCCCTCTTCCGCTCCTGCCCTCCTGGGATGTCTGACATAATTTGCCTAGACAAGAAACCAGGAAAGTAACTAAAGAAATGGAAAAAAAAAAATATCTATCCATCTATCTATCTATAATCTGTGGCTAACCAGAAGCAGCAATTTAGTGCCTGGCTTCTCTTTTCAGTTTACCATCTTAGGTCCCTTTCACACGATCGGACAGTTCAGGTCCGCCTGTCCGGTTTGGTCGGCGGACCATGTTAGCCTATGGAGCGACGGATGTCAGCGGAGACACGTCCACTGACGTCCGATCCGCAAAAAGCAGACGGATGGCCCTACGTCAGGATCAGTCACGATCTGATGAAAAACGGACATGCTGTCCGTTTTCATCCGATCCCACGATAGGCGGCAGCGGCGCCTGACAAGCCCCTCCCCGCTCAGTGAGCAGAGAGGGACCCGTCATCCGCCGGCTCAGCGGAGATCAATGGAGAGATCTCCCACTGAGCCGGCGGACCAAGGCGGGCTCCGTGGAAGCGGAGTCCACCTCATGTGAATGAGGGCTTAAAGTGGAACTTCACTCTCCCAATCAACATTGATTATTTTTAATCCTCACGCTGCCAGCATTAGTAAATAGATAGGAAAGTATATCATAAATTACTAGTTTTAAACACATACATACACACATAGATACGCCGATCGGGAAATGTCTCTGCCTGCGATTAGCGCTGCGGAGTGTCAGCTTCTTGGATTTGAACACGCCTGAGCTCATCCTTAGTGGCTACGCTCAGTCTCCATGCCCCCACTGTATGTAGGAGTGTAGTCACCCTCTCTTGCTCGCTCCCAAAATAGACTATGGGAATTGTAGTGTGCATAGGGCAGTGTCCATGACTCCAACTAACATGCACTGCTCATTCCAAATATAAGAAAGTGAGAAAAAAAAATTTATAATATGAGGTTCAGGAACTCACAGAGGACATTACAAGGAGGCAGAAAACAATGTATGAAACAATGGATGTGTATGAAATATTTTTGGAGAATATGGATATTGGTAATAAATGTACGTACATATATACACACACACTATGTATAAAATATACGTGCACACCCATACACACTGTACATTTTTTATACCTGCAGGCTCCTGGACTGACTGCCTCCTGACTTCTACATGCACTACTATGATGTATATAAGCAGAATACAATCAGTAGAGGGGAATCAGCTGAGCAGAGCCCAGTCAGAGGATCAGCTCAAAACTGACTAATAAAAATACAATCCTCCCAGCCACCTGCCTCCGTGGATAGGAGGCTGCGTCTGCCCTGCATGGATAGGAGGTTGAGTTCATGGATAGGAGGTTGAGTTCATGGATAGGAGGCTGCGTCTATGCCCCCATGGATAGGAGGTTGAGTTCATGGATAGGAGGCTGCGTCTGCCCCCATGGATAGGAGGTTGAGTTCATGGATAGGAGGCTGCGTCTGCCCCCATGGATAGGAGGTTGAGTTCATGGATAGGAGGCTGCGTCTGCCCCCATGGATAGGAGGCTGCGTCTGCGCCCATGGATAGGAGGCTGCGTCTGCGCCCATGGATAGGAGGCTGCGTCTGCGCCCATGGATAGGAGGCTGCGTCTGCGCCCATGGATAGGAGGCTGCGTCTGCGCCCATGGATAGGAGGCTGCGTCTGCGCCCATGGATAGGAGGCTGCGTCTGCGCCCATGGATAGGAGGCTGCGTCTGCGCCCATGGATAGGAGGCTGCGTCTGCGCCCATGGATAGGAGGCTGCGTCTGCGCCCATGGATAGGAGGCTGCGTCTGCGCCCATGGATAGGAGGCTGAGTTCATGGATAGGAGGCTGCGTCTATGCCCCCATGGATAGGAGGTTGAGTTCATGGATAGGAGGCTGCGTCTATGCCCCCATGGATAGGAGGTTGAGTTCATGGATAGGAGGTTGCGTCTGCCCCCATGGATAGGAGGTTGAGTTCATGGATAGGAGGCTGCGTCTGCCCCCATGGATAGGAGGTTGAGTTCATGGATAGGAGGCTGCGTCTGCCCTGCATGGATAGGAGGCTGCGTCTGCCCTGCATGGATAGGAGGCTGCGTCTGCCCTGCATGGATAGGAGGCTGCGTCTGCCCTGCATGGATAGGAGGCTGCGTCTGCCCTGCATGGATAGGAGGCTGCGTCTGCCCTGCATGGATAGGAGGCTGCGTCTGCCCTGCATGGATAGGAGGCTGCGTCTGCCCTGCATGGATAGGAGGCTGCGTCTGCCCTGCATGGATAGGAGGCTGCGTCTGCCGTTCATGGATAGGAGGCTGTGTCTATGCCCAAGGATAGGAGGCTGTGTCTATGCCCAAGGATAGGAGGCTGTGTCTATGCCCAAGGATAGGAGGCTGTGTCTATGCCCAAGGATAGGAGGCTGTGTCTATGCCCAAGGATAGGAGGCTGTGTCTATGCCCAAGGATAGGAGGCTGTGTCTATGCCCAAGGATAGGAGGCTGTGTCTATGCCCAAGGATAGGAGGCTGTGTCTATGCCCAAGGATAGGAGGCTGCGTCTATGCCCAAGGATAGGAGGCTGCGTCTATGCCCAAGGATAGGAGGCTGCGTCTATGCCCAAGGATAGGAGGCTGCGTCTATGCCCAAGGATAGGAGGCTGCGTCTGCCCCCCCATGGATGGGGGGTTGAGTTCATGGATAGGAGGCTGCGTCTGCCCTGCATGGATAGGAGGCTGCGTCAGCCCTGCATGGATAGGAGGCTGCGTCAGCCCTGCATGGATAGGAGGCTGCGTCAGCCCTGCATGGATAGGAGGCTGCGTCAGCCCTGCATGGATAGGAGGCTGCGTCAGCCCTGCATGGATAGGAGGCTGCGTCAGCCCTGCATGGATAGGAGGCTGTGTCTATGCCCAAGGATAGGAGGCTGTGTCTATGCCCAAGGATAGGAGGCTGTGTCTATGCCCAAGGATAGGAGGCTGTGTCTATGCCCAAGGATAGGAGGCTGTGTCTATGCCCAAGGATAGGAGGCTGTGTCTATGCCCAAGGATAGGAGGCTGTGTCTATGCCCAAGGATAGGAGGCTGTGTCTATGCCCAAGGATAGGAGGCTGTGTCTATGCCCATGGATAGGAGGCTGTGTCTATGCCCATGGATAGGAGGCTGTGTCTATGCCCATGGATAGGAGGCTGTGTCTATGCCCATGGATAGGAGGCTGTGTCTATGCCCATGGATAGGAGGCTGTGTCTAGGTCCATGGATAGGAGGCTGCGTCTGCCCCCCATGGATACGGGGTTGAGTTCATGGATAGGAGGCTGCGTCTGCCCTGCATGGATAGGAGGCTGCGTCTGCCCTGCATGGATAGGAGGCTGCGTTCATGGATAGGAGGCTGTGTCTATGCCCAAGGATAGGAGGCTGTGTCTATGCCCAAGGATAGGAGGCTGTGTCTATGCCCAAGGATAGGAGGCTGTGTCTATGCCCAAGGATAGGAGGCTGTGTCTATGCCCAAGGATAGGAGGCTGCGTCTGCCCCCCATGGATGGGGGGTTGAGTTCATGGATAGGAGGCTGCGTCTGCCCTGCATGGATAGGAGGCTGCGTTCATGGATAGGAGGCTGTGTCTATGCCCAAGGATAGGAGGCTGTGTCTATGCCCAAGGATAGGAGGCTGTGTCTATGCCCAAGGATAGGAGGCTGTGTCTATGCCCAAGGATAGGAGGCTGTGTCTATGCCCAAGGATAGGAGGCTGTGTCTATGCCCAAGGATAGGAGGCTGTGTCTATGCCCAAGGATAGGAGGCTGTGTCTATGCCCAAGGATAGGAGGCTGTGTCTATGCCCAAGGATAGGAGGCTGTGTCTATGCCCAAGGATAGGAGGCTGTGTCTATGCCCAAGGATAGGAGGCTGTGTCTATGCCCAAGGATAGGAGGCTGTGTCTATGCCCATGGATAGGAGGCTGTGTCCAGGTCCATGGATAGGAGGCTGCGTCTGCCCCCCATGGATAGGAGGTTGAGTTCGTGGATAGGAGGCTGTGTCTATGCCCAAGGATAGGCTGAGGCTGCGTCTATGAATAGAAGGACTTACTGTAGCTCCAGTGTGTCGGCTCTCGGCGTCCAGAGGCGGCTAATAAACCCAATACTGAGCGGCGATGATGCGATCCTCTATGATCGATCCCCGATCAGTCCTCGCACTGAGTCCAATCCTGCAATAGGCAGAGCGCAGCGCTGATCAGCAGGCGGGGAGGGGCGGGGCCTATCAAACTTTTCACCAATAGCAGAGCGGACTGCCCCAGGGCTGCGAGTGACTAATACAAGTTGGTGCGGTGTGATCCACCTGGATGACAGCTGTGCCCTCCCCCCGGGGGGCGGAGCAGGCGAATACCTGTCTGGAGGGAGATCACCCTGCACAGGTATGAGGACAGGAATGTGATTGGAGGGAAGCCAGGACTGGCCGGGCTGGATGCTCCGGTCTGTGACAACCATGAGAGGGGGAGGAGCTTGTGTCAGGGCTGGAGGGACGAGGAGAGAAGAGAACGTTATAAAATATCTCTACAAGAATAGAGAAAGAGATACGATGTGTCCGATGAGAGCGATCGCTAGATTTATGCTTTACAACAAACTTTCATTTCAAGGCCACATTGTAAAAAAGTATTCACACCCCTTGAAATTTTCCACACTTTGTCATGTTACAGCCAAAAACGTAAATGTATTTTATTGGGATTTTATGTGATAGACCAACACAAAGTGGCACATAATTGTGAAGTGGAAGGAAAATGATAAATGGTTTTCAAAATGTTTTACAAATAAATATGTGAAAAGTGTGCAGTACATTTGTATTCAGCCCCCCTGATTCAATACTTTGTAGAACCCCCTTTCACTGCAATTACAGCTGCAAGTCTTTTTGGGGATGTCTCCACCAGCTTTGCACATCCAGAGAGTGATATTTTTGCCCATTCTTCTTTGCAAAAGAGCTCAAGTTCTGTCAGATTGGATGGAGAACGTCTGTGAACAGGAATGTTTAAGTCTTGCCACAGATTCTCAATTGGATTTAGGTCTGGACTTTGACTGGGCCATTCTAACACATGAATATGCTTTGATGTAAACCATTCCATTGTAGCTCTGGCTGTATGTTTTGGGTCGTTGTCCTGCTGGAAGGTGAACCTCCGCCTCAGTCTTAAGTCTTTTGCAGACTCTAACAGGCTTTCTTCTAAGATTTGGCTCCATCCATCTTCCCATCAACTCTGACCAGCTTCCCTGTCCCTGCTGAAGAAAAGCATCCCCACAACATGATGCTGCCGCCACCATGTTTCACGGTGGGGATGGTCTGTACAGGGTGATGTGCAGTGTTAGTTTTCCGCCACACATAGCGTTTTGCTTTTAAGCCAAAAAGTTCAATTTTGGTCTCATCTGATCAGAGCACCTTCTTCCACATGTTTGCTGTGTCCCCCATATGGCTTCTCACAAACTGCAAACGGGACTTCTTATGACTTTCTCTCAACGATGGCTTTCCTCTTCTCACTCTTCCATAAAGGCCAGATTTGTGGAGAGCACGACTAATAGTTGTCCTGTGGACAGATTCTCCCACCTGAGCTGTGGATCTCTGCAGCTCCTCCAGAGTTACCATGGGCCTCTTGGCTGCTTCTCTGATTAATGCTCTCCTTGCCCGGCCTGTCAGTTTAGGTGGACGGCCATGTCTTGGTAGGTTTGCAGTTGTGCCATACTCTTTCCATTTTCTGATGATGGATTGAACAGTGCTCCGTGAGATGTTCAAAGCTTGGGATATTTTTTTATAACCCGACCCTGCTTTAAACTTCTCCACAACTTTTTCCCTGACCTGTCTGGTGTGTTCCTTGGCCTTCGTGATGCTGTTTGTTCACTAAGGTTCTCTAACAAACCTCTGAGGGCTTCACAGAACAGCTGTATTTATACTGAGATTAAATTACACACAGGTGGACTCTATTTACTAATTAGGTGTCTTCTGAAGGCAATTGGTTCCACTAGATGTTAGTTAGGGGCATCAGAGTAAAGGGAGCTGAATACAAATGCACACCACACTTTTCAGATATTTATTTGTAAAAATATTGAGAACCATTTATCATTTTCCTTCCACTTCACAATTATGTGCCACTTTGTGTTGGTCTATCACATAAAATCCCAATAAAATCCATTTACGTTTTTGGTTGTAACATGACAAAATGTGGAAATTGTCAAGGGGTATGAATACTTTTTCAAGGCACTGTATGTCCTACAAATATATGTGGGCCCAAATAATTAGTATTAGAAATGAATGAATAATTTTAAAATGAATTAATAAATATGCTATAAAAATAACTTTACAGCAGAAATCCACTATCAATTAAGAGTCGCCGCATCATATCAAAAGCCCCCCCCCCCCCTTCTTATCATAGCCCCCCTTTCACATTAGAGCCTTCCTGTCTACATTAGAGTCTCCCATCACATCAGAAGCCCCTATCACATGAGAGGTGCCCCCTTTACAGCAGAGTCTGGCCATCATCAGAGATCCCCACCATCAAATCAGAAGTCCCATTTTACATCAGAAGACCCCCCTTTCACATCAGAGCCCCCTCTCCATTACATCAAAGATCCCCCCATCAAATCAGAAGGCCTCTGCCACTTCATAGCCCCCCCATCATAAATCACCCCCTTTCACATCAAAGATCCCCCCATCAAATCAGAAGTCCCCTGTCACATCAGAGCCGCCCCCCCCCATATTATAAATCCCCCATCAAATCAGAAGTCTCCCCCCCTTTCACATCAAAGATCCCCCATCAAATCGGAAGTCCCCTGTCATTTCAGAGCCCCCCCCCCCCCACACACACACACATCATAAATCCCCCCCATCAAATCAGAAGTCTCCCTCCCTTTCACATCAAAGATCCCCCATTGAATCAAAAGTCCCCTGTCACTTCAGAGCCCCCCTCCCCTACCCCACATAATAAACCTCACCATCAAATCAGTAGTCCCCCCCCCCCCTTATATCAAAGATTTGCTATCAAATCAAAAGTCCCCTGTCACTTCAGAGCCTCCCTCCACATCAAAGATCTCCCATCCAATCAGAAGTCCCCCTTTCACAGCAGAGAGTACCCCTATTATAAGAAAAGTCCCCCTTTCAAATCAGAAACCCCCCCCCCCCCTTTACATCAGACATCCCCCATCAATCAGAAGTCCCCCCTTAACATCAGAACCTCCCCCTTCACATCAGACATCCCCCCATCAATCAGAAGTCCCCCCTTAACATCAGAACCTTCCCCCTTCACATCAGACATCCCCCATCAATCAGAAGTCCCCCCTTAACATCAGAACCTTCCCCCTTCACATCAGACATCCCCCCATCAATCAGAAGTCCCCCCTTAACATCAGAACCTCCCCCCTTCACATCAGACATCCCCCATCAATCAGAAGTCCCCCCTTAACATCAGAACCTCCCCCCTTCACATCAGACATCCCCCCATCAATCAGAAGTCCCCCCTTAACATCAGAACCTTCCCCCTTCACATCAGACATCCCCCCATCAATCAGAAGTCCCCCCTTAACATCAGAACCTCCCCCCTTCACATCAGACATCCCCCCATCAATCAGAAGTCCCCCCTTAACATCAGAACCTTCCCCCTTCACATCAGACATCCCCCCATCAATCAGAAGTCCCCCTTAACATCAGAACCCCCCTTCACATCAGACATCCCCCCATCAATCAGAAGTACCCCTTAACATCAGAACCCCCCCCCCTTCTTATCAGAGATTCCACCATCAAATCAGAAGTCCCACCTTTCACAGCAGACCCCCCCCCCCCACCTCCTCCACATGAGAGGTTACCCCCATCATAAGACAAATCCAGCTTTCACATAATAACCCCCCCCCCCCCCCACATCAGAGATCCCCCCATCAAATCAGAAGTCACATCTTTAACATAAGATCCACAGTCACATCAGAGATCCCCCCCCCCCCCGCATTAAATAAGAAGTCCCCTCCATCATATCAGAGATCTTCCCATTAAATCAGGAGTCACCCTTTCAAATCAGAGCCCCCCCCCCATCAACACAAAAATCCCCCTTTCACATCAGAACCCCCCCCCCCCCCGCATCAATTCAGAAGTCCCCCTTTCACATCAGAATCCCCCCCCATCAATTCAGAAGTCCCCCTTTCACATCAGAACCCCCCCCCCCCGATCAATTCAGAAGTCCCCCTTTCACATCAGAACCCCCCCCCACATCAATTCAGAAGTCCCCCTTTCACATCAGAACCCCCCCCCCCCATCAATTCAGAAGTCCCCCTTTCACATCAGAACCCCCCCATCAATTAAGAAGTCCCCCTTTCACATCAGAACCCCCCCCATCAATTCAGAAGTCCCCCTTTCACATCAGAACCCCCCCCATCAATTAAGAAGTCCCCCTTTCACATCAGACCCCCCCATCAATTCAGAAGTCCCCCTTTCACATCAGAACCCCCCCCCCATCAATTCAGAAGTCCCCCTTTCACATCAGAACCCCCCCCCCATCAATTCAGAAGTCCCCCTTTCACATCAGAACCCCCCCCCCCCCCATCAATTCAGAAGTCCCCCTTTCACATCAGAACCCCCCCATCAATTCAGAAGTCCCCCTTTCACATCAGAACCCCCCCCCCCATCAATTCAGAAGTCCCCCTTTCACATCAGAACCCCCCCCCCATCAATTCAGATGTCCCCCTTTCACATCAGAGCCCCCCATCAAATTAGAACTTCCCCTTTCACATCAGAGCCCCCCATCATATCAGAGGTCCCTCTTTCACGCCAGAACCCCCCCCCCCCTTCACATCAGAGATCTTCCCCACCAAATCAGCAGTCCCCCTTTCTCATCAGACCCCCCCTTGCACATTAGAGTTTGCTCTCCACAGCAAAGCCCCCCTTTCACATACAGGACAAGTTCCCGCGGTCCAGATAGAATCTTGTGGCCGGCGGGTCGTAGATTGGAGACCCCTCCTCTAGATGGATAGATTAGAACTGTCATTAGTGCCTGATTAGTGCATGTTTCTGCGTTCCTAAATGTCTGACACAGATCAGCCTCCCGCTGCAGCTTCTCATCTTGCGAACTACTACAATGTTTCAGTCTGATCACTTCCTGGATGGGGAAGTGGAGACTGAGGAAAGGCTTCTTCCTGCCTGCAGGAGACAGATCATCATCTTAGCCGAGGCCAAGTCACTGGACTAAAGGTTTTATGTTTTATTTTTTGGGGGGGGTTTTGGATAGAAGGTCAGACTTTTATTTAAAAATATGTTACTGTTGTGTGTTGATTCTTGGTGGGTATTTATTCATGCAGTTACTGAAAAGTTGACTTTGACATTTACAGGATTGACCGCCCCGGTAATCAGCAATTTCACAGTTAGATGCTGTTATATCAACACAAACATCCCATCTTATATTTTACTTCATGGCCAGTCTCTACACTAATAAAGATTCTGTAAACTACGTCTTTGTGAGCTGTAATTCCAGTCACCCCAAGTCTCTGAGATGAGCTGAATTCATTCAGTATTAACCCCATCATCATTAACCACTTCAGCCCTGGACCATTTGGCTGCCCAAAGACCGGAGCGCTTTTTGCAATTCGGCACTGCGTCGCTTTAACTGACAATTGCGCGGTCGTGCGACGTGGCTCCCAAAAAAAATTGACGCCCTTTTTTCCCCACAAATAGAGCTTTCTTTTGATGGTATTTGATCACCTCTGCGGTTTTTATTTTTTGCGCTATAAACAAAAAAATAGCGACAATTTTGAAAAAAACGCATTATTTTTTACTTTTTTGCTATAATGAATATCCACAAAAAAATATAAAAAAAATTTCTTTCCTCAGTTTAGTCCGATACGTATTCTCCGACATATTTTTGGTTTCCACAAAAGTTTTAGCGTCTAAAAAATAGGGGATAGTTTTATGGCATTTTTATTAATTTTTTTTTTTTTACTAGTAATGGCGGCGATCAGCGATTTTTATCGTGACTGCGACATTATGGCGGACAGAACGGACACTTTTGGCGATTTTGGGACCATTCACATTTATACAGTGATCAGTGCAATTAAAAATGCATTGATTACTGTGTATATGTGACTGGCAGTGAAGGGGTTAACCACTAGGGGGCAGTGAAGGGGTTAAGTATGTCCTAGGGAGTGATTCTAACTGTGGGGGGAGGGACTATGTGTGACGCGACACAGATCACCACTCCCGATCACAGGGAGCGGTGATCAGTGTCCTGTCATTAGGCAGAACGGGGAAATGCTTGTTTACATCAGCATTTCCACGTTCTTCTTCTCCGTGAGACGATCGCTGGTATCCGCTTCTTAAAGGGCAACGTACAGGTACGTTAATCTTCCTGTACGTGCCCTTCTGCCGACGTATATCGGCGTGAGCAGGTCGGCAAGCGGTTAAAAATTGCTGCTACGTACACAAGTATCCTATAGGCAATGAAGGAAGCTGTAACACTCAAATGGAATCTTCCTTTTTATTTTCAAATATACACAATAAAATTGACAGATGGAATCTGATTGGTTGCTGGCTGGAATTTGCTCCTTCTGACGTATTGCAAGGTATACTACTACATTTTATTCCACCAAAGACTGAGCTACCTCCAACCCAGCCAGAACTATACAGTATCTCACACAAGTGAGTACACCCATCACATTTTTGTAAATATTGTATTATATCTTTTCATGTGACAACACTGAAGAAATGACACTTTGCTACAATGTAAAGTAGTGAGTGTACAGCTTGTATAACAGTGTAAATTTACTGTCCCCTCAAAATAACTCAACACACAGCCATTAATGTCTAAACTGCTGCCAACAAAAGTGAGTACACCCCTAAGTGAAAATGTCCAACGTGAGACCAAAGTGTCGATATTTTGTGTGGCCACCATTATTTTCCAGCACTGCCTTAACCCTCTTGGGCATGGAGTTCACCAGAGCTTCACAGGTTGCCACTGGAGTCCTCTTCCACTCCTCCATGAGGACATCACAGAGCTGGTGGATGTTAGAGACCTTGCACTCCTCCACCTTCCATTTGAGGATGTCCCATAGATGCTCAATAGGGTTTAGGTCTGGAGACATGCTTGTCCAGTCCATCACCTTTACCCTCAGCTTCTTTAGCAAGGCAGTGGTTGTCTTGGAGGTGTGTTTGGGGTCGTTATCATGTTGGAATACTGCCCTGCGGCCCAGTCTCTGAAGGGAGGGGATCATGCTCTGCTTCAGTATGTCACAGTACATGTTGGCATTCATGGTTCCCTCAATGAACTGTAACTCCCCAGTGTCGGCAGCACTCATGCAGCCCCAGACCATGACACTCCCCCCACCATGCTTGACTGTAGGCAAGACACACTTCTCTTTGTACTCCTCACCTGGTTGCCGCCACACACGCTTGACACCATCAAAACCAAATAAGTTTATCTTGGTCTCATCAGACCACAGGACATGGTTCTAGTAATCCATGTCCTTAGTCTGCTTGTCTTCAGCAAACTGTTTGCAGACTTTCTTGTGCATCATCTTTAGAAGAGGCTTCCTTCTGGGATGACAGCCATGCAGACCAATTTGATGCAGTGTGCAGCGTATGGTCTGAGCACTGACAGGCTGACCCCCCACCCCTTCAACCATTGCAGCAATGCTGGCAGCACTCATATGTCTATTTCCCAAAGACAACCTCTGGATATGACCCTGAGCACGTGCACTCAACTTCTATGGTCGACCATGGCGAGGACTGTTCTGAGTGGAATCTGTCCTGTTAAACCACTGTATGGTCTTGGCCACCGTGCTGCAGCTCAGTTTCAGAGTCTTGGCAATATTCTTATAGCCTAGGCCATCTTTATGTAGAGCAACAATTCTTTTTTTTCAGATCCTCAGAGAGTTCTTTGCCATGAGGTTCCATGTTGAACTTCCAGTGACCAGTATGAGAGAGTGAGAGCGATAACACCAAATTTAACACACCTGCTTCCCATTCACACCTGAGACCTTGTAACGCTAATGAGTCACATGACACGGGGGGAGGGAAAATGGCTAATTGTGCCCAATTTGGACATTTTCACTTAGGGGTGTACTCACTTTTATTGCCAGCGGTTTAGACATTAATGGATGTGTTGAGTTATTTTGAGGGGACAGCAAATTTACACTGTTATACAAGCTGTACACTCACTACTTTACATTGTAGCAAAGTGTCATTTCTTCAGTGTTGTCACATGAAAAGATATAATAGAATATTTACAAAAATGAGAGGGGTGTACATACTTTTGTGAGATACTGTATATCTAATCATAAAAATATTCCATCCCTCTCTTACCTATTCTGCCCAACCTGTATAAAAAAGGTGTGTATACCTACCTATTTTTAATCTGGTCTGCTCACATGATCCCATAGCTCCTGCTCCCCTGTGGCAGTGAGCGGCTGCTGCAGGGGAGAGCAGGGAGTGCCGACAATGAGTGGGCCATGGGAGCCTAGGGGTGACATCATGGCTCTTGGAATTCACAGAAGTGGTCAAATGCTCCATGACACAGGAGAGCCAGAGCTGTAGGATCACATGAGAGGATTAAAAATAGGTGCACACATCTTTTTTATACAGAGTTGGCAGGATAGGTGGGTGGGGGGTTTAAAGTAATTCTAAAGGTAAATTTAAAAAATATCTGTGTAATAGTTTTGCACACAGTAGGCAAAATCTTCCTCTTCTGGGGTCCCACGCTGGTGCTCCCGGCTCCTTCCCTCTGCTGAGGCCCTCCATAGCAAGCTATAGAGGCACTTGTGAGTGCTCACGCCAGAGCTGGCTCTGTGTGTCCATTGACACACACAGAAAGCTGCTCGGCCCCTCCCCCTTCACTAGCTGTGATTGATTGACAGCAGCAGCGTTGCTGCCTCCATGTCCAGTGAGGAGAGAAAGCCTGGAGAACCTCTGCTCTCGTGCACATCGCTGGATAAAGATGGGGCTCAGGTATGTATAAGGGGCAGCTGGGGTGGAATTTGCACCCAGAAGGTTTTTCACCCTAATGCATACACTGTATTAGGATAGAAAAAAAAAAACTTCTGCCTTTAGAACGACTTTGAGAACTCTTATAATTGGACTTTTCTTCCACTTCTAAATGTATGAAAAAAAGGAAAAAAAAAACACAAATACAAAGAACTGTATCTTGATTAAACTAAACTTACTAAACTTACGAGCATACTCCGTTCCAGGAGTATGCTCGTAATCCAAAGTACTCGCATATCAAAGCGAGTTTTCCCATTGAAGTCAATGGAAACGAAAAGAATTTGTTCCGCATTGACTTCAATGGGATGCAATACCACATGCGGCCAGAGGCGGGGGGCGCCTGAAAGCCTCGGAAACGGCCGAAAAGGCCAGAAGGACACTTCGGCTGACCTCGGCAAACCTCGGAAAGACTCCGTTCACGAGCCTTTCCGAGGTTTGCCGAGGTCAGCCGAACTGTCCTCAGGCCTTTCCGTGCATTTCCGAACGGCGCCGATCGGCGAATTTCGGCTCTGCGCCCCCCCACCTCAGGCCAAAAGCGATACTGCACACCGCTTTTGGCCTCAATCCTGCTCCTTTTGCGAGACAACATTGGCAAACCGAGTTAGGATTTTTAGAAATACAGTACTCGGTTTGCGAAACGCTCGTTAACCGCGTTACTCGCAAACTGAGGCTCCACTGTAACTGAAATTCACCAGTCAAAACTCACACACCTTTCTAATAAAGAAAAAAGCATATATATATATATATATATATATATATATTTTTTATTTCAAAGGACAACTTGTCCAAGTAGCACAATGAAAGTGTAAAATCAGTAATTTTGCAGCAAAATCAATTACGCCGCAATTACCCCACTCAGTCCCATTGAAAGACTTACTTCTAATGCCGCGTACAGACGATCGGACATTCCGACAACAAAATCCTGGATTTATTTCCGATGTGTGTCGGCTCAAACTTGTCTTTGCATACACACGGTCACACAAATTTTGTCGGAAATTCCAAATGTCAAGAACACGGTGACGTACGACGCGTACGTCGAGCCGAGAAAAATGAATTTCAATAGCCAGTGCGGCTCTTCTGCTTGATTCCGAGAATGCGTGGAATGTTGTGCGTCGGAATTGTGTACACATGATCGGAATTTCCGACAACGGATTTTGTTGTCGAAAAATTTGAGATCCAGATCTCTAAAGTTGTTTGTCGGAAATTCCGACAAAAAATGTCCGATGGAGCCTACACACGGTCTGAACTTCCGACAACAAGCTCCCATCGAACATTTGTTGTCGGAAATTCCGATCGTGTGTACGCAGCATTACTCTTCGGGAAGCTGGATATCTGCTCCTGCTTTAAGCGATCAGATGTTTTCTCTTGTAGCAGTCTTCTTTGGCAGTGGAATTTTAATTTTGGCAGTAGCTCAAAGGCATTGGGGATGAAAGACAAACCACAATCATTACTGCCGATCCGCGTTCAGGTACTGAACATGTTTTAGCTGGTCCTTTAGTACCTTGCAATAGATGTTAGCAATTTGCTCCCATTTGCAGGGGAACAGCTTCACTGTTTTCAGATTATGAGAATATATTCTTTAAGGCAGGGATCACACCTGTGTGGTGTGGTATTGTGCGCAAATGAACACGCATTACACCACACATTAATGTGAATTACATTAAGACCCCTTTCACACTGGGGCTGCGGCCACGTTGGCGGTAAAGCGCCGCTCGTTTTAGCGACGCTTTAGCATACCTCCCAATATTTTGAGATGGGAATGAATGAATGATTTGTAGAGCGCTGCAAATGCGAACTGAATCGCCTCAAGGCGCTGATGCGTTTGTGTTGTCAGCTTCATTAGAAGGGGTAAGTCTTGAGCTTTTTCCTGAAAACCAGATGGTTTTCTTCCATGTGGATGTGAGTAGGAAGAGTGTTCCATAGCCGAGGTCCCTGGACTGCGAATCTGCGTTCTCCCCTTGCTTTGTAGCGGTATTTGGGAACGAGGAGGAGGTTTTGGCTCGATGATCGCAGATTGCGATTCGGTGAGTAATGTTTTATTTTCTCTCGGAGGTATTGAGGGGCGTTACCTTGTATGCATTTGTGGGTGAGGCAGAGGGTCTTGAATGTGATCCGATTCTTTACTGTTAGCCAATTTAGGCTCCTCAGGGATGAGGAGATGGACTCCCAGGGTTTTTTTCCTGTTAGTAGTCCTGCCGCCGCGTTTTGAATGGCCTGTAGGCGCGTAAGCTGATATTAGGGTAATCCTAAGTAGAGTGAGTTTGCGTAGTCGAGACGGGAATTGATGATTGTTCCAACTACTGCTGCTTTGTCCTCTTCTGGGATGAAGGGGATGAGTCTACGTAGCAGGCGGAGGAGATGGTGAGATCCGCTAACTACTGATCCTATTTGTGCGTCCATTGTCATTCCTGAGTCAAAGATAACTCCAAGACTTTTGACTTTGGTGCTTGGAGAGATGGTCTGTCCAAAGATGGAGGGAGGTGTCCATGGAGTCTTGGTTTTGGGATTTTGGTTAGCGTGTAGGTAGAGAAGTTCTGTTTTTGACCCGTTGAGTTTGAGGGAACTAATGGTCATCCAGTCATCTATTAAAGTGAGGCATTTCTCAAGTTGCTGATGGTGGTCTTTTTGTCCGGTGATCCGAAAGTAGATTTGGGTATCGTCTACGTATGAGTGGAAGCAGAGGTCTGATTTTTTGATGATTTTGAGGAGAGGGCGGATGTAAATGTTGAATAGCACTGGCGACAAGGGTGAGCCCTGCGGGACTCCACAGGAGATTGCCCGGGTTTCCGAGGTAAATGCTCCTAGTTTCACTGTCTGCGAGCAATTCTCTAAGAAGGATGCAAACCATTTTAGACTAGAATCTGTGGCTCCTGCCACTTCTGTGAGCCGGACAAGTAGAGTATTGTGGTCCACTGTGTCAAATGCTGCGCTGAGGTCTAACAGTACCAGGAGACATGGTTCTCCGTCATCTGCTGCTTCGAGTGCATCGTCCCATATTTTTAGAATTTCAGTTTCTGTGCCATGGCCTGGGCGGAAACCTGATTGTAGAGTGTCCAAAAGTTGATGTGTGTCCAGGTGACGTTGTAGCTGTTGTACTACCGCTTTCTCCATAATCTTGGAGACGGTGTTGAGGCTTGTTATCGGTCGGCGGTGGTTGGGGTCTTTAGGGTCGAGATTAGGTTTCTTTAGCAGGGGTTTAACGATGCCTTGCTTGAGGGTGGTTGGTACAATCCCTTCTTTGAATGACTGATTTATGAGGTGTGTTATAGTGGGAGCCAGGATGACGGAGCATTCTTTTAGGAGTTTCGTGGGAATGATGTCGTTTGGTGATGTGCTGTCTCGAAGGCATCTCATAATGTTTTTAGTCGTGTCAGTGGTGATTGGGGTCAAGAAGAAGTCTGATGGTTGTGTGCTGTTCACGTCAATGTCCTCTTTTTGCTTTGGTTGGGTAAGGTTGGCTGCTTTTTTCCTTTGAATTGATTCCCGAATGCTGTCGATTTTGTCGATGAAAAAATTAGATGAGGGACACCTACTAGCAAACGTATGTAGGCATAGGACACGCCCCTTAACCTCTTGACATCCGGAGGCCGTCATATGACGGCCTCCACTTTCAGGGCTTATATCTGAATGATGTCTGAGGCTACAGACATCATTCAGATACCGGCATTTTCAGCCGGCGATTCCGTACACCATAAGAACGATCATAGCGGCTGTTCCGCCGCTTGATCGTTCTTACGGGCGGCGGGAGGGGACACCCCCCCCCTCCCGCCGCCCTCCGGTGCTACTACCGACTCACCTCAGCGATCGGTGAGTCGGATAGCGGATCCGCCGGCGCCGGATGTTCACCATAGAGATTTCCGGCGGACCAGATGGTCGCCGGAGTCTCTATGATCGTTCGGAGGCCGGGCGCGATGTTATGACGTCACGCCCGGCCTCTGCATTCAAAAAAACGGCGCCGCTTCGGTTGTGAAGCGGCGATCGTTTTATTTTTTTTTTTTATTTTAGGCTTCCCAGCCTAGAGGTGAGATGTGGGGTCTTATTGACCCCATATCTCACTGTAAAGAGGACTGATCGTGTCAGTTTCCTATTACAAGGGATGTTTACATTCCTTGTAATAGAAATAAAAGTGATCAAAAAAAAAAATATTTTTTTAAAGTGTCAAAATAAAAAATTTTAAGTAAAATTAACAATAAAAAAAAAAAAAAAAATTTTTAAAGCGCCCCTGTCCCCGTGAGCTCGCACGCAGAAGCGAACGCATACGTAAGTCCCGCCCACATATGAAAACGGTGTTCAAACCACACATGTGAGGTATCGCCGCGAACGTTAGAGCGAGAGCAATAATTTTGGCCCTAGACCTCCTCTGTAACTCAAAACATGTAACCAGTAAAAAATTTTAAAGCGTCGCCTATGGGCATTTTTAAGTACCAAAGTTTGGCGCCATTCCACGAGCGTGTGCAATTTTGAAGCGTGACATGTTAGGTATCTATTTACTCGGCGTAACTTCATCTTTCACACAATGCAAAAAAAATTGTCTAACTTTGCTGTTTTGTTTTTTTTTAAGCATGAAACTGTTTTTTTTCCAAAAAAAACGCGTTTGAAAAATTGCTGCGCAAATACCGTGCAAGATAAAAAGTTGCAATGACCGCCATTGTATTCTGTAGGGTCTCTGCTAAAAAAACATATATAATGTTTGGGGGTTCTATGTAATTTTATAGCAAAAAAATGATGATTTTTACATGTAGGAGCAAAGTGTCAGAAATGGCCCGGATATGAAGTGGTTAAAGGGGACCTATCCAAAAAAAGGGTTAATTAAATCCACAAGTGCTTTTTTTTTTACCGCCAATATTCCTTTATATTGGCTTTTAAAATTGACAAATGCAGCCATTTAGAATTTGGATGCAAAGTTTAGCACTGGGAAACACTTTTTGAAAGATAAAAAGTGCATTTTATATACAACTATATGGATCAGACCAAAATGAGGGACAAATGAGGGGGAAAGAGGGACAGAGGGACATCAGGGACAGTCCCTCAAAATCAGGGACAGTTGGGAGCTATGCTTTAGCGATGTTTAAGCGGTGCTTAAAAGGGGTTAAAAACTCCCGTTTTGCGGCGCTTTCAAATCGCTTGTCAGGCACTTTGAAAGCGCTGCCCATTCATTCCAATGGGCAGGGCATTTTGGGAGCGCTAAATACAGCGTTCCCAACCCGCCCCAAAGATGCTGCTAGCAGGACTTTTCCTAACGTGCGCCCAAGTGTGAAAAGTCACACTGGAATGAATGGAAGGCGGTTTTCAGGCGCTTAGCAGAGGCTATTTCCAAACGCCTGAAAACCGCCCCAGTGTGAAAGGGGTCTAAGGCAGTTCAGTCCATTAAATAGGCTTCCGACCACACCTGATCCTATTTTTCTTGTAAAAATAATTAATTGTGGTATGCTATCACACATTGCATTGCCTTAGGCAGGCCATAGACGGTGCAAATTTCTTTTCTGCAACCTCGAGTTGCAGGAAAGAAATTTGCACGATTCCCCCATCAACACAGACAGTGCTGACAGGGGAATCCCTCCAGCAATTGTTTAATGTTTGGAATATGGCAGTTCCTGCTGAACCAGCCGAGATTCAAACTGTCAATGGCCTGCCTTAGTGCATTGGTCTCCAAACCGAATGCAGCCCTTGTTTGCATTTATGTCCTTGGGGTACTATTCTTCCTACTGACATCAACGATGAGGCACTATTCCTTCGGGAACATTATTCTTCCCACTGATCTAAATGATGAAACACTATTCCTTCCACTGACACTAATGATGCGGCACAATTCTTTTTTTTTTTTTTTTAATTCTGCATGGACAATTGGTATTGCAGCTCAGCAAAATTAAACTGCAGTTTCACTTTAAAGTGGATGTAAACCCAATGCCATCCTTTCTAAACTACTGCCATAGGGGTTATCTATAAGGATATACATGTCTCCTGCATGTATCTTTACCTGTCAAATGTCTCCCCTCTGTCTGTTATGAGACCCGGAAAACTGCAGATTCTGTGGGTGGGTCTGTTGTCTGGAGCTCGGTGGGTGGAGTCGTGATGTCAGTAGACTCCCCGCCCACCTCTACACTCCCCTTGTCAATATGCATTTTCTCCTGTGTATTTCTTACACTGAACTTCTGCTATGATCTCTAACATCCAGTGAAAAGACAGGAAAGTAACCACATGACTTCAGCATGCCAAATCATGCTGAGGTGTGGAACAGCCAATCCTTGCAAAGCTGCTGAAGTAAGGAGTGGGGGAGGGAATTAAAAAATAATGTATGTCTTAGGCTAGTGCACGAGATATGTAAATCACCTGTCACTCACAGCAAGGGGGAGGATTTGACAAAGTTTTTCTCTGTTTGTCAAGTTTTATCTCACTGACTAATAAAAGATAAAAAAAAATTTCCAACATGTCCGATTACTCATATTTGATTGCCGCATGAAAATTGTCTGTTGCTTCAGCCCATTAATGCCCCGTACACACAGTCGGTGTGATAGGACCTTGTTGTCGTAAATTCTGACCGTGTGTAGGCTCCATCACACATTTTCCATTGGATTTTCCGACACACAAAGTTTGAGAGCAGGATATAAAATTTTGTCGGAAATTCCGAACGTGTGTACACAAATCCGACGGACAAAGTGCCACGCATGCTCAGAATAAATAAAGAGATGAAAGCTATTGACTACTGCCCCGTTTATAGTCCCGACGTACGTGTTTTACGTCACCGCGTTTAGAACGATCGGATTTTCCGACAACTTTGTGTGACCGCGTGTATACAAGACAAGTTTGAGCCAACATCCGTCGGAAAAAATCCTAGGATTTTGTTGTCGGAATGTCCGAACAAAGTCCAACCGTGTGTACGGGGCATTACAGTGCGAAATACGAACGAAAATTCTTAGATGAGATTTTCAAAAGAAAATTCTTTCGAAATATGACCCATGTATGGCCTGCCTAAAGGATAACTCCACCAAACCTTATATTTCTGTTTCAATATGATTTTTACTGAAGTTTTACAAGTTACCAAACATTAGCTGATCACAGAGACAGCAAAAGAACTGCCATTAGCCTAAAATACAATCACAGACCAAGTCCTTTACTACCCCAAGTTAGCATATGGCCACATCAGTCAGATCGCCGATATACAGTGGGGAATTAATTATTTGATTCCCTGCAGATTTTGTAAGTGTGCCCTCTTACAAAGAAATAAAGGCTCTATAATTTTATCATAGGTGTATTTTAAATCAGTGGTACTCAACCCTGTCCTCAAGTACCCCCAACAGGCTATGTTTTGGGAATTTCTCTTAGATAAAAAAGCTGTCCAAAATACCAATCTATTGATTCTGATTTAACCACTTGAGCCCCGGACCATTATGCTGCCTAAGGACCAGAGGTCTTTTTCCAATTTGGCACTGCGTCGCTTTAACTGCTAATTGCGCGGTCATGCAATGCTGTACCCAAACGAAATTTGCGTCCTTTTCTTCCCACAAATAGAGCTTTCTTTTGATGGTATTTGATCACCTCTGCGGTTTTTATTTTTTGCGCTATAAATGGAAAAAGACCGAAAATTTTGAAAAAAAATGATATTTTCTACTTTTTGTTATAAAAAAAATCCAATAAACTCAATTTTAGTCATACATTTAGGCCAAAATGTATTCGGCCACATGTCTTTGGTAAAAAAAATGTCAATAAGCGTATATTTATTGGTTTGCGCAAAAGTTATTGCGTCTACAAACTAGGGTACATTTTCTGTAATTTACACAGCTTTTAGTTTATGACTGCCTATGTCATTTCTTGAGGTGCTAAAATGGCAGGGCAGTACAAAACCCCCCCAAATGACCCCATTTTGGAAAGTAGACACCCCAAGGAAATTGCTGAGAGGCATGTTGAACCCATTGAATATTTTTTTTTTTTGTCCCAAGTGATTGAATAATGACAAAAAAAAAAAAAATATTTACAAAAAGTTGTCACTAAATGATATATTGCTCACACAGGCCATGGGCCTATGTGGAATTGCACCCCAAAATACATTCTGCTGCTTCTCCTGAATATGGGGATACCACATGTGTGGGACTTTTTGGGAGCCTATCCGCGTACGGGGCCCCGAAATCCAATCACCGCCTTCAGGATTTCTAAGGGTGTAAATTTATGATTTCACTCTTTACTGCCTATCACAGTTTCGGAGGCCATGTAATGCCCAGGTGGCACAAAACCCCCCCAAATGACCCCATTTTGGAAAGTAGACACCCCAAGCTATTTCCAGAGAGGCATATTGAGTCCATGGAATATTTTATATTTTGACACAAGTTGCGGGAAAGTGACACATTTTTTTTTTTTGTTTGCACAAAGTTGTCACTAAATGATATATTGCTCACACAGGCCATGGGCATATGTGGAATTGCACCCCAAAATACATTTAGCTACTTCTCCTGAGTACGGGGATACCACATGTGTGGGACTTTTTGGGAGCCTAGCCGTGCACGGGACCCCGAAAACCAATCACCGCCTTCAGGATTTCTAAGGGTGAAAATTTTTGATTTCACTCTTCACTGCCTATCACAGTTTCGGAGGCCATGGAATGCCCAGGTGGCACAAAACCCCCCCAAATGACCCCATTTTGGAAAGTAGACACCCCAAGCTATTTGCTGAGAGGCATGGTGAGTATTTTACAGCTCTCATTTGTTTTTGAAAATGAAGAAAGACAAGAAAAAACTTTTTTTTTTTTCTTTTTTCAATTTTCAAAACTTTGTGACAAAAAGTGAGGTCTGCAAAATACTCACTATACCTCTCATCAAATAGCTTGGGGTGTCTACTTTCCAAAATGGGGTCATTTGGGGGGGTTTTGTGCCACCTGGGCATTCCATAGTCTCCGAAACTGTGATAAGCAGTCAAGAGAGAAATCAAAAATTCACGCCCTTAGAAAGCCTGAAGGCGGTGCTTGGTTTTCGGGGTTCCGTACGCGGCTAGGCTCCCAAAAAGTCTCACACATGTGGTATCCCCGTACTCAGGAGAAGCAGCAGAATGTATTTTGGGGTGTAATTTCACATATTCCCATGGCATGTTTGAGCAATATATCATTTAGTGACAATTTTGTGCAAAAAAAAAAAAATTTGTCTCTTTCCCGCAACTTGTGTCGCAATATAAAATATTCCATGGACTCGACATGCCTCTCAGCAAATAGCTTGGGGTGTCTACTTTCCAAAATGGGGTCATTTGGGGGGGTTTTGAACTGTCCTGGCATTTTATGCACAACATTTAGAAGCTTATGTCACACATCACCCACTCTTCTAACCACTTGAAGACAAAGCCCTTTCTGACACTTATTGTTTACATGAAAAAGTTTTTTTTTTTTTGCAAGAAAATTACTTTGAACCCCCAAACATTATATATTTTTTTAAAGCAAATGCCCTACAGATTAAAATGGTGGGTGTTTCATTTTTTTTTTTCACACAGTATTTGCGCAGCGATTTTTCAAACGCATTTTTTGGGGAAAAAACACACTTTTTTAAATTTTAATGCACTAAAACACACTATATTGCCCAAATGTTTGATGAAATAAAAAAGATGATCTTAGGCCGAGTACATGGATACCAAACATGACATGCTTTACAATTGCGCACAAACGTGCAGTGGCAACAAAATAAATACATTTTTAAAAGCCTTTAAAAGCCTTTACAGGTTACCACTTTAGATTTACAGAGGAGGTCTACTGCAAAAATTACTGCCCTCGATCTAACCTTCGCGGTGATACCTCACATGCATGGTGCAATTGCTGTTTACGTTTGACGACAGACCGCCGCTTGCGTTCGCCTTAGCGCGAGAGCAGGGGGCGACAGGGGTGCTTTTTTTTTTTTTTTTTTTTATTTATTTTTTTTTGCTTTTTTATCTTATTTTTAAACTGTTCCTTTCATTTTTATTTTTTTTTTAATCATTTTTATTGTTATCTCGGGGAATGTAAATATCCCCTATGATAGCAATAGGTAGTGACAGGTACTCTTTTTTGAAAAAATTGGGGTCTATTAGACCCTAGATCTCTCCTCTGCCCTCAAAGCATCTGACCACACCAAGATCGGTGTGATAAAATGCTTCCCCAATTTCCCAATGGCGCTATTTACATCCGGCGAAATCTAAGTCATAAAATGCTCGTAGCTTCCGGTTTCTTAGGCCATAGAGATGTTTGGAGCCACTCTGGTCTCTGATCAGCTCTATGGTCAGCTGGCTGAATCACCGGCTGCATTTTCAGGTTCCCTGTTGAGACAGGAGAGCCAGAGAAAAACACGGAAGACAGTGGGGGGGGAGGGGGGGCATTCCCTCCCACGGCTTGTAAAAGCAGTCTAGAGGCTAATTAGCCGCTAGGATTGCTTTTACATGAAAGCCGACCGCTGGCTGAAAAGAATGATACCAAGATGATACCTAAACCTGCAGGCATCATTCTGGTATAACCACTCAAAGTTGTGAATGGCGTACCTGAAGACAAAAAAATGGTTAACAATAAAGCACAGTAAACGGTAAAGTACAAAAAATTGCATACCTGAAAAGCAAACATGATAAAACATAATAACAATAAAACATTGCAGAATAGAATACAGTAACAAAAGAGCAGAACAATAGAGAGAATAGAGAGAGAGAGAGAACAATAAAACGACAACTATTTTTTTTTATTTTATATATATTTTTTTTTTTTTTTTTACACTTTTTTTGTAACTAACTTTTATAACTGTAACCGGTTCCAGGTTCGGGTCTCTCAAAATGCGATGGCATCTTGGGAGACCCTGTGAAAGTATGCCTAGTCTGTGCAATGCTGTATCCTACGCTAATACTCAACTAGTGCATAGTAGCGTTCAAAACATTCACCAATGCAAAGACCAGGATTGTCAGGACAGGAGGGACAATAATAGCGGGTGTCACGCCTATATCCGCACTTGCTGCAGACACAATATCTTTTTTGGGGGGTTCGTTGGGTAGGGGTACTCGGGAGGACATGAAGAAAATGCCTCTCATGCAGCCGACTGCATTTGGTTGGGGATGTGAATGGGGGAAGTACGGGCGCTGCAGAAGCGGTGGGTTCCCAATTGGGATTGGCGAATGCAGCAGGAAGGGCACTATGGGCACGACGGGCCTGTGTTTGTCTTTTTGGTGGCAGCGGGACACTACTTGTGCTTGCCACCTCACCAGCTTGAACTGGACTTATGGGACTCGCCACGTCACCAAGTGTTACTGCAGTGCTGGTTTGACTACGACCGGGGTGTACTAGGCCGCTGGCGCTTGCCAGTTCACCAAAACGCTACCAAAAAATCTGTTGGCGATCGCAGGGATCAGGCCTGACTCTGCGAACGCTGCAGTTATGCGTTTTAGTCTTTTGTAAGTGACAGTGATCGATCGATACTGCACTTGGGTGGGCTGGGCCGGGCGGAGGGGCAAAACGCAGGTGCTAGCAGGTATCTGGGCTGATCCCACTAACACTGCGTTTGTGAGAACCCTAAACTGCTGGGGATGCTAGTATAGATCTGATCGGATCAGATATTGATCCGTTCAGATACTATACCACTAAGGGAGGTGTACGGTGCGTGCGTGGGTGTTAGCGCTACTGGCGCTAACCTGACGCTGCCTGGGGCTGGTGCTTGCCAGTTCACCAAAACGCTACCAAGAAAACTGTTAGCGATCGCAGGGATCAGGCGTGACTCTGCGAACGCTGCAGTTATGCATTTAGTGTTTTGTAAGTGTCAGTGATCGATCGATACTGCACTTGGGTAGGCTGGGCTGGGCGGAGGGGCAAAACGCAGGTGCTAGCAGGTGTCTGGGCTGATTCCGCTAACACTGCGTTTTTGGGAACCCTAAACTGCTGGGGACACTAGTATAGATCTGATCGGATCAGATATTGATCCGTTCAGATACTATACCACTAAGGGAGGCGTATTCTGCGTGCGTTGGTGTTAGCGGTACTGGCGCTAACCTGACGCTGCCTGGGGCTGGTGCTTGCCAGTTCACCAAAATACTACCAAAAAAACTGTTAGCGATCGCAGGGATCAGGCCTGACTCTGCGAACGCTGCAGTTATGCGTTTAGTGTTTTGTAAGTGATAGTGATCGATCGATACTGCACTTGGGTGGGCTGGGCGGAGGGGCAAAACGCCGGTGCTAGCAGGTATCTGGGCTGATTCCGCTAACACTGCGTTTTTGGGAACCCTAAACTGCTGGGGACGCTAGTATAGATCTGATCGGATCAGATATTGATGCGTTCAGATACTATACCACTAAGGGAGGTGTATGCTGCGTGCGTGGGTGTTAGCGGTACTGGCGCTAATCTGACGCTGCCTGGGGCGACGCATATCACCGCCGGGTGATCAGGGGGCTAAACCTTTATTCGGTAATAAACGGCGGGTGCCCTGACACTATAAAAAATAAACGAACTAACCAGCGTCACCCGTAACACTTATACGGTGATCAGTGGTGAAAGGGTTAACTAGGGGGCAATCAAGGGGTTAAAACATTTATTAGGTAGTATATGGGGGTCCCTGTCGCTATAAAACGCTGACGGCGAACCTAAATATTTACCTCCCTAACTAGCGTCACCAGCGACACTAATACAGCGATCAGAAAAATGATCGCTTAGTGACACTGGTGACAGGGGGTGATCAAGGGGTTAAAACTTTATTAGGGGGGGTTAGGGGGTACCCTAGACCTAAAGGGGGGTAACAGTAACTGTCCCAACACTGTAACTGTCACAAACTGACACTATGCAGTAATCAGAAAAAAACAAAACAAAAAAAAAAAAAAAAACTGCTGGTGTCAGTTTGTGACGGGGGGGGGGGGGGGGGGGGGGTGATTGGGGGGGGATCGGGGGGCGATCGGGGGGGGGATCGGGGTGTTTAGTGTGCCTGGCATGTTCTACTGTGTGTGTGTAGTGTTGTGCACTCACTCACATGTCTTCTCTCCTCGGGCCGGAACGGAAATTACCGAGCCGAGGAGAGATGACATCATTTTCTTTGCTGCTGTTTAGCATACAGCAGCAAAGGAATGATTCGATTGGCCGGCGGCGATCGCGAGGGGGGGGCCACGAACGGATGGTCTCCCCCTCACCTCTGATCGCCGCTGGACAAAAGACGACCGCCTCGGGCACCGGGGGGGGGTCCGATCGGACCCCCCACCCGCGGAAGGCAAATCACGTACCATGTACGTGATTTTGCCTGTCCGTGCCGCTTTGCCGACGTACATCGGCATGAGGCGGTCGTCAAGTGGTTAAAGCACTTGTGCAAGATAAAGGAAAACCTGAAAACATGGCCTGTTAGGGGTACTTTAGGACAGGGTTGAGAACCACTGTTTTAAATGATAAAGACAGGTTATAAACCAAAAATCCAGAAAAAAACACATGATACAAATGCTATAAATTGAGTTTCAGTTCAGTGAGTAAAATAAGTATTTGATCCCCAAGCAAAGCGTGACTTAGTACTTGGTGAAGAAACCCTTGTTGGCAAGCACAGAGGAAAGAAGTTTCTTGTAGCTGGTAACCAGGTTTGCACACATCTCGGGAGGGATTTTGGTCCACTCTTCTTTACAGATCTTCTCAAAATCCTTAAGGTTTCTTGGCTGTCGCTTGGCAACTCGAAGTTTCAGCTCCCTCGATAAATTTTCTATAGTATTAAGGTCTGGAGACTGGCTAGGCTATTTCATAACCTTAATGTGCTTCTTTTTGAGTCACTCCTTTGTTGCCTTGGCAGTATGTTTTGGGTCATCGTCATGCTGGAAGACCCATCCACGTCCCATCTTCAATGTTCTGGCTGAGGAAAGAAGGTTCTCATCCAAGATTTTACTAGTACATGTGTCAGAAAGGTTACCTGGTTGGGCGCCGGGGCGCGTTGGCGCTCGTGTCCCTGTCCGTGCTGGGGCGCGTGTCCCTGGGGGCGCCGGTGTGTCTGGGCCGGCCGGCCGTGGCGTGCGGGGTGGCGTCCGGGCGTTCGTGCATACGCGCGTTCGCGCTAGCGCGCGTCCACGTTAGCGCGCGTCCGCGTTAGCGCGCGTCCGCCTGCGGGCGTTACCTTTGACATGCCCGGTAGTGTGGGCGTGCACGCCGGTGTCGGGGGCGCGCTCGGGCGCGTGCGGGGGGCGCGGCGCGCCTTGGCGAATCGGCGCGTGCACGAGCGCTGCGTTTTGGCGCCAATCAGTCTATTTGAAGCCTGCCTCTACACTGACCCGGTGCTGCCTGATCAAACAGCTCTGTACCTTGTCCCGTGATCATCCTGTGTTCCTGTATCCTCGTAGTGTTTACCCGTTGTGACCCGGCTTGCCTTTGGACCTTCCTTGACTGCTGCCTGAACCCGACCCCAGCTTGTTTGACCTCGTTTCTGCCTTATCCCTTGTACCGTTGCTGCCAACCCGTTGCCGACCTCTGCCTGTGTGTGACCAGCCTGATTAGCTCCTGCTCAGCATCTGCTCTATCCAGCCTGAAGATCCACCGGTTGCTTGCCAGACCACCATGCTCCAGGACTCTAACTTCAGGCCCTCATACCACTCCGCATTCGCGGGCCTCCTGTCTACTCTACCAGGGGCCCTGAATCGGATACGTAAGGGAGCCTACCCTCTGCCCAAGCGGACTCACCTGTCTGGTAAGTGTGGGACCTGACAGTATCAGGCAGCCATGACTGAGTTCGGGCAGGGGGCCTCCCCCATGGATGAACTGTGCAGGCACCTAGTGGGCCTTACTCAAGCTGTTAAAAGTCTACAGGAAGGCTACACCAGACTGGAAGGGCAGGTCCAGGCCCTCTCAGCCTCTCCTCCAGGAGCAGTGTCCAACCCTGCCTCAGCGCCCTCTGTAGTGATGCTCCCACCAGAGCCCAGGGTGCCTACACCCGAAAAGTTTTCAGGAGAACGCAGTAAGTTCCGGGCGTTCCGTAACGCATGCGAACTATACTTTGCCTTACAACCCCGTACGTTCTCCCTGGAGGCTACTAAAGTGGGGTTCGTCATATCCTTGCTGACTGGCGAGCCTCAAACCTGGGCCCACCATCTACTGGAGCAAAAGGCTCAATCTCTTGACTCCTTGAGTGACCTTTTCCTAGCTATGTCTCAGCTGTATGAGGACCCTCAGCTAACTGCCACGGCAGAAGCCGCCTTGCATTCCCTTCAACAAGGTCGCAGAGCGGCCGAAGATTACGCCGTGGAGTTTAGGCGTTGGAGCTCGGATACGGAGTGGAATGACGCAGCCTTGCGTCACCAATTTCGGCTGGGGTTGTCGGATCCCCTAAAGGATGAATTAGCGCGAGTGGGGGTACCCCAGACACTAGAGGAACTAATCAATCTGTCAATTCAAATTGACCGCCGCCTCAGGGAAAGACGCTCTGAGAGATCTGTTGGTCACCCACGCCTCACCTGGATGTTGCCCAGGGCCCCTAGTGCCCCGAACCAAGCTCCGCTTGTCTCGTCTGCTCCAGCCCAGGAGGTTTCGGAGCCTATGCAGTTGGGACTGCTCCGTCCCTCTCTGACTCCTGAGGAGAAGACACGAAGACGCACACTCAACCTGTGCTTGTACTGTGGAGAGCCTGGTCACTTTGCAAGAGCATGCCCCAATAAAAGACGTAAGTGTCTGCCGTCTTCCTCATTGTGTGCACCTGTCCTACCTAGTGCCGGTAACCATTTAACATTCTCCATTGTTTTACAGTTACCTGGAAGGAGCATCCCAGTATCGGTCATCATTGATTCGGGAGCATGCAGTGGATTCATTGACCGGACCTTCGTCGAAACTCACCATATCCCCACTCAAACTAAAGCCCAAGGACTGGCAGTTTTTCTAGCGGACGGTTCCACCCTCCGCTCCGGACCCGTTCCCCTATTGGCCACCATTGGCCCGGAACATCAGGAACTGTTACGTCTAGATGTCATCTTCTCTCCTCTCTTCCCAATTATCCTAGGAATACCTTGGCTACAGGCTGACAATCCTAGTATCAACTGGTCTACGGGCAAAATCCAGTTTTCTTCTGAATATTGCAGACAAAACTGCTTACGGGGGAATTCCTTAACCTCCTCCCAATGCCTGTGCATGGACTCAGAAACTAAGTTCTTCCTGAACCTTACCGGGATTTCCTGGATGTGTTCAGTAAAAAGGGGGCAGAAACCCTTCCAGTACATAGATCCTATGATTGCCCAATAGAACTTTTACCGGGTACCGAAGTTCCTTTTGGGAGGATCTTCCCTCTAACTGAGCAGGAGCTGGGCACCTTGAAAACCTATATAGATGAAAACCTGAAGAAAGGGTTCATTCGTCCTTCCACGTCTCCAGCTGGGGCAGGCATCTTTTTCGTGGAAAAGAAAGATCACTCCTTACGTCCCTGCATTGATTACCGGGAACTTAATAAAATCACTATAAAGAACAGATACCCGCTACCCTTGGTTCCTGAATTATTTCAGAGATTAGGATCTGCTACCGTTTTCACTAAGCTAGACCTCCGTGGGGCCTATAATTTGATCCGCATAAGAGAAGGAGACGAGTGGAAGACAGCCTTTCGTACTCGATTCGGACATTACGAGTATCTCGTCATGCCTTTTGGTCTGTGCAACGCACCGGCAACATTTCAGCATTTTGTCAACGATGTCTTTCATGACTTACTGAACTTATATGTCATCGTTTACCTGGACGATATCCTGGTCTTCTCTGCCTCCCTGATGGAGCACCGCAAACACGTACGAAATGTACTCTCCCGGCTGAGACAACATGGGCTTTACGCCAAACTTGAAAAGTGTGAATTTGAGCTCCAATCTATCCAGTTCTTAGGCTTGATCATTTCTCCTGATGGCATTAAAATGGATCCACAGAAAGTATCCGCTATTCTGGATTGGCCTGCACCGACTGACAAGAAAGGAGTACAGCGTTTTATTGGCTTCGCCAATTTCTATAGGAAGTTTATTAAGGGATTTTCTTCAATCATAACTCCCATTACAGAACTTATTAAACAAGGATGCCGGTTCTGCTGGACCCCTAAGGCACAAGAGGCCTTTGAAAGACTCAAGGCGCTGTTCACATCAGCCACTATTCTTAAGCATCCCAACCCTGCCTTGCCTTTCCTCCTGGAAGTGGATGCTTCCGAGGTTGCAGTTGGAGCCGTACTGTCACAGAGACAGGGTGCCAAAGCACTCCTGTACCCCGTGGGATTCTTCTCACGTAAACTCTCTCCTTCCGAAAAAAATTATGACGTGGGTGATCGGGAACTTCTAGCCATTAAAGCAGCTCTGGAGGAATGGCGTTATCTCCTGGAAGGTGCAGCACACCCCATTTTGGTCTACACAGACCATAAGAACTTAGAATACCTAAGAACAGCCAAGAGATTAAAACCCCGTCAGGCCAGATGGGCACTTTTTTTTTCCCGATTTATTTTCCATATTACTTACAGACCCGGATCCAAGAATGTCAAATCCGACGCCCTTTCCCGAATGTTTCTCGACTCTGAAAGAACCCTGTCCCCAGACACCATTATCCCCTCTGGAAATTTCCTAATTCTACAGGAGGACTTAATTTCTCAAATCAGACGAGCCTCCATGGGAATGCCTCCACCTGCTGAAGCCTGTACCAAGGATGGGCTGTTCTGGGTCAAGAATAAGATTGTGGTCCCTGAGGAGCTAAAAGTACGAGTGCTAAGCTTGTGCCATGATCACAAACTTGCTGGTCACTTCGGCACACGGAAAACAGCTGACCTTGTCCAACGCACCTTTTGGTGGCCTCATCTTGCCAAGGATTGCAAAGAATATGTGGAGTCCTGTAACACGTGTGCCAGAAACAAGACTAGCCGGACAAGAGCATGGGGCCTGTTGAAACCATTACCAGTCCCAGAGAGACCTTGGGCCATGATTTGAATGGACTTTATCGTTGAGCTCCCACCATCAGAAGGTTTTTCGTCCATTTTTGTCGTGGTAGACAGGCTGTCTAAAATGGCCCATTTTCTCCCCATGAAGGGCACCCCTTCAGCCATGGAGACCGCCTCCATCTTTATTAAAGAGATCGTCAGACTACATGGAGTCCCGACCAATATAGTCTCAGACAGAGGCGTCCAGTTCACCTCCAGATTCTGGAGGGCCCTTTGTGGCGCCCTTGAGATCGAGTTGTCCTTTTCTTCGGTCTACCACCCTCAGTCAAATGGACAAACCGAGAGGACAAACCAAACCTTGGAGCAATACATCCGCTGTTTTTCTGCATTCTCCCAGGATGACTGGGCTTCCCTGCTCCCCATCGCAGAGTTTTCATATAATAACTCACTACATTCAGCGACTAATCAGTCTCCGTTTTATGCCAATTATGGTTTCCACCCATCCTTCTTGCCTGGAGCACTTCCCGAGTGCCCTGTTCCTGCAGTATCCGAAACCTTGAATTTTTTTTCCAACAACAACAAATTGCTGCAGGAAACCATGACCAAGGCTCAGGAAGACTACAAGAAGATCTTTGACAGGAAGAGACGGGGGGAACTTGTTCTAGAACCTGGCAATTCTGTCTGGCTGTCTACCGCTAACCTCAAGTTAGCATGCCCATCCAGGAAACTGGGTCCCAAATACCTGGGTCCTTTCTTGATCACAAGGAAGATCAACAATGTGGCATATGAACTGGACCTTCCTAACTCCCTGAGGATACACCCAGTGTTCCACGTGTCCCTCCTGAAGCCGGTCACCCCCAATTTCTTTCCTGGTCGCAGCATTGGCCCACCCAAACCTATTGTGGTTGATGGCGAAGAGGAGTTCGAAGTGGAGGCAATTCTAGATTGCAGAAGAAGGCGCAATCAAGTGCAATATCTGGTAAAATGGAAGGGCTATGGACCCGAAGATAATTCGTGGGAGCCGGAAAACAATTTAAATGCTAAAGAACTTCTGCAATCCTTTAAAACCTCTCATTCCTCAAAGATGGCCCAGCTGGGCATCCGGAGTCTGCCCTTGAGGAGGGGGCACTGTCAGAAAGGTTACCTGGTTGGGCGCCGGGGCGCGCCGGGGCGCGTTGGCGCTCGTGTCCCTGTCCGTGCTGGGGCGCGTGTCCCTGGGGGCGCCGGTGAGTCTGGGCCGGCCGGCCGTGGCGTGCGGGGTGGCGTCCGGTCGTTCGTGCGTACGCGCGTTCGCGCTAGCGCGCGTCCGCGTTAGCGCGCGTCCGCCTGCGGGCGTTACCTTTGACATGCCCGGTAGTGTGGGCGTGCACGCCGGTGTCCGGGGCGCGCCCGGGCGCGTGCGGGGGCGCGGCGCGCCTTGGCGAATCGGCGCGTGCACGAGCGCGGCGTTTTGGCGCCAATCAGTCTATTTGAAGCCTGCCTCTATACTGACCCGGTGCTGCCTGATCAAACAGCTCTGTACCTTGTCCCGTGATCATCCTGTGTTCCTGTATCCTCGTAGTGTTTACCCGTTGTGACCCGGCTTGCCTTTGGACCTTCCTTGACTGCTGCCTGAACCCGACCCCGGCTTGTTTGACCTTGTTGCTGCCTTATCCCTTGTACCGTTGCTGCCAGCCCGTTGCCGACCTCTGCCTGTGTGTGACCAGCCTGATTAGCTCCTGCTCAGCATCTGCTCTATCCAGCCTGAAGATCCACTGGTTGCTTGCCAGACCACCGTGCTCCAGGACTCTAACTTCAGGCCCTCATACCACTCCGCATTCGCGGGCCTCCTGTCTACTCTACCAGGGGCCCCGAATCGGATACGTAAGGGAGCCTACCCTCTGCCCAAGCGGATTCACCTGTCTGGTAAGTGGGGGACCTGACAACATGGCCCCATCCATTGGCCCCTCAATGCAATAAAGTCATTCTGTACCTTTAGCAGAGAGACAGCCCCAAAGCATAATGTTTCCACCTCCGTGCTTGACTGTAGGGATGCTGTTCTTAGGGTCATAGTCATAAATTTTCTTCCTCCAAATATGGCGAGCTGAGTTAATGCCAAAGAGCTCAATTTTGGTCTCATCTGACCACAGCACTTTCTTCCAATCCTTATATGAATCATTTAGATGTTCATTTGCAAACTTTAAATGGACCTGTACATGTGCCTTCTTGAGGAGGGGGACCTTGCGAGCGCTGCAGGACCTCAATTCATGGCAGCGTATTGTATTACCAATGGTTTGTTTGGTGACTGTGGTCCCAACTGCGTTGGGATCATTCACAAGCTCCTCCCGTGTAGTTCTAGGCTGATCCCTCATTTTTCTCATGATCATCCTTACCCCATGAGGCAAAATCTTGCATGGAGCTCCAGACCGAGGGCGATTGATGGTAAATTTGTATTTCTTTCATTTGCGAGTAACCTTTCCAACAGTTGTTGCCTTCTCACCAAGCTTATTGCTGATGGTCTTGTAGTCCATTCCAGCCTTGTGCAGGTCTACAATCTTGTCCCTGACCTCCTTTGACAGCTCTTTGGTCTTGCCCATGATGTTGAGGTTTGAATAGAAGAAAGAGATTCTGTGAACTGGTGTCTTTTATACACATAACAAGTTGTCGTCAGGAGCACCTTCTTAAATTAAGAGGACTAATCTGTGTACCACATGAGCACATACTGTAACTAGTCTGTGGGAGCCAGAATTATTGTTGGTTAGTAGGGGATGAAATACTTATTTTACTCACTGAACTGCAACTTAATTTATAACATTTATATCATATGTTTTTTCGGTTTTTTGGTTGATATTCTGTCTCTATCATCTTCCTCAATCTTTTTTCTTCTAAGAGCGCTAACTTGATTCTCTAATTGTTAGTAGAGTCAAATTTTTAATGACTACGTTTTTTAAAGTGGTTTTAGTTCTGGAAATTACATTCAATATCAAAATAAAATGTCAAAAGCAAATTAAATTTTGAAAAACTTTTGAAGAAGATTTACCAAGTCATTTAATGTACTGAAAATTGTACAAATGTTTGTATGAATATTCATATGAACGTTAATTCAAAAATCTATGAATGTATGGTCAGCTTAAGTCTTAGAACAAGAAAGCAAGGAAGAATAAGGAAGAGGTAAAGAAAAGCACACGTGAGAGCAGGAGGGGATACAATTGGGATTTGGGGGAGAGTACCTCAGGACCTGGGAAGTACCCCCCCCCCCCCCCCCCCCTGTATCCCTGAGGCATCAAGATAGGCAATGTAAAGTAGGCAATAGAGAACTATCGAAATCTGACAGAAGGTAGTGACCTATCCACAGGTCCAAAACTTTTTGGAAACCTTTCATAGAGTCCCTCAGTATGGCCAACATTATTTCGTTACTTACCGTAGGTACCAAGTCACTTTATTCTTGACTTCTTGAGTTATGGTTGGTAGCTAAGCTTTAGCCACTGCTTAGCTGCTGTAAAGATAAAAGTGAGCATTTTTACTTTGGTGTTTTGTGCAAATTTCAACATGTAAATTGAGGAGTGCCTCATATGAATTTGTGTGCATGTCCCTGCCTAGTTCTTGGTATATTAGTTGGTAAACTGAGATCCAAAAGTGTTACCTTTCAGACGGTTCAACCATTTATGTTTAAGGATGCCTCAATCTTTATAACCTCTAAAACATTGGTCTGATATATCATTACGGTACCTAGCCAACCTCTGAGGGATCATATACTAACTTACACAGATTTGAAGCCAATGTTCTTTTTCCTTGGGAACCTAGGTCTCCCTCACATCTGGTAACGTAGGTGTAGGTAGGGAGTGATAGGCAGATTTCAAAATGTAGTAGTATACTAGAGACATTCTACCCTTCCCAAGCATAGTACCTGAACACTGGTGCTCAAAGGGCTTTGGTGTAAAGCAGGGGTAGGCAACCTGGGGCCCTCCAGCTGTTGCAGAAGTCCCATCATGCCTCTGGGAGTAATTATAACTGCCAGCCTTGCAATGCCTCGTGGAAAATGTAGTTCCACAACAGCTGGAGGACCCCAGGTTGCCTACCTATGGTGTAAAGGGTGATGATGTGTGCTAGAAAATGGATGACATTTTTAAGCTGTAGGTAGCGAAACTGTTGTGAAGGAGAAACCACCAAAACTGATATTAAACTTATAATTAAAAAATGCTCAAGAGGATAGGCACCAGCCTTTGTGTTTTAGTTGTATTGACTGCCTGGTTCCAGAGAATAGCTGATGTTATACAGACAGTCCCACCATATATTTTATGTTTAAGGGTACCTAACTCTTTACAGCTTTTAAAATATTGGTCTGGTGTATTATTATAGTACTTAGCCAACCTCTGAGGGAACATATACCAATGATGTAATAAATGTTTTTGTCAGCTTCCATCAGGGAAGAGCTAACTGATCCGTGCGTCGTAGAGTCCCAGATTTGGAGCCAATGTTCTTTTTCCTGTGAACCCTGGTTGCTTTCACACCATGGTAACATTTGCAGACGGGTAGAGATAGTCAGATTTCAGAATAGACACTGTACACTTCCCAAATGGTGTAGCTGAACACTGGTGATCAAAGGGTGCCATAGAAAGGGGTGTAGACGTGTGTTTGAGAGCACTTTGAAAGGCATTTTTAAGCTGTAGGTAGCAAAACTGTTCTGAAGGAAAAAATACCACAAAGGATACTTCATTGTATTACATTAGAACGTGCTCAAAGAGGATAGGCGCCAGCCAGTTTTAGTTGTATTGGCTGCCTGGTTCCAGAGATTAGCTGATGTTATATGGACAGTCCCACCATATGTTGTATGTTTAAGGGTACCTAACACTTTACAGCCTCTACAATATTGGTCTGGTGTATCATTCTAACTTCTGAGGGACCATATACCAATGTAATAAAAGGTTACAGTTATGCCGCGTACACACGGTCGGACTTTTCGTCTACAAAAGTCCGACGGACGCCGACGGACTAAAGCTGGCTGACAATCCGATCGTGTGTGGGCTTCCCCGGACTTTCAGCGGACTTTTCCAGCCTCAAATCTGACGGACTTTAGATTTGAAACATGCTTCAAATCTTTACATCGTAACTACGCCGGACCCAGAAATCCGCTCGTCTGTGTGCTAGTCCGACGGACAAAAACCCACGCAAGGGCAGCTATTGGCTACTGGCTATCAACTTCCTTATTTTAGTCAGGTGTACGTCATCACGTACGAATCCGTCGGACTTTTGTGTGATAGTATGTAGGCAAGTCCGTTCGTAAGAAAGTCTGCCGCAAGTCCGCCAAAAGTCCGACAAAAGTCCGTCGAAAGTCTGTCGGACAGGCTGTCGGACTTTTGTAGACGAAAAGTCCGACCGTGTGTACGCGGCATTAGTTTTCACCAGGAAAGAGTTCATTGATGCATGTACCGTAGGATTCCATATTTGGAGCCAAAGTTCTTTTTTCTGGCAACCCAGGTTTCTTTCACACCTGGTAACGTTCACAGGTGGGCAGAGATAGATTCCAGAACAGAAGAGTATATTAGAGATACATTGGATAACATTTTCAAACTGTAGGAAACAGTTATGAAACAGGAACCACCAAAACTAACATTTTATGTTCTTACATGAGTAATATTAGAACATGGTCAAAAAGGATAGGCACGAGACAATTTTAGCTTTATTTGTTGCTTGGTTCAAGCTGATGTTTTTATGGACAGTCCTATCATTCCAACTTCTGAGGGAGCATATACCAATATAATAAAAGTTTATAGTCAGTTTACACCAAGGAAGGGTTAATTGATCTGTGTGCCGTACAGTCCCAGATTTGGAGCCATTTTTTGTTTTTTTTCTGGCAACCCAGGTTTCTTTTGGGTAGAGATAGTCAGTCATATTCCAGAATTTTATTTTGTTTACACCAGTATTTTATAGTCTTTTTACACCTGGGATCTCCAAACTTTCTAAATAAAGTGCCAGTTTACTGTCCCTTAGACATTAGGGGGGCTGGACTGGGGCCAGTGGGAGTAAATATGCCCTGGCATCAGTAAATAATGCCTAAGGCTTGGTGGTCATTGAGGGTAAACAAAATACATAACACCTGTGGGCAGAAGGAGAAGGGGGCAGTCATTGGTATTAGCGATAGGAATAGTGCCCCATCATTGGTATCAGTGGAATAGTGCCCCATCATTAGTATTATTGTGAGGGGTAGTGCCCCATCATTGGTATCAGTGAAAGGAATAGTGCCCCATCATTAGTATTAGTGGGAGAGATAGTGCCCCATCATTGGTATCAGTGGGAAGAATAGTACCCTATTGTTGGTATCAGTGGGAGGAAACGTGCCCCATCATTGGTATGAGTTGGATGAATAGTGCGCCATTGTTGGTGTCATTGGGAGGAATAGTACCCCATTGTTGGTGTCATTGGGAAGAATAGTGCCCCATTGTTAGTATCAGTGGGAGCAATAGTGTTCCATCATTGGGGTCAGTGGAAGGAATGGTGCCTTAGTGTTGGTGTCAATGGGAGGAATAGGGCCTTATATCAATGGGAGTAATAGTGCCCCAAGGACCAGATAAAGGCAAACAGGATAGGTGCTGCGCCAGCCATAATTATTTTCCTTGTATTGGCTTCCTTGTTCTAGAGATTAGCTGATGTTTTGGTTTTGCCTGGTTACCACCATATAGGATTGTGGCTTCAAAGCTCTGATCAACTCTCCTCCCTTATGAAGCCAAATAATGACACCATACTCCCCGCTGCTTGTGTCAGGGATGGGCCGAGGGTTCTTGAGAGGAGTACTGAGACCGGGAGCTGTTATTTTTGTGTCAGGAAGCTATGTACAGTACCCTGCCAGTCTCTCCCACCAGCCATGCTCTACATGCATTGCTTAAAGAAGCACAGAGACCCAGTGATGGCATTGCTGGGTCTAAAAGGTATGTACTTCAAATCAAAAATGAAAAAAAAACAAGTTTTATTAAAAAAATGTAGTAGCATGTTGTTGAGCGGGGAAAAAAGACAAAGCATAACATAAGCATAACATAAGCAGATTAAACTTTAGCCTAAAGTTTCTAAATGATATACAGTAAGAAGCCCACCCAGCACACCATGGTACCTACCCTACCCACCCCCATTAACTGGGATCATAAGGATATCGGCCCCTGGATGAAATTGATGACTCAGCATTCCTTTGGCCCCGGACAAAACGGAAGGCCCGGCGACAGAAGCTGTTTTTTTTGGGCATAATGATTGATTCGGTGGCCATTGAGTGCTGATTGTCCTTGGGAAAAACTGGTTGCACTCCATTTTGGAGTCCTACAATGGTCAATCACTGTGGATGATGGGTCCTATTAGCAATGCGGATTTGGTCTTGTTTGCGGATGCGGCTAGATCAGTCGGCTATGGAGCATACTTTCAGGGGCAAAGGAGTGTGGAACGGTAGCCTGAGGAATGGAGTTCGGCTGGTTTGTTAAAGAACCTGGTATTGTTGGAACTGTTTCCAATTGTGCTGGCGGTTGAAATTTGGGAGGATGCCTTTCGCAATAAGAAAGTGCAATTTCACTGTGACAATATGGGCGTAGTAACGGCTATCAATAACATCTCGGCCTCTTTCCCACCAGTGGTGCACCTCTTGCGCCATTTAGTTTTGCTATGTCTGCAATTTAATGCTTTCATCTATACTGTGCACATTCCTGGGATTTGCAACAAGGTAGCGGATGCTTTGTCTCGTTTTCAGTGGGCCGAGTTTCGCGTGTTGCCACCGGCAGCAGAGCAACATGAAACGCCTTGTCCCCAGGGGCTGTGGAAGATCGCATTGGAGTCGCCGCTGGATTGATTCGGGATTCCCTGAGTGTCATGACGTGGGAAGAATATTCCAAGGCCTGGCAGGAATGGAGTTCTTTGCTGTTGGAGGTAGGCGGGGTGGAGCCTGGGGTGGATGTGACCTTCTTGGTTCTATATTTTGTGGTGCGTAATTTTAGTTGCTGGGTAGGTGGGGCTTCAGCAGTTGCAGAGCAGAAATCGTTGGACGAACATCCCTCCCGCCCTTAATGTGGTTACGATAGTTATAGATGTTTTAATTTCTGTGGTGGCGGTTTGGGGTCCTTGACGGTGGTCTAAATCTGGTCATTGGGTAAAAGGTGGGGAACCATCTGAGGTATGGTATCCTCGAGTGGGAACGGTTCACTGCATAGTGACCGAGTAGTGTTAAGAACCCTGGGTGGCTGAGGTCAGCTGGGTTAGGCCCCGAGTCAGTGGGTTGCAACTCAGTTAGCTGGTGCCTCAGACACAAAAACATTAGGGGTGTATGGTACCATCAAGGATCTCAAATCACTGTATCTGGATTAAGTCATTTATTATTATTTTAGTTACGGTATTTGAAATAAAGGTTTTGTTAAATAAAAGGTTGATTTCGGCCATTTAACCCCACCCCCCAGTGAGTACTTGGTCAGTTGATGTGGTAAGCTCTTAGCTACCCTAGTCATGTCTTCTGGGCATAACGGACTGAATATGGTTTAGGTTCATGATACGGTTTAAGTTTGCTTCCTATTGGTGCATTTCAAACAAAAAGTATTTTTGTAATCCTGTTTACACAGTATGCCATGGCTGCATTGCAGTCCTCCAAGACAGCACTGAGACAATTTTAGATGCTGTTCCAGCTACAGAGCATCCCTGGATATTATTTTTTAAATGCTGGCAAATATGTTGCACAGGATAAATTATTCTGTTTTCAGGCTTTTCTCTTCCTGTGATCACTCATCTGGCCATTGTAAGTCTAATATTTCACCCAGCACACAGAGCAGATAAGTTATTACTGGTATCATCTGCAGAACACAATATAAAGTATAGGAAGTTTGCCTATAAGACAAGTTTGTTGGCACGCCGGGAGCTTCCTGTTTCCTGTCCATGGCTGTCATGATGCCGAGTGATGAACGCAGCCTGTCCCATTATTAGATCCTGACCACAATAAACTTGAATAAAGATAATAGTGCTTATTTATACAAGGGCATAGGCGTGGATCTCGGAAAGTATGTGTTATTAAAAAAAATATAGTGCTTTTTTTTTTTTTTTTTTTAGCAAGTTGTCATCTTTGTTATGACTTTTAGATTATTGCTATAATTTCTATACAGAATTATATAGAGAGAGAGAAAGAAAGAGACAGAGAAAGAGAAAAAGAAAGAGAAATAAAAAGGGTTGGGAGAGAAATAAAGAGAGAAAGAGAGAAAGAAAGAGAAAAGGGGAGAGAAAGAAAGAAAGAGAAAGAAATACTAAGTAAGAAAGAAAAGATACATACAGGGCATCGGCCGCATGGATTTCAATGTTTTTTTTTATTTTTTTATTTAGAAGCCTGAGGCTCTAAATGGCTTTAAAAAAGGTTGGGCTTGAGGCACAGAGCATCACACCCTGAGCCCACCCAGTTGTGTGACATTAGTGAATTAATAATGTCTTCCTGCTTCTCCTCCCGGGCCAATCAGGAAGCGGGTCCTGAGACCCAACTGGTCAGGGAGTCTTAGCACCAATTGGGTGTCAGGACCCACTTCCTGTTCAGCTGGGAGGAGAAGCAATGGCCCCGGCTCTTTCTACTTTCCTCCGTACACATGGCTCCTCTTCCCGGTACATTCCTCCATACACATGGCTCCTCTCCCTGCCATGTGTACGGAGGAATGTACTGGGGAGAGGAGCCATGTGTACAGAGGAATGTACCGGGGAGAGGAGCCATGTGTACGGAGGAAAGTACTGGGGAGAGGAGCCATGTCTATGGAGGAAAGTACTGGGGAGAGGAGCCTTGTGTACAGAGGAAAGTACCGGGGAGAGGAGCCATGTGTATGGAGGAATGTAATGGGGAGAGGAGCCATGTGTACAGAGGAATGTACCGGGGAGAGGAGCCATGTGTACGGAGGAATGTACCGGGGAGAGGAGCCATGTGTACGGAGGAAAGTACCGGGGAGAGGAGCCATTTCTATGGAGGAAAGTACTGGGGAGAGGAGCCTTGTGTACAGAGGAAAGTACCGGGGAGAGGAGCCATGTGTACAGAGGAAAGTAACGGGGAGAGGAATGTAACGGGGAGAGGAGCCATGTGTACAGAGGAATGTACCGGAGAGAGAGCCATGTGTACGGAGGAATGTAACGGGGAGAGGAGCCATGTGTACGGAGGAAAGTACTGGGGAAAGGAGCCATGTGTACGGAGGAATGTACCGGGGAGAGAAGCCTTGTGTACAGAGGAATGTACCGGGGAGAGGAGTCGTGTACAGAGGAATGTACCGGGGAGAGGAGCCATGTGTACAGAGGAATGTACCGTGGAGAGGAGCCATGTGTACGGAGGAATGTACCGGGGAGAGGAGCCATGTGTATGGAGGAAAGTACCGGGGAGAGGAGCCATTTCTATGGAGGAAAGTACTGGGGAGAGGAGCCTTGTGTACAGAGGAAAGTACCGGGGAGAGGAGCCATGTGTACAGAGGAAAGTAACGGGGAGAGGAATGTAACGGGGAGAGGAGCCATGTGTACAGAGGAATGTACCGGAGAGAGGAGCCATGTGTACGGAGGAATGTAACGGGGAGAGGAGCCATGTGTACGGAGGAAAGTACTGGGGAAAGGAGCCATGTGTACGGAGGAATGTACCGGGGAGAGAAGCCTTGTGTACAGAGGAATGTACCGGGGAGAGGAGTCGTGTACAGAGGAATGTACCGGGGAGAGGAGCCATGTGTACAGAGGAATGTACCGTGGAGAGGAGCCATGTGTACGGAGGAATGTACCGCGGGAGAAGAGCCATGTGTACGGAGGAAAGTACCGGGGAGAGGAGCCATGTGTACGGAGGAATGTACCGGGGAGAAGAGCCATGTGTACGGAAGAATGTACCGGGGAGAGGAGCCATGTGTACGGAGGAATGTACCGGGGAGAGGAGCCATGTGTACGGAGGAATGTACCAAGGAGAGGAGCCATGTGTTTACGGAGGAATGTACCAGGGAGAGGACGGGAGAAGCTGCTGCCATCACTCCGGTTAAGTACTGGCATGTCTCCTGTCCGGGCTCCTCCACCCCACACTGATCTCTCCTCACTGTATGATGTGTCCGGACCTTCTGTGTTCTGTTAGAATTTCCTTCATTGTGTGCTTTGAGCTCATTTCACCCTCCCATCCCCCTATACAGATATAGGGATCACTGATTCCTGTATACGGTGTTATCCCAGGTTGGGGGGGGGGTGTTTAACGCACCCCCCTGCAAAATATTGAGCACCAGCCTCCACTGAATATAGTGTGTTTTCATTTTTGGGTTTAATACCCATGTAAACATAAAAATATAACTGTGCCTGAAGTGGTGATTCTGTAACCTTCTAACTGACACAAACACATAATCATACATGGGAAGATGAGACACGCAGTCCTGTGTATTGGACTCAGTTGTATTGGTTGGGTGGTCAGTGGTTTCCTGTAAGAACAGGGTGGAGTTCTGGCTTGTTGGTGCAGCATTTTGCGGTAGATAATATGCCCAGTGTGACGGGTCAGTTAGAAGATAATCTTCATTTTAGAGCTTGGCACACACTGCACAGCTGTTTGTGAGTCGAATGTTAACATATATCTTTAAAGAGCATCTTCAATTTACAATTTTAGCACATTAGATTATAGGGTAAGTGGATCAGTCTACTTACAGGGAAAATCAACCCATATAAACTTTTCTGGACAAGCAGTGCAGCAAAATTAGTTCTTTGTACATACTATTTCAATTATACTGAAAAAACACCAGCACCACCGTATGTAACTAAAATTAAATATAATATATGATAATACTTAAATATCTATTATGCTTGCATGGCATTTTCAACTTCCAAAGTGCCCAATTAAGAACAGCAAAATAGTGTGAAAACCAGGCAAATTGGCAAATCTGGGAATTACACATTTTTTTAAAGCCTATTTCCAGGTTTCCTGTTACTTTAACCACTTAAGGACCAGGCCTATTTTTCAAACCTGTTGTTTACAAGTTAAATCGTTTTTTTTTTTCCTAGAAAATTACTTAGACATTAAACATTATATATTTTTTTTCAGACACCCTAGAGAATAAAATGGCGGTCGTTGCAATACTTTATGTCACACCGTATTTGCGCAGCGGACTTACAAGCGCAATTTTTTTTGATAAAACCCTTTTTTGAATTAAAGAATAAGACAACAGTAAAGTTAGCCCAATTGTTTTTATATTGTGAAATATAATGGTATGCCGAGTAAACTGATACCCAACATGTCATGCTTCAAAATTGCACCCGCTCGTGGAATGGCGACAAACTTTGACCCTTCAAAATCTCCTTAGGCAACGTTTAAAAGTTTCTAAAGGTTACCAGTTTTGAGTTACAGAGGAGGTCTTTTGCTACAATTATTGCTCCTGCTCTAACGATCGTGCCTCACATGTGTGGTTTGAACATCGTTTTCATATGTGTTCACTTCTGTGCACGAGCTCGGCGGGACGAGGGGCTTTAAATTTATTTATTTTTTTATTATTATTTATTTTACTTTTTATTTTTTATTTTTACACTGTCCTTTCAAAAAAACATTTTTGGGTCACATTTTATTCCTATTACAAGGAATGTAAACATCCCTTGTAATAGAAAAAAAAGCATGACAGGACCTCTTTATGGTGAGATCTGGGGCCAAAAAGACCCCAGATCTCACATTTACACTTAAATGCAATAAAACAATATATAAAAAAATAAATAAAGTCTTAAAAAAAAATCCCCTTTAAGACCATTGGGTGGAAGAGACGTTTGACATCACATCCGTCATCCAATGTTATGGAGCCGAGTGGGGGCCATCTTTCCCTCGGCTCCGTGCTACTGAGGGGACAGCATTGGATCGTCAGGTCCGGTAAGCGGCGGAGACGGCCGGTGCATCGATGAAAGTGATCTCGTGGTGAATCCGCCACGGAGACCACTTTTGCCTGAAGGCAAACTGCCCGCCGTTGAAGAAAATACCTGGGTTATGGGAGCTATCTGCTGCTATAACCCCGGTATTCTATGTCAAAGTACTGACATACAATGATGCCGGTTTGCGGGAAGTAGTTAAATAGTTTGATTGGGTCATACTGGCCTTTACTAAGGGATGTGGCTGCTGTTTGTGCTGTAAAACTGTATGTAGCCTCAGGTACACACAGTATACAGCGATGTATTCCGGATGTGGTTGGGGACTTTCCGCCCCGTTCCGAGAACTAAACTGAACCATGCACAGGATGCCTTGTATTTTTATGAATGAATTGTCTTCTGATTGGCTGAGGTAGAGATCGTGACATCATCCACCTGCCTCTCCAAACTCAAGCCAACTCAAGCCAATTAGAAGAAGCCTTGTATCCATTCGTAAACATACAAGGTTTTTATCAAAGGAAAACTGGCACAAAATAGTAAAAAATATATATATTTATTAAAAACGTGGCTGCATATTTCTTGCTATTACCATAACATACCACCAAAAAAAAACCCAAAACATATTCTCCTCCTGTTGACAATTGCAACGATACCACATACTGTATGTATGTTATTTGTTTTATGCACCCGTAGTAGAGCCTAAAAACAATAGTGCGAATCTCCCTTTTTTATCCTACCCGAAAAACACTTATGCAGCGTACACACGAGCGGACTTTTCGACCGGACTGGTCTGACAGACCGAGTCCGGCAGACAATCCGATTGTGTGTGGGCTTCATCGGACCTTCAGCGGACTTTTCCAGTCGAAAATCTGACGGACTTTAGATTTGAAACATGCTTCAAATCTTTCCGACGGACTCGAGTCCGATCGAAAAATCCGCTCGTCTGTATGCTAGTCCGACGGACGAAAACCCACGCTAGGGCAGCTATTGGCTGCTGGCTATCAACTTCCTTATTTTAGTCCGGTGTACGTCATCACGTACGAATCCGTCAGACTTTGGTGTGATCGTGTGTAGGCATGTCCGTTCGTTCAAAACTCCGTCGGAAGTCCGTCAAAAGTCCGATGAAAGTCCGCCGGAATGGCCGTCATACTTTTGTTGCTGAAAAATCCGCTCGTGTGTACGCGGCCTTATACTAACTGACACTGATACTAAATTAAAAATATGCTTTTTTAAAACCCTACCCAAAGTACTGATTGTGATGTTTGACTCAGACTTTTGACTCTGATTATGAGCTTTGACCCTAACTCTAATGCCCCGTACCCACGGTTGGACTTTGTTCGGACATCCCGACAACAAAATCCTAGGATTTTTTCCGACAGATGTTGGCTCAAATTTGTCTTGCATACACACGGTCACACAAAGTTGTCGGAAAATCCGATCATTCTGAACGCGGTGACGTAAAACATGTACGTTGGGACTATAAATGGGGCAGTGGCCAATAGCTTTCATCTCTTTATTTATTTTGAGCATGCGTGGCACTTTGTCCGTCGGATTTGTGTACACACGATCGGAATTTCCGACAGCGGATTTTGTTGTCAGAAAATTTTATATCCTGCTCTCAAACTTTGTGTGTCGGAAAATCCGATGGAAAATGTGTGATGGAGCCTACACAGGGTCGGAATTTCCGACAACAAGGTCCTATCACACATTTTCCGTCGGAAAATCCGACCGTGTGTACGGGGCATAACTCTGACTCTGACCCAGATCAAACCCTGATCTAGCTATTTTATCTTTATTTTTTTTTTATCTTTTTTTTTTTTTTACACACATTTTATCTCTAGCGAGGAGATAAAGATACAATGTATTAAATAATGTATCCTGTATGTATACAATGTATTATATAATGGATCCTGTATGTATACAATGTATTATATAATGTATCTTGTATGTATACAATGTATTATATAATGGATCCTGTATATGTACAATGTATTATATAATGGAACCTGTATGTATACAATGTATTGTATAATGGATACTGTATGTATACAATGTATTATATAATGGATCCTGTATGTATACAATGTATTATATAATGGATCCTGTATGTATACAATGTATTGTATAATGGATCCTGTACAGCTGTAACTAAAAGTTTTGAGAGTGACAAAAATATTAATTTTCACAGACTGCTGCTTCAGTGTTTTTAGATCTAAATAAAAAAAAAGAACACAAATTCTGAAAAAAAATGCTTCTTCTTCGCTTCTGTTATTGCAAATAAATAATTGTTCTTCATCATTTTAGACCAAAATATATTCTGCTACATTTCTTTGGTGAAAATAACCCAAATCAGTGTATATTATTTAGTCTGTAGGAAGGTTATAGAGTCCACAAACTATGGTGTATATCTGAAAATTGATCAATACTGATGTACTGACGGCCTATCTCATTTCTTGAGGCCCAAAAATGCCAGGACAGCAAAATATTCCCCAAATGACCCCTTTTTAGAAGGTAGACGATCCAAGGTATTTAATAAGAGGCATGGCGAGTTTTATGAAGTTTTAATTTTTTTTGTCATACATTTTTGGAGAATGAAGAAATTAAAAAAATGTTTTTTTTTTTTAATTACATACTGTCGCCAGTGCAGTACAGCGTCATTATATAACAGGTGTGGCGGTGATCAGGGATACTGACTGGTGACAGCACAAAAAAAATAAAAATTATATTTTTTTTTTTTTTACAATTTTTTTTTTAAAAACGCTTTGTCCAGAGCAATATAATGTTACCATAGTAACATTGTACTAGTCTGCTGAAATGATCAGCATTTTTTTTAACACATTATGTTTGCATATAGCAGTTCTTTACATTGCTATATGCAAGCATTATACTGAATGAAACTGGTTATTTGTGAACCCTCACCGTGTAAAACAGCCCATTCAGTTTAAATTAGAAATTAAAGGCAAAACATTTGTGTATTCATATATATATATATATATATATATATATATATATATATATATATATACATTATAAATACTTTTTTCTCCTTTTACTGATCACATAATCTCTGTTCTCAGCTGCATAAGAGGTAGGGGTAGAGACTGTAGGGGGGCATATTAGCAGGTGGCAGAGATATAGTAATGCACTGATCTTCCCAGTGAAGAGCTGTGCAGGGGGCGTGTCTGCACAAGTCCGATCATTGGAGGACAGGCAGGCTGTTCTCCCAGCACAGCCAGAAAACTGACCATGCTGGGAAGGATGTGCTTTTATGCCTAGCGTAGTCAGTTTTAAATTGCAAAGCAAGGAGACTGGCAGGATCACCAGGTATTTCATGCAAAGGAAGCAATACAAAGAGAACAGGATACTCGTTAACACAAGTACATAGTGCAACAGACTCATATAAGGAATATGTTGGGGTAACAAAGTCCAATTACTTTCACTTGTTTCAGTCAGATCTGAAATGGCAGCTGTTGTGCAGGGATGTTAAAAATGTATTTATAGAAGGGACACTGGTAATAGTATCTTAGGGTGGCCATAAATATAGCAATGATATCAATAAAACTATTTACTGACTGTCCTGATTTGGGCTACTCTACAACAAGTGATTCAGAAAGTCAGTACTCCTTGTTATAGCAAATCTTTTCCAACTTTCCCCATCAAAATTAATGGCTGTACGCTGCTATATGTCAATGTTGGACAATAAGTTTAAAGAAAAAAATCCAGGTATGGATATTTTTATATAGTTACATTGTCCCAGCTTGGACAAATCTAACTATGCATGTGCCATACCTGTGGGATCCCCCTGGAAATGACTGTAGTAGATACCATTACTACAATGATCTCTACTGGCTTCCCGATCCCATACCAAGCGTCTGCCATGCTGCATTCTGAACACCGAAGGTTGCTCACTCAGCACGGGCGCTATTTAAGGTAAACTTTGCATTTACTCAATCAGTGGCGTCACTAAGGTTGGTGTCACCCGGTGCAGTAAAACATGGTGTCACCCCCCCAGTAAGCATTGAGCAAGCTAGTGAATCGGCGAGGCTTTCCCCCCATTATTGTCCTCAGTGACCCAATTTCTGTCCTATTACTGTCCTTATTCGCCCCCATTAATGTCCTCTGTCCCCCCAATTAAGAACCTAAGTGACCAAATTACTGTCCTCTGTCCCCCCAATTACTGTCTCTGAGTGTCCTCAGCCCCTCCCCAAAGTGCCTCATTACTGTCCTCATGTTCCCTCCAGCACGCCCCCACCCTCCAGCTCCCCATTACTGTCCTCAGCTCCCCCTGCCCCTCACAGCACTCTATTACTGTCCTCAGCTCCTCCCAGCTCCCCACTACTGTCCTCAGCCCTCCCCTTCACAGCGTTCCACTACTGTCCTTAGCCTCCCCCAACAGTGTCCTATTACTGTCCTATTAATTAATGGGGACATTACTGTCCCCATAAATGTCCTCATCTCCTCATCATCCTCAGCCACTCTCACAGCACCCCATTACTGTCCTAAGCTCACCCCCGCCCCCCACAGTGCCCTATTACTTTCCTCAAATACCCCCACAGCACCCCATTACTGTCTTCAGCCTCTCCCCCTCTCCCCACTAGTGTCCTCAGCCCTCCCCTCACAGCATCCCACTACTATCCTTATTGTCCTCAGCTTCCCCTCACCCCCACAGCACTCCATTACTGTCATCAGCTCTTCATTGCTGTCCTCAGCCCCCCACAGCGCCCCATTACTATCCTCAGCTCCCCCTGCCCCCCACAGTGCCCTATTACTGTCTTCAGCTCCCCCCACCCCTCACAGCACCTAATTTCTGTCCTCAACTTCCCCCCCAGAACCCCATTGCTGTCCTCAGCTTCCCCCCATCCCAACAGCACCCCATTACTGTCCTCAGCTCCTCATTGCTGTCCTTACCCCCCCCCCACAGCACCCCATTACTGTCCTCAGCTCCCCCCAGCTCCCCACTACTGTCCTCAGCCCTCCCCCTCACAGCGTCCTACTACTGACCTTAGCCCCCAACACCCGCCCCCCACAGTACCCTATTACTGTTTTCAGCTTCCCCCCCCCTCACAGCACCCCATTACTGTCCTCAGCTCCCCCCTGCCCCCCCCCCCCCACAGTGCCCTATTACTGTCCTCAGATCCCCCCACAGCACCCCATTTTTGTCTTCAGCTTCCCCCCATCTCCCCACTGCTGTCCTCAGCCCTCCCCCTCACATCACCCCACTACTGTCCTTAGCCCCCATGCCCCCCACAGTGCCCTATTACTGTCCTCAACTTCCCCCCACCCCCACAGCACCCCATTACTGTCCTCAGCTCCTAATTGCTGTCCTCAGCCCCCCACAGCACCCCATTACTATCCTTAGCTCCCCCGCCCCCACAGTGCCCTATTACTGTCCTCAGCTCCCCCCACCCCCCACAGGCCCTTATTTCTGTGCTCAACTTCCCCCCGGCTCCCCATTGCTGTCCTCAGCTTCCCCCCATCCCAACAGCACCCCATAACTGTCCTTAGCTCCTCATTGCTGTCCTCATCCCCCCTCACAGTGCCCCATTACTGTCCTCAGCTCACCCTGCCCCTCACAGCATCCAATAACTGTCCTCAGCTTCCCCCCCAGCTCCCCATTGCTGTTTTCAGCTACCCCCCCTCACAGTGTCCCATTACTGTCCTCAGCTCCACCCCTTCCACCATTGATGTCCTCAGCTCCCCCCACATTGCCCCCTCATCTTTCCTCCTTCTGTCTTGCCTTGCATAGACAGTTTGGAGGGCTGGAGACACAGTGGGTCTGGACAGAGGGCAGGAGCTGCAAGCTAATGATTGGTGGGCCCACCCTGCATTTAAACAACCAATCACCAGCTGTTAACTTGGGCTGCCCCGCCCTCTATCCTGAGCTGCCTTGCCTCCCACAGCCGCCTCCTGCTGGAGAGACTGACAGCGGCACCGCTGCCTGGGTGACACCCCTCTGGCGGGTGTCACACGGGTGCAGTCTGCACCCCCATGGCGACGCCACTGGACGGAATGGTGTCATTACAATGAGGTGCCTGCTGTAGTGATTTCCAGCTTCCTCAGGGATCAGTCAGGTATGGCAAATGCATATTTCCATTGGTTCAAGATGGACCAAGGTAACTATGTAAAAGTATCCATGCCTGAAACTCATCTTTAACAATTTCCAAATCATATCTGGGAAAGTTTTTTTTACATTCCCCTGAGGTTATTCAAAGCACAATTGTCACTTGTATAACATTACGTAGCGCTTGTGTGACATTTCCCCCCAGGGTAGTGTCCGTCCTCTCACTGTGTCTGGCTGCCCACACATAGGTGACTAAGTGGCCAATGTTAATTCTATTTTTTTGAGCACAGCTGGGTTGATAATATTCACCTTTACTCAATATTTGCATTGTGGGAGGGAGTCCGCAAAGAATGTTGCATTGCTTGTAAAATGTAATACTGTTTATTTTGTTCCTGTAGTATCCAAGAAGTGAAAAAGTCCTGCACAGAGTGCGGTGATATGTGTAGGACTGTCCTGCTCAAAGCTTTATGTTCATGAAATAATCCTGATCAATATTTGTCTTCATTGAACTTGCAGGCGAAGGCGTGAGAAGGGTAAAACCTTAAGCTGGTCATATACTGTACATATAGATCCCTCCAGTCTAACAGATTTCTTCATCCGCGCTGCACATTGTGGATGGACAAATCTCCCTCTGTGTCTATTGTATTTGGACAGCCAGCCCTGTGGGCTGTCGAAAAACTCAATCAGTGCTTGCATTTAATTGGATGCAGGCGATGTTTAGCCGACAATTCTACACCCAGCTCCTTCAATTTTTCAATCAAGGGATGTCGGGCAGGAGCAGGGGCGGACTGACAACTCATGGGGCCCCCGGGCAATAGGAGATTATGGGTCCCCCAGGCAATCAGACATTATGCCTACACAGTATACATACACACAGTATACAATCACACAGTATACACATACATGTACACACAGTATACACAGACATGTTTCTATTGGCTGAGAAGGTACTGGAGAGGTGGGGCAGCTATAATCCTCGGATTTTTAGACCAAAAGGATGTCGGTAAAGGACATTTCAGAGACAGATGTAAAAAAAAACACAGATTTTTACATACTGTCCCTGGTTTTACTGAGGCTGGCGACCCTGATGGGGCCCCCTAGTGGCCCAGGGCCCTCGGGCAGTGCCCAAGTGGCTCAATGGTCAGTCCGCCCCTGGGCAGGAGGCATCCAGTAGGGTCACCCACTGAGTGAATTTCGGATAGTTCATTAGGAAACATCTGAATTTCAAAAACCATCCGAATTTTTAGTACCCACCAGATATCATGAGACATACTTCCCCATTTATCGAGACCTGCCAAGTTGATTGACAATCTTCATGTGTGTGTGGAACTAGAGGTGCACCGAATGGAAATTTTGGTGCTGAAACCGAAAATGCAGGATGCACTTGGCCAAAAACCGAAAATTACATTTTTAAAAAAATGTATATATTTTTATATTTTATTGTATTATATTCAACTTTTTAATTAATGACATGAATTTTAATAGATATGAATTCATTGTCGGCCATTATTGGCACCTTTAGTACAAGAAAGGTTAAAGAAAAATGCATCCCTTTAAATTCTATGCATTTCTTCACACTGGTCGGTTGCGCTTCCGTTATGGTGTTAAAAATCGTGCTTACTGCATTTTTGGTCAGTAAAAAAAAAAAAAATGCACCAAAAACGCACCTCCCTGTTGAAATGCATTGAAAATGCAGCAGGAATGCATCAATAACGCACCCGTGTTACATTTTTAATGCGTTTTTTGAATCCCATAACCTATGAAAAACATACCATAAGCATAGTAAAATCGTGGTAAATTTGCAGCAAAATCGTGTGAGTTTTTGGTGCCATTATCGGTATCTTTTTCTCTTATCAGCAAAATGATAACATCATTTTCGGCTCATATGTCTCAGCCGCCAAAATTTCGGTGCATCTCTATGTGGAACGTAAACAAACACTTGAACCAGGAATGTTCACATTGAGCAACAATAGCTCCTGTATGTGGTCACCCTAAAACTGAAGTTCAATCTGCTTTATTTGCCCCCCCCCCGGCCACCCATCAACATGTGAATTACATTTTTTAAATAAACTTTCTTTCTTTTTTCGTTTTATCATTTCTAGCTTATTTTAGACCCAGTGACATCATCACTAGATTTCTGTGCTCCTCTATGCAGATGCAGCCACATGAAGGCTTGTGGGAGGGGCTGGCATTCTGCTGTACAGAGCCTCCTAAAAACGTCATAGCACTCTGCCTCAGTACTCCTCTCAAAAGCCTTCAGCCCATATGTAAGCAATAGGATGGCTCTTGGGAGGAGTTATGGAAACTTTAAAATGTCTTGATGGATGGATGTTAGTCTGGAGCAGAGGTCCCCAAACTTTCTACACAAAGGACCAATATACTATCCTTCAGGCTTTAGGGGGACCAGATTATGGCCGGTGGGAGTAGAAAATGCCCAGGGCGTCAGTGGAAGTAAACAATGTCCCATGAATGGTTTTTATAGGTGGAATGGTGACCCATTGGTATCAGTGAGAGGAATAGTGGCCCATCCATGGTTTCAGTGGATGGAATGGTACCCCATCATTGATGTCAGTGGAAGCAATAGTACCCCATCATTGATGTCAGTGGGAGGGAGGAATATTGCCCCAACACTGGTGTCACTGGGTGAAATGGTGCCCCATCATTGGTGCAAGTGCTAGGAATAGTGCCCTATCATTGGTATAAGTGGGAGGAATATAGCCCCATCATTGGTATCAGTGGGAGGAATAGTGCCCCATCATTGGTATCAGTGGGAGGAATAGTGCCCCATCATTGGTATCAGTGGGATTAATAGTGCCCCCTCATTGGTATCAGTGGGAGGAATAGTGCCCCCTCATTGGTATCAGTGGGAGGAATAGTGCCCTATCATTGGTATCAGTGGAAGGAATAGTGCCCCATCATTGGTATCAGTTGGAGGAATAGTGCCCCATCATTGGTATCAGTAGGAGGACTAGTGCCCCATCATTGGTGTCAGTGGATGGAATGGTGCTTCATCATTGAGGTCAATGGATGGACTGGTGCCCCAAGGACCAGATTAAGGCAAGCAAAAAACCACATCTGGCCCACGGGCCACAGTTTGGACACAACTGGTCTGGAAGAAGGGTAGTTCCTAGGCAGACTACATTTGCATGTAGACTACCCTAAGTAATGCCCACGTGTGATGCTGAGCCTCCATAATTGGAAAACTATAATCCAATGACTGAAAGAGGTTGGTCAAGGACAGTAAAGCTGGAAAGGAAAGGGCTCTATCTGACTGCAGCTTCGAATGCACACTATGAGAATCCTACACCGTGCAGTGAAATCAGAGTAAGCATTTTCAGTACAGCAGGTGAATCTGTACAACTGTGCAAGACTGGAGGTAATGGAGGTAAGCCTGGAGTTTTTTTCCTTGGTCGGGTTTTTATGACCACCAGGTGTCCTTATTGGGTACACCAGGTATAGTGTCATATTTTGTAATTAGGAAATCTCAACAATACTGTAAAACAGTGGTGGTTCTAAGCTTTACCCATAAGTTTTGTCTCTATCCCTGTTGGAGAGATTTTTTTCACTTCCTGTCCCAGTGATAAAACAGGACATGAAAGAAGTTGTCCTCCTGGGGGGAGTTCTTTTTTTCAACTCCCAAAGACAAGCTTTGCCTGGAGTCTATTTTTAAAGGGATCTCGTGAAAATAAAAATATTGGAAATATGGGAGTATGCATTGTTAAAGTGGAGTTCCACCCAAAAGTGGAAGCTCCACTTATCTGCCCCCCCCCCCCCCCCCGTGCCACGGTTGGCACCTTTCAGGGGGGGGGGGGGGGGAGTGGGTACCTGTTTTTAAAATCACTCAAAAGTTCGGCCCCCCTCCTCCTTCCCCTGCCACCAGGCCATTCAGAAAGCGCAGCAAGCTTCGCGCATTCGCGGTAGGGAACCGGCTGTAAATTTTTTTTTTTTTTTGCTTAGGGAGCGGGGGGCGGAATTCCACTTTAAATTGTGTTTAAAGGGTAAGTTCACCTTTATACACATTTCTCAAAAAGATCTCCATGCACTACAGTGTCCTCAATTTAGTTAAATGCGGTGCTTCGTTCCCCAAAGAAATACTCACCCTTTCAGCCGGTGACACCATTGTCTTCTGTCCTGCAGATGGAAGGACATACCCAGTGCTGAATGCATGGCTCAAGGAAATCCACAAATGAGCACTTCCGGCTTTCCTTTCCACCTGTGCATCTGCAGTCAGCTCTCCTTTGCTCGCAAGAACACTGAGCTGCAACGGAGTGTGCGCAGATAGGGAGGGGGGCCGAGGGTGCTCTTTCATGGATTTTCTGTGACCACGCATTTGGCACTGGGTATGACCTGCCATCTGCAGGATGGATTGGGGAGGACAAGGATGTCAGCAGCTGAAGAGGTGGGCATTTGTTTGGAGGAAGGAACACAGCATTTGTAACCCCTTCCCACCCAGCTTTGGTGTCAATTTAACATGATCTGAACTCTTAACTCTGAACTCTAATGCCCCGTACACACGGTCGGATTTTCCGATGGAAAATGTCCGATCAGAGCGTGTTGTCGGAAATTCCGACCGTGTGTGGGCTCCATCGGACATTTTCCATCGGATTTTCCGACACACAAAGTTGGAGAGCAGGAGATAAAATTTTCCGACAACAAAATCCGTTGTCGGAAATTCCGATCGTGTGTACACAAATCCGACGGACAAAATGCCACGCATGCTCAGAATAAATAAAGAGATGAAAGCTATTGGCCACTGCCCCGTTTATAGTCCCGACGTACGTGTTTTACGTCACCGCGTTTAGAACGATCGGATTTTCCGACAACTTTGTGCGACCGTGTGTAGACAAAACAAGTTTGAGCCAACATCCGTCGGAAAAAAATCCTAGGATTTTGTTGTCGGAATGTCCGAAAAAAGTCCGACCGTGTGTACGGGGCATAAGACTGTGTTGGGCATAGAAGATAAAAGCGAGAGGCGCATGCGCGGCGGCACCTAAGATGGACGCGTAGTCCGGGAGCTCCGTCCCGCCTCAGCAGACAGGAACGAATTCTCGGCACTTAGACCGGCGATCGAAACCTGGAAAAGCCCTACACAGCTACCAGAATCCCCGGGACACTCCCGATGTACTCGGGAGCGGTAAGGAGAAATCTTAAACCGGCCTTTGAAGCCGCTACTCCTCAGGCCGATATTGCCAAGATGGCGACCGCACCTCACAGCTCTCCTCAGGCTGCCCAGTCAAATCCCCCTTACAAGGCCTCCCCTTCCCTGCTTCAGCCGGCATACCTCTCAGACGATGTCCCCTCAAACCCAGCCTCTCCAGCCTCCACTGCCTCTCTCCTGGAGCATAATCTGACAGGCTTGGGGTTTTCTCCAATGGATGCAGGCCCTCCCCAGTCTCACCAGCTACTACAGCAGGGGGATTCAGGCCTACTCCAGCCAGCATCAGTAGCAGATTTATACACAAAGTTTGCAGAACTATTAGACAGAGGTCTTCATAACACCGCGCACAAAATAACCAGTGACATTAAAGCGGACCTCCAGAGCATTGGCAATCGCATGGAAATCATTGAATCCAATCTGGAATCCACAATTTCCAGAACAAACCAAAACACTGCCTGTATTCAGACCTTGCAGGAACAACTTGAGATTGCTACTGCCAAGATTGATGACCTTGAAAACCGTAATCGAAGATACAATTTTAGGGTCAGGGGGCTCCCTGAATCCTACAAGGACATTCCTGAAACTATAAAATCGTTTATTAAGGATTTGCTCCCAGACACCCCACAGCACAGGCTTGAGCTGGATCGGGCCCACAGAGCACTCCGGCCTCCTAGAGCTGACGGCCTCCCCCGTGACGTCGTGGTGAAACCACACTTTTTCTCAATCAAAGAGGAGGTAATGAGGAAATCGAGATCCATGTCTGAAATAGTTTATCAGGGTCACCGACTGCAAATATTTGCTGACTTATCCCCCTCGACTATACAAAAAAGGAGATCCCTAAAGCCACTTCTCCAAATCCTGATGGACAGAGAAATCAAATACTGGTGGCTCTTCCCGTTTCAACTCAAATTGCTCCACAAAGGCAAGGCATACACTTTCGGATCCCTGCAGGAAGGAGAAAAGCTTTTTCTTCAATTGGGCTTCATCAACCAGGACCCGACTGCACGCAACCCAGGAAACCAACCCAACGCAGCAAAAAGACACTTGCCCACAAGTCCTCTAAATCCAGTCTGGGAGAAGGCGAGAACCAAGAAAACCAAGGAAACTAATCCTCCCTGATCTCCAGTCCCTACTTTTTCTTTGGAACTCAAATCCATTGACTGCCACTCATTTGCGGTAGCCCCTCTTGTTTTTTTTTTTGTTTTTTTTTTGGTGTCCTTTTTTCCCTCCCCTCCCTGGCTGTTGGCTGGGGGGGTGGGGTCTCTCCGTTTGTGACCCCCGAGATGAGTGTCCAGTTGGAACACCCCTACGCCTCTTTTGAGGCGATCTCGGGGGGCATGACCCTCGGAGACACTGTTCACCCGTGCGTTTCTCCTTACACTGACTCTGAACTACGCCTTCACAGCCCTTGGTCGGCCGGGATGGGGGGGTGGAGAGAGGGTAGCTATCATACTAGAATGACCTTAAGAAATGTTCCCACTGTACTATACTGATTTTTGAGGCCCCCTCGTAATGCCCTTCCCGGGCTGATTGGGCGTTCTCCCCAATTTCCCTTGCGATTCCAGGTCCCCTCGCACAGTCCTATTAACTGTTTTTTTTTTCTATGTTTAATCTAATTGATAGTTTATCGTCCTATACATCTCATCCTCCAGGCTTTACTTACAGTTAAAGCTCCACTCTGCTGAAGGTTGAGGTGTATGGGACGGGTCGAGTGCCTTTTTCAAGGAATAACTTCTTACATTCTCTATTAAGAGGTTCCTCTGCTGGGGCGGCGTTCATGCCCCCCTTTCTGCCTAGTGGTATCTGGTACCCCGGCTGCCACTGGACAGAACCAATCTCTACCTCATGGAGAGATTTTGCTGTGACTCTCACCTTCTGATGGAGGATTCTGTCCCCTCCATTCTCCAGGGATCTTCCTTGCTCCCCGTCTTTCCTCTTTACCTTCCCCTTTTTTTGTTCTGTTTATATTCTAACTGGCTTTCTATCACAGGAGTCGACTGGGGGGACTACCTTAGACTTTTCCTGCTGCTCACACATATCTCGACCCATTGTTCGACGAACCTTGGAATCCGCGGACACTGGATGGAATCCTCACGGAGCATGCCTACCTACACAGCCCTTAGGAAGAATTACGACTCCACTCCTCTCCGAGCTGACGTCCATCCCCGTGTAATGCTGGTAAGCTCCCTTTGTTTCATATCGCTACACGCCCCTTGCACCCATGGCTGACCCACCTACCCAGTCACATTCGTTAAAAATAGCTTCACATAATGTCCAGGGACTCAATTCCCCCTCTAAACGTCGCAAGGCGTTTCAGAGCTACCACTCTAGGGGCCTCGATGTTGTCCTACTCCAGGAAACCCATTTCCTGGCCAGTTATAACCCCACCTTCCTACACCGTACGTTCCCGACTTTTTTTCTGGCGAATGCTGACACCAAAAAAAGGGGTGTCGCCATTCTCCTATCTAAAAATACTCCCTTTATACTCACACACACGATCAAGGATCCAGAAGGCAGGTACATTTTAGTAAAAGGAACTATAGGGGGGATTCTATACTCTATCATCTCCTATTACGCTCCCAATCAAAGACAGGCACCTTTCTTCACTTCCATGCTATCGACTCTAGCCCCTCACTTGGAAGGCAGGGTGATCATGGGCGGTGATTCTAACATCGCTTTTGATCAACTGCTGGACAAGTCCTCCCAGGGGAGATCTCGACTTAAAAATCCACCCGCTCAGAGCCTCAAAATCGCCCGCCTCCTACATGATATGGGCCTGATAGACGTCTGGAGGGAATTGAACCCCACGACAAACGATTACACCCACTTCTCGGCACCTCATAACACCTACGCCAGAATTGATCATATATTCCTCCCAAATTCAGATATCCATACAGCATCCCATGCCTCCATACAGGAAGTTCCATGGTCAGACCACTCCTTAGTGACACTTAAACTTTCCTGCTCCCTTTCACCCCCTGGGCCTCCACAGTGGCGCATAAGTAAATCTCTATTATCTAACCCCGTCCACTGCATAATTTTAGAAAAAGAAATCAGGGAATTCTTCCGTCTCAATGATACAGGAGACATCTCTCCTAGTGTGCTCTGGGGAGCACACAAAGCTGTCCTTAGAGGGAAAATGATCCAAATGGCATCTAAACTCAAAAAGGAAAGGAAAGCGGACATTCTGAAAATGGAAAGGGAATTCCATTCCCTCAGTAAATCCCACAAAGCTCACCCTTCTTCCACAACCCTGATCAAGCTAGAAGCCTCCCGAGTAGCGCTTAACCTGGCCCTTACATCTAATGCAGACCAGCATCTGAAATGGCTCAGTGGCAGATTCTATATCCAAGCAAATAAAATAGGCCCCCAGTTGGCTGCTAAACTATCCCCCAAAATTAAGTCCTTCTCTCTGCCCAAGATCAGATCCCAGTCGGGAACTCTCACCCACAATCCTCAAAAGATTCTAGAAACCTTCCAGGCTTTTTATTCTAAGCTATACTCAACACCCGACCCTACCAACTCAGACTCTATTGATTCCTTCCTGAATAGCCTCGATATTCCTACACTTTCGGACTCCCATAGGTCCATTATGGAATCCCCCTTTAGGGTAGAGGAAATTCTTGAAGTTATAAAAGATCTCAAAACAGATTCAGCCCCAGGCCCTGACGGCTTCTCCGCACATTACTATAAAGCTTTCCCGGTGGCTCTCTCTCCTTATCTGGCCCGCCTCTTCAACTCACTTCGTGAGGGGTCCCCCCTGGAACCGTCAGCCAACTTGGCGTACATATCAGTAATCCCTAAACCGGGTAAGGACCCCAGTGATGTAAGCAACTACCGGCCAATCTCGTTGATTAATAATGATTTAAAAATTATGACGAAAATTCTGGCTAATAGACTGGCTTCCTTTATTGCTAAATATATCCATAAAGACCAGGTGGGGTTTATCCCAGGTAGACAGGGGCCGGACCAGATTAGGAGAGCGGTAGACCTGATTTCACTCATGCAATCGTCTTGGGATGGGGGGCCTCCTCACCCAGGATACGTCCTTTCGATAGATCTCCAAAAGGCCTTTGACACGGTCACCTGGCCTTACCTCTTTACTGTTTTGCGGAAATGGGGTTTTGGCCCGGACTTCATTACCACCATATCCTCCCTTTATTCCTCCCCTAAAGCACGTATTAAAATACAAGGCCACCTTTCTGAAGAATTCTCTATATCACAGGGGACTAGACAAGGCTGCCCTCTCTCGCCGATTCTATTCGCAATAGCGATAGAAACCTTGGCACTGGCCATCAGACAAAACCCTAACATCCATGGAGTGCAATGTGGTCAAAAGACTCATAAATGTGCCCTCTTCGCTGATGACGTCCTCCTGTTTGTCACCTCTCCCCTCATATCCACTCCAAACATTCTCCAACTACTTAACTCGTTTGGCAGCATATCGGGACTTCAGGTCAACATGGTCAAATCTATGGCTCTGAATATTTCCACCACCCAAGAGCTGGTGGAGAGGCTCAAGACCCATTTCCCCTTCACCTGGTGCGACACCACCCTACCCTACTTAGGTGTTTTTTTAACAGCGAAAATAGAAAGGCTCTACCACCACAATTACCCCCCGATGCTCAAAAAACTTTCTGATGATCTCACGCATTGGGCCCGATATAAAATGTCCTGGTTAGGCAGAATAAATTCAGTCAAAATGACTTTACTTCCTAAGATCCTATATCTCTTTCGCTCCCTACCCATTCCCATCCGAAAACACTCACTAGACAAACTCCAGGCTTCAATTACCAGATTTATCTGGGGGGGGAAGGGACACCGTTGTTCCAAACAGGTGCTATACCGACCTAAGAAAAAAGGGGGCCTAGGTCTCCCTAATTTATGGTGGTACTATCAAGCCGCTCAGCTTTGCCAATTTTCAGCTATTTATTCTAAAGGCCCTAGGCCTGATTGGGTCGATATTGAACGCCAGGCCACTCCTAACCATACTCTGGACTTTCTGGTTTGGAGACCACAAAAGGATAGACCCCCGATCCTCTCCCCCACCTTGTCTCACTCGATGGCCCTGTGTGACACTCTTCACAAGAAACATTACCTCACGTCCACATGGTTGCCCCTAGCACACTTCTTTCACAACCCTCAATTCCAACCGGGTATGAACATCGAGGCCTTCAGGTGGTGGCTCGACAAGGGCCTATACAGAATAGGACAATTCTTCATTAACTCTGGTCCCATTTCACTTAAATACTGCATCTCTAAATTGGAGATGCCAACTTCAGAGACTTTCCGCTATTACCAATTATCACACTTTTTACGAGGGATTTGGAAAAGCTCCTCAGCTCCTCTCTCGGTTACCCCCTACGAATTCTGGTGCTCCTCGGCCATGGATGCAAGGGGTGGCATTTCCCTAATATACTCTGCACTAGCGGAGCCCCGGGAGAAAGCGAATTATATGTTGCATTGGGAGCGGGATCTGCAACTCGACTGGGACTTGGACACCTGGCATACATGTGTTTCCCGTTCCTTCAAGGGCATGCTTAGTTCCTCCCTGATGGAGGCGGACCTTAAAGTCATAACCAGGTGGTATTTGGTACCCACCCGAATTACTAAATTTTATCCAAATTCCTCGCCCCTCTGTTTCAGAGGCTGTGGCCATATAGGTTCCTTACTTCACACATTTTGGGAATGTCCCAAAATTAGAGGGTTCTGGAATGGAATTTTTCATCTCATCCGCAAAACCACAGGCTATGCAGTCCAACAAAACCCCACCATAGCTCTACTAAATTACAACATCCCGAAAGTTCCTAAATTGTCTCGATCTCTGATCCACTTCATTCTGCTTGGGGCCAAGATTACGCTAGCTCATGCTTGGAAAACACCTTCAGTTTCCCTCCGCCAGGCCAAGCAGAAAATTTCATGGATTATGACACAAGAGAAAATCTCGAGCAGAATTTTAGACACCTCTGATAAATTCAGATTGATCTGGGAGCCCTGGGCTCGTTTCCTGGGTCTACCACCTCTTACCTGAATCTGGATAAGGTCTAGGTAGTCCCCAGGCTCTGGCCGGCTCCAGGCCCTATTCTTTCTCCGCGAGGATTCCTGCCCCTAACCCTCTCCAAACCTTTCCTTTCTCCCCCCACTTTCCCCCTCCTGTTCTTTCTCCTTCTTTCCCTTTACTCCTACTATTTCTTGTCTAAAACCCTACTACATATGGTTTGCAAAGGTTGAGAATAACAAATTTTACAGAACTCTCCTGTTCTGTACTGTGCATTTTTCCTTTGACTAACAATTGAGGCTGTACAGTTTAAGAATGGATAAAGTCACAACATAGTGCACTAGCATGTACCTTCTCTAACTGTTTGGGGATATCCCCCTGTGTAAGTGATATTATCTATTACGTTAATGTTGAGCTCACATTTTACTCTTTTGTTACGATATAGCTCTTGTTTGTTCAAAGATGGAAGGTCTATGAGATCAGGACGGGTCCAGTGAAGGTTCCTTTTTTTCTGATTTTGATCCCCCAGGGGTCCTCTCGGCTGGTCTGCGTACAGCAGGTTCCCATTTGGGGTGCGTGGCCATTTCTTGAGGAGCCCTGGGTTCTGCGAGCCTTGGTCTCCTTATCCTGATCTCAAGCGGCCACTCTCTAGGAGTTAGAGCATTTAATGATGCCCTTGTGTTTATAAGTGGTTACACTTTTACTTTGAAGCTGAATCTGTATATGGTACATGCATATCTTGATTCTAATGTAATTTACATTGCTGTGCTATCTCATTTGGTCTCTGCCATTTTGATTTCTTGTACTGTTATTTATTTTTCAATAAACAGTATTTAAAAAGCAAAAAAAAAAAAAAAAAAAAGAAGATAAAAGCGAACCTTTTGCAAAATATTGTTGCTAAAACCCCATCAGCCCCCCCCCCCCCCCCCCCACACACACACACACACACACTTACTCCCTTGTGTAGGGATCTGCTTTCCTCTACAATCTGAATTTGTACATGCCTGTAAATATTTTATGTATGCAATTTCTGCTCCTGAGTTGTTGTTTTTGAAACCCTGGAAGGAGGAAGTGGAGATAGAGAAGTTTCAGCCACATCAGTCTTGTCCATGTTGCAAGCCAGAAGAGATTGTTATACACTACTAGGAAGGGACTAAAGTGCAGAGTAGTAGGCTGACTCTGAGTTCCAGTGCTACACCAGGGTTCCTGCTGGTGAGAAGTTCCATTCCAGGCTGGTCGGACAACAGTTAAAGTATTCTCCCCATGATCACTGATCTTATCTTCAGGTCTCTGTTACAAAGACAGACCTAACAGCAAGGGAATCCCCTTTGTTCACTAAAGCCCTGTCCTTGGTGGAGGCACTGCCAATTGTATTATCAAACCCTCTCTTCCACTTTACAAAGGATCTGGTTCTCTTTTTTATCATTAGATTGCTCCAGGCTGTATTTGCTGTACAGAGAAAACAAGATAAAGCTGTGATTTATAATCCAGAAGTCAGCTCCTGTGCATATGGCATTTTCTCTTCTAGAATAAAGACTTTGCAGGGGGTGATGGTGAGCCTCAACTGAAACTTCCAATGATAAAGTGCAGTTCTATGTTATCATTACATACACACAGATTTTAAAAGTGAGCTTATTTTGCCTCAAGAGCCTCCCTACTGGGGTCCCCTCCCACCCAGGCCCCATAGTCATAAATGGCTAAATGTTGTTCTGGTATATTTTTGATTTTGAGTATTTATAAAAGCTGTGACAGCATCTAGTCTTATGCCTCCATGACAGCCATCTTCAGTTTTGCTGTGCAGTCTCCTTAAGTAACCCAGAATGCTCTGCATAACACGGGTCAATGGAGCACCCTGTATTACATATTTATTTTATAAATAAAGATTTTTCTTAATAAACCATAATAATAAATAAAATATATATACAGTATTTGTAACACAAGTGTTCAGTGTTATGTGCATAAACATTCCTCTGTGCTGTTAGGTGTTCAAAGAACATCACATGTTGGATCCGTGCCTCGCTTTCCCATAACAGGGACTCTTTCACATCCCCAGTAGCAAAATACAACAATGTGCACCATTGTGAAATGATTCTCCATCTTACGTTGAAAGGAAAGATATGAGAACCTCCGCACAATAGAGATGTTTGTGTCTGAAGTCTCTGACCCGGTCATACCAGTCTGTTTTATAGTCCTTTCCTCGACATATGACTTTGTTATGAAGCCCATCCTGATCCGTCAGGTATCTGTCCCTGTAATTGTGGCAGATATTACCAGAACTCGAAAATAAATTCTTAAATTGGAACTTAATTTCTCTAATAGTTCTTTAATCCCCACTCACCTGTATTATTGGGTTATTTTAGGAACACATACTCACCGGCACAGCAAATCCCGCGTTGTCCTGCTACAATTGGCTGTTTCAGGTGACATAGCCGGGTCCTGTGCCACTTATCTTGGTCTTCTTCAAGTTACCGCCTGTTCCAAATTCAGACAGCCAGCTCTGAAAGATGTCCTCCTCTCCATGAATATCCAAGGGGGCTTCAGGACTTGGGACATATCATTCTGGCCTAAGAATACCTGGCCGATGCCCCTGAAAGCTGGAAATCACTGAAGTAGACACCGCTACTCCAGTTATCTCCACTTGCCTCCAGGGTCCCATGCTGAGTGGTGGGCCTGCTGCATTCCAAACACAGGAGGTCGGCATAGGCACTATTCAGAGAATGCTTTGCATTCTCTGAATGAATGCAAAGCGTTCTGTGATTGGGCGAGGTGGAGAGTGAGGTGTCACAGCCCCACCTCTCTACCTTGTTCAATCAGAGAACACTTTACATTCATTGAGAAAATGCAAAGCATTCTCTGCATAGCGCCCTTGCCAGGCTAGCTACACTAAGGGGTACCTTTACTTGAACAGATGACTGAACATTAATTAAAGAGATTGTAATGGTAAAATAATAAAAAAATAACAAACATGTCTATTCTTACCTGCTCTATGCAATAGAATTGCACAGAGCGTCCGCGAACCTCCGCTTCTCGGATCCTCCGATGGCGCTGCTGACTCCTCTTCTCTGTCCAGTGTCCAGTGTCCCCATAGGAAGCCGCTGGCATGGGAGCAAGAGAGGACGGCAGCCAGGCAAAGTTTTCAGGAGAGGAACAGGTCGCAGCCAAGAGAGCTGGTGAGTGACACACAGTCAGGAGAGGACTGGGGAGGGACGACTGAGAGGACTGGGAGATTGCAGTTTGAGATGGGTGCAGAGCCAGTAGGATGGACTGTGGTGTTATGGGCAGTGGAGAGAGAGGCAGCTGCAGCCAGGAGGGCTGGCAGGACCTGAAGAACTGGTACTGGACTCAGTAGCCACATGGACAGCTAGCACTAAGGACTACCATATTTTTGCTACACTAAAGGGGCCCGCGGTCCCTGACTGCAAAGGGCCTTCACCCTAGGCCTGGCTGAGCCAGTGTCAGGCCTACAAATCAGTGCTAGCTGGTCCGGGAAGTGCAAGCAAGTGAGGTGCTGGAGGTGTTGAGGAGAGATAGTCTGCAAGCAAGCGAAGTGCTGGAGTTGAAGATCTGAGTTGTATATACAGGAGGTGTATGTAGTCAGTCCCATATATATTGTTCTGCAATCAGTTTGGGCATCTCATGAGTATCCCATCCCCATCCAAGTTTATTCCCCTCAATAAAAATACAAAACAAAGTTCAAGGACTAGTTTTCTGCCTGAGGGTGAATGAGAACTGTGTGCCTGGCTGGGCAGGGTGACAGACGGACCACTCAGCAGCCCTCAAGAGGGTACTGCTACATATTTTACTAATGAAACATGATCTTTGAATTGACGGGGGAGCCTTTCAATAATCCACCCATCCTCTATTCATAGATCACGTTCAATTCAAAGAAGCTGTGGTACGGCTTCTATGAATGGCATAGCTGGGCGGAAAGGGATGGTGTATGCAGGGCTGGCCCAAGACATTGTGCTGCCTGGGTCCAAGAATGAAATGCTGCCCCCCCCCTCCAAGAAAAAAATCACGCCCATCCAGCAAAGAGACATTTTCATAAAGCAAAAAGAAATCCCCAAATAGTAAAGAGACATCCCCATATATTCAACAAAGAGACATGCACAATCCAGCGAAGAGACATCCCCAGTCCAGCAAAGAGACATGCCCCCTCCAGCAAAGAGACATCCCCAGTCCAGCAAAGAGACATGCCCCCTCCTGCAAAGAGACATCCTTAGTCCAGCAAAGAGACATGCCCCCTCCAGCAAAGAGACATCCCCAGTCCAGCAAAGAGACATGCCCCCTCCAGCAAAGAGACATCCCCAGTCCAGCAAAGAGACATGCCCATCCAGCAAAGAGACATGCCCCCTCCAGCAAAGAGACATCCCCAGTCCAGGAAAGAGACATGCCCCTTCTATCAAAGAGACATGCCCCCTCCAGCAAAGAGATGTGCCCAAAAACATCAGCTCAGCTCACAGGTATATGAATTGTGCAGCACCACGAAAGCTCCCCCCTTCCTCTTCACCGCCACCGGCCAACTAAGCTTCGATCCCGGCTCAGTGATGCAACATGCAGGGACAGCAGCGCTGTGCTATTCCGGGGACAGGAGAGCTGCTCCACCCCCCACCCTGCTTCGCTCCCCAGCCTTGCAAGCGGGGCAGGGCTAGGGAGCCGAGCAGAGCATAATCCAAGGATGACACTACACGCTAGAGGGAGGGAGCTTTGGGTCCTTGGGCAGTGCGCCCCTGTTGCCGCCCCTCTTAAAGTTCCTCCTGGGTCCCATGGACCCACTGGGACCCATGGTAGGGCTGGCCCTGGGTGTATGTCATGTAATCATTTGTCAGAGCAATCGATCCTGCCATCATTGAGTCAATTCAACGAAAGCCCTTAAATTTCACCCCGACCTCCAACTTGAATGGAATGTCAGTCTTACAAAACAGGTTCCTTTTGAACATGCTCATTACAATATGTATGATTTCTCCCAAATGAAAACCACATTCACAGTTATACCTTTGTTGAAAAAGAATGTTCCCATCTTGCTTCTTGACATTTTCTGGTCACTACTGTTGAAAATGATCAATAGGACCCCACTAACTATTATAAAATCGATAAACATTCCAAAAATGAACATTTTGAACAAAATTATATTAGTGTATGGCCAGCTTTACTCAGCCTGAGGCCTACTGAACAACCAATCAAAGGAAGCTATTATAAAGACAGACCTGATGCTGCCTGAATTTGAAATAAATATAATTCACAACTGGATTTATAGCTGGTTTTTATCACCTGTAAGATAATGCATTCACGGTCATTTTAATGTATTTTGTGATGTTTACCACAGCTTGTTAATATACAAAAATATCCATATGTATTTACAACGTATATTTCTGCTCCAAGTCATGTTGTTTTACAGGTCTGTCCTGAGCATTGTAAGCATTTACATTAAAAATAGAAGCGTTCTTTACTACCTATATTATATAGAGATTGTGCACAGTATATTACGCAGTGCTTTACCTGGTACCGAGATTCTTAAAGAGGATCTTCAATCTCAACCTCTTCACACCTAAGTGTAAAAAAAAAATCCTAATGCCTAAGCACAATTTTGCAACTTTGACACGTGTTAGTAAAACTGTACATATCATCACAATTATTTTGTGGATTAGGTGGATTATACCTTGTTTTTTTTCAAGTATAAAAAAATCATTTTTCACTTCACACAAATCGACATACCCGTACTTTGACGCTAAATAACGTTGTTATGGCAGCAGCTAGCTGCCATAACCCTGGTATTTTCAAGAACGCTGTGCGTTTCTCTTTAAGGTAAAAGTGGTCTCCGCGGCAAGTTCGCCGCAAGATCACTTTTATCGGTGGCAGGAGAGGTGCCCACCCCCCTCCTGCCAGGCTGCGGTTGTCTCCACCTCTTACCGGACCCGCTAGTAGCGGCAGAGACTATTATGTCTTTTCCCTTGGATGCCTGGCTGCCGAGTGAGGGGAAGATGGCCCCTGCTCGGCTCCATAGCATGGGAGGGCATACTTGAGTAGTGCCTGCATATGAAAACGGTGTTTAAACCACACATGTGAGGTATCGCTGCGATCGCTAGAGCAAGAGCAATAATTCTAGCCCTAGACCTCCTCTGTAACTCAAAACTGGTAACCTGTAGACATTTTTAAACATCGCCTATGGCTAGTGTATATACAGAGAGGCTGGTGTATATACAGAGAGGCTGGTGTATATACAGAGAGGCTGGGTATACAGAGAGGCTGGTGTATATACTGTACAGAGAGGCTGGTGTATATACAGAGAGGATGGGTATACAGGGAGGCTGGTGTATATACAGAGAGGCTGGTGTATATACTGTACAGAGAGGCTGGTGTATATACAGAGAGGCTGGTGTATATACAGAGAGGCTGGTGTATACAGAGAGGCTGGTATATATACAGAGAGGCTGGGTATACAGAGAGCCTGTGTATATACAGAGAGGCAGGGTATACAGAGAGGCTGTTGTATATACTGTACAGAGAGGCTGGTGTAATTTACTGTACAGAGAGGCTGGTGTATATACAGAGAGGCTGGGTATACATAGAGGCTGGTGTATATACTGTACAGAGAGGCTGGTGTATACAGAGAGGCTGGTGTATATACAGAGAGGCTGGTGTATACAGAGAGGCTGGTGTATACAGAGAGGCTGGGTATACAGAGAGGCTGGTGTATATACAGAGAGGCTGGGTGTGACGGACTCACCCAGGACAGAGGCTTTTTGAAGGGACTGAATGCCAGCCTCTTGCCTACCGATTATGGGCCCTGGCATTTGGGGGAACGGTGCGCTTTGTGAGCTGTATGCCTGGGGACCCTTGAGGTGGTGTTACTTTGGATTCGGGTCCTTGTCCCCCAGGACACACAGACTCTGGGAACCCTGTGTATGCCATATTGGAAATGGTGACTGGGAGGGTATGTCTTGGATTGCTTAAAATGGGACAGTAATATGTATCCACAATATCTCCCAGGGTATATGTAAAGACTATTCTTGGTTTGTTTGATTCTGAACTCAACATGTTAGAGCTGATCATATTGGCATCTAGAACTGAGTAGGAGCCAGACAGTCTACTCCTACTATAGTTTGTTGCCTACCAGGCTGAGGAGGGGGGGAGATCACTGTTTGTATTGTTAATTGTAATTAGCTCCTGCAATTGTATGAAGAGGTTCTGTGTTGATGTTTATGGTAATGTGTATTGTATAGTCAGTGAGCTAGGAGACATAAAGTCTTACCCTGAAATGTCATATCTCTGAGTCACCTAGTCTGGGTCAATGATTAGATAACTAGCTCATGTTAATTAGGTTTCTGGGTACAGTTTTATTGTAAGCCTGCTGTATATATTTGTGTGTCATCTCAAATAAAACAGTCCATGTCAGCAGCTAAACAAGTATTGTCTTGTTTTGTGCTTGTGAGCGGTTGGAATATCTGATATCTAGATTGAGACTGGAGGAAGCGGTATTACTGACGGAAGCACTCAGCGGAGTGTGGAATAGGATCCGTTACACTGGGTATACAGAGAGGCTGTGTATATACAGAGAGGCTGGGTATACAGAGAAGCTGGTGTATATACTGTACAGAGAGGCTGGTGTATACAGAGAGGCTGGTGTATATACAGAGAGGCTGGGTATACAGAGATGCTGGTGTATATACAGAGAGGCTGGGTATACAGAGAGGTTTTTGTATATACAGAGAGGCTGGTATATATACAGAGAGGCTGGTGTATACAGAGAGGCTGGGTATACAGAGAGGCTGGTGTATACAGAGAGGCTGGTGTATATACTGTACAGGGGGGCTGCTGTATATACAGAGAGGCTGGTGTATACAGAGAGGATGGGTATGCAGAGAGGCTGGTGTATACAGAGAGGCTGGTGTATATACAGAGAGGCTGGGTATACAGAGAGGTTTTTGTATATACAGAGAGGCTGGTATATATACAGAGAGGCTGGTGTATACAGAGAGGCTGGGTATACAGAGAGGCTGGTGTATACAGAGAGGCTGGTGTATATACTGTACAGGGGGGCTGCTCTATATACAGAGAGGCTGGTGTATACAGAGAGGATGGGTATGCAGAGAGGCTGGTGTATACAGAGAGGCTGGTGTATATACAGAGAGGCTAGGTATACAGAGAGGCTAGGTATACAGAGAGGCTGGTGTATATACTGTATAGAGAGGCTGGTGTATATACAGAGAGGCTGCGTATACAGAGAGGCTGGTGTATATACAGAGAGGGTGGGTATGCAGAGAGGTTGGTGTATATATAGAGAGGCTGGTGTATACAGAGAGGCTGGGTATATAGAGAGGCTGGTGTATACAGAGAGGCTGGTGTATATACTGTACAGGGAGGCTGGTGTATATACAGGGAGGCTGGTGTATACAGAGAGGCTGGGTATAGAGAGAGGCTGGTGTATATACTGTACAGGGAGCCTGGTGTATATACAGAGAGGCTGGTGTATACAGAGAAGCTGGGTATACAGAGAGGCTGTTGTATATACAGAGAGGCTGATGTATACAGAGAGGCTGGTGTATATACAGAGAGACTGGGTATACAGATAGGCTGTTGTATATACAGCATCTGTGGAAATGTGTGCCCATTCAGCCAAATGAGAACTTGTGAGGTCAGGTACTGATGTTGGATGAGATGATCTGGCTGGCAATTGGTGTTCTAATTCATCCTAAAGGTCTTCAGTAGGGTTGAGGTCCTAGCTCGGTTTAGGCCACCTAAGTTTCTCCACACCAAACTCATCAAATCATGTGTTTGTGGAGCTGGAGGGGCATAGTCATGCTGGAGCAGAAAAGGACCTTCACCAAACTGTTACCGCAAGGTTGTAAGCACACAACTGTCTAAGATGTCTTTGTGTGATGTAGCATTAATAGTACCTTTCGGTGGAAACACCTGAACTCATTAATTTGAAGGGGAGTCCATACCTTTGGCTATATAATGTAATAATCAATGTCATTCCTATTTGAATTACCTAATACAATTTCAATGTTATGCTTTTGTGGTTCTTTAATCTGAAACTATACACCTTGTAATTCTGTCTCATGCCTGTGTACATTTGGTGTACTCGGTGAGAGAGAATTATCTAGTGTACATATTTGACTAATAGATTGTCTGATTACAATGTATTGATACTTAGAAGTGACTCAGAGATTATACAGGGAGGAATATGATTAAATAACATCACAGTTATCACATGTAACAAATGACTTCTTTAATACTCATTTTTTAACTTTCTGTATAATTGCTTGTACTCATAACTTGAAGCATTTTCATCCATTTCACATATACAGTGAAAAGTATTCATACCCCTTGAAATGTTTCACATTTTGTCATGCTTCAACCAAAAACGTAAATGGATTTTTTTGGAATGTTACGTGATAGACCAACACAAAGTGGCACATAATTGTGATGTGGAAGGAAAATGAAAAATGGTTTTCAAAATTTTTTACAAATAAATATCTGAAAAGTGTGGCGTGCGTTTGTTTTCAGCCCCCCTAAATCAATACTTTGTAGAACCTCCTTTCACTGCAATTACAGCTGCAAGTCTTTTTGGGGATGTCTCTACCAGCTTTGCACATCTAGAGAGTGACATTTTCCCCTCTCTTCTTTGCAAAATAGCTCAAGCTCTGTCAGATTGGATGGAGAGCATCTGTGAACAGCAATTTTCAAGTCTTGCCACAGATTCTCAATTGGATTTAGGTCTGGACTTTGGCTGGGCCATTTTAACGCTTGAATATGCTTTGACCTAAACCAGGGATCTCCAAACTATGGCCCTCCGGTTGTTTGGGAACTAAACATCCCATGAGGCATTGTAAAACTCTGACATTCACAGACATGACTAGGCATGATGGGAATTGTAGTTCCTGAACAACTGGAGGGCCATAGTTTGGAGACCCCTGATGTAAACCATTCCATTGTAGCTCTGGCTGTATCTTTAGGGTCGTTGTTCTGCTGGAAGGTGAATCTCTGCCCCAGTCTCAAGTCTTTTGCAGACTCTAATAGGTTTTCTTCTAAGATTGTCCTGTATTTGTCTCCATCCATCTTCCCATCAACTCTGACCAGCTTCCCTGTCCCTGCTGAAGAAAATCATCCCCACAACATGATGCTGCCACCACCATACCTACGGTGGGGATGGTGTGTTCAGGGTGATATGCAGTGTTAGTTTTCCACCACACATAGCATTTTGCTTTAGGCCAAAAAGTTAAATTTTGGTCTCATCTGAGTGATGTGTCTCTCACATGGCTTCTTGAAAACTGCAAATGGGACTTCTTATCGCTTTCTTTCAACAATGGCTTTCTTCTTACCACTCTTCCACAAAGACCAGATTTGTGGAGTGTACGACTAATAGTTGTCCTGTGGACAGATTCTCCCACCTGATCTGTGGATCTCTGCAGCTCCTCCAGAGTTATCATGGGCCTCTTGGCTGCTTCTCTGATTAAAGCGGTTGTATACCCGCACAGATTTTTTTTTTTTTAACAAAAGAACTTGCAAGGCAAAGGCATAATGAGCTAGTATGCACTGCATACTAGCTCATAATGAAATACTTACCTTAGAACGAGGCCTCAACATCTAAACACGGTCCACGCCATGGGAGCTGACATGTTACCTCTGTGTTTCTTCCGGGTATCGTGGCTCCGGCGCTGTGAGTGGGCAAAAACCACGATTACGTCACTCCCGCGCATGCACGGGAGTCTTCTTCCCGGCACGCTCCGGCAGCGTCTGCCGGACCTTCATCCAGGCCTTCACAGCGCATGTGCCGCTGACGTCAGCGGCTGCATGCAAAGTAAGTATCTCCTAAACCGTACAGGTTTAGGAGATATTAATTTTACCTACAGGTAAGACTTAGTATAGGCTTACCTGTAGGTAAAAGTTAAAAAAAAGGGTATACAACCGCTTTAATGCTCTCCTTGCCCAGCCTGTCAGTTTAGGTGGACGGCCATGTCTTGGTAGGTTTGCAGTTGTTCCATACTCTTTCCATTTTTGGTTGATGGATTAAACAGTGCTCCGTGAGATGTTCAAAGCTTTGGATATTTTTTTTATAACCCAACCCAGCTTTAAACTTCTCCACAACTTTATCACTGACCTGTGTTCCTTGGCCTTCATGCTGCTGTTTGTTCACTAAATTTCTTTAACAAACCTCTGAGGGTTTCACAGAACAGCTGTATTTATACTGAAATTAAATTACACACAGGTGGATTTTATTTACTAATTAGGTGACTTCTGAAGGCAATTGGTTCCACTAGATTTTAGTTAGGGGTATCAGAGTAAGGGGGGGCTGAATATAAATGCACCCCACACTTTTCAGTTATATACTGTATTTGTAAAAAAATTTGAAAACCATTTATCATTTTCCTGCCACTTCACAATTATGTGCCACTTTGTGTTGGTCTATCACATAAAATCCCAATATATTACATTTATGTTTTTGGTTGTAACATGACAAAATGTGGAAAATATCAAGAGGTATAAATACTTTTTCAAGGCACTGTACTACTTACCTGTCTTTGTATCCATTACATTATACAGCAGCACCAAACCATTTTAAGGAACTTGTAATAATAGGTAGTGTGCACCTGTGTGTACTCCTATCTGGGAGACTGTGCTGTCACTTAAAGCTCCTAGTCTCAACCAATGGTATTGATCATGTGATCATTATGAAAGCTATGACATGGTGATCATATGACAAAGTTCTTCTGCCTTTGTCTATTGGTCAGGCTATAATAGAAATCCGGGCATGGTATATATTAAAACAGGGTACCAAATTATAGCCTTATATTGTATGTCAAGTTGTTTTCATCTTAACTGACACATTCTGATGCTACTAAATATAATCTGGACATCTGTGCATCATGTTCTCGAGTTACAGAAGGGCTAATGCCCAACTCCAGGCTCCCCCATCCCCTCTCCCCCATGGCAATATTTTTTTTGCCTTTTTCAGATGTCTTCACTTCTGTCACATGACACACAGGGTCCTCTTGCTCTTTGGGTCTTCACCAGTTGTGAGTGGTCCATAATGATGCAGAGAACTGCTCTGACATAATGACGTCAGCACCATTCTCTGCAGCATTCTATGTGAGAGCAGTCCTGTAGGGCAGTGTTTCTCAAACTTTTTTTCAGTCAAGGCACCCTTTAAAAATTATGGACAATCTTGAGGCACCCTTTAAAAATTATGGACAATCTTGAGGCACCCTTTAAAAATTATGGACAATCTTGAGGCACCCTTTAAAAATTATGGACAATCTTGAGGCAACCTTTAAAAATTATGAACAATCTTGAGGCACCCTTTAAAAATTATGGACAATCTTGAGGCACCCCATTCTGAAGTATTAAAATGATTCTAATGCCATGTACACACGATCGGACTTTCCGACAGGAAATTGTGAGATAGGAGCTTGTTGTCGGAAATTCCGACCGTGTGTGGGCTCCATCTGACTTTTTCCATCGGAATTTCCGACACACAAAGTTTGAGAGCTGGATCTAAGATTTTCTGACAACAAAATCCATTTGCGTAAATTCCGATCGCGTATAGACAATTCCGACGCACAAAGTGCCACGCATGTTCAGAATCAAGCAGAAGAGCCACACTGGCTATTGAACTTGAATTTTTCTCCGCTCGTCATACATGTTGTACGTCACCGCGTTCTTGACGTTCGGAATTTCCGACAACATTTGTGTGACCGTGTGTATGCAAGACAAGTTTGAGCCAACTTCCGTCGGAAAAAATCAGATGGATTTTGTTGTCAGAATGTCCGATCGTGTGTACAGGGCATTATAGTTTTATATAATGTAGCAACATCCACACAAGTAGGACGCCCAACGTTAGAGGTGATTAATTCTTCCAAAGCAAATACACTTTTGCAAACTGGTACTGACTAGTATTCTAATGTTTCTTTTTCTCCATCACTCAGCTAATGTGACCCCAACGCTGATGGAGAGGGGCAGGGGAGGGTCAAACAAGGATGCTATGCAGGTGACTGACATCCTCCATATAAATTGATGATGCAATTGTTCATTAGGACACGGCAGCCAGAAGATTGTAATGGTGCACAATGAAAACCTGTGGCTTTGTGTAACTAAAAGGCAGCCTTCATCCACACGCTGGTTTGTATACAATTTTTGAGCAATTTTTAGGTATTTTGCCAAGGCGCCCCTAAAGAAACCTCAAGGCACCCCAGGGTGCCTGGACAACCTGGTTGAAAAAGGCTGTTTTAGGGACATACAAGCCAATGTCATGCCACGGGGAGATCAGGTAATTGACACAACCAGCAAACCAGCAGTATTGAATACCTACAGTGGTCAGGGAGCAGGGAAGCAAAGAGTATGAAGACACAGGTTGCCAAAAAGGTAAATAGACATGCTCTTCTTTTACAGCATGGCTTTGTTTAACCACTTTAGCTCCGGAAGGTTTACCCCCCTTCACGACCAGGCCATTTTTTGCGATACTGCACTGTATTGCTTTAACTGCCAATTGTACGGTCGTGCGACGCTGTTCCCAAATAAAATGTATGTCCTTTTTTTCCCACAAATACTTTTCTTTTGGTGGTAATTAATCACCTCTGTGGTTTTTATTTTTTGCGCTATAAACAAAAAAAGACCAACAATTTTGAAAAAAAAAAACAATATTTTTTACTTTCTGCTATAAAACATTTAAAAAAAAAATTTTTTAAAACATCGAATTTCTTCATCAGTTTAAGCCAATATGTATTCTGCTACATATTTTTGGTAAAAAAAATCCCAATAAGTGTATATTGATTGGTTTGCGCAAAAGTTATAGCGTCTTAGCACACAAGAAACACAAGACCTCTGTCTTTCTTACTAGCAGAACAGCGATCTGCCTTGTTTACATAGGCAGACCGCCGTTCTGCCTCTCTGTGAACGATTGCTGTTGTTTTTTTGTTTATTTTTTACTATATAAATGAAAAAAGACCGACAATTTTGAAAAAAAAACAAAAAAAAAAACCAATATTTTTTACTTACTACTATAACACATATCCCATAAAAAAATAAAATCTCTTAATACATTTTTGCTAAAATGTATTCTGCTACATGTCTTTGTTGAAAAAAAATCCAAATACCGTAAGTGTATATTGATTGTTTTGTGTGAAAGCTTTAGCGTCTACAAACTATGGTATATACAGTGGAGAAAATAATTATTTCATCCCCTGCAGATGTTGTAAGTTTGCCCACTTACAAAGAAATGAAGGGTCATTTTTCTTCCCAAAACACGGTAAGGTCCCCCTCCTCAAAAAGGCACATGCACAATCATGCCAATGAACATCTAAATGATTCAGAGAGGGATTGGGAGAAAGTGCTGTGGTCAGATGAGACCAAAACTGAGCTCCTTGGCATTGGCACGCGCAGTGCGGGAATACTGACCTGGCGGCGGCCGGCATCTGTTAACGCAGACAGGTCGGGGGATACATAAACAAGGTTCTGCCTGCTTGCCAGTGCAATTGACGCTGGGCCCGGGATCTGCAAACCTTAGCACCACTATCAGTAAGTACACTAACAACTGCCTTAATCTTTTACCCAAGCTACCTTGCTGTGCCTTATGGGAGCTAAACATTTGGCCATTTTACTTACCCTGGATTGCTTTATTGTTCCCTCTTGGCTTCATTATCCAACTCCCATGGAATGTTTCACTCCTTCTCTAGACACGGGCCTCACTTTAATTATCCCACTACCTTATTAAATCCTGATGGAAAAATAAAAGTTCTGGCTGAGACTTTCTCTGCCATAACTATTCATATTTGTATAGTTATAATACAGTTTATCTCTATTTAAGCTTATATTTCACTATCAGGATTAATGAGGAAACCCCCCCCCCCCCCACAGAAGTAAAAAGAAAAAAAAAAGTACTTCATTTTTTCCTTTTGAGTTTTTCTTTGACCTCTGCCCACACCTACAATACCTTATATTTTGCCTGATCCTAATCGTCTCCAACTAATCATCTCCTCTGTTCAACCACAGTGTCCATACATGGATTGAAATTCAGCCTGTCCCTATTGAAATGCACAAATTTCGATCCATGTATGTGGCCAGCTTTAAACTGACTTCACTCTCCTTTCCCCTCCCTTGAGGGGGTTTCCCTTATTAAAGGCCAAGTTCAACTTTGTTCACCTTTTTTCTCCCTAAATTCCAGGTCCCTATGTACCAATATAGCATTAATGTACTTCTTTTACAAAAATAAAACAGCTTTCCATTAAGTCTACACACGCTTACCTCACATGGCTGTTTAAAAACACTTATTCATTACTTATGCCTTACTTCCTGGACAGACTATAGGTCATGACACAGGAAGAAGTTGACCAGCTGAGGGTAGATGATGTAGGGTGTGTGCCAATGAGATCAGCTGGGCAACTCCATCCTGTCTCATGACCTAATGTCTGTCCAGGAAGTAAGGCAGGAGTAATGGAACAGTGTTTTTAACCACTTAAGGACCGGAAGGATTTGCCCCCTTAATGACCAGGCCACTTCGTTTAGTGGTATTTGATCACCTCTGCAGTTTTTATTTTTTGCGCTATTAACAAAAAAGTGTGACAATTTAAAAAAAAAACAAATAATATTTTTTACTTTTTGCTATAATAAATATCCCCCCAAAAAATGTAAAAAAAACCCACATTTCTTCATAAGTTTAGACCAATATGTATTCTTCTACATATTTTTGGTAAAAAAAAAAAATCACAATAAGTGTATATAGATTGCTTTGCGCAAAAGTTATAGTGTCTACAAAATAGGGGATAGATTTAAGGCATTTTTATTATTTAATTATTTTTTAGTAGTAATGGCGGTGATCTGTGATTTTTAGCAGGACTGCGACATTGTGGCGGACAGATCGGACACTTTTGACACTTTTTTGGGACCAGTCGCATTTTTACAGCGATCAGAGCTAAAAATAGCCACTGATTACTGTATAAATGTCACTGGCAGGGAAGGGGTTAACACCAGGGGCGATCAAGGGGTTAAGTGTTCCCTAGGGAGGTGTTTCTAACTGTGATCGCTGTTCCTGATCACTAGGAACAGCAGATCTCTCTCTTCTCCCCTGTCAGAACGGGGATCTGTGTGTTTACACACAGATCCCCGTTTTGGCTCTCTGTGGAGCGATCGGCCACGCGCGTCGGCTCCGGCCTCACGCTGCGGGTGCACGCCCCCTAGAAGTTTGGTGGGTGTTGATTTGTGCTTTTCTTTTCGCGCTTTTCAGTTAGTTTCTGAGCCGCCGTTCGTCCACCAGACATGTTGCGGAATCGGAGGAGATAACTTGTTATTTATTATTGGCCTTGGAGTTATTGCTTTGACCCAAGTCCAGTCCACAAACAGGAGAAGGAGGGGTTCTTGGACCAAAAATTGGTTGCTTTATTAATCGTGACCAATTATGTCATATGCCTTTGCTGCGGGAGCTCCAGGAGAATAAAACGGATGATTTTCGGAATTATCTCCGGATGACGGACCCCTGCTTTCACCAACTCTTGGCATTGTTGAGCCCCTATATTAAGAAGCAGGACACATGCATGAGGCTTTTTTTAATTTTTTGGTTGAATAATGATTTGATTTGGTATATTTTCTATATTTTTGGATGCATAGAATGCACTTTTTGGTTAGTTAGTTAGTTAGTTAGTTAGTTAGTTCTATTGGCAGATAGCATGTCTAATTTTATTTGTTTTCTTTTTTTAATGCACAATAAAAATAAATTTGGAGAATAATACTTGGCTGTGTTTTACTTTAAATGACAGTTTGGGAGTAGGCAGTTACATTTTAAAAAATACAATGTAAAATTAACAAGGGACACCAACATAGTTGTATCTTTGATCTTAACCGCTTTGCTGACCAGCGCACGCCGATTTAAGTCGGCAGAATGGCACTGGTAGGCAAAAGGGCGTACAGGTACGTCCCCTTTAAGAAGTGGTGTCGCAGGTGCCCGCCGTGGTCTCCGTGACTGCAGGTCCCTTGGAATCGATGTCCACCGGGTGCCCGCAGTCGTGTCACGGAGAGGAAGAATGGGGAGATGCTTTTGTAAACAAACCATTTCCCCGTTCTGCCTAGTGACAGGACAGAGATCACTGCTCTCTGTCATCGGGAGCAGTGATCACTGTCCTGTGTGTTGAAGCCCAGCCGCCTCACAGTTAGAATCACTCCCTAGGGCACACTTAACCCCTTCACCGCCCCCTAGTGGTTAACCCCTTCCCTGCCAGTGTAATTTACACAGTAATCAGTGCATTTTTATAGCACTGATCTCTGTATAAATGACAATGGTCCCAAAATAGTGTCAAAAGTGTCCGATCTGTGCGCCATAATGTCGCAGTCCTGATAAAAATTGCAGATCGCCGCCATTACTAATAAAAAAATAAATAAAAATGCCATAAAACTATCCCCTATTTTGTAGATACTATAAATTTTGTGCAAACCAATCAATATACGCTTATTGCGATTTTTTCTACCAAAAATATGTAGGAGAATATACATCGGCCTAAACTGAGGAAAAAATTAGTTTTTTTATATATTTTTGAGGGATATTCATTATAGCAAAAAGTAAAAAATATTGCATTTTTTTCAAAATTGTCGCTCTTTTTTGGTTTATAGCGCAAAGAATAAAAACCGCAGAGGCGATCAAATACCACCAAAAGAAAGCTCTATTTGTGGGAAAAAAAGGACGTCAATTTTGTTTGGGTACAACGCTGCACGACCGCACAATTGTCAGTTAAAGCGACGCAGTGCCGAATCGCAAAAAGTGCTCTGGTCAGGAAGGGGGTAAAATCAGGGGGCTGAAGTAGTTAAAAACTACGGGATAATGGTGTTGTGGTAACTTGCCCAAAAAACCCCCCAAAAAAACAAGCATAATAATATTATTCTTGATATCACTAGAAAAAAAAAGCCTTTGAAAATACGTTTGGCAGAACTCCATCAGTATCACCAGCAAAGCAGCTTCATTATTATCCCATTAAAGAAAAAGAGAATGTGCGCTGCATTTCCAGATTTCATAATTTGCCGCGTCACGAATGTTAATTCTCCATTACGAACGCTCGTCCTTGCTTCCGAGCATGCATGTTTGTACTTTGGACTTTTGTCCGACGGACTTGTGTACACACGCTTGGAAAATCCGACAACAGACATTTGTCCGCGGAAAATTTATAAACTTGCCATCCAACATTTGTCCGCGGAAAGTTGGCCAACAATTGTCTGATGGAGCGTACAAACGATCGGATTTTCCGCCAACAGCCTGTCATCGCACATTTCCCGTCAGAAAATCTGATTGTGTGTACGAGGCTTAAGTATTAAAATGCTATCGAATTTATTTTAGGCAAACTCATACTGCAAACCCAGAACCCCATTCCCACGTTCTTAAAATAAAATGTTCTATTAAGATAATCCAAAAAAAAGGGACATACTGTATATGCCTTACAGATCTGGCAGAAGAAAGCACTCCTGAAGGTATTCTCATGAAGTTCGCTAAGGTGACTTGCCTTTGCTTCTAAGGTGGGGCTGCAAGAAAGGAATTTCACCTCTGCACAGGCTGTGCTTTTGTAAGTTTATAAAATTCAGAAGAAAAAAAAAAGTGCTTTATCATATAAGACATTGGTTTCTGGATTACAAATGAAAGGAAAATTCTTAGAAACTACGAATAGAACTTTTCAAACTTGACATGACAGCAAGTTATATGTTTACATGACTTTAAAACTGAGTCATTGTACAAAGATTTAAAGAAGGAACACCAAAAGAATACACATAAAGATCATAGAAAGGGAATACGTTGGAATTGCATTTTCATTATTTCTAGTGGTCAGCTGGCCTGTAGAGAGCAACAGAATTACAATGCTGTTTAGTGGCCAGTCATGTTGGAGGCGTCGTGTTCTACGTATAGAGTGTCGTAGAATTGTATTATGACCATGATCCAGTGATGGAGCCTTGTCGGAGGTTTAGTGTTCTATGTCTGTATAGGGTGGTCATAGTGGAGGTGTGGGGTTCAATGTATAGAGTATTATAAAATTGGATTATGATCACGTCCAGTGGTTGGTCATGTTGGAGGTGTAGTTTTCTATTTTTCGTCTATGTGATGCCCGGTTCATAATGCATATTCGAGGATTACTGTATGTAAATTGGTTTGGACCATTCTTCGGTAAGCCACTTGTTTTGTGCTTCTGAAAAATGGAAACCTGGCATGTAAGCATATAAATCAAAAACTGTGCTCCATCGCATTTTCATACTGCATTTCATTTATAACCAGGGCAATATTCATACCAGCATTTGTAATCATACTGTATACCACTAATGTAGAAACATAATCCTATTTTTCTGGAAAATTGGACTTTATAGGTACATCCAGAGAAAACCACAACCAAAATAAAATCATATAATTTTATTTACACGTCATTGAAGGCAACTTGGATCATATCCGATTCTTAAAAACATGAACCAGTTTCATAAATCTATCATTTAAACAAGCTCTAGCATAGGGTGACCACTGACCAGACGTCCCTGTTTTCCAGGGACAGTGCCCGGACTGAGGACACTGTCCCCCGACCAAGACTGTCCCCGGTTTTGTCCCCCCAGGGCCAGGCAGAGCCACTGATAAGTCAGTACAGCTGGTCCTGAGCTCAGCAGAGGAGGCCATTGCAGCCTCACAGGTGATCGGCGCGGCAGTGGGGGAGTTACAAGCACCGATCTCCCTGTATAGCTTTCAATAAAGCAGCCGAAAGCTGCTTCTCCTCCTCTCCCTCCCGCGGCTGTCAGCTGCTCATCAAATGTCCCTAATCTCTGGGCCTCTGTGCACTCCTCCGGCTCTCTGCCTCCGCCTGTGGCTCCCGGTGCCCTCCTGCAGCATCTGGTGTCTTCCTCCGGCTCCCCACCTCCTCCACCGTATTCTCCAGCTCCTGCTCTGGTCCCCCTCTGTACTTCTCCAGTCGCCCCCCCCCGATCGGCTGATAAAAAAAAAAACAAGTGTAATAAATATTTAAAAATTAAATTGTAAACATTTTTTTTAAAAAGAAAAAAAAAAAAAAACACTGACACTGTCCACTCACCCCCCCCCCCCCCCCCAAAAAAAAAGATAAAAAAAAGAATTGTGAAAAAAATTTAAAAAAAAAAAGAAGAAATGGTAATGGTAAAATAAATAAATACATTACTACTGACACCATCCATCCATAACCGTCAGCAGCGCCTCCACCGCCAAATGAAACACTGTGAAAAAAATTATTAAAAATAAATAAATAAAATTGTAAAAAATAAAAAAAATACTGACACCGTCCACTACCCTCACAAAATGTTTGTAAAAAAAAAAAAAATACAAACAAAAAATTGTAAGAAATAAAAAATAAAAAGAATGACACTGTCTATTGCTTTACTGACATTATCCACTGCTCTACTGGCACCATCCTGCACATACTACCCACCACCATATACTCCACACTCTTCTCCTGCACATACTACCCACTGCCTTATACTCTGCACTCCTCTTCCTTAACTAATCATTATAATAAGTGTCACTGTTGATGTCAGTGTCAGATAGTCAGTTAAGCCAGCCACAGATGATTATAATCTTGCCTGGTTTAGCAGGGACCAGCTAAGATTCGAACCATCTATGGGAGCACCCCAGAACTCTGCACATAGCACACCCCTGAACTCTGCACTCTGTACATAGCGCACCTTTGCACTTCTTTGGTAAGAATAAAATACAAAATATGCATTGACATTTTTTTCTCTATCTTATCTTCTTAACATTTGGTAGACATATCCCCAAAAATTCTAAGAAGTATTTTTTTTTTTATCTCATGGACGAAATGTGAGAAATAACATATATATCATACAATCACTCCATAAACACATACCACATACACTGCATATATCATTTGAGGAAAATATGCTTATTAAATAGTTTACCATTTTCCAATAAAAAAAAAAAAATTGTCCCCGGGTTTCATTTTAAAAATGTGGTCACCTTACAGTCTAGCAACTATAACTGTTTCTATGTACGAAAGGAATACTTCAACACCCCAACAGTCTATAAAGTCCAATTAGGTACTTTAGCAACTCCTATGTAGTGTTCCATGGTATTGCTGAGGCTTTGGGCAAAGCATCCGCTTGATGACAATGCGTTTCACAGAGAAAATCTGATTCCTCAGGGCAGAACGGTAATGTAATAGTGCGCTGAATATAACAAAAAATAGCATATTTAGACCGACCTATTGGGATATGTAGAAATCATAGAAAGACAGCAGATGGAACAAGACTTCATCTATGGCTACAGTTTCTAATAGTCAATGGGGTGAGTATAACTGAGCTTTTGCCACACTGCTGTGCCATTTTTAACAATTCCAGAACACTATGAGTATGTGTATTTCATATATGTAATATAATTGGTTGATTTCTACATACCACAATAGGTTGGATCCCTAATTATGCTATTTATTTATTTTTTGTTATGTAGCACCCTCTAGTTAGTGAGGTGCTACAGTGAGGTTTTTCTCTGGCAGTGTAGGTAAATTTAGGCAGGCCTAGCTGGCTGCTAGGCCTGTTTGTTTTCATTCTGGGTTGGGAGTGGCTCAGGGCAGCAGCTGATGACTCACAGGCAGTGTCACTTCTCGGTTACCTCCCTCTTCCTTCTGGCATTTTCTAGAAGGAGAGGAGGGGAAGAGAGGTGGAGCTGCCTGTGGTATCTTAAGGATCCCCAACTTGGATTGGCAGGGGACAGGCCTCCTTAAATACCTGGGGTCAGCCCAGCTGAGGGGGAGTTGTCGGGTGGAAGAGATGGAGTGAGAGAAGTGTGGAGGCTGTCGGGGCCCAAGGGGAGCTCCCCAGTCTGAGAGAAAGGAAAAAAGGGCGCACCAGCCATGTGCATTATCTTTTGGATAAAAAATTTTATTGAAAAAAATGATAAAAAGGAAATACTCACAAGCAGTTGTAGAAGATGGCACAATGTAAAAATACACCAACTAGCAGCATGCGGTCTAGGATGAGCGGAACCTTCCAAAGGTCGTAGAGGAACTCACAAGCATCACTACCAGCTGACATGTTTCGAAGGGAATGTCCCTTCTTCCTCAGAGCTCAGAGCTCCTAAGTATTCAGAACCTTTGCTCAGTATTTAGTAGAAGCACCCTTTTGATCTAATACAGCCATGAGTCTTTTTGGGAAAGATGCAACAAGTTTTTCACACCTGGATTTGGGGATCCTCTGCCATTCCTCCTTGCAGATCCTCTGTAGTTCTGTCAGGTTGGATGTAAACGTTGGTGGACAGCCATTTTTAGGTCTCTGCAGAGATGCTCAATTGAGTTTAAGTCAGGGCTCTGGCTGGGCCATTCAAGAACAGTCACAGAGTTGTTGTGAAGCCACTCCTTTGTTATTTTAGCTGTGTGCTTAGGGTCATTGTCTTGTTGGAAGGTAAACCTTCGGCCCAGTCTGAGGTCCTGAGCACTCTGGAGAAGGTTTTTGTCCAGGATATCCCTGTACTTGGCCGCATTCATCTTTCCCTCGATTGCAACCAGTCGTCCTGTCCCTGCAGCTGAAAAACACCCCCACAGCATGATGCTGCCACCACCATGCTTCAATGTTGGGATTGTATTGGACAGGTGGTTTTCTCCACACATACCGCTTAGGCCAAAAAGTTCTATCTTGGTCTCATCATACCAGAGAATCTTATTTCTCACCATCTTGGAGTCCTTCAGGTGTTTTTTTAGCAAACTCCATGCAGGCTTTCATGTGTCTTGCACTGAGGAGAGGCTTCCGTCGGGCCACTCTGCCATAAAGCCCCGACTGGTGGAGGGCTGCAGTGATGGTTTACTTTCTACAACTTTCTCCTATCTCCCAACTGCATCTCTGGAGCTCAGCCACAGTGATCTTTGGGTTCTACTTTATCTCTCTCACCAAGGCTCTTCTCCCCTGATAGCTCAGTTTGGCTGGACGGCCAGCTCTAGGAAGGGTTCTGGTCGTCCCAAACGTCTTCCATTTAAGGATTATGGAGGCCACTGTGCTCTTAGGAACCTTAAGTGCATCAGAAATTTTTTTGTAACCTTGGCCAGATCTGTGCCTTGCCACAATTCTGTCTCTGAGCTCTTCAGGCAGTTCCTTTGACCTCATGATTCTCATTTGCTCTGACATGCACTGTGAGCTGTAAGGTCTTATATAGACAGGTGGGTGGCTTTCGTAAGCAAGTCCAATCAGTATAATCAAACACAGCTGGACTTAAATGAAGGTGTAGAACCATCTCAAGGATGATCAGAAGAAATGGACAGCACCTGAGTTAAATATATGAGTGTCACAGCAAAGGGTCTGAATACTTAGGACCATGTGATATTTCAGTTTTTCTTTTTTAATAAATCTGCAAAAATGTCAACAATTCTGTGTTTTTCTGTCAATATGGGGTGCTGTGTGTACATTAATGAGGAAAAAAATGAACTTAAATGATTTAACAAATGGCTGCAACATAACATAGGGGGAAAAATTTAAGGGGGTCTAAATACTTTCCGTCCCCACTGTATATTATTCCTGTTATTTACTTGGAAAGGCCTCTCTTGTGTATCTAATAAGCAGTCTAGGGGGTTGTCTTTTTGTAATTTATTGCTGGTAAAACTTGTAAGAGGAGAGGGATTAGGGCATGTGATACTCCAAAATGGTTAGTACTTAGCAATTAGAGGATAGTCTTCTCCTTAAAGAGGTTGTAAACCCTGGGGAAACCAAAACAAAAAAACCTGTAACACAAAAGCATAACGAGCTAGTATGCATCACATACTAGCTCATTATGAAATACTTACCTTAGAACGAAGCACTTGTGCGTCGCCCGAACACCGCTGAGATGGCTGACATCTTGCCCGGTGCTTCTTCCGGGTTCGCGGGCTCTGGCGGTCACGGCACAGGGCTCTGAGGAAACAGCACAGGTGCTTGTTCCTTCAGCGCGCATGTCTCGATGACGTCATTGACAGCATATACAGTAAATATCTCCTAAACAGTGCAAGTTTAGGAGATATTTACAGTACCTATAGGTAAGCCTTATTACAGGCTTACCTATTGGTACAAACAAACCAGGGAAGTTTACTTCCTCTTTAACCCCTTCCCGTCACCGCCTGCTGGCCCTTTAATAGGTTCTAAATGTTGGGAGGGGGAGGCAGGCATTCCGATCATGAGATCGCTGTGATTGGCAGTCACATGATCGGAAAGCTCTCGATCGTAAGTATACATCGGAAGCTTTCTGGTACCTGCCTTATACTGTGCTGGGAGCGCTCAGGGAGCATGCTCTCAGCACAGTAATTTGTTTACATAGGGCCGCATATACTGTATGTCGCCTCTCTGTGTTAAAGTCCACCCACCGGCAGCTCCACCACTTTTTTGAAATTCATGGACGTTCCATAAGGGACATTTCCACTCTTACTCCATTTGAACAACTCTTTATTGAGGAAGACCCGATCCCACACCTGATCTCAGAAATGTATCGCTTACTAGGTACCACTGACAACCTCAGAACAACTTACATACGGGCGTGGGAGAGGGATTTACAGTTAGACTTTTCCACAACCCAACTCACGCACCTATACCAACTCACTCATTCGAGCACTATGGAATCCAAAACCCAAGAAACAAACTATAAGTTTCTATCACGCTGGTACAGAGTACCGGCTGATTTGGCTCGTATCTACCCTGCGGTGTCGGATCAGTGTTGGAGGGGATGTGGCCACAGAGGTACACTCCTACACATTTGGTGGGAGTGCCCTCTGATCAAGTCATACTGGAAAGACATTAAGTCTAGTGTGAAAGAAATCTTAGATCTGGATATTCCTCTGTCCCCAGCCTATTTCCTCCTGCATGTCCCCTTGACACCGATTGGTAGATATAAAAAGAGTGTACTTCCACATCTACTAAACGCGTCTAGGCGCCTTGTTCCAATTTATTGGAAACAATCTAGGGTTCCTTCAAAAGAAGATTGGATAAAAAAAGTGAACGATATTAGGGAAGCAGAACACTGGATAGCATTGTGTAAAGGAAAGACAGAACGTTTTGAAATTATATGGGGCCCATGGAAAGACTATGTGTTCGATCCGAATCATATGTCTTCGAGCTTGGACATGGCACTACTAGAGTTAGCAGAACCATCCTTACGATCCCGCTTAGATAATAAGAAGATATACTATTGGGAGACTCGCCCGGCACAGACCAAAAGAGCCTTCTTAGGCTAAGAGGTATGCTCCATATCCGTTCTCCTCTACCTTTCTCCCCCTCTGACCCTTTTCTACCCGCTATTCCTTTACTCTTACTCCTTTTCCACCTTTTATTACTATCCATATTTTTGTTTATAGGACTACTTAATGTCTCTGTTATCAGGCGGTTCTCATTTAAGATACTTCTTGTTTGTCTGAACTCAAGGTGGAGATGATTGGCAGCAAGAGAACTGCCTCGTCACACGGAGGCGGAGGCATACTTCTTCCTCTTCCTGTCAGGCGGGGCAGGGGGAGAGATGTCCTCCTAGAAACAGCGAGAAAGGCGAGGTTGTAGGAGGCTATTGCCCCCCTCTGCCTGGATCGCTGATGGAGGATGACCCCCATGTAACCACTCCAGCTCATATACCTCTTCTGGAGGATTGTGGCCAATATCTGACCGGTTTAAGGTCTCATGACCATTTAGATTCAGGAACTCATTAGAAGCTCCTGATCCCACTGGCACCTTGGGTCCACCTTAACCGTTTAGCTCTAGACCGTACCTGAAATGTTTTTTACATGTTTTGCGTAGCATTTGTATAATGTGTGTAGTCTTTTATACCAAAATGTTACTAAAATAAAGACTTTACAAAAAAAAAAAAAGTCCACCCACCAAGAGGCCGCATATATGCGTATGGCCGACGGGAAGTGGTTAAGCGGGGAATATTGGACAGTCAAATGCCTCACAGCTGGCGACCATGAGGCAGGTTTCTGAGCAGTCTAAAGCCTCACAGCTGAAGATCATGGGGCAAGTCTCTTTGGCATCTGGTATCCTTGAGCCAATGTTCAACTGCTAGTACCCAGTGCAATCTTCAGAGCACTGCACAGTACAGGAGGTCACTCTTCTCTAAGCTCGCAGTCCAAGACCATGCTGCAGATGGGGAATGGCCAGTATCTGGGACCCTAAGAGCACACAGTCACCAAGAATCAAATCAGGGTCATTACTTACAAGTTCCCAGGAGTGCTGTCACCTTCCAGCTTCCTCCAGGAAACAATCCAGTGAGTAGTCCTTCTCTAGACCACATCCCTCTGGTGAAGTCCTGCAGTCATTTCCAGATCACTTCCAGGTCCCAGCTCTGCCACCTCTGAAACCTCACAGAACAGCAACACAGTCCACAGGCTGCTATATGGGTAATAGCCCTCTGAGGCTGGGAACGCTCCTCCCTGGGGAAAGACAATCTCTCTAGAGCTTCAAACTATTTATCAGCTTCCCAGACATGATCTGGGCACACCTCCCCATGGATCGGCTAGGCCCTGATCAATATTGAGGCTGGTCATTTGAATTCTCCCTCCCTAAGCTCTAGAAACTTCTAGAGCCAGGGGGAAGCAATCAAACTGTCAGGGGCGTGTAATACTCCTGATCCTTGATAGCCACTGGTCTCGTTCCAGCATCCTGGTTTTTGCTGTGATACATTTTCCCTGTCTGTTTTTCCACCTGCAAGTTGATTGATGTGGTCATTCTCTGGATGGAGACCAACCTGATTTAAGCCAGCCAAACCTGCTGTCTCATGTTTGTAATAGTGCTAGTTACACATGCTTAAGCCCCCTGTCTGTCTGTCTTGGATTCCCTTGTTGATGACTCCTAGTCAGATATTAACTATTCTCTAAACTCTGCCTGCCTGTGACTATGGTTTTGACCTTAACTATTCTGAACCCTGCCTGCCTTGTACCTGGACTGTCATTTAACTTTTCTGCCTGTCTGACAACCAGAAGTACCTGTTTTCTTTGCTCAGTTTCACGCTTTCCCTCGGCATGGTGGCCAGGCACTATAGCACTGCGTATAAGACCTGGGGGCAACTGAGTACCGGTAGGCCTGCTTGCATTATGGCAAATGGGGTTGCTATAGGTGAAGAACACAGAAGCCAGCCTGACTACCTGCACTAGAGGTAAATGTGACACCCAGCCTGTGAAACCCTGAACAGACCAGACCAAACAATCACTGCTCCCTTGATTTTAGAAGGAGCCAAAAAAAAAACGAAATTTACCTACAGGACATTACATGTAGACATATCAAGAGAATAATCAGAGAAGCAGCCAAGAGGCCCATGGTAACTCTGGAGGAGCTGCAGGGATCCACCGGTTGGAGAATCTGTCCACAGGACAACTATTAGTTGTGCACTCCACAAATCTGGCCTTTATGAAAGAGTGGCAAGAAGAAAGCCATTGTTGAAAGAAAGCCATAAGAAGTTTTTTGTTGTAACATGACAAAATGTGGAAAATTTTAAGGGGTATGGATACTTTTTCAAGGCATTGTATTTTAAGGCATTTACAAAGGCACATAGCACATGAATATAAAATAGTTTTTTATAAAGTAAAAGAATAGAAGTGAATTTTTAAAAAACTCGATGCTCCTCTTTTTTTTTTTTCCTGCAATCTTTTAAAACTGATATTTGTCTCCTGTTGTCAGCCTTAACCTAACCAGGAATCCAGACTTGTCTCACATGTCCAGTCCTAATCATGATAATCATACCTGCACATAAATCCATCTCTAGGCAGATTGATTTCAGTACATACTGTAGTTTCTAAAAAGAGATTCTAGTTTTGCTGCATTGCAACTGCAACCATGTGAATCAGGAGGGTCATTTTAGCCCTGGGATGAAATATCTGCATTGTGTTCATTCACTTAGCTGCTGACATGTATCCCTGCATAGCTAAACAGAGAACAATGCCTGCACACGAGGAAGAAACGATCCTTTCAGAAAAACTGGTTGCAAGAATTCTCATTAAAGGGTCAGTTCACCCAAAACTAATATTTTATTTTTGATAGATGGGTGCCTAAATCTTTCTTATATCTCTCAGGGAATCTATTCTTGAGAACTCTGATTCTGCACTTTTGAGCCCAACAGAGGACTAGAAGATCCTCCAAGGGGCTTGGAGTATATAGGGCAAAATGGCTTTAAAGACATAGTTCACCTTTGCCAAAAAAAAACTGCCTAATAACTAGGCCTCTCCTAGCAACGTCCCAGGAGTTTTTTTTAGATCAGACTTCACACAGTACCTGAATGGCCTACACATATAGCAAGGGAATTATTCAACTTTAGTCAAAGCTGCACAATTTGTTTTTATCTACAGATGTCCTTTATCTGCATAGACACTGTTTGATAAAGGTGAACTAACCCTTCAAAGCCACTTAGTGGGCTCCCTATCACCCTCCCCCGTGCCTTTTTTCACACACTCCGCTCCCTAGCGATCAAATTCATCTGGCAACACCACCCCTCCAGATTTAAACATAAAATACAGTGCTCTCCCAGGATCAGGGGGGGAATTTGTCTCCCGGACTTTCAGATTTATCATGACTCCGCCAAATTCTCTAGACTACTTGAATGGTTCCCCCGTCCCTTGACCAAACCTTCTACGACCGTAGAACAAGACATGGCTCTAGTGGACCTTTGAGCTCTACTCTGGAGATATCACGCTAAATTCTGCACCATGACAGAACTTTCTCCCTTGACACTGGCAACATTATCCTTATGGTACGGTAAACAACTCACCTATGAGCTGTCCACAGACCCCGGCCCACTGACCCCCTTATTTGACAATCCAGCACTCCTTGCATATAATGCCTTGGGGCAATGTGGTTCTTATGAAAGGACTCGATGGCCCACGGCACAGCAATTCGTCAACATCAATACAGGCCGATTTCAACCACAACAGGGCCACCGGTCCCCCACCACAGCTGACTGGTTATCCATGCTGTCTCTATCGCAATTTAGCAAAACCCTACACCTTTCCGGACACACAGGAGAAGAACTTCAAACTCCTATCTCGGTGGTACATGGATCCACTCACAGTTCACAGGATGTTCCCCAACACTATAAACATCTGCTGGCACTGTCACAGAGGAAAAGGTACCTACCTCCATGTGTGATGGGAATGTGATCGAGTTCGCCCTTTTTGGAACCGGATTTTTGAAATCTACAATGACATGTATAAGGATTCTCTAATTCCCTCCCCTAAGGTGGCTCTGCTATCCATCCTACCTGGTCCAACTAATTCACATTAAAAAAGCCTCCTTAGATTCTTTTTGTCAGCTGCTCATCATGCCATCACACTGTTTTGGAAATCATAGGCTACCCCCCCTTCATAAATGGATAGAAATCATTAACGACGCCATGCTTATGGAGGAGCTGCAGGCGAAGGAGGGAGATACTTGGGATAAACACACCAAACTGTGGTACATCTGGCTTCATTACTCCTTCTCTGACTCTCTCCTTAACAGGATATCCGCATAAGTGACATGACTACCTAGGTCTACCAGTTGGGTCGACCGGTCAAATCAGGTTCTGAATTCTGACAACAACCTTCTCTCCAGCGATTGGGATGCCAGATGCTGTGATAATAAGTTGTACATAGTGTCTGTATTCCCTCCCCCCACCACCTCCCCCTTTTTTCTACTCCCTCTTTTCCCCTTAAACACCCCCCACAACTGATCATTCTTTTGTTGTGTACTACTGCCCAGTGATATGGATATCAAAGTATGTTATTGAGAACTGTTTTGCGCACAAATACAAATGTATACATTGTTTTGTACACGTTGCGGTATTCGTTTACCACAACCCCCCCCCCCCCCCTTTTTTTTCTTTCTGTACCCCCTGTTGCTTTATTTGAAAAAATCAATAAAAAAAAAATATTCAACCTTAAATCCACTTAGTGGGGGTTATTAGGGGGAACCTATTATGTACCAACTCCTGGGAACTGGGTGGTGTAGCTGTGTGATATGTATTATGTGTACGGCCCATTGGTCCTACTAGTTGGTAAGAGATGGCAGTGGTGTTCAGTCAAGTAGTCGTGGTAGGCGGTGATGCAGTATGTAGCTTTGGGGCGGGTCCGGCAGTGTTTGTGGGAAATGGATTGTCTGTCAATCCACTTCCCACACATACACCTTCCAGGCATGCTTTAAAGGAGAAGTATGGGAATCCGGTTTTTCCCACAATTATACTTACCTAGGTGGATGCTGCATCTGTCCTCCGGGGTCTCTGCACTGAGAACTGAGCCACCCAACCCCACCAATGACTCGGTTTTCTTGGCTCCACGAGAGGAGAGCTGCTGACTGTCAATCAGCAGCTCTCCTGCTCTGCTCCTCCATGCTGACTGGAGCGCTGAGCTGTGGAGGGACGGGGAGCGGCCGCCTCAGCGGCTCGCTGAGAGGCTGAGATTGCCATCAGTCCAGGCACCTGGCGGATCCAGATTTTCAAAGTCAGGATGACGCGGTGCCTGGACTGATTCCAGTAAAGTAAGCAGAGAGCGGACTTCAGACCGCTCTCTGCTGAAAACGGGTCACAGGATTGCAAAAGGAATTGCAATCCTGTGACCCATAGGAGAAGTACAGCCAAACGAGCTCAGGCTGGACTTCTCCTTTTTTTTTTTTTTAATTCCTTTATTGTAAATACACTGAAGGCACAGAAATACAGTCCAGGTTACAGTGCGTTACATATTCCATATTGAAACATATTTTGAATCACATAAAATATGACTGTAAACCAAAATCCAAGTTATTAATCAAACAAATATGGTAGCCTAGATAAGTTCTAGCCAAAAGTATGTCTGTTCTATACAGAATATAAAAAATATCAAGGTTGCCTACAGCGGGCTTCCTTGCATAACGCTAAATTGGTTTATGAACAGTTTTGATATATATGGTAGTATTTAAATCTTCAAAGACAGATATGTCTATTGCTATACATATGAGTGTTACCTGCTCATCTTAAGTAATATCATTCACATTGTATTCGTTATCGCCGTCACCACGGCTGCTTAGTGAGCAGATCGAAGCACAAAAGATTAAAGAAAAGAAGAGATTAGAAAGTGGATAGAAAGGCGAAGTAAGCGGGGGGGAGGGGGAGGCGTGAAAGGGGAGGGAAGAGGGCAAAATAGAGGGGTTTATATAGGAGTGGCTGCGACACCGCCCCCCACTCAATCCCACCTGTCACACCCCGGGGGGTTGTATACAGATATCTGCGTTAATGGGGTTGCATCTCAGGTGGGCGAGGATTGTGTCTGTACCAGGTCCTGTAGATAGGCGTCTGTACCGACAAAATATCTCCAGGGCCTCCATTTGTCCATAAATTGTTCCTCTTTGTTTTGTAAAGTTGCCGTCAGTTCCTCCATACGTAGAATACAGTTCACTTTTGAATACCACAGAACCCTGGTCGGGGGTAGAGGATCCCGCCAGAGCGCCGGAATGCAGGTTCTAGCAGCGTTAAGGAGCTGCATAGTCAATGTTTTCTTGTATTTTTGAATCGGTCTTGTGGTCAGGTGTAGGAGGCATGCGGCCGGGTTATCTTTGAGATCGACCAAGGTCAGACTTTGGATGGTCGAGGTCACTCCCTCCCAAAAGGGTCTCAGAAGTGGGCACGACCAAAAAATGTGGAGCAGACTGCCCACTTCCCTGTCACATCTCCAACACCTATCCGACAGCGACGGATTCATTTTGTGTAACACGTATGGGACTCTGTACCACCTGGTCAGGATTTTATATCCCGCTTCTTGATATTGGCTCGCTATCGAGGACTTATGTGCCAATACCAAGACCTTCTCTCTTTGCTGAGTGGAGAACTGGGTCCCCAGATCCCTTTCCCATTTCAGGAGGAACTCTGGGGTTGAGTCCCCTCTCTGACCTGAAAGAAGACTGTACAAGAAGGACAGTGTGTGTCTGATAGGTTCTCAAGACCTGCAGAGGGACTCTAGAGGAGTGTAGCTCCGAGGGACATATGATAATTCCTGGAGGGTCTTCAGGTAGTGCCTAAGTTGGAGAGTGCTGAGGCCGTCCAATGGGGGATCTATGAGTTTGGAAAGTGCGGAGGCAGTTGGGAACTCTCCCTGGGGCCAAATCTCACCTAGAGACTGCTTCTCATTAAACTTTAATTGTCTCAATCTACGACTTGTGAGTCCGGGGGTAAAGTCCGGGTTACCTATAATAGGCGTCATGGGAGAGGGTAACGGTGATATGTCCGTAGCGCGGAATATTTTCCTCACCACCCGAAGGGTGGCCCCTATTAGCGGGTGAGATTTCATGTCCGCCGGCGGAGTGGACAAGAGCCACGGTGATGGGAGTAAGGGAATAGAGGCATCTTCAATTTCCATTCCCACCCATTGTTTGGAGTCCCCATTGCAGTGCCAGTCTGCAATCCTGGCTAAGTGAACCGCTTGGTAATATCGAAATATATCCGGGAGACCCACTCCCCCGATGTCCTTAGGCTTGGTCAGCGATTGTAATTTCGTTCTGGGGGATTTGTGAGACCAGATAAACTCTCTAATGGTAGACTGAATTTGCTTAAAGAAAGTAGTTGGTAGCTGGATTGGTAATGTTTGAAGTATATATAAAATCCGGGGTAGGGCTGTCATTTTCAGGGCGTTACAACGCCCAAACCAGGTTAGGGTAAGCTTGTGCCACGTCTGGAGATCCGTCTTAAGTCTCTGGAGTAGGGGTGCAAAATTGCTGTTGTATAAATGTGCCAAGTCCGGGGTGATGTCCACCCCCAGATAGCGGATAGATTTCTCCGCCCACCTAAAGGGGAAGGATTTGCTCATGTTTACTGCTTCCTTAGCTGGTAATGTGATGTTTAACACCGCGGACTTGGCACAATTGACTTTGAAATTTGATATTTCCCCATACACCCTAAGAGCTGACAAGATGTTGGGAAGAGTGATACACGGGTTGGAGACAAAGAAGATCAGATCATCGGCGAAAGCCGCGATTTTGTGATGTCCCGAAGGCTTAGCTATACCCGTAACATTAGGGTTCCCACGGATGCTACACATGAACAGTTCGAGGGTGAGGATGAAAATCAGTGGGGACAGGGGGCATCCCTGTCTCGTCCCGTTTGTAATGTCGAAGAATTCCGAACGCCACTCGTTGACCCGTACCGCCGCCGAGGGAGTCGAGTACAGAGACGATATCCAGCCTCTCATGTTTGGGCCCATACCAATATGCTCCAGGGTGGCCCGCATAAAATGCCAGGCCACCCGATCGAAGGCCTTCTCCGCGTCCGTGGATAGGAGCAGAAAAGGCTTCTGGACTGATCTCGCTTCATGGATTAGATTGAGCACTCTGATGGTATTGTCTCTCGACTCCCTCAGCGGCACAAACCCCGCCTGGTCTAGGTGAACCAACTGAGGGATATGTGGTAAGATTCTATTGGCGAGGATTTTGGAAAATAATTTCAGATCTACGTTAAGCAACGCAATCGGGCGATAGTTACTGCAATAATTGGGATCTTTCCCCTCTTTTGGGATCAGGGATATAAACGCCCGTAGGGAGTCTACCATGTTAGTACTAGTATTATCCCCCTTTAGTGAGTTGTACGCTTTCAAAAAGTGTGACGATAAGTTGGGCTCAAAAGTCTGGTAATAAGTCAGGGTGAAGCCATCCGGCCCCGGTGCCTTCCTGGGTTTCGTTTGTGCCAGGGCTAGCAATAGTTCTTCCTGGGTAATATCCGCTTCAAAAGCGTCACTTATTTCAGTTGGCAAAGTAGGCATGCCCGAGGCCCTGATGTATTCACCCGCTAGCCTCTCCTTCTCCACCAAAGAGCCAATGGGCTCCCCCCTGTGTAAATTATAAAGCTGTTGATAATACTCAACAAATTCTCTGGCTATATCCCTAGAGGTATGGACTTTTGCCCCTTGTGAGGTCACTATAGATGGAATGTAGGTGCGTTGTCTCGGAGCCCGTAGAAGTCTGGCCAGCATGGTACCTGGCTTATTGGAAAATTCGAACATGGCTCTTTTAGCCCAAGCCAGATTCTGTACTGTTTTATGGTACAAAAGGTCTTTCAATTCACCCCTGGCCTTCAGTAGAGCCTTGAGATGTGTTTCGGCCATGGACTTCTTGTGTAGCTGCTCGAGAAACCGCACCTGAGATATCAAGAGGTCGATCTGTTTGGTTCTTTCCCTTTTTTTGGCAGCCCCGATCCTAATTAGTTCCCCTCTTACTACACATTTGTGGGCCTCCCATGTTGTCATAGAAGACAACGATGGGTCTGTGTTCTCTGAAAAATAGTTGGTTAATGTCCTACTTATCTCTGCACGTACTTCCGGAATTTGTAGAAGGGACTCGTTCAGTTTCCATGTGGGGGGGGATCTGATGTCTGTATCCCAGCACATGGTTACATGTGTGGGAGCATGGTCCGACAGTGATATGTAATCAATTTGGGATGAAGTGACACAGGGGAGATCTTTATGCTGGATCTGGAAGAAGTCTATCCTGGAGTAGGTTCCATGCACCGCCGAGAAGTAGGTGTAATCCCTCTCCTCCGGGTGCATGACCCTCCAGGGGTCAACCAACTGCAGGCTAGCCAACTCCTGTTTAAGCTTTTTCAGGTAGGTGAAAGACAAGTGAGATGCTCCTCTTGAAACGTCAAGGAGCGGCTCTGGGGCAAAGTTAAAGTCTCCGCCCATCAGAAACAGACCCTCCCGGAACTCTAGGATCAAGGGAGTGAGTGCTCGCAAGAAGGACAAGTGATCAGAATTAGGGAAATAGACATTGACCAGGGTCACTGTGGAACTCCTAATCTTGCCCTTCAAAAGTAGGTACCGCCCCAAAGGGTCCGCTCTCTCTTCTAACAGCGTCCACGGTACAGATCTTGCTATCAGTATGCTAACCCCCTTGGATTTCGACAAGGGGGAGGGGGCATGATATACATTGGGGAAATCCCTGTTGCCAAGTCTGGGAACTGCCGACTGTTTGAAATGTGTTTCCTGAATAAACGCCACCTGTGAGCGTGTTTTTTTCAGGTCAGAGAGGAGTCTGGAGCGTTTTTCCGGTGTAGCCAGACCCCTAACATTGAGAGAGGTAAACTTTATCTCACCTTGCTTACGTGAACCCGAGGGGATTCCCAGGGGGGCCATGTCGCTCACCAATACCAAACCGGAAAAACAAGAAAAAAAGGGCAATGATCAGTGAGGTATAAAGCTGGGGGCGAGGGAGGGGGGTCACAGACGGGAGTGAAAAGGGTGAAGAAAGGAGAGGAGAAGGAGGGGGGGGAGAAAAGGGGGGGGGGGGGTAGAAGAGGGGGGGAGGACCGGAAAAGAAAGAAAAAGGTATAGAAGCAAAGCAAGAAGGTGAAAAAGAACAATACTAAGAGGGATAAATGAATTATCCCCCTGTTGCTAAACTAAGCCTTGCGCACGTATGCGCTACCTATTAGTGGGTGTGGAAGGCTAGACTCTGCGACACAGCGGGAGACGTGTCGACAGGTGGGAACCGGCATGTTAAGAGATACCGGACTACTACCGTTAAAAGTGAAACATAAAAAATAATAATAAAAATTTCCAAAAACAACTCTATTTGCCATATTGCAGAACCATTCAGGCCGCATGTATGTAGCCCCCCGTAATGTAACATATATGAACACAGAGAAATACATACACTAGCTTCCTGTCTGCAACAAAGCTATCACAGTGAGTTCTGGTATCAAACCTCAGTACAGCATTAAACTATACACCATTCCGTGTCTTGTGGATTAGGGCTCCTTCAGCGCCGCTCCCCCACCCCCTCAACAAAAAATGAGGGAAAAACTGCAAACGGAGGGCAACAGAAAAAAACACGAACAAAAAATGTCTCCGTTGAAAGCGGTAAGTGATGGAGGGGGGGCGCAGCGCGAAGTCCCCAATGGCATTTGGGTCTAAGTGATTATTTTAGGCACTTGCCTCCCTGTGTCTAGGGGCAAGGCCCCTCCTTGGCATATATACAAAATAAGCCCCTTAGACTAACTATGACCCACTCACGGAACCGTGTGGATATATTATGAGATCAGGAAGGATAGTCCAATCAAGACTCTGGTGAAGTGAGGTTGTCTCTCGGAGAAATCCTGGATCTGGAACGCCATTGTCGTCTACTGGGTCTTTGGGGTCTCGGTGATGCAGAACGTGGGTTGTTGAAGGTTATTGGAAAGTCCAGCCAGTTGGGTACAGAGAAACCGGGGATTGCCAAAAATCCGAACAGATCAGGAAGCTGGTCTGGCCATCGCAGTACAAAAGAGTTGTTCCCTTTCAGCACTATCAAATGGAAGGGGTGTCCCCATCTGTATGTGGCACCTGTTGATCTGATTGCTTCAAGTAATGGTCGTAGTTGGCCCCTCATGCGTAGGGTGAGTCGCGATAAATCTGGGAAAAGTTGCACAGACGCCCCATCAAAGTCCAAGGGACCCCGGGTCCATGCTCTTTGTAGAATTTCCTCCTTAATTGTGTAGTAATGAACTCTCGCCAATACATTTCTCGGTGCGGGTTCCTCTCCTCCCCTAGGACCCTGTACCCGGTGCACTTGGTCCAATTCCAGCTCATCTGTAGGTGGTTTGTCCAGCAGTCGGTTAAATATGGCTACTATCGTGGCTCTGAGATCACTCCCTGATGTGGCTTCAGGTAGGCCGCGCACCCTAATGTTGTTTCTCCTGCAGCGATTTTCGCCATCGTCTATGGATAGCTGCATCAGGATCAAGCGCTTTTTATAATCAACATGAACCCTTTCCATAGCTGACATTCTGGATTCAAGCAGGGAGGTGGATGTTTCCACCTCAGATACCCTGGAGTCCACCGTATCAATCCTCTGCTTAAGGTCATGGATTTCTTTAGAAAGGGTATTCACAATTGTAGCTGCAGAGTCAGAGATATCCTTTTTAGTAGGGAGAAGGGCGATCAGCTCTTTCCAGCCTTCAGGGAGTACTGGCCCCTGTGTGCTTGCAGTCTGTATAGTTTGCACGAATGAGCAACTGTCTAACCCCGGGATTTCTGGGGATAAGATCGGGGAGTCCGGTCTGTTGGGGAGAGACCCGTTACCTTGTGGGGCGTTGGGGGGTCCTTTACCCGTCTTTTTGAGCGAAGCTGTGCCAGCGTTGTTGTTGCGCGGCGGCGCCATCTTGGATTCCTGGGCCTGTGACGGAGTGGCCGAATTCCGCAAGAAATAGGCGGCAATGTCCGCGGTTTTGTTGGTTGCGGGAGATCCCGGGGGTCTGTCCGTCATGGACATGTAGTTATTTACCCGGTAGATGTATTAGATCCGGTTCCCGGCCCGAACGAAGCACGGAGCTCCCAGAAGAAGCAGCCTCACAGCGCCATTGCCAAGCCACGCCCCCCTGGACTTCTCCTTTAAGCTCAAATGAACTATCAATTTAAATCACTAAATATATTCCAGATGCATCAAAGCAAAACCTGTGAAAGGTCTAAGGCTCCATTCACTCTTGTGCGACTTGGGACACTAAGGCAGAATGACAAGTTGCACTCCATGGTTTTAACCACTTCCATACAGGGCATTTTTCACCCCCTTCCTGCCCAAGCCAATTTTCAGCTTTCAGAGCTGTCGCACTTTGAATAACAATTGTACCCAAATGAAATTTTTATCATTTTTTCCCCACTAATAAAGCTTTCTTTTGGTGGTATTTGATCACCCCTGCGGTTTTTATTTCTTGCGCTATAAACAAAATAAGAGTGACAAGTTTGAAAAAAAGCACAATATTTTTTACTTTTTGCTATAATAAATATCCAATTTTTTTTTTTAAAAACAAATTTTTTCCTCAGTTTAGGCCGATACGTATTCTTCTACATATTTTTGGTAAAAAAATATCGCAATAAGCGTATATTTATTGGTTTGCGCAAAAGTTATAGCATCTACAAAATAAGGGGATAGATTTATAGCAGTTTTATTTTTTTTTTACTAGTAATGGCGGCGATCTGCATTGATTACTGTATAAATGTGACTGGCAATGAAGGGGTTAACCAGGAGGGGGCACTGTAGGGGTTAATTATGTTCCTAAGGAGTGATTCTAACTGTGGGGGGAGGGGACTCACAAGGGGAGGAGACTGATCGTTGTTCCTCTGTACAAGGAACACACCATTGGTCTCCTCCCACCTGACAGAACGTGGATCTGTGTGTTTACACACACAGATCCACGGTCCTGCTCAGTTACCGGGCAATCGCGGGTGCCCGGCGGACATCGCGGCCGCCGGGCACACGCACAGGGACATGTGTGACTTAAAGCCGCAGCTACTTTACAATGGTAGTAAAACCCGCTTTGTTATTTTTACCCACCGGTAAGCCTATAATAAGGCTTACCTGTAGGCAGGGGCGTCGCTAGGTGGTGGCTTTTGGGGCTATAGCCCCGAATCTGGGGCCAATAGCCCCGAGTCTCTGCAGGGGTCCCCAAGGGGAGAGGAGGCTCTCTGGGGACCCTGATGCAAGGGAGAGGCTCTCTGGGGACCCTAATGTAATGGGGGCTCTCTGGGTACCCTGATGAAAGGGGGAGGCTCTCTGAGGACTCTGATGTAAGGAGGAGGCTCTCTGGGGAATCTGATATAAGGGGGGCTCTCTGGGGACCCTGATGTAAGGGGGCTCTCTGGGGACCCTGATGTAAGTGGGGGGCTCTCTGGTGATATATATACACACACACGTATATTACTGTATATACATGTGTATGCTCGCTCAAGCGTATGACTTTCTTTACTTTCTTTACTACACTGCTATGGGCTCTAGCCCCAGATCTTTTGTAGACCTAGCAACGCCCCTGCCTGTAGGTAAAATTAATATCTCCTAAACATGCACCTTTTAGGAGATATTCACCCTGCATGCAGCCAGTGACATCACTGGCGCATGTATTCTGAGGTCCGGCATACCTTCCGGGAACTTCAGAGCTTTGTTTCGGGACCAAGGGAGTGACATCATCGCGGCTCCAACCAATTACACAGATGGAGTGCACGAACCCAGAAGAAAGACCGGGGGGAAGATGTCAGCCCTCTCAGCTGTGACGCGGCGCCACGGAGCTTTATCATTGGTCAAAGCCAAAGTCGCATACAAGTTGCACCCATCCAAAGTTCCATCAAAGTTGCGTCAACGTTTAGTCAACGTTGCACTAAAATTACACTCCAAAGTTGTGCGACTATGGAGTCGTACAAGCGTGAATGGAGCCTTATGCCCCGTACACACGGTCGGATTTTCCGATGGAAAATGTGTGATAGGACCTTGTTGTCGGAAATTCCGACCGTGTGTAGGCTCCATCACACATTTTCCATCGGATTTTCCGACACACAAAGTTTGAGAGCAGGCTATAAAATTTCCGATCGTGTGTACACTAATCCGACGCACAAAGTGCCACGCATGCTCAGAATAAATAAAGAGATGAAAGCTATTGGCTACTGCCCCGTTTATAGTCCCGACGTACGTGTTTTATGTCACCGCGTTTAGAACGATCAGATTTTCCGACAACTTTGTGTGACCGTGTGTATGCAAGACAAGTTTGAGCCAACATCCGTCGGAAAAAATCCTAGGATTTTGTTGTCGGAATGTCCGATCAATGTCCGACCGTGTGTACGGGGCATTATAGAGTGATTTGTCTTTAGAAAGAAAGCAGCCTTATTAGAAAAGCCTGTCCCCTGCCAGCATGCTCCAGAGAGGGACCATTGTTCTCTGTGTGGAAACCATGGTACGGTGCTTCTATAAAGCCCATCTCCCTTGCCAAGAATCCGACCTATAGAAAATCTCATTCTGCCTGCTAACTTGACACAGCAGAGGGAGTGTCAAAACTCAGGATCTGAAGCATGCTGGTTGGGGACAGGCTTTTGTACTCAAGCTGTGGCTGTTTTTAAAATAAAAACAACTGCTAGGCTGGGTTCACACATGTCTGGCTGTGGTTTGCAGTCCGGAGTCCGGTGCGTTTCTGTTGACTGGTTCAGGTGCAAATTTTTGCCTGAATTTTCACCTGAATCGGGCCCAAAAATGCACAGGACCCTTTACAAAACCACGGCCGCCCTGGACATGTGTGAACCAAGTCCATTGAGAACCGGTCACATTCACATGTTATGCAAATGTGAACACTTGTGTACACCATTTTTTATTGCAGATTGTAGATATACAGAGATCTCTTTTAGTTTATTTAGGGATCCCTTTGAAGCTGAATACCACATATAGATATTTTTGCAGTTACATTAGTCCAGCTTGGATCAGCATAGGTATTCCATAATAAATAAATGGAACTGGCGACAATAATGAAACAAAAAGGAAAAAAAGGTTTCTGCACCTGAAATTAGTGAAGACTAATGAAGAATGAATGCTGTGATAAAGGGCGCTCCCGAATACAATCATTAAAAACGCAAAAAGTGATTTATACAAATAGTATGTATACATTCAAAACTGTGTATAGACATGTATTAGTGAATGACTTCACTTTATACATGTGCACAAATATTTCCGAAAAAAATTAATTAATATATTTATGATTGCTCAAACAAATATATCATGAAAAGTTCAAAACAGCTCCAAAATTCTTTCTAGATGATTCCACTCCACCACCATATAACAGTGATGGTGAACCTTGGCACTCCAGATGTTTTGGAACTACATTTCCCATGATGCTCAACTACACTGCAGAGTGCATCAGCATCATGGGAAATGTAGTTCCAAAACATCAGGGATGCCAAGGTTCGCCATCACTGCCCTATGAGAAATAAAATCTGTGTTCCAAATTATATTTGTGACTTTTCACTCAAAGTGACAACAAATTGCACTCACCAGATGGCCCTGGCCAGCAAGTGACCATAAGACAAGAAGTACCTCCTCGAATCCTGGAAACCATTTAACGATCTTTTTCCAATCAATCGTTCACATGTATGGTGAACTTGGTTGAATGAGCCCGGGAACAGCCAGATTAAATCTTTGTTATCTATCCTCTGCTCCAATCTCCCACATCTGAAAATCAAGCTCCGCCATAAAGAGCCAGGAAAGGCAGATATAGTGTAGTATCATTTGTTTATTGATAAAAAATGTCACTTACAATATTTCCAGCAGGGGAGTGCATCAGTATATCAGAAACACCTACTGCGGTGGAAGTCCGTTCAGACAGCGCTATCTGACCAGCGGTGCATGCTATGCATTAGGCAACCCCCCAGCGGAAGTGACGTGGAGTGGACTTCCTGATGACGCGTGCTGGAACACGAAATGCATAGAAGCTAGGTCTGACGCGCACTCCACGTCACTTCCGATGGGGGGTTCATTACCCCAGATGATGTCCCCTTGGACGAAACGCGTCGGCACTACTTCTGACACCACCAACATTGCCAGAGATTTGCATTTGTACAAGCGCTGTTCTTTCTTCTCAAATGTGAGTGTTTTTATTTCTCAATAAATGAGTTTTAAATCATCTATACAGTATCACGCTATGTATCTTTACATTTCTTCTATATACGTATTGGATGCCTGAGTGGATCTACCTCCTATATTTCACTTAATATATCCAAGCATCCAGGTCACCTGGATTAATCTTTACAGAGCACAGATCCCAACGTGGATCCCCACTATTTAAAGCTTGATTGACCCAGTGGGTACACCCAGCTGTGTCCAATCCCTCCGGTAAGCCTCGAGCTTAAGGGTGGTGGATCTTCTATCAACACACATAGAGTTTCGTCACAATTTTTTGGGTGTTAAATATTCCTTAAGGACTTCCTAAACCCTTTGAGGACTTTACAATTTCGCTATTTTCTACCTTTAATTTTTTGTTTGAGAGATGTACCAATAGTACTTCCTTTCACACTATGGACTTATTGTGTACAGTTTTATAAGGAGTTTGCATAATTATATTTCACATATAATTTACACAACTTTGCACATGAACAGTGATGATGTTTATAATTTTTAGCGCTACACTTTTCTTTATATCCAATGGGGGGTTGCCAAATGCGTAGCATACACACAAGGACTTATTCTTGCTGATAGTTAGACTCTTGAATATTTGCAAACAAAATGAAGGTTTCCTATTTAGAATAATAAGCTGTCAGGTTAGTAAAACAGCGATATCAGAACTGATTCAATCATACAATTTGTAGTGTACATAGATTTGCAAAACAATGGGATAAAGCAATATTCCTGAACTTTGTTTTATCTCATGGTTACTGTAAAATTGTGTGAATGCATCAATGCAGTGCATGTTATATCAGCATGTAGAACTTGGATTCATTGAATGAGTTTACTAAAAATGTAAATATTGCAGAATATACAGCCTCATGCTACAAAACTAAGCTTCATTTTATGATGAATAAACAAAATTATTAATGTATCTTAAATAGAAAACTATCTTTAGATAGATTTTTACTCCAAAAGCATTTTATTAAAATAAATTTGATAAAAATCCAAAAAATCGATTTCAAATAACAAAAATCAGATTTTTTTGATTATTTTTTAAAAAACCATTGATTTATATCCACCCTAATTCTGAGTCATGGAGAAATCAAAAGAATTGTCAAAGGATCTTCGGGAAAAGGTAGTTGACCTGTATAAAACAGGAAAGGGATATAAAAAGATATCCAAGGAATTGAGAATCAGCAGTGTTCAAACTCTAATCAAGAAGTGGAAAATGAGGAGTTCTGTTGAAACCAAACCACGGTCAGGTAGACCAATTAGGATTTCAGCCACAACTGCCAAGAAAATTGTTTGGGATGCAAAGAAAAACCCACAAATAACTTCAGGTGACATACAGGACTCTCTGAAACATGTGGTGTGGCTGTTTCAAGATGCACAATAAGGAAGCACTTGAAGAAAGATGGGCTGCATGGTCAAGTTGCCAGAAGAAAGTCATTACTACCCAAATGCCACAAAGTATCAATACGTCAAACAGCACAGAGACAAGTCTCAAACCTTCTGGCACAAAGTCATTTGGAGTGATGTGACCAAAATTTAGCTTTTGGCCACAACCATAAACGCTACATTTGGAGAGAAGTCAACAAGACCTATGATGAAAGGTACACCATTCCTACTGTGAAACACGGAGGTGGATCGCTGATGTTTTGGGGATGTGTGAGCTACAAAGACACAGGAAATTGGGTCAAAATTGTTGGCAAGATGAATGCAGTTTGTTATCAAAAAATACTGGAGGAACATTTGCATTCATCAGCCAGGAATCTGTGCATGGGACATACTTGGACATTCCAAAATGACAATGATCCAAAACACAAGGCCAAGTCGACCTGTCATTGGCTACAGCAGAATAAAGTGAAGGTTCTGGAGTGGCCATCTCAGTCTTCTGACCTCAATATCATTGAGCCACTCTGGGGAGATCTCAAACGTGCAGTTCATGCAAAACAGCCCAAGAATTTACAGGAACTGGAGGCTTTTTGCCAAGAGGAATGGGCAGCTTTACCATCTGAGAAGATAAAGAGCCTCATCCACAAATACCACAAAAGACTTCAAGCTGTCATTGATGTTAAAGGGGGCAATACACGATATTAAGATCTGGGGTATGTAAACTTTTGATCAGGGTCATTTGGGTAGTTTCTGTTGCCATTATGATTTAAAAAGAGTAAACACAGTTGACTGATAATAAATGGCTTAAGCCAAACACTAACCATGAGTGAAAGAAAAGTTTTTGTGTTATTATTCATATTCTCTGAAAAATGGCCAATAAATCATAAATTCTGCCAGGGTATGTAAACTTATGAGCACAACTGTATGTGTCACCACAATTTTCAACACGAAGATTTCTTTGCAAAAGAAATCTAATGACTGCAACCAACTATTAATTAGTGTTGACATAAAAAGTGCTTACGTGAACATATTTTCAAAAAGATTTCCCAAATTAGAAAAGTCCAAAGAAAAAACAAACATTTTTTTTAAAATGTCTCCAAATGCGTGTGTGCAACCAAACACAATCCAAATTTCAATCTTCAATGAAAAAAATGTGATCCAACCATTTATGTGTTCAAATATCTGATGTTCTCCTTCATCAATAGTCCTAAAATGACTCACCAGAGGATGTGGCTGGTCAGATTATAAGCCAGCAATACCGCGGTGTTTGTATAATTAGGAAGATCCACTTTCCACTCTGTTGATTTCCAACGTATCCACCCGTCAGTTTCTCCCTCGTATTAAACAGCAGATAATTATGGGGAAGAAAGAAGAGAAATCTCCATAGCGTAATCTAATTTTTTTTAAAGTTTTTATTTGTTTAAAACGTAGTATAATACACTCAAATTTTTGTAGTGTCAGCCCGACACTAGGGAACAATCGCGTATTGATACAATATACCTCTCCGCTCCTGGCTATACTCCAAAGCCGCGAGCCTTATCTTTACAAGAGCTTGATGGTGTCAGCCTCCTCAGAGAGCGGCATTCACAGAATGCCTTGCATTTTTCTCAATGAATGCAGGGTGTCCTCTGATTGGAAGAGATGGAGAGGTGAGGCAGTGATGTCATGATCTCCACCTCGTCCAGTCAAGGAACTCTTTGCATTCATTGAAAAAAATGCAAGGTGTTCTGTGAATGCTGCCCACGCTGCGCAAGCAATCCCTGTGGTTAACATGGAGCAGGGCAGCTGCTTAGCACAGGACCCGAAAGACCAAGGAGGTCACTTGGAACTGGACCCAGAAGACAGCAACTACTACAGTGATTCTCCACTTCCACAACTGTCCCACAGGTATGACATTTGTATACTTATGTTGTTCCAAGCTGGACCAATGTATCTGTAGCACCCTCTAGCTACGTGTGCTAGTGTTAGTTGTAGTGTAGGTACATTTTAGCCTGGCTAAGAGCCAGACTGGGTTGAATCTGGGTCAGGGACTCAGGGAGGCTGAATGACTCACCAGACAGCACCTCTGGTACCTCCCCCTGCTTGCTGAAACCTTGGAGAAGCTTCCAGAAGAATGGGAGGGAGGCAGTGTTGCCAACCGCCCGTAGATTTACGGGCAGCCCGTAAAAACAAGGCATTTTTCCGGTGCCCGTGAAAGCCCGTAGTAAGGGAAAAGTGCCCGTAAAAATGGCGGCGATCGGCTCGGGTCAGAAGTGTGCATGCACAATGCCGGAAATCCCCGAGAAGATCCGATCTTGTTGAGCCGCCGAGCGAGTTTCCTGCTGCACAGCCTCTGCCCAGCCCACCACCGCCGCGGCCCGCTCAGCCAATTATATAAGCACATTTTTTCCCGCAAACACCGCCGCCAGCCTATCAACACAGGCACAGGCAGGAGCCGACTGAGAGGAGTCATCGTGGACTGGAGAGCAGAGATCTGAGCGGCGGGTCGGGGTCTCGGGGAGAGGAGATGCGTCACGCGATGCAGGGGACTCTGGTGACTGGTCTCTGGAGTGGACGGACTGGCACTGACACTATTACCGGACCAGAGCACAGCCACACAGGGCCGTCTTTAGCGCAGGGCAAACGGGGCACTTGCCCTGGGCCCAATCTTTGCTGGGGGGCCCGCGCTAGCCGTGAATTGGGGCCCCGATGACAGCTTTGCAGAGCGCACAGAGGACACAGGAGGATGTATTCCTCGCTAGCCAGCTGAGAGGGGGCGGGGCCGGGAGCTCCACTGACGCTCTGACCCCGCCTACGTGCAGCCTGTATAATCGGAAAAGAGCGTCTGTAGTGAGAGCCAGTGATCGGAGTGCGAGTGTCAGTGGAGCTTCCGGCCCCGCCCCCTGTATACTAGCTGGTGAATACAGAGGTCCGGGGGCGGGGCCGGGAGCTCCAATGACACTCCCACTCCAATCACTGGCTCTCACTACAGGCGCTCTATTCCCAATACACAGGCTGCATGTGGGCGGGGTCAGAGCGTCAGTGGAGCTCCCGGCCCCGCCCCTCTCAGCTGGCTAGCGAGGAATACATCCTCCCGTGTCCTCTGTGCGTTCTGCAAAGCTGTCATCGGGGCGACAATTTACGGGTCATGTGGGCCCCCCAACAAAGCATCAGTGGAGCTCCCAGCTGCTTTAGTGAGAGCAGAGAGTGGAAGCCCCGCCCACAGTCATGAATGTACGTAGTTAGTTTGGCTGGCCAGGTATGTCCTTACACCCATAAAATGCCTGAATGTTTAAACCCTGAGCTGTGTTATTCAACTGTAAAGCTGTGCGTTGCTGAAAGTTCTCTGACCATCCCCTGTATAATGTCTGCAGTCTCTGATTGTCTCCTGCAGTATGTCCGCAGTCTCTGATTGTCTCCTGCAGTATGTCCGCAGTCTCTGATTGTCTCCTGCAGTATGTCCGCAGTCTCTGAGTGTCTCCTGCAGTATGTCCGCAGTCTCTGATTGTCTCCTGCAGTATGTCCGCAGTCTCTGATTGTCTCCTGCAGTATGTCCGCAGTCTCTGATTGTCTCCTGCAGTATGTCCACAGTCTCTGATTGTCTCCTGCATTATGTCCGCAGTCTCTGAATCTCTCCTGTAGTATGTGTATTAATGTGCCCCTTTACTTGCTCAATTATTTGAGATTGCTCCACTGCTCAGTGAAAGGTAATGATGTGCATGAACCTCTAGCAACCAATCAGCAAACAGTAGTGATCTGCTTTAATCTCTAGCAACCAATCAGTAAGTGCTAATGATGTGCTGTAAGCCCTAGCAACCAATTAGTGAGCGCTAATAATGTACATTAACCTCTAGCAACCAATCGGCAAGCAGAAATTGTTGTAACCTCTAGCAACCAGCCATTGAGCAGTAATGATAGGCTGTAACCTCTGGCAAACAATTGCAATCGCTGCGTGATCTGCTGCAGTAAACTGATTTTGAGTCTACCTGCTATTTTTTGTATGTCTCAGAATGGAGGGGGGGCCCCAAGAAAATGTTTGCCCAGGGCCCAATCAAAATTAAAGACGGCCCTGCAGCCACAGCACACCCGGGAGCCTACACGTAGGCTTCAATGGCTGCTTGAAGCTCCGCCTACCACACTGCTGTCTTGCCTTCTGTGAGTTAAAGCTCCGCCCACCGCCGGGACTGCAACAGCTTCTGCAAACTAAAGCTCCGCCCACTACACGGCTTGCACTGCCTTCAGTGAATTAGCACCGCCCCCCTTCCCAGCCGTTACCCAGGAGACGCGTCCTCTAGTCAAATGTGCTACACAGAGACTTCCATAGAGAGCGCATGAGAGATCTCCATCCAGAGAGGCCAGGGTGAGTGTGATATATGGGGGGGGGGGGTGGTATACAGCTGTGTGCTATGATCACCCCCCTCCCCCTTCTAATTCTGTGTTGGGGGGGATCACCTACTTTTTTATGGAAACCCAAAAATTCCCAGTTGTCACCAGAACAGGAAGTGAAGGCAAATCTCCCATTGGGGACACCTACCTTATAGGGGATTCCCCTCACTTCCTGTGATGTCCTGTGCCATCTGTAATATGTAGAGATCAGCTAAGGGGTGTTATTCCCATCCTACCATGTCCGCAGCTTCTGTCCTCCTCCACCTCCTGTACCATGTCCGCAGCTTCTGTCCTCCTCCACCTCCTGTACCATGTCCGCAGCTTCTGTCCTCCTCAACCTTCTGTACCATGTCTGCAGTCTCTGAGGGTTTGGAGAGCAGTCAAGAGTGGGAACACCGCCAGGATGGGGGTCACAAGAGAAATTAGACGTGTGGACTATGGAGAGGAGACTATAGGATAAAACCAGAGCCGCCAAGCTGGAGCCATCTGACTGAGCCCTACATGGTGCACCTGAGCGGAGGTCAGTGACAACGCCGCCAGGCCAGTCTGGGGGGGGTTGCTGATGTAAGGGGGGAGTAAATACAATAATGTAAGGGGGCACTGATACAAAGGTTCCCCCCTATATTAGTAACACCCCCTTTACCATAGTGTATTCACGCTGCAGAAGGTGGTCACTAGAGCCCCGCCCTTACATCAGAGTTCACCCCTTAGATCATGATCTGCAGTGTTCCCCTTTACATAAGAGTTCCCTTTCACTGTAAGGGGGAATCCTGCAGACTCTGATGTAAGGGGGAACTCTGTGTTGGCCGGGTTATGGTAACCTGACCTTCATGTAAATGGAGAAAGTTGTTTTTGACTTTTGTTTAACTTAAACACATTGCTAATAACACTAGCTATATGTTTATAGTTAAAATATTGATATTTGCACTGTTTAGCAGTGAAAACAGTCATTTTAGGTACTTTTTTTCAGCGCCAGTAAAAAATATGGCTCTGCCAGTAAATTTCAGGATTTTTGCCAGTAAAAAATGTGTGCTGTTTGTAAATTTTGGCATTCTGCCAGTAAATTTCATTTCATAGGGTTGGCAACACTGGAGGGAGGTTAAGAAGAGCTGCCTGGAGTATTGAGGTGGGCCCCAGCCAGTCCCCAGCAAATGGGCTGGCAGGGGGTAGGCCCCTCTTAAATACTCAGGGTCAGGCCAGCAGGGGCAGTGGCATTTGGGTGGAAGCTGGAGATGGAGTGCTGAGGAGGCTGTCGTTGGCTCTTGAGGGTAACCCCCTAGTCAAGGGGGGGGGGGGGTTACCTCGGGTCTGGGGCTCAGGTGCTGGAGGGATCCTCTTACAACACACAGAAGAGTCCTGTCCAGAGGCACGGGAGCAAGAGTGAGGACAGCAGGAGCCAGCGAGCATGTCTGGTGAGTGTGCAGGCTGAGAGGACTATGGGATGTAGCCAGGAGGGCTAGTGAAAGGGGCTGCTGCAGCCAGGCAGGCTGGCAGGGCCTGAAGGGGTGGTGCTGGGACCAGTGACCACAGGAGGAAGTGCAGTGAAAGTGCTAGTGGTGTCACCCTATCGTTCTCAAGTATAGGGGCCTGCGGTCCCTGCCTGTAAAGGGCCTTTGCTAAAGACTTTTCTAGGGTGACACCACAATGGATCTGCAAGCAAGATTGTGCAGGAGGAAGGAAAAGAGTGTATATAGATTGTGTATATAGTTGTCCCTAAAGAAGTTTGTTCCAGTCAAGCGGGCATCCCATAATCATCCCATCTCCATCCAAGTTTATTAACCCCTGAATAAAAACACAAAAAAAAAGTTACTGGACTGTTTCCTGTCTGTCTGAAGTCCTGGAAGACTGTTTCCTGTCTGAAGTGTGCCTGTGGAAATTCGGTGTGCCTGGCTGTGCATTGTGGGGGATCCCTATTCACCAACGGCTCCTACGGGAGGGTGCGCTACATAACTATACAAAAAATCCATATGTGGGACTCTTTAAAAAAATTATCAAGAATGGTCAAATTCCATCAAAGTTTAGAAAGTTTCCCAAGGCATGTCTGACACGCTAGGTGGATCAATAGAATGGCAATACAGAGATTTTCTTTGACATCATATAAATCCTATCAGTGTCCATATTTACACACCTATTTTGTACATATACCTCCCAAAGTGACATTCTTGGCTGTGCTGGTGGGACCTGTTTAGAAGTCGCATTACTCAGAGAGGTTTCACAGGCATAACCGGACTGCTAGACGAGTGAAACGTAACAAAGGTGGAATGTTAATTGCCCTCTTTTTTTTTTTTTTACTAGTCTCTATCTAATTTGTATGACTCTTTCAAATATTGAAAAGACACTGCAGTAATGCTGTAAGAGATACGTGTGATGTCCTGAGCCTGTTGCAGGACACCCTGAGGATTCAGGTGACACATCAGTATTTTACTGCAAAGAAACTTTTCCCCTTTGTTGCTGCATTTCTTTCTTTAAAGAGACCCTGGCACTGCAAAAGAAATCTAGTTATGTTTACCTGTTCTTGAATCTACGCTCTCTTGCTGTAATGCCACTAGGAGAGTTTCTGAGCATCTGACATATTTCCATGTAAGAAGGCGGCATGCTTCGCCACATGCTGTGGTACCACCTGCAGGCTGATATTGAGGGCTGCGGCAGGGAGCCAGGCATCTAAAAAATAAGTAGTTCTGTGGATAGTTGATTAAATTAAATTAAATTAAATATTTCTATATTACAGGCATTTACACTGAACAGGCATAACTTTTTGACCACCCAACTAATATTGAGTAGGTACCCCTTTTGCCACCAAAACACCCTTGACCCGTCGAGGCTTGGATGTTGTTTTTTTTTTTTTAATAAAGTACTTGTCAAAAACTGTGTTTGTGCTTTTCTTAAGTTTTTGAGCACTTTTTAGTGAATGAGTAGGGGTACTACTCATTCACATGAGGGGGTGTGATATAGGGGCCCCCTTGTTAAAGTGGGCTTTCAGATTCCGATACGCCACCGCCCGCAGATCCCCACAACCACTGGGCAAGGGTTTTGTCGCCTTCAACATGTTCCCCCTGCCCCAAAGACCCCCCCCCCTGTTGAGGGCATGTGGCCTAGTATGGTTCCCTCGCCCCCCCCTTTTCTGCCCTACCGGGCTGTATGCTCCGATAAGGGTCTGGTATGGATTTTGGGGGGGGGGGGGGGGGGGCCCAGGTTATTAAAAAAAATAAATACAATTGGCGTGTGGTTCCCCTTAAAATCCATACCAGATCCAAAGGGCGCTGTTTTTTTGTGAATTTTTATTTGCCGATAATTCTTTTGTTTACATTCAGCTGTCAGCGGGAAACCTGCTGACAGCTGATGCGTCATCTGTTTGTAAGGACACGCCAGCCAGCTTGCCAGCCCACTCCTTAACAACTAGCCATTCTAATCGTTCCGAAAATTTGGAATTTCTTCGAAAATTAAAAATAAATTGAAAGAAACTAAAGAAGACTAAACAAAGTCTGAAACGAATCAGCGAAACAAAATTAGTAACATAATCAAGCTATCCAAAATTAAACTAAACACATTTTACAGTTCTGCACATGTCTAGGGATTACCACCAAATACGAAGAAGAGAATTATGGGACTTGTAAGACTGAAACCACCTTCTAACATTATATTATGGCCTGATTAAACTGCTACTCCCGCCTTGTGTGCATCTCCCAGGAATCCTTGTGGCAGAAGGAGGGTCTGGAGGCCTTATAAGGAATTGTGGAGGGCGGGTTCGCTCTCCTGGCAGCGTGGGACCGTAGTGTGCACATCAGGGTGTACCAGCGTCATCAGAAGAGGAAGGACCTCAGTTACACAGCAGCTGTCCCTTTCTCAGTGGAAGTTCTCCAGCAACACAGCAGTCATCACAACAGTGAATGCCTTCAGCCTCGCAGTGGTCATCTGACATCACACCAGTGAATGTTTTCAGCAGTGCAATGGCCATTACACCAGTTAACGCCTTGAGCGGTGCAGCTTTCATCACATCAGTGTATATCTTCTGTTACCCAGCAACCACCATCATCAGCACAGCTCAGCAGGACTACCGTTACATCTGAGGCTTGGTAAAAGGGCCGTTTGCCAAGTTATATCACATCTCTCTGATTGCAAGCCCAGCTATACTATTAGTATTCTAAGAGCAGAACTCCACCCAGTGGAATGCTATACATTCCCCGTAAATACCTCTCTGTTAGCAGAATCATCAGCATTATCTCTCAGTGCCTCCAAGACAATATTAGGGCCCCAACATTGCCGGCAGAAGATGTAAAATTCCCTGCAGGACATTAGGGTACTGTCATTCCTCAGAATTACTATCCTCCTTCCCCTCCTCTTTCTTAACTACAGCCTAAGCCTAGCATATCCCTGGGTGCTCTGTGACAGCATAGCCTCCTGATCAATAATTTCCTATTCCAGCTTCCATAGCTGAGCTTTCGGGCAATTATTAGAGCTATGATGAATCCAGTTAACTAGTTCATTTTATGCCAGTTATGTTATGGTTACCTTATATAGCTGTTTATCCACCTGTCTACAGCTGTCGATACGCCTGATTGTTGACATTGTCACTAAGTTGAGTTGTGTCAATACAGCAGAATTCTATTTTATTACTTTGCCGAATGCTTTTTTTTTAATGCTGAAAGCTATTTGACACAAACGCCTTGGTGTGGCAGCAAGATGCATTACTAGGCCTACAGTATAAGGGTTGATTTCCTGGAGGCAAATAGACTGTGCACTTTGAAAAGTGCAGTTGCCCTCTGCAAGTGCAGATGCTCCAGAGCTTAGTAAATAAGGTAAGGTTTCACTTTGCAAAGAATACCTAATCACATGCAAGGGAAATTAAAAAAAGAGCATTTTTTGCTTGCACACGATTGGATGATGGAAGTCAGAAGAGTATCTGCTTATTTACTAAGCTCTGGAGCAACTGTAATTTGCAAAGGGCACAGTATTTTTGCCTTTAGTAAATCAACCCCAGATTTTCAGAAGGGTCGAAAGTCTTATGCCACGTACACACGAGCGGACTTGCCAAAGGGCTAAACCCCGTCGGCATTTCCGACGGAAAGATTTAGAACATGTTCTATATCTGAGTCTGCCGGAAATGCCGACAGAAAAAGTCTGATGGGGCATACACGCGGTCCGAACGTCCGACCAACAGCTCCCATCAGACTTTTTCTGTCGGGAAGTCCGGCCGTGTGTACGCGGCATTAGTAGGCATAGAGGTCCTATGCTATTCAGCGGCTCCTACGGGGGGGGGGGGGGGGGTTGGGGTAGTGCTAAATTCCCATACTGCATCCTGCTGCCACCTCTTCCCCGGGTAAGTGACCATTACATGATGCATACCTCCCAACATTTTGAGATGGGAATGAGGGACACCTATCAGCAAAAGTATGGAGGCATAGGACACTCCCGTGCCACACCCCCTTAAAGGAGAATTGTACAAAAAAAACAAGATTGGTTAAACCCACAAGTGCCTTTTTACCACTGCTATTCCTTTATATTGGCTTTGGAATTTACAAATGCAGCAATTTAGAAATCAGATGAAAGGTTTAGCGCTGGAAAACACTTTTTGATAGATAAAAAGTGCATGTTATATACAACTATTTATTATTATTATTATTATTATTATTATACAGGTTTTATATAGCGTCAACAGTTTGTGCAGCGCTTTACAACATGAGGGCAGACAGTACAATTACATTACAATTTGATACAAGAGGAATCAGAGGGCCCTGCTCGTTAGAGCTTACAATCTAAAAAGCTAAAAAACTATATAGATCAGACCAAAATGAGGGACAAATGAGGGGGAAAGAGGGACAGAGGGACATTGCTCCAAATCAGGGACAGTCCCTCGAAAATCAGGGACAGTTGGGAGCTATGCATGATGTAAAATAAAAGTGATTAATCAGACCAGACCACCTACCTCCATTGCTCCATGGTCCAGTTCTGATGCTCATATGCCCACTGTAGGCATTTTTTGCTGTGGACACGGGTCAGCATGGTCACCCTGACCAGTCTGTAGCTAAGCAGCTCCATACACAACAAACCATGATGCACTGTGTGTTCTGACACCTTTCTATGAGAACCAGCATTCACTTTTTCAACTATTTGAGTTACAGTAGCTTTCCTATTGGATCGGACTACAATGGCCAATCTTCCCTCCACATTTACCTCAATGAACCTTGGCCACCAATGACCCTGATGCTGGTTTGTCAGTTTTCCTTCCTTGGACCATGTTTGGTAGGCCCTGACCACTGCAGACCAGGAACATCCCACAAGAACTGCAGTTTCGGAGTTGCTCTGACCTAGTTGTGTAGCCATTACAATTTGGCCCTTGTCAAATTCGCATAAAGCCTAAGGTCCCTATCTTACATGCATACTTACACGCGCACACCTACTAGGGCTAATTTATACAAGAATCAAATAACCTACCAGCATGTCTTGGAAGTGAGGTAGGAAACCCACACTGGCACAGGGAGAACATGCAAAGTCCATGCAGATAGCATCCTGGATGGGATTCAAAGCAAAGACCCCAGCAAGTAAGAAGTGCCTGTGTGCAAGAACAGAAGTTGTGCCTGACTGTGAGCCTACATCAATGGAGAGCCATGCTGCACTGCAGCCACCTACAGATGTACATTTCTTAACACCCCCCCCCCCCACCTAGGGTGACCACATTTCCAAACTGCCATTTCAGGCCCCCCCCCCCCCGCACCCACGCCCCCCAAAAAAATCAACGGGGCAGCGCTGCTATACCGCCGCCAAAATGCCCCTGCGGCAGCATTTTGCAGGCGGATTTAACCCCTTTTCGGCCGCTAGTGGGGGGTTAAAAATAGCGCCACTTTACCAGTGACGCCCGAGACGGTACAGTGTGAAAGGGGTCTAATACCAAGGTGGTCACCCTATTTGGAATAAGATAGCCACACTTTCCGCCACACAGAAATTAGAAATACATATGTGAAAAAAAAGAAAAAAGAAAAAAAAAAAAGGAAATTTTATTGTTAGGAACATACAGTATCAGATTCTAGAAGGAACATTGTTAAAAGCAACACATGATTCATAGCAAGCATGCATGTTCTCATAGAATAGTGTTAGTGAGTGGGTAGTGTACAAACCTGGAAGTTTGGCTGGCGGCTCGGGTCGCAGCCCTCGTGGGCAGGAGGAGGCTCAGGAGGAGAGAAGTTGGGCTGGACAGGGAGACTGTGGGATGGACAGGTGGACTTAGCAGGGGGACAGTGAGATGGACAGGGGGACAGTGAGATGGGCAGGGAGACCGTGGGATGGACAGGTGGACAGTGAGATTAGCAGGGGGACAGTGAGATGGTCAGGGGGACCGTGAGATGGACAGGGGGACCGTGAGATGGACAGGGGGACCGTGAGATGGACAGGGGGACCGTGAGATGAACAGGGGGACCGTGGGATGAACAGGGGGATAGTGGGATGGACAGGGGGATAGTGGGATGGACAGGGGGATAGTGGGATGGACAGGGGGACCGTGAGATGAACAGGGGGACCGTGGGATGAACAGGGGGATAGTGGGATGGACAGGGGGATAGTGGGATGGACAGGGGGATAGTGGGATGGACAGGGGGACCGTGGGATGGACAGGGGGACAGTGGGATGGACAGAGGGACAGTGTGACAGTGGGATGGACAGAGGGACAGTGGGATGGACAGAGGGACAGTGGGATGGACAGTGGGACAGTGGGATGGACAGAGGGACAGTGGGATGGACAGGGGGACAGTGGGATGGACAAGGGGACAGTGGAATGGACATAAGGACAGTCGGATGGGCATAGGGACAGTCGGATGGACATAGGGACAGTGGGATGGACAGCGGGACAGTGGGATGGACAGAGGGACAGTGGGATGGACAGGGGGACAGTAATGGAATGTACATACCTCTCTCCCGTTCTGTAAGCTGTGAGTTGCACTTGCTCCCTGTACACTGGCTGCTCCTTCTGCTGGGCTCCTGCAAGAGCGCTGCATTGACAGGGGCAACAGGGTCAGGGCGGCCGCTGCTTTGCTCTGCATGCAGAGAGAGGGACTGAGGGAGCCGGAATTAGGGGGTGGAGCTGAGGTGGACCGAGGAGCGTGGTGGACACGGAGGCGCGCTGCTCAGCGCAGTGCAGCACTGGGTAAGCCTCGCTCAGCCAACGTCACTGGTTGCTAGAGGCGATGCGGGGCAGCCCTAGCAACCAGCTAGTTCGGCTGAGCGAGGCAATGTTAATCAGGGTGGCGGACTGGCGGTATGTTTTTTTTTTCAATCCGGGACACTGTATTGTCCTGGAATAAAGATGCCCGGGACCCGGGACACAAATATGCATTAAGGGACAATCCCGTGCAATCCGGGACACGTGGGCACCCTACCCCCACCGCTTGCAAAAAAAATTTCAGTAATAAAGCAGAGTACCTCCCTTTATCTCACAGAGTGAAAGGCAGCAGGTAGAGTAGGTCTGCACGGAGGATGTTCCATCTTTCTCTGATTACTGAGGAAGTGTTTATTTGATTGCTAGGAGGCTAGCGGTCCTAGCAACCAACAACAGTAGCAAAGACAGCAACGGTGGGGTAAACCTGCGCTGTCGACTGTGGGGGGAACAGAGATCACAGGCAACCCCCACTGACAGAAATCCTCAAGATGTGCTGTGTGTGAGAGCACAGTGGGCCCCATCCCCCTTGGGGCCCGCATGCTTGGCACACACTGCACATATTGAGGATAAACTACTGCTAACCACCTGGCCACTGTGCTGCCTAACTATTTAAAGGATTATCATTATACACTATATTACCAAAAGTATTGGGACACCTGCCTTTACATGGACACAAACTTTAATAGCATCCCAGTCTTAGTCCGTAGGGTTCAATATTGAGTTGGGCCACCCACAGCTATAACAGCTTCAACTCTTCTGGGAAGGCTGTCCACAAGGTTTAGGAGTGTGTCTATGGGAATGTTTGACCATTCTTCCAGAAGCGCATTTGTGAGGTCAGGCAATGATGATGGATGAGAAGGCCTGGCCCACATTCTCCGCTCTAATTCATCCCAAAGGTGTTCTATCGGGTTGAGATCAGGACTCTGTGTAGGCCAGTCAAGTTCCTCCACCCCAAACTCGCTCATCCATGTCTTTATGGATCTTATGTGATCTGGTGATGCTGACATGAGTGTGAGTTGTCTTTAGCGAAGTCTGCATATCATAACGATCAATAGGTCCTAAGATATAAACAGCTAAAACTATATGCAAATCTTGACTTTTTCCTCTTTTTGAGAAGTTCACTAAACATCCATTTTTTTCAGCCCATAGATATGAAAATTAACTTGGGCCTCACAGTGATACTAGGCAGCCCTGCTTCATCATCGTAAAGGTAATTTATTATGATGAAATAGGATTTTTTTCCTTAGTATGTTTTTTATCCATTATGGATGATTTAGCTAGCTGCCTGTACCATCTCACAACATTGCTCTGACACAGCTCCCTCGTTTCCTCACGAACAATGGCTACCGCCAGGCATGCAGGCATTGTTGTGCCTTCAGGACAGAAAGCACAGCATGTTTGTATAATTAACAATGAGTGATGCTTCCAGTGTTCTATTGAAAACCCGAATTGAACTTTAACCACTTCCATACCAGGCACTTCCGCCCCTTCCTGCCCGGCTTTCAGCGCTGTCGCACTTTGAATGACAATTGCGCGGTCATGCAACACTGTACCCAAACTAAATTTTTATAATTTTCTTCCCACAAATAAAGCTTTATTTTGGTGGTATTTGATCACCTCTGGGGTTTTTATTTTTTGCTAAACAAACTAAAAAGTCAGATTTTTTTTTTGTTTAAGTTTCTTAGTTTCTGTCATAAAATTTAGTTTTTTTCCTTCACTGACGTGCACAGATGAGGCGGCACTGATATGTAGAATAGATGGGCACTGATAGGCGGCACTGATATGCAGCACCGTGGGGCACTGACAGGCGGCACTGATATGCAGCACCGAGGGGCACTGACAGGCGGCACTGATGGGCACTGACCAGCGGCACTGATTGGCACTGATAGGCGGGACTGGTTGGCACTGACAGGTGGCACTGTTGGACACTAATAGATGGAACTGATGGGCAGCACTGATGATGAGGTACTGACAGGTGTTACTGCTGGGCACTGATTGGCACTGTGATGGACACTGATTAGCACTGTGGTGGGCACTGATTAGCACTGTGGTGGTCACTAATTGGCACTTTGATTGGCCCTGACAGACGTTATTGATGGGGCACTGACTGGCAGCTAATGGGCACTGATTGTCAGCTGATTTGCACATCTGATGGGGGGCTGTGCTGATAATCAATGTGCTGATTATCAGCACAGACCGGCCGCCCCTCTGACAGGGAGAGCCGCTGATCGGCTCTCCCCATCAGCACGAACCGAGGAATGGCGTTTACAGGCACTTCCTGGTTCACGCGATGATCAGCTGTTATTGGTCACAGCTGATCATGTGGTAATAAGCCTCTGTCAGGGGCTCTATACCACTTCAGACTGACACACAGCACCTTCGATCGCCACGCTGCGCGCCCCCGTGGCGTGTGCCGGCATGTTATCCTGCTGGACGTCATATGGTGCCCAGTCAGAATAACAGAACCACTGCCTGGCCGTCAATCTGCTATAGGCCAGGCAGGACGTGGTTAAAGTGGTTGTAAACCCTTACATAAACCCAGTGAAGTGACTGGCCTCAGGTGATACACAGAGATAAAACAAATCCTCCTACATAAGTTGTACTTGTTTACCTTCAGCCATCTTACGCCTACATCCATTCAAAGTGCAGAATTAACACAGGATCTTTCAGCTCTGAAAAGCAGGGGGCGGAGAGCTGAAGTCACATCAGTGAGGAGATCTCTGAAAGCTGATTGGAGGGAAGGGACACACCCCCCATCACACAGCACACAGGAACAGAGCTGAGGCTGTCAATCAACTGGAGCTCCCTCCCCGTCAGGAAAGCTTGTCAGAAGTCACTCCTGCTTATAACAGAGGAATGAGGCAGCTGACAGAAATGAATGCTCTGGAGTGAGACACTACATAGAGGGATATGCTTTAATAATATTTCATGTCTGAGGTTTACAACCACTTTAAACAGGAAGTAAACCGTAAAGGGTTTTACTTCCTCTTTATTTCCCTGCAAAGGTAAAGCATAATGAGCTACCATGCATCGCATAGTAGCCCATTATGTGTCACTTACCTGAAACCGAAGCCTGCAATGTCACCGCTGTCCCCACTAGCAGCGAGCGTCCATCTTCATCCCCTCTTCCATCCGGGGCCGCGAACTCCGGCTCTGTGACTGGCCGGAGTCGCGTGATGTCACTCCCGCTGAAGCGCAGGAGCCGCCAGTCACGGCATGACCCCTTTAGAAAGGGCACGATCTGCCCTTTCTAAAGTGCGCATATATATCTCCTAAACCGTGGAGGTTTAGGAGATATTTCCAGCACCTACAGGTAAGCCTTACTATAGGCTTACCTGTAGGGAAAATTGGTTGTACAGGGTGAACAACCACTTTAAGGCTTTGTTCACACCAGTGGATTGGGGAAACTAGTGCAAAATCATACAGAAAAATGCACTGCCTCTTTGCAGGCAAACGGTAGTGCCATTAATGATCAATGAGAACAAGGAAAGAAAAGCAGCGCCAATCTGAGTGTAGCAATGTCATTAACAAGTTTATTTAAACGTAATGCACTCACTAGACAGTGGCAATTTCAGACACATCAATAAAAGTCAGCCAGATGGTAGCAGAGATTCAGGGCGGCTCCTGGTACCATCTGGCTGACTTTTATTGATGTACCTGGCGGCGCCGGTGGTTTCCGGTGTCCCCGGCTGGATGGAGGAGGCGCTGGATGGAGGGTGGAGCTCTTGCGCCTCCTCCATCCAGCCCGGGACACCGAAAACCACCAGCGCCACCAGGTATGATGACATTGCACACGGTCGGACGGAAAATGTTCGATGGGAGCTTGTTGTCGGGAATTTCCGACAGTGTGTAGGGTCCATCGGACATTTTCCGTAGGAATTTCCGACAAACAAAATTTGAGAGCTGGATCTCAAATTTTCCGACAACAAAATCCGTTGTCGTAAATTCCGATCGTGTGTACACAATTCCGACGCACAAAGTTCCACGCATGCACGGAATCAAGCAGAAGAGCCGCACTGGCTATTGAACTTCATTTTTTCTCGGCTCGTCGTACGTGTTGTACATCACCGCGTTCTTGACAATCGGAAATTTCTGACAAGATTTGTGTGACCGTGTGTATGCAAGACAAGTTTGAGCCAACATCCGGATTTTGTTGTCGGAATGTGCGATCGTGTGTACGCGGCATTAGTGTACCTGGCGCTGCAATTACCAATGTTTTTATTGCCATTAGATTAATGGCACCCCCATGCATTTTGCAAACACATGCCTATTATCATGTGCCAAAGTGCCATGTGTTCTGGTGCAGCGCGATTGTTAAAATGGTGCAGAACATTTCTCGCACATAAGGCAACCCATTGAAATTAAAGGAGAAGTACAGCCAAAGCTGGCTGCACTTCTCCTGTGGATCATAGGACTGCAGTTCGTTCTGCACTTCTGTGACCCATTTTCAGCACACAGCGGGCTGAAACCGGCTGTCTGCTGATGTCACATAGTCGGTCCAGGCTCGGGCAAGAACGCAACAATGAAGTCGGAATCTGATCACATGCCTGAACTGGCATCCGGCTCAGCCTCTCAGCGAGCTGCTAAGAGTCGGAGTCGGCCACTCCCGCCCCCTCCACAGCTCAGTGGAACATGGGGGGGGGGGGGGGGGGCGGTTGCTAGAGTAGAGAGCTACTGGCTGATTGTCACCAGCTGTCTGCTCAGGGAGCTGTGAGAACCGAGTGATCGGCGGTGTTCGATCGCTCGGTTCTCAGTGTTAGAGGCACCGGAGGAAAGATGCATCCACCTAGGTAAGTATGATTGTTAATAAAAAAAAACAAAAAACATACATCTCTTTTAACCGGATGCAACATGCAAGAATGTGTGGAGACGTGCAAAAAAATCATGTGCACCCGGTCATATCTCCATGGTGTGAATGGAGCCTCAGGCAGAGTAGAAAAGCCGCTCCCCTAAAAGTATGCTGCAGAAAAGGACTCGCTTTTAGTATGGAAGCAGTAGTATTTCTGTAGAGATGCTTCCTGCTGAGTCAAACCTATACAGCTGCAATAAGCAAAGCTCATGCTCCCCGCTGAATGGAAAGCTCTGGCTCTGACTCAGCAGGGAATGCATCAGACCTCTGCAGAGAGGCCACTGGTTACCCACAGGTTAAGGATCCTTCTCTGCAGCATGCTAGGAAGGGGCAGACTTTTCTACTCAAGCTGTGGTCACTTAAAAAAAAAAAAGAACTGTATGGCACACCTTTTATTTCAACACACCTGGAATGTATTTGGATGATTTGCACTTAAACTGGATTTTAGACTCTATGCAGATCTCTGCGATGCATGAGTTCCCACACGTGTTCCTGCATCATACAAGATCATGTGTGCTGTATTGTGTCCTAATGGTATCCAAATGCACCAAGCCATTGCAGGCCTATTGTGTTGAACCACAATGCATGGTTATTTAGCGGTACCCCCGTAAGGGCTGCTAATAGACTCTGTACCCCACTGATTACCTGGACTCTGCAAACCCTCTAAAACCCTGGGTTCTATCATGTCACCAGCTATAGTAGTAAATAGAGACTCACACAATATTAAAGACATAGTTCAAATATGTTTACTGTAGTATCGAAACACAAGATATATATATATATATATATATATATATATATATATATATATATATATATATATATATATATATATATATATATATATATATATATATATATATATATATATATATATATATATATATCTCAAGTTTGTCAATAATGGAAACACTCCTGTATACACTGCTCTTTATGTAAAGCTTATCTAGTAAACACAATATATTGATGTAAAGTTCCCTTAATTGTGAATGAACGCAAATATTAACTCAATACAGGGACCTATGTGAACAGGTTGACAGGAGAGTAAACACCTGGTACAATATCTTATGTGTCAGATCTCTCCCTTCTGCCTCCTCTACTCACAGGCCAGCAATCCTGCACAATATTGAAAACGGTATAAACAATATTATATTCCATAGGATGGCTCCCTTTAGCAGTTCAATGCAATTAGAGCAGATGAGGAAAGAAAATTATAAAAAAGGGGAGAAAAGGTATTCCTTGAAATCCAGATGTCTTCAGCTAGCCTCTTTTATGTTGTAAATAACGTAATCCAATATGGCAAGGTGTAGCAAAGTTAGCAAAGCTGTGATTTATCCTGGTAGTAGTATAGCTTCCTTTTTTTTATAATCCTAAAGATGTCATCTGATGTAGCCACTGAAATCAGTAATGTGTACTGAGCATAGTAATCTGCTTGCTGTGTCTGTTATAATAGAGGGTTTAACTTATGTGGGACTACAAGTACCACCAGCTAAACTTTGTGGGTGTTGTTTAACAGCAGTGTCCTTAACTTTAACACTGGCTACCCCAGATGATGTCTCATTAGATGAAACGCGTCGGGACGGGCTCTGCTGATGCCATTGCGTAAACATTTTAACGAAAGCGCATTTTTATCTTCACAAATGTGAGTGTTCCGTTTAAATCTTAATAAATTATTCCCTTTTCTTAACTGAATTACACCATGTGGCCCTCCATTCTTTTTTTCTTTCCCAATCATACAATACGGGAAAATATTTTTATCCTATTCCTCTTCTAACCAATCTGGAGTACCTTTGGAAAGAACATTTGGATATCTGACTTCCAGCCAGAGATCGTTTATATGGATATCTGTAATTCTTAGTGTGTTACACCATACAGCTCGTTCATTAGGCATATGCCTGTCTGAGTTCAAGCCTTTCTGGTAAGCCTTCACATAACTGGTGGTGGATTTTACAACTTCTTGTTCTATTCCTTTACAAGTCACAATGATGTCATGACCATTTCATCCATGGACTCAGATTTATTCACATGTTTGATATTTTTTTCTATGGATATCACGTTCACTTATTTGTAAAAAGTTCTTTTCATGTACTGCGTGCCTTGTACCTTTTAAGGTTTTTTTTCATAAGCATTGTTTTCACTTATTTCAGTTTAATTTTAACATTGCACATTAGCGCTGCACTTTCATTTTTTATTTTTTACTTTGTTGCAATTGTTCTTTTGCTGTGCTGGCTGCTGTTTATTATTTAAAAAAACAGTGCGGTATATTTTTTATATTTTCAACTATAACATGGGCTATGCCCGCTCACCACTCCAATATTTTCAACTATAACATGGGCTATGCCCGCTCACCACTCCAAATCTCAGGTGCACTAGATACCGGTGCAGATGATGAGAAGACTCCAGCCGGAACTCTCTCTGTGTCTTTGCTCTGGAAAATGCCGACCGCCGCGCCACGCTGAAGCTCACTGGAATCTGAATTGCAGGCGCCTCTGGATGATCTCACTGCACTGAAGAAGCGATGCTGTCTGCAGAGATCGCTCTGGGTATAGCTGTCCGGCTCCCCGCTGTGTAGGCCCCAAATCTTCAGCAACTCCCTATCACACAGACCACTTGCTGGTAGAGTCAAAACCGCGTCCAGAGAGGCTGCTCTAGGTCGCACCAGCCCTTTTTATATCCTCTCCCAACAGTCTGTTCCCCTGTAGTTCAGATCAGCCCTGCTGGCAGTGTCACTTCAGCATTCTGAACTACACATCCCATGATGCTTTGCTCTACATCCAGCAAACACTAGAGGGAGCCAGCCCCACATTAACAACACAAAAAATGTCTCTAACTTATAAGCATAAAAGCTGACCATGGCTACAGTTATTACCATGTGTTGGGATGCAATGCGATTTTAAAAAAGCACCATGCCCTTTTTTGGTGCGATTTAAATGCAGGCAGTTAAATGTCTCTAACTTATAAGCTGACCATGGCTACAGTTATTATCATGTGTTGGGATGCAATGCAATTTTAAAAAAGCGCCATGCCCTTTTTTGGTGCGATTTAAATGCAGGCAGTCCATGCACATGAATGGGCTGCCGCAGTGCCAGGACAGGGTCATCTAGAGCCCAGGGCGAACATGCCAAATTGTGCCAACCCCCCACCCCCAATATGTATTGCAATTAAAAAAGGGATTGGAAACTAACCAGGGATATTTGGAGTCCCAGCAATCTTTGTCACATCCCAATTATAGACATATTTGGAAAGAGTGCCCCAGGGATATTACAGACAAATAAAAATAGTAGGGCAGGGTACACCAAAAAGTGACATGATATAAAAGTGTAATGCCCCGTACACACGGTCGGATTTTCCGATGGACAATGTCCGATCGGAGCGTGTTGTTGGAAATTCCGACCGTGTGTGGGCGCCATCGGACATTTTCCATCGGATTTTCCGACACACAAAGTTGGACAGCAGGAGATAAAATTTTCCGACAACAAAATCTGATCGCGTCAATTCCGACCGTGTGTGGCCTGTTCCGACGCACAAAGTGCCACGCATGCTCAGAAGAAATTCCGACACGGGCCAGCTCGTTCTGGTAAACTTAGCGTTCGCAATGGATACAGCACTTTCGTCACGCTGCAATGTTAAAAATGGTTTAATACAGCGCACTCTCTTCTTCTTCATAATGTAACAAGAATGAAGTAGTTTTGATGCTCATATTCACACACACTTCTCACAAACTTCTTTCGTTACTATTTATCGGGATTCCCTCAATATATTTTGATTTCTCACATCTGACAACATATTTTTTTTTTTTTTTTGACTTTAATGTAGATTCTTTTTTTGTGTTTCTCTTTTTAAATTTTTTTTTTTGGTGATTTTGATTTGTACTCCCGAAAATGTTTGTGTGTTTTTTGTGACAAGTTCCCACAACACCATTGATATGTTGTTGTATTTAATCTGTAGGAGATTGTTTGGTGTTGTTGTCCCTTGTTATTTTCACATTTTATGTTTTTAGAAATGTACCTGAATCGTCACCAACAAACTGTCTTTTTTGGATGAAAACACACACAGGAGAGTAGAATTTACCGAAAATTTTTTTTATTAAGGGGTCACAACTATAAAAAAACAAAGAGGGAGGCAACGCTGGAGAAACTGCAGAAGTGGGTGAAGCCTTGGACCCCCAGGGCAGACATCAATTATTTAAAAGCAAAATTGGTGGCCTGAGGAGTCCATATCTTAGGGAGGGCAGTCTGGTCCAGAAGTCCCAGAGATCCGGAAAGCAGCAGATGACATCTGTGTCCCCAGGCTGTGGTCATACGAGAGACTGCATCTTCTGTCAGACCAGACTGAACCCAGGGTCATCACTCTTTGGTTTTCCTTCCACGCTTCCTTCCAGGCTTTGGCTGTGGTGGTGGAGTTGTGGCAGCAGGAGGAGGAGGAGGAGGAGGAGGATCGTCCATCTCCATGACATCCGTCTTGGGTGTCAGTTCCCCACTCTCCCCCTTACGAAGGACTTTATAAATCAGGTCCTCAGAGATCCTGCGTTGGCCCTCCTGCATGCCCTGCAATTTTGTGGCAGCCATGCAGGCAAAGGCCTCTGCAGGACTGGGGAAGGCTCTGAGGGACGCCGAAGCCTCCTGGATCAGCCTGTATGCTGAATCCTGCACAGGCCTGGGAGTCATCTTCCTGGCCCTTTTGTATGGCAGGCGGAGGGGAGGAACCTGAAACTCAGTCAGGCTGCGACTGGTCCCAGGCTTCTCTTGGCTGACACTTAGCCCCACCCCCTCCTGGCTGCCACTAATCCCCGCCTCCTCCTGACTGCCACATTCCACAGCCTCCTCCTGGCTGAGGTCTTCCTGTGTATGAAAAAGGGACATAGTTTTAGTATTTTATTCATCAATCACACACAGTTTTCACCTCCTGACTGCTGCAAATTGAATGTTAACAAATATAACAGACTATCATTGTGAGCCCAGCATTTTTCATTCTTGTCCCAATTTTGGGTGCCCACTACTGCCTATTGATATGTAAAACACTTTCAAGCAGCAATTAGTGATCAATAATAACATCTAATAAACATCATTTATTTATTGACCAGAAATCTGTAGAACAATGCTATACCTGACTCCAGCTGGGCTCCTCCATTTCTTCCTGGCTGAAAGGCCCAGGTTGGACATCGGAAGCCTCAGCTGGGATGGAAGGAAGAGTAGAGAGTGATTCCCTGACAGAAATCGCAGTCTCTCGTAGTACCACAGCCTGGGGACATAAACGTCATCTGCTGCAGCTCCGGACCTCTGGGAATCTGTGACCTTCTTGCGCTCCCTAAGATACGTGCTCCTCAGGCCACCAATTTTAGCTTTTAAATAAGCAATGGTTGCTGTTGGGACCACCGGCTTCACCAACTCCAGCAGTTTCTCCAGCGCTGCCTGCCTCTTCTGTTTGTGGTTATAATGGGGGTGTCTCACCTGCCACAGATAGGGCAGCTCCCTGTACTGGTCTATGAACAGGGGAAGGAAGTTGTGGTCATTGAAGCCATTTTCTCTGCAAGACACAACACAAGACAAACCCTAATGTCAGGCAAAACTCCCCTAATCTTGTTACAATATAGGCTTCCATTTCGAAGCAGTATAGGCCCAAGTTTAGATCCTACCTTCGTTAGCACGATCAGCGTCTCCGATGCTCCTTCCTCCGCTCACAGATCGTAAGTAAGACGCGCGCGTTACGCTTTATACACACTGCGCATGCGTATAACTCCGCCCGCCCCTGACGTTCTTTCTAGTCTATTCCCCGCCCCTTTTCGTTCGGCGCAGTGGGGGAAGAGCACATGGCGGATAGACAGCAGGATCGTGCTAACTGTAGGAACGAGGAGGAGGAGGAGGAAAGGCTGGAGCCTGAAACGTCCCGATCCAGAAGGAGATTAAAGGACTCAAATATGTCCTTTGGGGAGATGTTGGAAATGGTGGACATCCTAAAGAGGGCCGACTATGAGGGAAAGTATGGGCCTTACCCCAACCCCAATGTCCGAAAGGCCAAGATCATGGCGAAAGTGGTCAGGAGTCTGCACCGGAATTTCGGGGTACGACGATCGAAAGATCAGCTCAGGAAGCGGTGGTCGGACCTGAAATTACGAGAACATGAGCAGTACAGAAAGATCCGGAGAGTGCTGCAAAAAAGTAAGTAGTTGTGCTGTGTTCCTATTTTTTTGGTGTTTATTACGTTCGTGCTGCTCCATGTGCTTTTAGGAACTGTTGTACAGTTTAAAATGGCAACTTTCATGTTCATGGGCACATTATTCGTTCGGATCACACATTTTTCTTTCGGACTATAAAATACCATTGTTTAGGCCATATGCATTTGGCCACCATTTTGAGGCCCTATACTTGTCTTCAAAGAATTGGGTTGTGTAGATGGCTTTGTTACTAGAATGAAATGCAAACTAGATTTTGTGTAAGGAGAGGACACTGAGCAGCTGTTTTCACATCTGGACACTGGAGCACTAGTGTGGGGCCCCAGAACACCATTTTTATTAGGGGGCCCACACAGGTGCTCCAGTGTATACTATAGGGGGGCTACATCTGTGAAGCTTGTACCAAACAGGTAAAGTATTGGAGGTTGACAAAGGACACTAAAAAAGCTACATCTTGGAACTCGGCTAAAACAGACAATTGTACCACACTTCCAAGCAATGTTTCATCTTTATAGTTCTGCCATCAAATATCTGTGTGCTAATTATTAGGCATGTGCAATTCGTTTCGTTCCGAATTCGTTTTTTAACGAATTTCGACAAATTCGTTAATTCGGGAATATCCGAATTAACGAAAACCCGTTTAACGAATTTTTTCCGAATATTCGTAAATTCGATAAAATTGGACATTCGTAAATTCGGGCATTCGAACATTCAAACATTCGCAATTTACATTCGTACATTCGTGCATTCGTACATTAGTAAATTAGTGAATTCGTAAATTTGTAAATTCGAAAATTCGTAAATCTGAAATAATAGTTAACTAATAATAACTTAACTATTAGTAATTACTAGTAACTTTTAATTTATAGGTATTGTAATTTCCTTTTAAATTTGGCTGTTAGTGAACGTAACACATACAAATTTATCCGAAGTTATGAATGCTCCGAAAAAACGGAATGGAACGTAATGAATTAATAATAATAAATAACAATAATAATAATAACAATGTTTTATTATTATTATTGATTATTAATTTGTCCTGTTCCATTTGTTTAGATGCAGCATTCGTTTTGGATAATTCGTAACTTCGGTTAAATTTGTATTTGTTACGTTCACTGACAGTCAAGTTTGAAAGGAAATTACAATACCTATAATTTAATAGTTAGTTACTATTTCAGATTTTTGAATTTTCGGGTTTTTGGATTTTCAAACTTCGAATTTACAAATTTCCGAATTTTCTAATTTACAAATGTACGATTTTACGAATGTACGAATTTACGAATGTACAAATGTAAAAATGTACGAATGTACGAATGAACGAATGTACGAATGAACGAATGTTCGAATTACGAATGTACGAATGAACGCATTTACGAATTTACGAATGAACGAATTTACGAATCGCAATCATAACAAATGACCCGAAAAATGAAAAAAATAATAAACTAATGAAACGAAAACGAAAATGAACAAATTTTTTTGGCTGTGCACATGTCTACTAATTATACCATTTTTGTTTTACATAGGGGATAAAAGACTCGGAGGACACCCCTCATCCGAGGAGACCAGAGCTCCCCCCCCTCTGGAAGAAGGGGAAATACCCCCAACACAAGCTGAGCAGGAGGAAGAAGACGTGGTGGAAATAGTCACCACAACAGGTGAGTGTCTGCGACCACAGGCTCAGATAAGAGATGGATGGCGGCATTTTTTGGCAAACCTAATTTATTTTGGGGTTCCTCTCTTTTTAGGTGATCGTGAGGGTGTGGATGAAGATCCTTTCACATCCGAAAGTGCCCAGATCCTGATCGGGGAGATCATGGGGTGTAATTCACAATTGCAAAACATCAAGCAAAACATCAATGATGTTATTCCAAAATATAAAAACATCATTGATGTTTTGGGGCGAGTTTAAAACCCCTCCAAATCACTTTCTTCTTTTGTGTGCTACAATGTGCTAAATCTTTTTGTGATTTTTCCCTAAGCCAAATTTGGAGGATGCACACAGTGTGTCAACATGTGCTATCTGCCATCACGGGAGATCAATGGATGCGTTTTGGGGGTGCAACCCCTTCCTCAATAATAAAGTAGCGGTGAGGAAGGGCTTTCTCCCCCAAAACATGTCCCTTGATCCCCCGTGATGGCAGATAGCACATGTTGACATTGTGAAATTTGTGTGCATCTTCCAAATTTGGCTTTTCCTGGTGTAATTTCCCCCCATCTGAACGCAATATCAAACCCAGTTCCTAAATACTCATGTCTGATATAGCCTTCAGGTTCTACCAAATGTGAACTTTGTAAGATCAAGATTTGTGTCTTTTCTTGTTGGTTTTACACAGGCCTGTTTTCTATAAAATGGACATTTTCATTTTGGATAATGACACCACAAAAATTGTTATACAACAAACATGTCGGTTTGTCAGAAAAACCTTTGGTAAATGCACATGTGATTGTGCAGGTATTAAAAAGATTGTTAATCAAGAATGTGTGGATTATTGTCTCAACGCTACAACATTTTTGGGGTGATGTAATTGTTGTTTGATGAGAAAATGGGGGTAATTTCCTAAGGGCAAATACTCTTTGCACTACAAGTGCAGTTTCAGTGTAGTAGTGCAAAGTGTCTTTGCATGTAGTAAATAACAGCCAACAGTGCTTTGTAAGGTTACACAATCACGACATTTTCTGGACTCCACACATTTCTGTCAGGGTCAGCTCAAACAAACACAAGCAGTAAATGTCCACAAATAAGAGCCTGGGGGGAGATGCCTGTCGAGAACTTGAGGTCCTGCAGACTTCTCCCTGTGGCCAAATACCGCAAGGTAGCGACCAACCTCTGCTCCGGAGTGATGGCTTGCCTCATGCAGGTATCCTGCCTGCTGATATAGGGGGTCAGCGAAGCCAACAAACGGTGAAACACGGGGTCCGTCATCCTGAGAAAGTTCCTGAAATCATCAGGATCATTCTCACGGATCTCACGGAGCAAAGGCATATGACAGAACTGGTCACGCTGAAGCAACCAATTCTTGGTCCATGAACTCCTCCCCACCCTGTTCATGGACTGGACTTGTGTCAAGGTCAGGACCCCAACACCAAGCCCCCGCACAGCACGAACTCTACGAGGAGTACGCATACGAAACATGGCTAGAAAACGGTCGGCTGCTCAGAACGAAGTAACAGAACGCACTGAAGAACAGCAAGGCCTGTGAAGAGCGACCTGAAAACCAGTAACAAATGAACAAGAATACAATGACTCCTTAAAGTCACGCGGAACTTGCTTGCACGCACTGAAGAGTAGATACAAACCCACAAGCACAAACTGAACGGCAGAAAACGGTCTGAAAGCCACGAGTCTGAAAAAGCGCGAATCGTCTCTCACCAAACTTTTACTAACACGAGATTAGCAAAAGGAGCCCAAAGGGTGCCGCGCTTGGTTCTGAACCGGCCTTTTCTAGTCTCGTCGTACGTGGTGTACGTGACCGCGTGGTTGTCGATCGGAAATTCCGACAACTTTGTGCGACCGTGTGTAGGCAAAACAAGTTTGAGCCAACATCCGTCGGAAAAAATCCTAGGATTTTGTTGTCGGAATGTCCGATAACAATTTTATTAGTATAAAAAAGATTTAGTTAACAACAGTTATATGTACAGTGGGGACGGAAAGTATTCAGACCCCTTAAATTTTTCACTCTTTGTTATATTGCAGCCATTTGCTACAATCATTTAAATCCATTTTTCCCTCAGTAATGTAGACAGCACCCCATATCATGGGCATCCGCAGGTAGGGGCAAGGGGGGTCAAGTGCCACCCCTGGAATCAGGGATTGGATCTTAAATTTAGCACAGTTGCGTCGCTATCGGGGTGCGGGCAGCCCACACCTGGGTGCCAACCGCCAGTGGGGTGACACCATCAAGGTGCTATCAAGTCCCCCCATCAGTGTAGTGTGACTTCGGCTCTTTTCCCTGCTCAGTCCAGCAGAGAACTTGGCGGCGCTGTGACAGGAGAAAGGTGAGCTGCGAGCTGTCAGAGGTTGTCCCCGCTCGCCCCGAAAACCAAGCACCGCCTTCAGGATTTCTAAGGGCATAAATTTTTGATTTCACTCCTCACTACCTATCACAGTTTTGAAGGCCATAAAATGCCAAGATGGCACAAAACACCCCCAAATGACCCCATTTTGGAAAGTAGACACCCCAAGCTATTTGCTGAGAGGCATGGTGAGTATTTTGCAGCTCTCATTTGTTTTTGAAAATGAAGAAAGACCAGAAAATTTTTTTTTTTTTTCTTTTTTCAATTTTCAAAACTTTGTGACAAAAAGTGAGGTCTGCAAAATATTCACTATACCTCTCAGAAAATAGCTTGGGGTGTCTACTTTCCAAAATGGGGTCATTTGGGGGGGTTTGTGCCACCTGGGCATTCCATGGCCTCCGAAACTGTGATAGGCAGTGAAGAGTGAAATCAAAAATTTACGCCCTTAGAAAGCCTGAAGGCGGTGCTTGGTTTTCGGGGTCCCGTGCGCGGCTAGGCTCTCAAAAAGTCTCACACATGTGGTATCCCCGTACTCAGGAGAAGCAGCAGAATGTATTTGGGGTGTAATTTCACATATCCCCATGGCATGTTTGAGCAATATATCATTTAGTGACAACTTTGTGCAAAAAAAAAAAATTTGTCTCTTTCCCGCAACTTGTGTCACAATATAAAATATTCCATGGACTCGACATGACTCTCAGCAAATAGCTTGGGGTGTCTACTTTCCAAAATGGGGTCATTTGGGGGGGGGTTTTGAACTATCCTGGCATTTTATGCACAACATTTAGAAGCTTATGTCACACATCACCCACTCTTCTAACCACTTGAAGACAAAGCCCTTTCTGACACTTATTGTTTACATGAAAAAGTTTTTTTTTTTTGCAAGAAAATTACTTTGAACCACCAAACATTATATATTTTTTTTAAAGCAAATGCCCTACAGATTAAAATGGTGGGTATTTCATTTTTTTTTTTCACACGGTATTTGCGCAGCGATTTTTCAAACGCATTTTTTGTGGAAAAAACACACTTTTTTAAATTTTAATGCACTAAAACACACTATATTGCCCAAATGTTTGATGGAATAAAAAAGATGATCTTAAGCCGAGTACATGGATACCAAACATGACATGCTTTAAAATTGCGCACAAACGTGCAGTGGCAACAAAATTAATACATTTTTAAAAGCCTTTAAAAGCCTTTACAGGTTACCACTTTAGATTTACAGAGGAGGTCTACTGCTAAAAATACTGCCCTCGATCTGACCTTCGCGGTGATACCTCACATGCATGGTGCAATTGCTGTTTACATTTGACGCCAGACCGACGCTTGCGTTCGCCTTATCGCGAGAGCAGGGGGGACAGGGGTGCTTTTTTTTTTTTTTTTTTTTTCTTTATTATTTTTTTGCTTTTTTATCTTATTTTTAAACTGTTCCTTTTATTTTTTTTTAAATCATTTTTATTGTTATCTCAGGGAATGTAAATATCCCCTATGATAGCAATAGGTAGTGACAGGTACTCTTTTTTGAAAAAATTGGGGTCTATTAGACCCTAGATCTCTCCTCTGCCCTCAAAGCATCTGACCACACCAAGATCGGTGTGATAAAATGCTTCCCCAATTTCCCAATGGCGCTGTTTACATCCGGCGAAATCTAAGTCATAAAATGCTCGTAGCTCCCGGTTTCTTAGGCCATAGAGATGTTTGGAGCCACTCTGGTCTCTGATCAGCTCTATGGTCAGCTGGCTGAATCACCGGCTGCTTTCTCAGGTTCCCTGTTGAGACAGGAGAGCCAGAGAAAAACACGGAAGACGGTGGGGGGGGGGCATTCCCTCCCACTGCTTGTAAAAGCAGTCTAGAGGCTAATTAGCCGCTAGGATTGCTTTTACATGAAAGCCGACCGCTGGCTGAAAAGAATGATACCAAGATGATACCTAAACCTGCAGGCATCATTCTGGTATAACCACTCAAAGTCGTGAATGGCGTACCTGAAGACAAAAAATGGTTAACAATAAAGCACAGTAAACAGTAAAGTATAAAAAATTGCATACCTGAAAAGCAAACATGATAAAACATAATAACAATAAAACATTGCAGAATAGAACACAGTAAAAAAGAGCAGAACAATAGAGAGAGAATAGAGAGAGAGAGAACAATAAAACGACAACTATTTTGTTTTTATTTTTGTTTGTGTTTTTTTGCAAACTTGTAACTTTTATAACGGTAACCGGTTCCAGGTTCGGGTCTCTCAAAATGCGATGGCATCTTGGGAGATCCTGTGAAAGTGTGTCCTAGTCTGTGCAATGCTGTACCCTACGCTAATACTCAACTAGTGAATGGTAGCGTTCAAAACATTCACCAATGCAAAGACCAGGATTGTCAGGACAGGAGGGACAATAATAGCGGGTGTCACGCCTATATCCGCGCTTGCTGCAGACACCGACTGCATTTGGTTGGGGATGTGAATGGGGGAAGTACGGGCGCTGCAGAAGCGGTGGGTTCCCAATTAGGATTGGCGAATGCAGCAGGAAGGGCACTATGGGCACGACGGGCCTGTGTTTGTCTTTTTGGTGGCAGCGGGACACTACTTGTGCTTGCCACCTCACCAGCTTGAACTGCACTTATGGGACTCGCCACGTCACCAAGTGTTACTGCAGTGCTGGTTTGACTACGACCGGGGTGTACTAGGCCGCTGGCGCTTGCCAGTTCACCAAAACGCTACCAAAAAAACTGTTAGCGATCGCAGGGATCAGGCCTGACTCTGCGAACGCTGCAGTTATGCGTTTAGTGTTTTGTAAGTGACAGTGATCGATCGATACTGCACTTGGGTGGGCTGGGCTGGGCCGGGCGGAGGGGCAAAACGCAGGTGCTAGCAGGTATCTGGGCTGATCCCGCTAACACTGCGTTTTAGGGAACCCTAAACTGCTGGGGGCGCCAGTATAGATCTGATCGGATCAGATATTGATCCGATCAGATACTATACCACTAAGGGAGGTGTACGGTGCGTCCGTGCGTGGGTGTTAGCGGTACTGGCGCTAACCTGACGCTGCCTGGGGCTGGTGCTTGCCAGTTCACCAAAACGCTACCAAAAAAACTGTTAGCGATCGCAGGGATCAGGCCTGACTCTGCGAACGCTGCAGTTATGCGTTTAGTGTTTTGTAAGTGACAGTGATCGATCGATACTGCACTTGGGTGGGCTGGGCTGGGCCGGGCGGAGGGGCAAAACGCAGGTGCTAGCAGGTATCTGGGCTGATCCCGCTAACACCGCGTTTTTGGGAACCCTAAACTGCTGGGGACGCTAGTATAGATCTGATCGGATCAGATATTGATCCGTTCAGATACTATACCACTAAGGGAGGCGTATGCTGCGTGCGTGGGTGTTAGCGGTACTGGCGCTAATCTGACGCTGCCTGGGGCGACGCATATCACCGCCGGGCGATCAGGGGGCTAAACCTTTATTCGGTAATAAACGGCGGGTGCCCTGACACTATAAGAAATAAACGAACTAACCAGCGTCACCCGTAACAGTTATATGGTGATCAGTGGTGAAAGGGTTAACTAGGGGGCAATCAAGGGGTTAAAACATTTATTAGGTAGTATATGGGGGTCCCTGACGCTATAAAACGCTGACGGCGAACCTAAATATTTACCTCACTAACTAGCGTCACCAGCGACACTAATACAGCGATCAGAAAAATGATCGCTTAGTGACACTGGTGACGGGGGGTGATCAAGGGGTTAAAACTTTATTAGGGGGGGTTAGGGGGGTACCCTAGACCTACAGGGGGCTAATACTCACTGCCCTACCACTTCTAACTGTCACAAACTGACACTATGCAGTAATCAGGAAAAAAAAAAAAAAAAAACCTGCTTGGTGTCAGTTTGTGACGGGGGGGGGGGGGGGGTGATTGGGGGGGATCGGGGGTGTTTAGTGTGCCTGGCATGTTCTACTGTGTTGTGTAGTGTTGTGCACTCACTCACATGTCTTCTCTCCTCGGCGCTGGAACGGAAACTCCCGAGCCGAAGAGAGATGACATCACATCCTCTGCCTCTGTGTACTATACAGAGGCAGGGGATGTTTCTCATTGGCTGGGAGCGATCGCGAGGGGGGGCCACGATCGGATGGCCTCCCCCTCATCTTTGATCGCTGCCAGACAAATGCCGACCGCCGCTGGCACCGGGGGGGGGGTCCGATCGGACCCCCCGCCCGCGGGAAGGCAATCACGTACCAGGTACGTGATTTTGCCTGCCCGTGCCATTCTGCTCACGTATATAGGCGTGAGGCGGTCGGCAAGTGGTTAAAAAAGAAAAACTGAAATATCACATGGTCCTAAGTATTCAGACCCTTTGCTCAGTATTTAGTAGAAGCACCCTTTTTATCTAGTACAGCCATGAGTCTTTTTGGGAAAGATGCAACAAGTTTTTCACACCTGGATTTGGGGATCCTCTGCCATTCCTCCTTGCAGATCCTCTCCAGTTCTGTCAGGTTGAATGGTAAACGTTGGTGGACAGACATTTTTAGGTTTCTCCAGAGATGCTCAATTGGGTTTAAGTCAGGGCTCTGGCTGGGCCATTCAAGAACAGTCATGGAGTTGTTGTGAAGCCACTCCTTCGTTATTTTAGCTGTGTGCTTTGGGTTATTGTCTTGTTGCAAGGTAAACCTTCGGCCCAGTCTGAGGTCCTGAGCACTCTGGAGAAGGTTTTCATCCAGGATATCCCTGTACTTGGCTGCATTCATCTTTCCCTCAATTGCAACCAGTCGTCCTGTCCCTGCAGCTGAAAAACACCCCCACAGCTTGATGCTGCCACCACCATGCTTCACTGTTGGGACTGTATTGGACAGGTGATGAGCAGTGCCTGGTTTTCTCCACACATACTGCTTAGAATTAAGGCCAAAAAGTTCTATCTTGGTCTCATCAGACCAGAGAATCTTATTTCTCACCATCTTGGAGTCCTTCAGGTGTTTTTTTAGCAAACTCCATGCGGGCTTTCATGTGTCTTGCACTGAGGAGAGGCTTCCGTCTGGCCACTCTACCATAAAGCCCCCACTGGTGGAGGGCTGCAGTGATGGTTGACTTTCTACAACTTTCTCCCATCTCCCGACTGCATCTCTGGAGCTCAGCCAGTTATCTTTAAGTTCTTCTTTACCTCTCTCACCAAGGCTCTTCTCCCCCGATAGCTCAGTTTGGCCGGACGGCCAGCTCTAGGAAGGGTTCTGGTCGTCCCAAACATCTTCCATTTAAGGATTATGGAGGCAACTGTGCTCTTAGGAACCTTAAGTGCAGCAAAAAAATTTTTGTAACTTTGGCCAGATCTGTGCCTTGCCACAATTCTGTCTGTTAGCTCTTCAGGCAGTTCCTTTGACCTCATGATTCTCATTTGCTCTGACATGCACCGTGAGCTGTAAGGTCTTATATAAACAGGTGTGTGGTTTTCCTAACCTAGTCCAATCAGTGTAATCAAACACAGCTGGACTCAAATGAAGGTGTAGAACCATTTTAAGGATGATCAGAAGAAATGGACAGCACCTGAGTTAAATATATGAGCGTCACAGCAAAGGGTCTGAATACTTAGGACCATGTAATATTTCAGTTTTTCTTTTTTAATAAATCTGCAAAAATGTCAACAATTCTGTGTTTTTCTTTCAATATGGGGTGCTGGGTGTACATTAATGATGAAAAAAAATAACTTAAATGATTTTAGCAAATGGCTGCAATATAACAAAGAGTGAAAAACTTAAGGGGGTCTGAATACTTTCCGTCCCCACTGTATATTCAAAAACACCTAAAAACCATGGATAGAACACATGCCAAATAATGAAAACAGCTGCTAAATTTGGAACACACCAAGGTTCCAGACTTTGAGTCGAATCAATACGGTGTGCAGACCAAGATTGCCAACATGTTTCAGAAAACGGGGGGAGGGTTTTCTATAGACGTATATATTTCCTTCTTAAGGGGTTATATGTAAGCATGTTGTTATATTTAGCTCTGTGTTCCCTTTGCAAACACTACATGTCAATAAAGTAGACGAAACGTCAGGTCTCAAATTCTGCTGAACTGCATTTTCATGCCCATAAATTGTTGAATAGATATGGCTCTGGATTTCAAAGAGCCAGTCACAACAGTTTGGGAACTCTCTGTGTGTCTTTGCATGCAGACTAATCTGACTGCAGAAATATGGATGGGAGCAGATTAAGTAGCCACCTCGGAGCGATGCATCAATGCTCGCAAGGATCACCCCTCAAAGAACGGAGGAACAAATATCTGTGGTTGTTTCTTCTACTGTGTTCACAGAGATCCCTGGCGTTTCCCGGCGAAACACCCCCAATATGTATGAGCATTATGTGTCAGCGAAAATCCCCTCCCCCTCCCTCCAAAAAAATCAACCACTAATCTGCATGCTCACCCCTATACATGTCCTCCCAGTACAAATCCACCTCCTGCTAAAATTCCCCCAGCACAAATATTGCCCCCTTCCCAGCTCAAATCCTCTCTCTCTCCATATGCTCCCCCCCCCCAAAAAAATGTCCCCCTCCTAGCACAAATCCTCTCCACATCCCCCCTCTTACACATTAAATCTCCCCCTTCCAGCACAAATCCCCCCCCCCTCCACAATTTTCCTCTCCAAGCACAAATCCTCTCCCCCCCTACTCCAATTCTCCCTCTACCAGCACAAATTCCCCTTCACAGTCCCCCATCCTAGCACAAATCCCCCCACAAATTTCCCCTCCAAGCACGAATCCTCTCCCAACCACTCCAAGACCCCCCTTCCAGCACAAATTCCCCTCCTCCAATCACCCACCCTTGCACAAATCTCCCCTATAAATTTCCCCTCCTAGCACAAATACCCCTCAAATCATCCCTACTAGCATAAATCCCCCCCCAAAAAAAATATTTCCCCTCTGATATTTTACTGGAAAAAGTCCTCCTCCCTCCTCCCAACACAAATCCCCCCAAATCACCACTCCTAGCACACCTCCCCAAATTTGCCCTTCTTGAACAACTCTTACCCCCCTGCTGCCCCTCAAATTCCCCTTCTCAACACAAATCCCCTCACCCTCCCCAGCTTCTTGTGGTGCCACCACAGCTCATATGATATCACAATGCCCAGGGCAGCCGCCCCTCCTACCCACCCCTTGTCCCTGCCCTGGGCTTCCCTACCCCCAAAGCAAAGTAAAACACACAGAAACCCACAGCCACAAACGTGCGCTGGCGCATCGCACAGATGTGAACCCAGCCTTTTTTAAAACTGATATATTTTTTATAAAATATTTGTGTATTATTTTAGAATGAAAACTAACATTAAATCACAGATTCATCAATGCACACACATTGTTGCCCTCCTACATTTTCCATTATTTCGTTTCGTACACAGATATAGGACGATGTGCATGATATGCTAATCCCGTGTCATGTTTTATCGCTAGTTCACTCCTGCAAAAATACCCAACACATTTGGAAACCCTGAGTCAAAGAACATTTATTGATCTGATTGTTAAATTGATTTATTTATTAGCTGTTATGGGTTACTGCACCACTTTTATTTGTGTATTACCCTTCTTTCTAAACTCATTAACCGCATGGGAACCACGTCTGTCCCACCTCCCATAATCCCCTGTCATAAAAAATCTGTAACCCACACAAACAGCAATGTTAGAAAATTCATGCCCACAACGTCCCCCAAAAGATTAACTTGCTTTACAGGGCTTATTGGGATTCTTTGCATTCTTTAAATCTGAGGACTTTGAACTCTTTATTCACAATTTAGATTTTTTTCAGATGGCATCTGGGAGGTGACGAGAGGTAACATAAATGAGTTGGGTAAATATCTAGGTTATGCTTTGTATAACGTAGTAGAAAAAAAGCATTAGGGCAAAAGTGGCACGTTCCCGCAAAAGAGAAAAGTATAAAATGAGCAACGGCGCCAAAAATACAAAGCAACCAATAATGTAATGCCACACCAAAAATTAGTAAAAACGAATAAAACATAAAATAGAAAAATTGGGCGCAAAACCATATAAATATGTATATGAATATGAAATCACCCAAACATGCGTGAGTGCACCATATACAGTATCTCACACAAGTGAGTACACCCCTCACATTTTTGTAAATATTTTATTATATCTTTTTATGTGACAACACTGAAGAAATTACACTTTGCTACAATATAAACTAGTAGTGAGTGTACAGCTTGTATAACAGTAAATTTTCTGTCCCCTCAAAATAACTCAACACACAGCCATTAATGTCTAAACCGCTGGCAACAAAAGTGAGTACACCCCTAAGTGAAAATGTCCAATTTGGGCCCAAAGTGTCGATATTTTGTGTGGCCACCATTTTCCAGCACTGCCTTAACCCTCTTGGGCATGGAGTTCACCAGAGCTTCACAGGTTGCCGCTGGAGTCCTCTTCCACTCCTCCATGATGACATCACAGAGCTGGTGGATGTTAGAGACCTTGCGCTCCTCCACCTTCGGTTTGAGGATGCCCCACAGATGCTCAATAGGGTTTAGGTCTGGAGACATGCTTGGCCAGTCCATCACCTTTACCCTCAGCTTCTTTAGCAAGGCAGTGGTCGTCTTAGAGGTGTGTTTGGGGTCCTTCTCATGTTGGAATACTGCCCTGAGGCCCAGTCTCCGATGAGGGGGGATTATGCTCTGCTTCAGTATGTCACAGCACATGTTGGCATTCATGGATCCCTCAATGAACTGTAGCTCCCCGGTGCTGGCAGCACCAGACCATGACACTCCCAACACCATGCTTGACTGTAGGCAAGACACACTTGTCTTTGTACTCCTCACCTGGTTGCCGCCACACACGCTTGTCACCATCTGAACCAAATAGGTTTATCTTGGTCTCATCAGACCACAGGACATGGTTTTAGTAATTCATGTCCTTAGTCTGCTTGTCTTCAGCAAACTGTTTTATGAACTTTCTTGTGCATCATCTTTAGAAGAGGCTTCTTTCTGGGATGGCAGCCATGCAGTGTGCGGAATATGGTCTAAGCATTGACAGGCTGACCCCCCCACCCCTTCAACCTTTGCAGCAATGCTGGCAGCACTCATATGTCTATTTCCCAAAGACAACCTCTGGATTTGACGCTGAGCAGGTGCACTCAACCTCTTTGGTCCACCATGGCGAGGCCTGTTCTGAGTGGAACCTGTCCTGTTAAACCGCTGTATGGTCTTGGCCACCGTGCTGCAGCTCAGTTTCAGGGTCTTGGCAATCTTCTTATAGACTAGGTCATCTTTATGTAGAGCAACAATTCTTTTTTTCAGATCTTCAGAGAGGTCTTTGCCATGAGGTGCCATGTTGAACTTCCAGTGACCAGTATGAGAGAGTGAGAGCGATAACACCAAATTTAACACACCTGCTCCCCATTCACACCTGAGACCTTGTAACACTAACGAGTCACATGATATCTGAGAGGGAAAATGGCTAATTGGGCCCAGTTTGGACATTTTCACTTAGGGGTGTAGTCACTTTTGTTGCCAGCGGTTAAGACATTAATGGCTGTGTGTTGAGTTATTTTGAGGGGACAGCAAATTTACACTGTTATATAAGCTGTACACTCACTACTTTACATTATTAGTGTCATTTCTCCAGTGTTGTCACATGAAAAGATATTATAAAATATTTACAAAAATGTGAGGGGTGTACTCACTTGTGTGAGATACTGTAGCTGCATAATTTTATACAAACATTTACACTGTGTAGTATACTGTACCTTGGTAGAACAGAGGGGCTGGCAGTAATCCTACTCTGACTTTACAACCACTTTAAAAACATCATTCTTCCTTGCATAGAAATGAGCAGTAGGGGCTTATTCTCATGTGTGGCAGCCCCTGCTGTATACTCGCACATTATTGCACACTTAGGCTTCTTTCACACTGGAGGCGTTTTTCAGGCGCTTTTGGGCTAAAAATAGTGCCTGTAAAGCGCCTGAAAAACGCCTCCCCTGCAGCCCCAGTGTGAAAGCCTGAGCGCTTTCACACTGGGGCGGTGCGCTTGCAGGATGTTAGAAAAAGTCCTGCAAGCAGCATCTTTTGGGTGGTGTGGGAGCGGTGTATACTTCGCTCCTCCACTGCCCCAGCCATTGAAATCAATGGACACTACTGCCAAAGCGCCTGCAAAGCTTTGTGGTCGCTTTTAACCCTTTATTCGGTTAAAAGCGTCCCACTAGCGGCCGAAAAGCTAACCCCCCCCCTGCCCCAGTGTGAAAGTAGCTTTACCCCCCAGTGTGTGCTCCTAACACGGCCTTTCTCAACCATTTATCCCAGAGGAACCCCAAAAATAATTTTCAGGTTGACGAGAATCAGTGTTATTTTTGACGTCAAATTATGATTCAGTTTTAGTCATAGTCTTTTGACTAAAATGCCATTTTCGTTTTAGTCGTATTTTAGTCATCGTCGTTTTAGTTTTAGTTCTATTTTATTCAGCTGAATCGTTTTATTTTTAGTCATGTTTTAGTCGACTAAAATCTCCAGTACATTTTAGTCAACTAAAATCTAATGGGTTTAGTTAAACTGTAATGCGTTATTTAAGCATTTCTCTAGAATTTATAAGCTCATTATATACTCCTGGAGTAAAAATCTAATATGTTATTATTATTTATGGTATTAGGGCTTGAACATGCACTACAGACAAAGATTTAGCCATTGTGATAAACTGTATAACCAGTGTTAATTTTGACGTCAACATTCAGTTTAATTTTAGTCATAGCCTTTTGACTAAAATGCCATTTTAGTTTTAATTGTATTTTAGTCATCTGAATTGTTTTAGTTTTACTGGTATTTTAGTCAACTAAAATAGTGGTAATTTTATCACCGAAAATACACTATGACAAAAATAAAAATAAAAATACCCCTCTGGCCCTGGCCCTACTCATACTACATACCATTCTACTCTGTTGTATGTAAGTACCCAGGACTGACAAACTCGTTCTTTCCTGCTGTGCCTATTTCAATATTAGAGCTAATATTATTCTTTGTAGATACCCTATAGCATCCGTCCCTGAGGAAGTGTTCATACACGAAATGCGTCGGACATTCAGGATGTAGTTATACGCCTCAAAAGGATTTTATCTAGATACAACATCTCTTCATTCCTACAAAATTATTTTATTTTTTATTCCCATTGTTCAAAATATTCTCTAGTGCTGCCAAGCCAACATATGTATATACATGAATTCATATAGTTCTATATAACTATTTGTTATACTGGCATTTACTGTGTTATGTATATTCATGCATTTATGATAGTTTTGGCATGTGTGCATCTATATTATGTATTATTATTCCATACATGATATGTACCATGGTAATGTATATATATTTATTTTTATGTCATTAAAACTTGTTTATAAACACATTTTTACCTTAACCAATCAATGGCCTCATTCAAAGTCCCAATTCCCTTCTTTTTGTCTATGACAATAGTACATTACGCTTTCCTCCAGCTAAAATAGGGGGCAGTACCTTGACCACCAACTAAAAAGGGGACACTACCCTAACCATCGAAATAGGGGGCAGTAGCCTGACCACCAACTAAAAAGGGGACACTACCCTGACCACCAACTAAAAAGGGGACACTACCCTAACCCCTGAAATAGGGGGCAGTACCCTGACCACCAACTAAAAAGGGGACACTACCCTGACCACCAACTAAAAAGGGGACACTACCCTAACCACCGAAATAGGGGGCAGTACGCCGACCACCAACTAAAAAGGGGACACTACCCTGACCCCTGAAATAGGGGGCAGTACCCTGACCACCAACTAAAAAGGGGACACTACCCTGACCACCAAATAAAAAGGGGACACTACCCTAACCACCGAAATAGGGGGCAGTACCCTGACCACCAACTAAAAAGGGGACACTACCCTGACCACCAACTAAAAAGGGCACACTAACCTAACCACCAAAATAGGGAGCAGTACCCTGACCACCAACTAAAAAGGGGACACTACCCTAACCCCTGAAATAGGGGGCAGTACCCTGACCACCAACTAAAAAGGGGAAACTACCCTGACCACCAAATAAAAAGGGGACACTACCCTAACCACCGAAATAGGGGGCAGTACCCTGACCACCAACTAAAAAGGGGACACTACCCTGACCACCAACTAAAAAGGGCACACTAACCTAACCACCAAAATAGGGAGCAGTACCCTGACCACCAACTAAAAAGGGGACACTACCCTAACCACCAAAATAGGGGCAGTACCCTAACCACCAACTAAAAAGGGGACACTACCCTGACCACCAACTAAAAAGGGGTCACTACCCTAACCCCCGAAATAGGGGGCAGTACCCTGACCACCAACTAAAAAGGGGACACTACCCTAACCACCGAAATAGGGGGCAGTACCCTGACCACCAACTAAAAAGGGGACACTACCCTAACCACCAAAATAGGGGGCAGTACCCTAACCACCAACTAAAAAGGGGACACTACTCTGACCACCAACTAAAAAGGGGATATTACTCTGACCACCAACTAAAAAGGGGACACTACCCTGACCACCAACTAAAAAGGGGACACTACCCTAACCACCAAAATAGGGGCAGTACCCTGACCACCAACTAAAAAGCAGAGACACTACCCTAACCACCAAAAGGGGACACTACCCTGACCACCAAAAGGGGGCACTACCCTGACCACCAAAAGGGGACACTACCCTGGTCACCAACTAAAAGATGACAATACACTGAACACCAAATAAAAGATATGCTGAAAGGGGGGCACTACACTGACCATCGCTTTCAGCAGGGAGAACACAGTAGTGACATTACCAAATCTCACAGCAAATCTGGTGAGGCAAGCAGTGCCTTAGATCTCACAATGAAGATATCCCGCTACGAGGCTACAGCACAAAAAAAAAAAATTTGCAATTTTCAAGAAAAATATTTTAGGGTGGCTTAGGCACAATTAACATTACTAAATCTCTCCTATAAGACAGCAAATCTTCGCTTTTTGATTTCACGTTGATAATACAATAACAGATAAAGGCAGAGAACAGACACAAAAATGTGAAAATCATATAAAAACAGTTTTAGGGTTACAGTGCAATAATAACTCAGAGTATGTGTTCGCTGTACATACACTATACATTCCTGGTGCCCTTGCATCCCCCTGAGCACTTTTGGTATTTGCTGCCTCTGAAGATCTGAACCTTCATTTCTCACGCTCTGGAATTTAGTCTTCTGGCCTCTCACAGGCTGATGCTAATTAAATGGCCTCTATAATGGCTCTGCACTTTTGTAGCCTGAGCTGCAGGCAATAGTCCCTAGTTTTGTAAACTTGCCCTTGGAAATATTTAGCTCTGCATATTTTCCTCATCTTGATAATTATAGTATAAGTACGGCCAATACAAGAAAATTACATAGAAAATGCAGTCTGTCACGACCAACATGGCAATTATTATTCTAGGTCAGGGATCTTAAAACTACGGCCCTCCAGCTGTTGTGGATCTACATGTCCCATGAGGCATTGTAAAACAGACATGATTAGGCATGATGGGAATTGTAGTTTCTGAACAACTGGAGGGCCATAGTTTGGAGACCCCTGTTTTAGGTCTACCGGAAGTTTTTTTTTTTTTTTTAACTGTTGATCCTGCCAGTAGATCTGTTATTTTTCTCCTTCCTGTAACAGGGTGACAACACTGCTCGTTTGCAAGTGAAATTAAACAGCAGCATTGTCACAGATGGACATGTCATTTAGATGGTAAAAGATAAACAAATTAAAATTTCACAGCACTGCTGTATGTGAAATGGAAAGTTATTGAATACTAAAGTAATTCACACGCCACGGGTACAACACAAGGATAAATACCCAAAAGGACATTAACATTTAACTTGCTTAAAGTGGTGTTCCGGCCGAAATTATACTTTTTAAATAAAAATACCCCTATAATACACAAGCTTAATGTATTCTAGTAAAGTTAGTCTGTAAACTAAGGTCTGTTTTGTTAGTTTATAGTAGTAGTTTGTTATTTTATAAACTTACAGCAGGCCGTGGCCATCTTAAGTCTGGGCATCTGAAGCCAGACTGTATTTCTTCCTGGATCTCATCCTTGCAGATCTCGCACATGCTCAGTGCAGCACAAGCAGTGTAATAGGTTTCAGGTCAGGTTTCCATAGCAACGGCAGTGTCAGAGGAAGTTGCCGCCCCTTCCCAGAAGGCATTGCAAACAGGAAATGATGCGATGGGCCACGGCCAAGGAGGAGGAAATGAAAGATGAATACAGCAGATATACAGTAGGTGCTGAGAATTTTTTTTTTTAAATATCCAATTCGTTTACAGTGCACAGTTTAGTGAGGGATGCTGAAGAGTTGTAAAAGTGGGTGGAACTCCACTTTAACCACTTGCTGACTGGGCCATAGCCGAATGATGGCTACAGCGCGGCTGGCTAGTTCTGGGAGGCTGTCATATGATGGCCACCTGTGATCGCGCCCGCTGCAGGGTGGCGCACTCTGTGATCACAGCGTCCTCTAGACACAGCTGATCACAGATTGAGGTTAAGAGCCAATCAGCAGCTCTTTACCACGTGATCAGCTGTGTCCAGTCCAATCACAGCTGATCACAGATCTAAACAGAAGCTAATTATTTGCACTCCTATATAGAGTGCCGATAACCGGCTCCTGTAAAAGGGACATGCACACTGATAATCGGGGCACTGATGATCAGTGCAGTCCTAAAAGTGCCCACCAGTGCTGCCAATCAGTGCCCATCAGTGCCTCCTCATCAGTGTCACCTATCAGTGCCACCTATCCATACCGCCTATCAGTGCCCATCAGTGCCAGCTCATCAGTGCCCACCAGTGCTGCCTAATCAGTACCCAACAGCGCAGCATATCAGTGCCTATCAGTGCCCACCAGTGCTTCCTCATCAGTACCCAACAGTGCAGCCTATCAGTACCCAACAGTGCAGCCTATCAGTGCCTATCAGTGCCCACCAGTGCTGCTTCATCAGTACCCAATAGTGCAGCCTATCAGTAACCAACAGTGCAGCCTATCAGTGCCTAACAGTTCCCCACCAGTGCTGCCTCATCAGTACCCAACAGTGCAGCCTATCAGTGCCCATCAGTGGTGCCTCAACAGTGCCCATCAGTGCAACCTATCAGTTCCCATCAGTTCCGCCTCATCAGCGCACATCAGTAAAGGTGAAAAATTACCTGTTTGCAAAATTTTAAGCTATGAACATTTCTTTATTTCAAAATTTTCAGCCTTTATTCGTTTATTTAGCAAAAAATTAAAAAAACAGCGGTGATTCAATAGCACCAAAAAAAAAGCTCTATTTGTGTGCAAAAAAAATGATAAAAATGTTATTTGGGTACATTGTTGCATTACCGCGCAATTGTCATTCAAAATGTGAGAGCTCTGAAAATTGGCCTGGGCAGCAAGTGGTTAAAGGATAACTGCTCTTTCCTGGAAACAAATATAGCAGATTAAAAAAAAAATAATAATAATATAGCATTTACAATTGCTACACAAGCCATATTGTAATTTAATGTCAGTAGAAATTACCTTTCCATTTCAATCTGCAGCCGCCGTAATTTTTTAATTCAATATGGCAACCTGGAGGAGATCTGTACAATGCTGGTGTACAGAACTCCCCAAAATGTAATTTTCTGCTTGTATTAATTGGCTCACTAATTTTCCCAGAAGTCTGCATTAAGACTGCATTAAACATTTTAGGCATCCCCTGCAATAGGAATTTCAGTTTTGGTGAGGTACACCTTAAGGCTGGGTTCAGACTGGAGGCTCACAGCAGGGGACCGGTGCGTCTCCATTCACCATTTCAGGTCTGATTTAAGCCAGAATTTTTGGCTGAACTCGAATCTGAAACGGACCAAAAGAAGCACAGGACTCCTGTGCAATTCCCACCGAAACTGTTCCGGAGATTTGTGAACCGGCTCCATTGAGAGCGCGGTCGCAATCTCCCGCTATGCAAATTGGATGCGGCTTTCGCAATAGTGTGAACCCAGCCCAAAAGTAAAATACTTTTAAAGGGATGCAGATACTGCAACTTTCCTTATTAGAACACTGGGAGTGCACCAGGTGAATATAATGAACCAGACCCTCTCATTCCAGATCCGCCCGCAAAGAACATGCAAAGGAATCTGCTACAAAGTTTGGTAAAATCCCCACAATATACCTTGGGTTTGTATTTTTTCTCTTTAAAAATAGTGTTTAAAAGAAGACTATACCATTAAATAACTAAAGCCCTGCATAGCCAGAGGTGCCCCTGTCTTAGCGGCCAGACAGATTAGACGGGACCACCCACAGAGACTGCTCTTCTCTCTACCACCACAGATAATTGAACATGAGGAGCAGCGATGGGAGTGGGCTCTGTGTACTTGTTTGCGGGGAGAGAGGAGTAGGGAATAAATTGGGAAAAGCTGAAGCTGGAGCTACTGGTGAAGCCCCGCCCACTCCCTTGGGAGTAGCTCGGGGGAGCTGTGATTGGCTGTAGGCACAGCCTGACATGATACACCCAGTTCCCCGCCAGATGGAGAACTGTGGGAGCTGCAGGGACTGGTGGGAAATGTAGTCCCCAAAGGAGGAAGTGCTGTACAGAGGAGACTGTGTAGGACTACAAGTCCCAGGAGCAAAGCAACTGCAGACGCTTTACCACGTGTGCACATTGAGCACACTCTGTGACTACTGTGTCCTTTGGACAGAGCTGATCACAGATCGGGGTGAAGGGCCAATCACAGCGGCTCTTTACCATGTGATCAACTGTGTCCAATCACAACCGATCACATGTAAACAGACTTGTCGGCTATCGGCATTTCTTTCCTCATACATACACTGTCTCTGTGTGAGGAAAGGAGAGTGGATAACCGGCAAGTCTGACAGTGCACAGTGAGTAGATTGTTTATACTGATAATCAGGGCACTAATCATCAGTGCCATGATTATCAGTGCAGCCCCATCAATGCAGCTTGTCAGTGCCCATCATTGCAGCTTGTCAGTGCCGCCTATCAGTGCCGCATATCAGTTCCCATCAATGCCGCCTCATCAGTGCAGCCTCGCCAGTGCCTCCTCATCAGTGCCCATTAATGCAGCTTATCAGTGCCCATCAATGCCGCCTCATCAGTGCCCATCAGTGCTGCCTCATCAGTGCACATCGGTGCCGCCTCATCAGTGCACATCCACGCCGCCTCATCAGCGAAGAAGAAAAATGTTATAATAGAAACTAAGATCCCGCACCTACAGGTAGGGGGCGCACGTGCACACCACCGGCGGCTCGCTTCCGCTGTGATTACACACGGCGAAAACCAATTGGCGTGTGCCGGGTACCTGATGTTCTCCGGCACCTGCCGATCGTCAGCCAAAGAGACAGAACTGCAATCTGCCTATGTAAACAAGGCAGATTGCCGTTCTGACAGGGGGGAAGGGATGGAGCTTGTGTCCCTGCAAAGCAGTGACTACGATCCATGCCTTCTCCTAGTAAAAGCACCTCCCACAGTACACCAAAACACTGGCTAGGCACACATTTAAACCGCTGATCGCCCCTGATGTTAACCCCTTCCCAGCCAGTGTCATTAGTACAGTGACAGCGTATATTTTTAGCACTGATCACTGTATTAGTGTCACTGGTTCCTAAAATAGTTTCAAATGTGTCAGTTAGTGTCAGAATGCCTGCCACAATATCGCAGTCCCTCTATGAGTCGGTGATCGCTGTGATTACTTGTAATAAATAAATAAAGATATCTGATAGTTTGTAGACGTTATAACTTTTGCGCAAACCAGTCAATATACGCTTATTGGGATTTTTTTTTAACCAAAAACATGTAGCAGAATACATATTGGCCTAAACTTATGAAGAAATTTGATTTTGTTTCAATTTTTTACTTGGATATGTTTTATAGCAGAAAGTGAAAAATACTGTGTCTTTTTTTGTTTATAACTCAAAAAATTAAAACCACAGAAGTGATCAAATACCACCAATAGAAATCTCTATTTGTGGGAAAAAAAGGACATCAATTTTATTTGGGTAGCGTCGCACGACCGCGCAATTGTCAGTAAAGTAACACAGTGGTGCCATATCGCAAAAAAATGGCCTGGTCATGAAAGGGGAAAATCTTCCGGCGGTCAAGTGGTTAAAGAACTCCATCTCATAAACTAGTACCTAAAGTGGACACTTTACCTAAACTTAGAAGCCTTTATGAAGACATTTCTGACATGTCAAAGTACACTGCAACTGTAACTTTTTCAAACAAATCTCCGCCTTTTATCCTTAAACTCGGTCCTAGTGCGCCTTTCTAGTGATTTCACCTAGGAGGAAGCATTAGACATGTGCAATTAGTTTCGTTCCAAAATCGTTTTTCTTCAAATTTCAGCATATATTCGTTCATTCGGTTTGCTGAATTTTGACGGAAATTTTTTAAAATGATTTTTTTTTTCAAAAACGACTTCTCTACAAAAATGAAAATTTTAAAGAACGAAAGTCAGAAAGAACAAAAAAATCCAAAAAATAAGAAGGAAAATGCGAAAATTTTGAAAGAACGAAAATCTGAAAATAAGAACGAAAAACATTCAGATAATTTCGCTTTTTCGTATTTTCTATTATAATTAAATTGTTAACCATTATTATAGTTTTTTTATTATTATTATTACTTATTAATAATAAATAATGACTATAATAATAGTTATAAACTATTCATTTATAGGTATTGGAAATTCCTTTCAAATTTGTGTGTTAGTAAACGCAATGAATACGAATTTATCCGAAGTTACGAATTATCAGAAATAACGAATGCCGCATCTAAACGAATGGAACGTAACGAATACGAATGCATCCGAAGTTAGGAATTATCGAAATAACTAAGAACACATCGATATGAATGGAACATAACAAATACGAATGCATCCGAAGTTACGAATTATCGAAATACCTAAAACCACATCTATACGAATAGAACGTAACGAATTTGAATGCATCCGAAGTTACGAATTATCGAAATAACGAATGCTGATCATAACGAACGATAAACAAAAAAACAAAAAAAATGAATGAAAAAAAAACGAAAAAAGAAAAAAAAAATAATAATTTTCGGCAGTGCACATGTCTAGGAAGCATTTCCTCGATCTCCTCCTCCAGGGATGGGGCTACAACATTGTAACTAAGTAGCAAGTGGTGAGAGGCTGTAGCCAGGGCTGATCTATATCAGACATTTGTGAACAAAGCACAAGGATTTCGATTATTGGTAATCTCTGAGCCGGCATCCCAATCCAGGAAGACACAGGATGATACCTGAACAAAGATGGTGCTGTCATTCTGAAGGTGTAAGCAGATGAAGTCATTGTCGGGGGAGGGGGGGGTACTAACCACTACATGGAAGGCATTCTGTAACACATTACTTACATTACATGCAATTATAATGGAAAAATATATTTGATGCTGAGTTCACCGAAAGACTTAAAGGCTACAAGACGTGGAGTTCTGTTTAGTTGACATCATTTTATTATACCTGGAAAGTCTTTCACTTTCTCCAGCATTCTATGATTCATCGGTTTCTCAAGCACCCAAAGCCAAGCCCTTCTGTAAGGCATGCCAGCCATGAGAAGCAGGAGGCATGGCAAATACCTTACTCTACTGGTTACTGAGAAATCTCTGAGGATTGTAGAACAGGCTGGTGATAGGAAGAGAAGAACGGGTGACCTCTACTGGTCATAAGTCCCATTTCTACTAATGCTTGAGCATACTCCTCCTAGTACGTACAGTACAGTATTTCATTCTGGCGTAACATTTTAAAGCCGTAAGCTATCACAATGTAACGTTATACTCTTCTACTCACACCATCTTTTGCCATTATTTTAATGTACTGCAACAGGTTTTATGGTTGGCTTTAACCACTTGCCACCCAAGTTTAGAGTTGCCACCTCATCCCAGGCATCATCCCGGTAAAACCACTGAAACCCGAGGACGTCCGTTTACGTACCTTGGGTAGAGTTGCCACCTCATCCCTTTAAACACGAACACATACGAATTACACAGGTTCTGTGGCTGATTAAGGTGGTAATTAAACTCACTTGGTGCCTTATCTGCATTAAATTAGCCTCAGAACCTGTGTATTTCATATGTGTTCGGGTTTAAAGGGATGAGGTGGCAACTCTACCCAAGGTACGTAAACGGACGTCCTCGGGTTTCAGTGGTTTTACCGGGATGATGCCTGCACCTACAAGCATCATCCCAGTATCATCCTTTGCGATTGTCTTTCATGCAGAAGTGATCGGAGTGGCTAATTACCTACTCCATCACTTCTGCGGAAGGCAGAAGGGGGTCCAACCCCTCTCCTGCCACTGCCTCTCTGGTCTCCATCGTGGAGGCCGGGGAGCGATGCGGCCCGGCGGCAATGGCTGCCTTGTACAGAGAGACAGTGGCGGCTGGATTACTGGAACCATGTCCTGTGGTCTGATGAGACCAGGATACATTTATTTGGTTCAGATGGTGTCAAGCGTGTGTGGCGTCAACCAGGTGAGGAGTACAAAGACAAGTGTGTCTTGCCTACAGTCAAGCATGGTGGTGGGAGTGTCATGGTCTGGGGCTGCATGAGTGCTGCCGGCACTCGTGAGCTACAGTTCATTGAGAGGACCATGAATCCATCCGAAGTTACGAATTATCAAAAGAACTAAGACCACATCTATACAAATGGAACGTAATGAATTACCCAACCCAGCCAGCCCCCCCCCCCCCAGCCAACCATCCATCCATCCGACTCTTACCAAACTCGGCTCTGGACTCTTCCCTCCCAGTCGATCGCCTCTTCGATCACTCACCCACCAGCCCCGCACTTACCTTCATCCCTGCATCTCTCTTCCGGAGTCCCAGCGGTTTCCTTCCATAGTCCTGGAACCCAGCCAATGGGGTCCTATGACTCCCAGCATAACGGGTCTAAGGACCTGCTTTCTGAATGGCCGGGAAGAGAAACAGGAAGGCATTAGCGAATATTACCCACTTAAGGACCGAGCCTCTTTTTGAGATTTGTTGTTTACGAATAGTTTTATTGTTTTATAGTTAAAAACTGTTTTTTTTTTCCTAGAAAATTACTTAGAACCCCCAAACATTATACATTTCTTTTTTGTAACACCCTAGAGAATAAAATGGCGGTCGTTGCAATACTTTCTGTCACACTGTATTTGCGCAGCGGTCTTACAAGCGCACCTTTTTTGGAAAAAAATACACTTTTTTGAATTAAAAAATAAGACATCAGTAAAGTTAGCCCAATTTTTTTTATATATTGTGAAAGATAATGTTACGCCGAGTAAATTGATACCCAACATGTCAGGCTTCAAAATTGCGCCCGCTCGTGGAATGGCGACAAACTTTTTCCCTTAAAAATCTCCATAGGCGACATTCTACAGGTTGCATGTTTTGAGTTACAGAGGAGGTCTAGTGCTAGAATTGTTGCTCTTCCTCTACCGATCACGGCGATACCTCACATGTGTGGTTTGAACACCGTTTATATATGCGAACGCTACTCACGTATGCATTCGCTTCTGCACGCGAGCTCGGCAGGACGGGGCGTGTTTAAAACATTTTTTTTCTTAATTATTTTACCTTTTCATTTTTTATTTTTACACTGTTCTTTTAAAAAAAAATGCGTCACTTTTATTCCTATTACAAGGAATGTAAAAATCCCTTGTAATAGAAAAAAAGCATGACAGGACCTCCTAAATATGAGATCTGGGGTCAAAAAGACCTCAGATCTCATATTTACACTAAAATGCAAGTTGTTCATTGCTCAAGGAAGATCCAGCAACCTCTGGAGGAACTTCATGGAACTCCATGGATGAGAAAGCCTGCTCTAAACCTATAGCACCAACTATCCCTGTATTTGAGGGACAATGGCAGTTTTTTGATAATAGTTGACAATGTGCGTTAACCACAATAGAAAGCTAAAGTCTGAATAAGCCCTGAGGAATTGTTCCTGGCAACAAAAGACTGTGGATATGTATTCCTGTTGTGGTCAATAAGCAGGGCTGCCACTGGAAATCTTGGGAGGCATTACAGCTTACCTAACAGGGCTCCCCCGCTACCCTCACCCCCAGAGGTGTTTGGACTTAAAACCCCAATCTACATACAGAGTGCAGAGATCAGATGTATGTAATGTACAGAGTTCAGTTGTAATAAGTATGTGATATACAGAGTGCAGGGGTCGGGAATATGTGATGTACAGTGTGCAGGGGTCAGGTGTGTGGAATGTACATAATACAGGGGTCAGGTGTGTGCAATGTACATAATACAGGGGTCATGGTTTTTGGAATGTACAGAGGTCAGGTGTTTGGAATGTACAGAGGTCAGGTGTGTGCAATGTACATAATACAGGGGTCATGGTTTTTGGAATGTACAGAGGTCAGGTGTTTGGAATGTACAGAGTACAGAGGTCAGGTGTGTGCAATGTACATAATACAGGGGGCATGGTTTTTGGAATGTACAGAGGTCAGGTGTGTGCAATGTACATAATACAGGGGTCACAGTGTGTGGAATGTACACATAGTGTGTTTAACTGCTTCAATACTGGGCACTATCACCCCCTTCCTGCCCATGCCACTTTTCAGCTTTCAGCACTGTCACACTTTGAATGACAATTGCGCGGTCATGCAATGCTGTACCCAAACAACATTTTTATAATTTTTTTGAGACAGATAGGGCTTACTTTGGTGGTATTTAATCACCACTGCACTGATGGACACTGAAGAGGAGGCACTGATATGCAGTACTGATGGGCACTGATATGCAGCACTGATGGGCACTAACATGTGGAATTGATGGGCACTGACAGGCAGCATTAATGGGCACTGGTGGGCTGGTTTTTTTTGCATTGATAGGTGGCACTGATGGGCAGCACTGATGAGGAGGCACTGACAGGCATCACTGATGGGGCACTAAAAGGTATCACTGATGGGCACTGATTGCCATCACTTGTGGGCACTGATTGGCATCACTGGTGGGCACAGGTGGGCATCACTGGTGGGACTGCACTGATAATAAATGCACTGATTATCAGCACAGACCCTCCCTGTCAGGAGAGCTGCATATTGGCTCTTCTCTACGCATGTGCTGTCAGCATGAGGAGAGGAATGCTAATAACTGGCACTTCCTAATTACGCTGTGATTGGACACAGCTGATCACATGGTAAAGAGCCTACGTCATAGGCTCTTCACCTTGATTGGAGATGAGGTGTGTTCGAGTGACACACCGCACCACCAATTGGGGGCGCGCACGAGCGGCTTGTTCTGAAGGACGTCAGAACAATGAGACCCCCACCCGGCTATCATTTTGCCATAGGTCGGGCAGGAAGGTGCTAATGTACAGAGCGCAGGAGTCAGGAGTAAGTGATGTACAGAGTACAGAGGTTAGGTGTGTGTAATGTACAGAGTCCAGAGGTTAGGTGTGTGTAATGTACAGAGTACAGAGGTTAGGTGTGTGTAATGCGCAGAGTACAGAGGTTAGGTGTGTGTAATGCACAGAGTACAGAGGTTAGGTGTGTGTAATGTACAGAGTACGGAGGTTAAGTGTGTGTAATGTACAGAGTACAGAGGTTAGGTGTGTGTAATGTACAGAGTACAGAGGTTAGGTGTGTGTAATGTACAGAGTACAGAGGTTAGGTGTGTGTAATGTACAGAGTACAGAGGTTAGGTGTGTGTAATGTACAGAGTACAGAGGTTAGGTGTGTGTAATGTACAGAGTCCAGAGGTTAGGTGTGTGTAATGTACAGAGTACAGAGGTTAGGTGTGTGTAATGCGCAGAGTACAGAGGTTAGGTGTGTGTAATGTACAGAGTACGGAGGTTAAGTGTGTGTAATGTACAGAGTAAAGAGGTTAGGTGTGTGTAATGTACTGAGTACAGAGGTTAGGTGTGTGTAATGTACAGAGTACAGAGGTTAGGTGTGTGTAATGTACAGAGTACAGAGGTTAGGTGTGTGTAAAGTACAGAGTACAGAGGTTAGGTGTGTGTAATGCGCAGAGTACAGAGGTTAGGTGTGTGTAATGCACAGAGTACAGAGGTTAGGTGTGTGTAATGCACAGAGTACAGAGGTTAGGTGTGTGTAATGTACAGAGTACAGAGGTTAGGTGTGTGTAATGTACAGAGTACAGAGGTTAGGTGTGTGTAATGTACAGAGTACAGAGGTTAGGTGTGTGTAATGTACAGAGTACAGAGGTTAGGTGTGTGTAATGCACAGAGTACAGAGGTTAGGTGTGTGTAATGCACAGAGTACAGAGGTTAGGTGTGTGTAATGTACAGAGTACGGAGGTTAAGTGTGTGTAATGTACAGAGTACAGAGATTAGGTGTGTGTAATGTACAGAGGTTAGGTGTGTGTAAAGTACAGAGTACAGAGGTTAGGTGTGTGTAATGCGCAGAGTACAGAGGTTAGGCGTGTGTAATGCGCAGAGTACAGAGGTTAGGTGTGTGTAATGCACAGAGTACAGAGGTTAGGTGTGTGTAATGTACAGAGTACAGAGGTTAGGTGTGTGTAATGTACAGAGTACAGAGGTTAGGTGTGTGTAATGTACAGAGTACAGAGGTTAGGTGTGTGTAATGTACAGAGTACAGAGGTTAGGTGTGTGTAATGTACAGAGTACAGAGGTTAGGTGTGTGTAATGTACAGAGTACAGAGGTTAGGTGTGTGTAATGTACAGAGTACAGAGGTTAGGTGTGTGTAATGGGCAGAGTACAGAGGTCAGCTGTGTGTAATGTACAGAGTACAGAGGTCAGGTGTGTGTAATGGGCAGAGTTCAGAGGTTAGGTGTGTGTAATGTGCAGAGTTCAGAGGTTAGGTGTGTGTAATGGGCAGAGTACAGAGGTTAGGTGTGTGTAATGGGCAGAGTACAGAGGTTAGGTGTGTGTAATGGGCAGAGTTCAGAGGTTAGGTGTGTGTAATGTACAGAGTACAGAGGTTAGGTGTGTGTAATGTACAGAGTCCAGAGGTTAGGAGTGTATAATGTACAGAGTCCAGAGGTTAGGTGTGTGTAATGCACAGAGTACAGAGGTTAGGTGTGTGTAATGCGCAGAGTACAGAGGTTAGGTGTGTGTAATGTACAGAGTACAGAGGTTAGGTGTGTGTAATGTACAGAGTACAGAGGTTAGGTGTGTGTAATGTACAGAGTACAGAGGTTAGGTGTGTGTAATGCACAGAGTACAGAGGTTAGGTGTGTGTAATGTACAGAGTACAGAGGTTAGGTGTGTGTAATGCACAGAGTACAGAGGTTAGGTGTGTGTAATGTACAGAGTACAGAGGTTAGGTGTGTGTAATGTACAGAGTACGGAGGTTAAGTGTGTGTAATGTACAGAGTACAGAGGTTAGGTGTGTGTAATGTACAGAGTACAGAGGTTAGGTGCAGAGTACAGAGGTTAGGTGTGTGTAAAGTACAGAGTACAGAGGTTAGGTGTGTGTAATGCGCAGAGTACAGAGGTTAGGTGTGTGTAATGTACAGAGTACAGAGGTTAGGTGTGTGTAAAGTACAGAGTACAGAGGTTAGGTGTGTGTAATGCGCAGAGTACAGAGGTTAGGTGTGTGTAATGTACAGAGTACAGAGGTTAGGTGTGTGTAATGTACAGAGTACAGAGGTTAGGTGTGTGTAATGTACAGAGTACAGAGGTTAGGTGTGTGTAATGGGCAGAGTACAGAGGTTAGGTGTGTGTAATGGGCAGAGTACAGAGGTCAGCTGTGTGTAATGTACAGAGTACAGAGGTTAGGTGTGTGTAATGGGCAGAGTTCAGAGGTTAGGTGTGTGTAATGGGCAGAGTTCAGAGGTTAGGTGTGTGTAATGGGCAGAGTACAGAGGTTAGGTGTGTGTAATGGGCAGAGTTCAGAGGTTAGGCGTGTGTAATGGGCAGAGTACAGAGGTTAGGTGTGTGTAATGGGCAGAGTTCAGAGGTTAGGTGTGTGTAATGTACAGAGTACAGAGGTTAGGTGTGTGTAATGGGCAGAGTTCAGAGGTTAGGTGTGTGTAAGGGGCAGAGTACAGAGGTTAGGTGTGTGTAATGGGCAGAGTTCAGAGGTTAGGTGTGTGTAATGTACAGAGTTCAGAGGTTAGGTGTATGGAATGAATAGAGTGCAGGAGTCAGGAGTATGCAATACACATAGAGCACCAAGAGAAGCAAGGCTTGTGCCCCAAACAAGTTATGCTTAATCTGTAGACACATGGGCCCCTGGTGTCTGCTGGGTCCCCAGCACTGACATACAGACACCCACATACTCACACACACTTCTTCTATTAAATGGGTGGTCCCAACCTCCACTCAGTGGCAGGTGAGCAGGGCTTTTCCTTTCTGCTCTCAAGTTTTCTGATCAAGGAAAGTTGACTGAATTGTCCCTTGTGCAGAAATTACAATTGATGATGCTGCACTAAGCTGCCAACAGGCAACCTCTGGTGCTCCTCTGCCCCCCTGCTGCTCGATGGGGCCCTGTACAGGAGGGCTGTCTGGACCCTTTGTAACAGTGGCTCTGGAAGCAAGTCCAAACTCTGCTGTCTTCGAGTGCTAAAGTGTCGGGTAAAGTCTTCAGCTTTCGTCACTTCTGGGAGTGTCAAATGCCTGTGTCTCCTACCAGACCCTACATCATTAATGTGTCCTGTAGTGATGTAAGGGCCAATGGAATGATTTCCCAGTGTGTGGCAGGGGATTCAGGAAAGCAACACTCCCAGAAGTGTCAAATGCTGGAATCTTTGCTGGACAATTAAGCATTGGAAGACAGCAAGGTTTGGACGTGTCACCCACCTGAGAGGTAAGTATTAACAGTCTACTATTACAGGAAGCCATTCTTCATATTTAGTGGAGAAGTTTTGATTTCTGTCCCTATTGGGAAGGTTTACCGCTCTAATTCATCCCAAAGGGGTTCTATCAAGTTGAGGTCAGGACTCTGTGCAGGCCAGTCAAGTTCCTCCATGCCAAACTCGCTCATCCATGTCTTTATGGACCTTGCTTTGTGCACTGGTGCACAGTTATGTTGGAACAGGAAGGAGCCATCCCCAAACTGTTCCCACAAAGTTGGTAGCATGAAATTTTCCGAAATGTCTTGGTATGCTGACGCCTTATAAGTTCCCTTCACTGGAACTAAGGGGGCCAAGACCAACCTCTGAAAAACAACCCCACACCATAATCCCCCCTCCACCTAATGATTTGGACCAGTGCATAAAGCAAGGTCCATAAAGACATGGATGGGCGAGTTTGGGGTGGAGGAACTTGACTGCCTGCACAGAGTCCTGACCTCAACACCTTTGGGGTTAGATAGAGCAGAGACTGTGAGCCAGGCCTTCTTGTCCACATCAGTGCCTGACCTTTACAAATGCGCTTCTGGAAGAATGGTCAAACATTCCCATAGACACACTTCTAAACCTTGTGAACAGCCTTCCCAGAAGAATTGAAGCTGTTATAGCTGCAAAGGGTGGACCAACTCAATATTGAACCCTACAGACTAAGGCTGGCCATACACTATTCAATTTTCCTGTTCAACTTTCCTTTAGATTTACTAAAACCATATAATATGAGGTGAAACCTAAACACTTTCAATTTGGATGCAATCAGGCAGGCCCTTGTACTACATAGTTGAAGGTAAATCTAAAGAAAATTGAACAGGAAAATTGTATGGTGTATGGCCAGCTTAAGACTGGGAAGCCATTAAAGTTAAGGTGTGTGTGTAAAGGCAGGCGTCCCAATACTTTTGGTAATATAGTGTATGTACAGACCTTATTATTTTTGTAACCTGATGTATAGCATAGTCCCATGTATATATCGGGTATCATGTTTTTATAGTAATTATACATTTTTATTGGATGTACAAATTAAAATCTTTGATAGATATTTTGTGTTGACTTTTCTTCATTGTTACACTCAGTTTCCCCTTCTTTCTATTTTTACTGCAATTTATTTCTTGAATTGTGCGCAGGAAATCCGCCAGGTGGCGCTATAACACCACACACTCCGAAGATTCCATTTTTACTACAGTTTGTTAAGTTATGTACAGTTTGTCCAGCAGACGGCGCTGTATCACCGCACATTCCAAAGATTCCAGGATGGATACAAAGTATCCAGCCAACTACCGGAAGTATTGCTGTAGCTATGGTAACAGTGAAGTGTTGTGTGTGAGACTCAAGCTGCAGGAGAGTGAACAGGTTGTCATCTGCTGGTACATGTGAGTATAGAGGAGCCAGATGAGGGCACACATACAGGACATGTGGGGGCAACTCATGTGCTCAACTCATCCTAACCTGACACATACTTCACATCTCATATGTCTGGACTGTATAGGGATTTATTGCTGGGCTACATAGGGGTCCATCTCTTGACTGTATAGGGGTTTATCTCTGGACTGTGTGGGTTATATTGCTGGATTGCATAGGGGTCCATCTCTGGAACGCATAAGGGTCCATCACTTGACTGTATAGGGTTATATTGCTGGACTGCATAGGGGTCTATCTCTTGACTGTATAGGAGTTTATCTCTGGACTGTGTGGGTTATATTGCTGGATTGCATAGGGGTTTATCTCTGGACTGCATAGGGGTCCATCACTTGACTGTATAGGGGTTCATCTCTGGATTGCATAGGGGTCCATCTCTAGACTGCATAGGGGTCCATCTCTTGACTCTATAGGGGTACATCTCTGGATTGCATAGGGGTCCATCTCTGGACTGTATAGGTTTTTTTCCCTGGATGGCATAGAGGTCCATCTCTGGACGGCATAGGGGTCCATCTCTGGACTGTATATGGGTTTATCTCTGGACTGTATAGGGGTCCATCTCTGGACTGTATAGGGGTCAATCTCTGGACTGTATAGGGTTTTATTGCTGGACTGTATAGGGGTCAATTTCTTGACTGTATAGGGGTTTATCTCTGGACTGTAAAGGGTTATATTGCTGGACTGCATAGGGGTCCATCTCTGGACTGTATAGAGGGGTTTATCTCTGGACGGCATAGGGGTCCATCTCTGGACTGCATAGGGGTCCATCACTTGACTGTATAGGGGTCAATTTTTTGACTGTATAGGGGTTTATCTCTGGACTGCATAGGGGTCCACCTCTTGACTGCATAGGGGTTCATCTCTGGATTGCATAGGGGTCTATCTCTGGACTGTATAAGGGTTTATCTCTGGACTGCATAGGGGTCCATATCTGGACTATTTAGGGGGTTTATCTCTGGACTGTATAGGGGTTTATTTCTGGACAGTATAGGGGTTCATCTCTGGTCTGCTTAAGGGTCCATCTTTTGACTGTTTAGGTGTTTATCTCTGAACTGCATAGGGGCCTGGACTGTATGGGGGTCATACTGGTAAAGGAAGCCTGCATTAGTTATTTGAAACTAATACTAACAATTCAACTCCAAGCAGTGGCGGCTGGTGCACCAGCCAGGGGAGAAGTGGTGGCAAACAAACCACCGGACCCCCCCGCGGGTGGTACTCACGCAGTCGGGCTCTCAATCGGCGCAGATGCAGAGCACTGAGAGATCGCTTTGGGCGGCCATCTCCTGAGTCCCGGGTCTTGCTGTACATCCTCCCCCCTGCCCACCCAATACAATCGCTTCTCCTCTCGGCCAATCACGCTCCTCCCACTTCCTGATTGCCCCGGAGAAGCAGCAGGAAGACAATAGAAAATATTAATTCGCTATTGTCACACAACTGGGTGGGCTCCGTGAGCCCACCCTTTTTTTAAGAATCACATGCTTAAAAAAAAAAAACCCCAAAAAAACCCATTGGAGTCTATGCATCCAGCGCCCTGCATGTAGATTACGGGCCGGGCGCATGGACTAGGGGGGGCGGCACCCCTGCGCCCTGTATGGAACGGCCGCCACTGGCTCCAAGGGTGATATTAATTTCTTGCTACTAAGCAGTGATGAGCGAATTTTCCGGGCTCAGATTTTGAACATTATTGTGACTCTTGTCTGAAGTATGAGAAGTTTGCAGTGAACACTACGGAGTCTATGGGAGGTGAATCTTGTTATTTAATTCTGTCCATTTGTAGGGCTAATAAGCAAGCTATCGCTAGTGTGTTGCAGCACTATTTCATTTGATTGGCGCCCTAATACACTGGTGGCCCATGAGGCATTTCAAGGCTGACAGTTACAAGCATGACTCCATTAGGCAGAGGCATGATGGGACTTGTAGTTCTGCAACAGCTGGAGGGCCACCAGTTTGAGACCAGGCAATGCAGCTCCAACGTACATGCCTTGCAGCACAGAAATCAATTCTTCACTTTCTGTACCTGTGACTCCATGACATGAATCTGCCTATATGTCTGACTGTGATCAGTCTTCTTCTTACCTCTCACTCGCAGGGGGGGGGGGGGGGGGGGGGGGGTTGGGGCAAAAGAAAGCCGGAGTAAGCAGCTTCTACTCTCCTGCTCTATATGCTGTCACAGACACACAATAAAAAATGGAGCAGATTGCTTGCGCCCCCTTTGGTAACTAGGAACAGTATCTGCTCCATTTTTGAGGCAAGCAGAGTGGTGCGGGCTTTATGCCTGCACCACTTTTTTTTTTTTAGTGGCCCCTCTGTGTTTTTGTGTGTCTCATTTAGAGAGGTTTTTTCCTTCCCTGTCAGGAGAAGAATCTCCCTAAAAGTAACCCAGGCAGCAATAAAGAACCTGACAGAGCCCCCAACAGTGGCGGCCCATCCATAAGGCCGCCCCCTTAATCCATGCGCCCAGCCCCTGATCTACATGCAGGGTGCCAGACGCATGGATTCCAATGGGGTTTTTTTTTATGCACATGATTAGAGCCAAAGGCTTTAATTGGCTTCAAAAAAGGGCGGGCACAGGGCCCTGAGCCCACTCAGTTGTGTGACAATAGCAAAATAATATTCGCTATTGTCTTCCTGAGTCTCCTCCTGGCCAATCAGGAAGCTGAGACCCAATTGGCCAGGGAGTCTTAGGACTCACTTTATGTTTGGCCGAGAGGAGAAGGCCCCGGAGTGAGGGAAAAGCCATAATAGGAACAATGTGTGCAGCAGGGATGGCTCACCTGCAGCCATATCCAGCACTCCCCAGCTCAGACATTGGAGGGAGGAGGAGGGGAGATCAGAATGTCATCCTGGCCAGGACTTGTCACTTGTCTCCTAAGTTAAGGAGGCCTCTGATCGCTGCCTTCCCATTCGTCCGTCTTCCACGGGAGGGGGGGGGGGCATGGTGTTGGTTTGCCGCCCCCCCCCCCCAAAAAAAGATTGAGCACCAGCCGCCACTGGGCCCCAACCCTCTATTCTCTCTACTTGAAAAAAATAAAAGGTTTTGATGGAGTTGGGCTTTAACCACTTGCTGGAAGCCATGTTGGTAAAGAGATCCTGTTGCCAAATCATTCATTTCAGCAACATGTTTTCCATAAGTTTATATTGGCATTTAACATACACTTTATTGTCAAAAGCTTTGGGACACCTGCCTGCAAATGAACTTTAATGTCATCCCATTCTTAGTCCGTAGGATTCAATATTGAGTTGGCCCATTTTTTTGCAGGTATAACAGCTTCAACTCTTCTGGGAAGGTTGTCCACAAGGTTTAGGAGTGTGTCTATGGCAGTGGTTCTCAACTCCTGTCCTCAGGAGCCACTAACAGGCCAGATTTTAAGTATTACCTTGGGGAGATGCAGACTAGAATACTGCAATCACTGAGCAGCAAATAAGATCACCTGTGTTGTATTTCAGTTATCTTGCAAACTTGGCCTGTTAGTGGGTTCTGAGGACAGGGTTGAGAACCATTGGTCTATGGGAATGTTTGACCATTCTTCCAGAAGCGCATTTGTGAGGTCAGGCACTGATGTTAGACGAGATGGTCTGGCTCGCAGTCTCCGCTCTAATTCATCCCAAAGGTGTTCTGTCGGGTTGAGGTTAGGACTCTGTGCAGGCAGTCAAGTTCCTCCTCCCCAAACTCGCTCATCCATGTCTTTATGGACCTTGCTTTGTGCACTGGTCCAAATCATTTGGTGGAGGGGGGATTATGGTGTGGGGTTGTTTTTCAGGGTTTGGGCTTGGCCCCTAAGTTCCAGTGAAGGGAACTCTTAAGGCGTCCATGTCTTTATGGACCTTGCTTTGTGCAATGGGGCGCAGCCATGTTGGAACAGGAAGGGGCCATCCCTAAACTATTCCCACAAAGTTGGAATCATGAAAATGTCCAAAATGTCTTGGTATGCTGAGGCCTTAAGAGTTCCCTTCACTAGAACTAAGGGGCCAAGCCCAACCCCTGAAAAACAACCCCACACCATAATCCCCCCCTCAAATGATTTGGACCAGTGCACAAACCAAGGTCCATAAAGACATGGATGAGCAAGTGTGGAGACTGCGAGCCAGGCCTTCTCATCCAACATCTTTGCCTGACCTCACAAATGCGCTTCTGGAAGAATGGTCAAACATTTCCATAGACACAAAGGGTGGACCAACTCAATATTGAACCCTACGGACTAAGACTGGGATGCCATTAAATCTCATGTGCACGTAAAGGCAGGCGTACCAGTGCTTTTGACAATATAGTGTATTTTATGTATCTTATTTACCTGTACAAGTCTCTCTTGTTTTGACATCTAAAACCCCAGAGACTGCTGTTGGGTGCCACCGTCTTAAAAGTGATGTCAGTAGCCCCAGCAGACTCGGAGCTGGTACTCAAGTGACACTTATTAGCAGTTGTCCAAACCTTTTTTCAGTTGGGTAGTTACAAATTGTACCGCTCTTTGGGGGTGGGACAGTGGGAAGACTAGAGGGGGGGGGGCAATAGTGCTAATGGGCGATTTGGCCAAATTGCTGAAACAGGGGGAGGGGCTTAAAGTGAGAGAAAAAATTATGCTGTTTTGATGTCATTGAGAGGAAAAAATTCTGCTGTACTGTATCAATGGGATGAAGGCATGAGCTGGGAGGCAGGGGTAAGGGGCACCTTGGGTGTTTCATGTTACAATGGTGTGTCCTATGTTATGTTTAGACCTGTTTGGGGTGTGGCCTGCGACACTGGGACTCCACTGATGGTTTTGTGGGCCACGGTGGAGGGCTAGGAATTCTTCCATGATGGGTGTCTGGACCATGGAGGATGAAGCTGAAGCAAGGGTTCAATCTGGTGGCTCAACTTTATGTTGCAGTCCAGGCATGGCCACAGCAGGGCTTCCAGTGCTTCCTGTAGAATAGTAGTGGAGGGGATCAGTGTTGCAGAGTAGATGCTGCCTCATCTGATGGATGCACCTCAAGGGAATGGCAGCTGGGCTGACCCTAAAAAAAGGTTGGTGGGGCTGATTTTGGATTGGCTCAGGCTTCAACTGTACAAAAAAAAAACCAACCTATCCCTTGATGCAGGCACTGCGGCTTACGCATGTATTTGCAAATGTGTGCAAACAAAGTCCTCTGTTTTCAACAAAAACTGTTAGACAGGGTCAATTTGGTTATTTTGCAGGCTGGCTGGTAAGTGTGCTGGGAAACATTTTGTTTGTTTGTGGCTCAGGCCTCACCCAGGACTCCGGAATCTGTCCTACCCCGCTTCCTTTTTGCCCCATTTGGCATAAGGCAGCATCCACTCTTAATAGAGGAGGAGGGTATATCACTCCACCAGGGGCTTATTGAGTTTCTGGCAGCCGAATTATAGAATGACTGTCAGAAAGCATGCCACGGAATTACTCTGCTGAATTTTCGCCCGTTCCTCTCCATGCCATAGCCTTTTACAGGTGGATAACTTGTATGTTGCAGTCCAGAGAGGGCCACCGCAGGGCTTCCAGTACTCCCTGGAGGGGATCAGTGCTGCAAAGTGGAAGCTGTCCCATCTGATGGAGGCACCTCAATGAACTGACAGTCGGGCTGACCCTGAGCAGAGGTGGGTCGTAATTACTATTCACCCCCCCCCCCACCCCCCCTTGGCATTTTTTGTGTTTTGTTGCCTCAAAACCTGCAATTAACAGGGATTGTTTGAGGATTTGCATCATTTAGTTTACAGAACATGCCCACAACTTTGAAGATGTTTTTTTTTTATTGTGAAGCAAACAACAAGGACAAAATATCAGAAAAAGTCAATGTGCATAACTATTCACCCCCCCTAAAGTCAATACTTTGTAGAGCCACCTTTTGTAGCTATCACAGCTCCAAGTCACTTTGGATAAGTCTCTATGAGCTTGCCACATCTTACCACTGGGATTGTTGCCCATTCCTTGCGAAACTGCTCCAGCTTCTTCAAGTTGGATGGTTTGCGCTTGTGAATAGCAATCTTTAAGTCTGACCACAGATTTTCTATTGGAATGAGGTCTGGGCTTTGACTAGGCCATTCCAACACATTTACATGTTTCCCCTTAAACCACTCAAGTGTTGCTTTAGCAGTGTGTTTGGGGTCATTGTCCTGCTGGAAGGTGAACCTCCGCCCTAGCCTCAAATCACACACAGAGTGGTACAGGTTTTGCTCAAGAATATCCCTGTATTTAGCACCATCCATCTTTCCCTCAACTCTGACCAGTTTCCCAGTCCCGACTGCTGAAAAACATCCCCACAGTATAATGCTGCCACCACCATGTTTCACTGCGGGGATGGTGTTCTTTGGGTGATGTGATGTGTTGGGTTAGCGCCAGACAGCATTTTCTTTGATGGCCAAAAAGTTCATTTTTAGTCTCATCAGACCAGAGCACCTTCCTCCATACATTTTGGGAGTCTCCCACGTGAACTTTTCGCAAACTCAAAACGTGCCATTTTGTTTTTTGCTGAAAGTAATGGCTTTCTTCTGACCACTCTGCCATAAAGCCCAACTCTATGGAGCGTACAGCTTATTGTCATCCTATGTACAGATACTCCAGTCTCTGCTGTGGAACTCTGTAGCTCCTCCAGGGTTACCTTAGGTCTCTGTGCTGCCTCTCTGATTAATGCCCTCCTTGCCCGGTCTGTGAGTTTTGGTGTGCGGCCGTCTCTTGGCAGGTTTGCTGTTGTGCCATGTTCTTTCCATTTGGTTATGATAGATTTGATGGTGCTCCTAGGGATCATCAAAGATTTGGATATTTTTTTTCATAACCTAACCCTGACTTGTACTTCTCAACAACATTGTCCCTTACTTGTTTGGAGAGTTCCTTGGTCTTCATGGCAGTGTTTGGTTAGTGGTGCCTCTTGCTTAGGTGTTGCAGCCTTTGGGGGCTTTCAAAAAGGTGTGTCTATGTAATGACAGATCATGTGACACTTATGCCGCGTACACACGAGCGGACATTACGGCGGACTTTGCCCGGCGGACTTTTCGACGTACTTTCCGACGGACTTTGTGAATGAACGGACTTGCCTACACACAATCCACCAAAGTCCGTCGAATTCGTACGTGATGACGTACGACCGGACTAAAACAAGGAAGTTCATAGCCAGTAGCCAATAGCTGCCCTAGCGTGGCTTTTTGTCCGTCGAACTAGCATACAGACGGCGGACTTTTCGACCGGACTCGATTTCAACGGATAAATTTAAAACAAGTTTCAAATCTAATTCCGTCGAACTTTTGAGAAAACAAAGTCCGCTGGAGCCCACACACATCGAATTGTCCGACGAAATCCAGTCCGCCGGGCAAAGTCCGCCGTAATGTCCGCTCGTGTGTACGCGGCATTAGATTGCACACAGGTGGACATCGTTTCACTAATTATGTGACTTCTGAAGGTAATTGGTTGCACCAGAGCTTTTTTATGGGCTTCATAACAAAGGGGGTGAATACATACGCCCATGCCAATTATCAGTTTTTTATTTCTGAAAAATAGTTTTATGTATATATTTTTCTAATTTTACTTCACCAGCTTAAACTATTTTGTTCTGATTCATCACATATAATTCAAATTAAAAAAACATTGGCTGTAATGTAACAAAATAGGTAAAAAGCCAACGGGGGTGAATACTTTTGCAAGGCACTGTATGTTGCAGTCTAGGCATGGCCACAGCAGATCTTCCAGTGCTCCCTGTAGAGTAGTAGTGGAGGGGATCAATATTGCAAAGTAGATGCTGCCTCATCTGATGGAGGCACCTCAAGGGACTGGCAGCCGGGCTGACCCTGAGCAGAGGTGGGTCCGGCTGATTTTGGTGTGGCTCAGGCCTCACCCAGGCTCATAACTCTGTCCTATCTGTCCTACCCTGCTTCTTTTTTGCCCCAGATCACAGAAGGCAGCATCCACTTTTGCCTTTCGATCTTCTCCTGGCAGCTACATACCCTGTTTCCCCGAAAATAAGACCTAGCGTGATTGTTGGTGATGGCTGCAATATAAGCCCTACCATCCAAATAAGCCCTAGTTAAAGTCCTTGTAGGTCTTATTTTCAGGGCAGGGCTTATTTTCAGGGAAACAGGGTAGGGCTTATTTGGGGGTAAGGCTTATATTGCAGCCATCACTGACAATCACGCTAGGTCTTATTTTCGGGGAAACAGGGTAGTGATGAGCAGAACTGCCTTGGGTTGGGCTCAAGTAGGGTTTATTACACTTCAAAGAAGTTTGTATGCCAAACCCCATCGCCATTGAAATCAATGGGAGCCAACTCTGTCAAATTAAAAATTGCCCATTTTCTGAACTAATAGATAAGGCGGATATCAAAAAATAGCCGGGGGGTGGGCACTGACTTGGGTAGAAGCAGTAGAAATACAGCTTCTATATATGATTTAAAGCCCCTGTTGAACGAGAGGCCAAACGAGCGAAAGCTCAGGCAAATGCCCGAACAGCCAAAGTTCAGCCTGAACCACTGGCTCACTCCTAGTGGGGAGGGGAGGAGAAAGGGAGCTGGGCCAGCATAGACAGTAAACTGTACACTCTCAGAAGAGGGAGCTATGCTAAAGAAATTGACTCTTCCTGGACATTTTTTAAGCTCTTTACGATTTATTCTAGCCTCTTGTATTTGTCGAAGACAGTAATCATTTTACATCGGAATGCCAAACCAGGGCAATGAATTGCAGCCAATGATGAAGTGCAAGTAGATAGAAAGTGGCTAAAAGAGGCTGCAGGAGATCAGAAGCGCTGGGTGAGATGTAACAAAAAAATGAAACAGTGAAAATAGTTTATGGTTAACCACTTCAGCCCATGAAGATTTGACTGCTGAATGACTGGGCCATTTTTTGCGATTCGGCACGGCGTCGCTTTAACTGACAATTGCACGGTTGTGCGACGCTGCACCCAAACAAAATTGACGTCCTTTTTATCTCACAAATAGAGCTTTCTTTTGGTGGTATTTGATCACCTCTGTGTTTTTTATTTTTTGCGCTATAAACAAAGAAAGAGCGACAATTTTGAAAAAAACACAATATTTTGTACTTTTTGCTATAATAAATATCCCCTTTTCTTTTAAAAAAAAGCTAATTTTTTCTCAGTTTAGGCCGATATGTATTCTTCTACATATTTTTGGTAATAAAAATCGCAGTAAGTGTATATTGATTTGTTTGAGCAAAAGTTATAGCGTCTACAAAATAGGGGATAGATTTATAGCATTATTATTATTTTTTTTTTTTTTTACTAGTAATGGCGGCGATCTGCGATTTTTATCAGAACTGCGACATTATGGCGGACACATCAGACACTTTTGACACATTTTTGGGACCATTGGCATTAATACAGCGATCAGTGCTATAAAAAATGCATTGCTTACTGTAAAAATGTCACTGGCAGGGAAGGGGTTAACACTAGGGGGCGCTCAAGGGGTTAACTGTGTTCCCTCTCTGTGTGTTCTAACTGAACGGGGGATGGGACTGCCTAGGGGAGACGACAGATCGCTGTTCATACTTTGTATGAACACACGATCAGTCTCTTTTCCCCTCAGAGAACCGGGATCTGTGTGTTTACACACACAGATCCCGGTTCTCGGTGTGTCATGAGCGATCGCGGGAGCCCGGCGGTCGTCGGGCCTGCCGGGCACTCGCATCGGCTCCGGGGGGCGAGCAGCAGGCGCGCGCCTGCGCCCCTAGTGGCCACAGGGCGAAGCGATGTAACATAACGTCGTTTTGCCCAGCCGTGCCATTCTGCCGCAGTAAAACTGCCGCGGCTGGTCGGCAAGTGGTTAAAAACATGGCGATTGTTTATTATACAAAGTGCTTTAGCAAATAGAGGCAACGTGCAGTTGCTCCAGAGCTTTAGTAAATGAGGTAAGGCTTCACTTTGCAAAGAATACCCAATCATGTGCAAGGAACATTAAAAAAAAACAAAACAGCATTTTTGCTTGCACGTGATTGGATGATGCAAGTCCGCAGAACTTCTGCTCATTTACTAAGCTCTGGAGCAACTGCTCTTTGCAAAGTGCACAGTTTATTTGCCTTTAGTAAATCAACCCCTTAATGTCATCCTGTTGGGATTTACATCTACTTTAATGACAAAAATATCTAGGAAAACCAGACACAGGTGTCGGCTTTGGATTTCATGTCCAGGAATGGTCCAACCCTCGGAGCCCAGGATTTTTTTCATCTTCTGCCATGGCTCAGTTAGGATGTACATATCCTCTATCTAATCATAAATCACCCCACTTTCCTCTTCTCTCTCCCCTGTGATGTTCCTTATTAGCGTTGGACTATTATTGGACTCATGATGATCATGCTTTTCTATATCTAATTAACATTCCAGAGGGAACCCAATGAAAAGTCCCTTTAAAGCAGCATTTCCCGTGTAGCATAGTAATCCAGCGGCAGCTCAGAAGTCAGCTCACAGGCGAGCCTTTCAGGACCAGCTAAACATGAAAGTATAATGAATTTTTGTTTGGCGGCCCCGGCTGGGGATGGACCACTTCCCTTCCTGTCTCCTCAGCTGTTCACCAATAACAGGACCAGAGTTTATCCCAATTCATCAAAGGGGTGATTCATCCCTGAGCGCCCCCCCAATGACGACACTTTTCCCTTTTGGGCTGCTGGCCAAAACTTTTTCTTTTTTTTTTTTTTTTTTTAGCCACAACCTGTTCTAAATAAAATTAAAATCACGCATCCACCTGTTCTGGAATAGTATTTTTTCCTAAGAAACAGATCAGGAACATGCTGAAGGTATTCTCACATCCCCTCTTTCCCATGGACCAGAGCAATCTTCACGCCATTACTGAAGATAACAAAGTAATACTATTATCGTTTTTTAGGACAGAAAAAAAAAATCTTTTTGTGATATTGTCTTGTAAAAATAATTTTATTTTTATGCAATCCTTAGACACAAATTTATCAAAAATATAAAAAAATAAAAGATTTTTTTTCTATTTGATCAGTACATAATATATATTGTTACTGTAGATAAAAAGTATACATTTTATTCTATTGTTTAACCCATTCAAAATTACATTAAAAGTATTATTCTGGTGCAAAGTATTTAAAATGAAATAAAAAGTTTTTTTCTTGTTTTTGTTTTTTTTTTTATATGTTACTATTTTTTTTTAATTTTTTTTTTAAGGAACAATGAAAAAATGAACGAATATAAACCATACCTGGCCGATCCCTCTGGAAGCTGAAAATGTTCCCAATGCAGCAGGGCAGCTGCTCAGCATGAGCTAGTGGAGATCACTGGAGTACCAGTGTCTACTACAGCTTCCAGAGTAGGGGTCCCCAAACTGAAGCCCGTGGGCACATGTGGCCCACTACAAGATTTTATCCAGCCCGGAGCTGATGCACACAGTCTCTGCTTCTTCTCACCCTCTCCCACCAGCTTATGTGCACAGTCTCTGCTTTCCCACCTCCCGGTACAGTCTTCAGGAGGACAGGAGCACAGGTCCCCATCTGTGTCCTAGCAAGCAGTGATTAGCTTGCCCCAACAATCACAGGAGGATGGAACTTCCTCTGCCCTCTGTTAGCCTAATTACAGGGGCAAGAAGGACTCTGATGTAAGAAGGATTGTTATGGGGGACTCTCTGATGGGGACATTGATTAGAGAAGGACTCTGATGCAAGAGGGCACTCTGATGGGGACACTAATGTAAGGGAGGACTCTGATGGGGACACTAATGTAAGTGAGGACTTTAATGTGTGATGTAAGAAGTGAAGCTGATGCAGACTGATTTTTTTCTTTTTACCTTTATCAATGGCTCAAATTTCTTTGCTTTACTGAAGTACTTTCCGTGTTGTACCAACTCATATCATGCTGATTACAAAGAAGTTCAAAGAAAAATATATTATTTCCAAACTGATTTTTTTGTAGGGGCGGGGGGGTGGTCTGAAATTTTTTTGTAAAATATATAGTGTGGCCCTCACAATGAAATGTTTGGCGACCCATGTTCTAGAGCAGGGCTCTCCAAACTTTCTAAACAAAGGGCCAGTTTACTGTTGGTATCAGTGGAAGGAATAGTGCCCCATCGTTGCTATCAGTAGAGGGAATAGTGTCCCGTCGTTGGTATCAGTAGAAGGAATAGTGTCCCGTCGTTGGTATCAGTGGAAGGAATAATGCCCCATCATTGGTATTAGTGGGAGGAATAGTGCCCCCTCGCTGGTATCACTGGGAGGAATAGTGCCCCATCATTAGTATCAGTGGAAGGAACGGTGTCCCATCGTTGGTATCAGGGGAGGGAATAGTGCCCCATCATTGGTATCAGTGGAAGGAATAGTGCCCCATCGTTGATATCAGTGGAAGGAATAATGCCCCATCATTGGTATCAGTGGAAGGAGTAGTACCCCATCATTGGTATTAGTGGGAGGAATAGTGCCCCATCATTGGTATCAGTAGAAGGAATAGTGTTCTATCGTTGTTATCAATGTAAGGAATAGTGCCTCATCATTGGCATCAGTGGAAGAAATAGTGCCCCATCATTGGTATAAGTGGGAGAAATAATGCCCCATTATTGGTATCAGTGGGAGGACTAGTGCCCCATCATTAGTATTAGTGTAAGGAATAGTGTCCCATTGTTGGTATTAGGGGAAGGAATATTGCCCCATCACTGGTATCAGTGGGAGGAATTGTGCTCCCTTGTTGATGTAATGGGAATTATAGTGCCCCAAGGGCCGGACATAGGCATGCAAAGGGCAGTTTGGAGACCACTGTTCCAGAGGATTCCTACAGGTATGGTACATGCTTAGTTACATTGTCCAAGCTGGACCAATATTCTTTAAACTAACAGTTCAATTGGGCTTTAACTATCCATATGAATATGGCACATAGGGAGGAATATATTGTTACATTTTTGTCGTCCTTCTCATTTCAGGCAACCTCAGCCATGGGAAAGAGCGAGAAGAAGGGAAAGAAAGGAACAAAGAAAAAGAAAGGAAGTAAAAAATCTCAGGAAGACAAAATGACGTTTGCTGAAGCTCTCCTGGCCTATCAGTCAGTATCCTGTCACCTGGGTGGGGTTAGAACACCCCGGCATCGGAATCATTGGGGAGGGCGGGGGGTTCAAATACTTTGCATTTTAAAACCTATTTTGGAGAAAATGATTTTGTGTTTGAGAGGCATCTAAAACGTATTTCCACTTTTGCAGTCAAATTAGAGAAAACCACACTTTATGTGTGTTTCCATTCACACAGCATGCATATTTTTTATATATATATTTCTTACCTATTAGATGTTTCTCAAGAGGAGATGTCATGGCTGACTTCAAAGTTAGGATAGTGAGTCTGTCCCAAGTCTGTCTTCATTAGCATACAATGCAACAAGCCCAGCCCCTACACCCCTAAAGTAGTTGTAAGCGTTTGATTAAAAAAAATAAAGATAAAAAATAAGAAACATGTTATACTTACCTGTTCCGTGCAATGGTTTTGAGGAGAGCGACAAGCCGCTGGAGCCACTGCGCTCGTACACATCGCTGGATCAGATCAGGCTCAGGTAACTGGGGGGAGCTGCAGCACACAAAGTTTTTCACCTTAATGCATAGAATGTATTAAGGTAAAAACCTTAAGGCTTTACAACCACTTTGTTAGGACAGACAATGTTCAAATCTAGTTATCTGATAATAAAGATCTGCCTGCACAACACAGATGGGGTTAGGTGTAGCAAACACAGCTGCCCAGCCCCATCATAAACAAAGAGTACTATGTAGGATTTGTCCTTGCTGGAGGGTCCACAATAGAGCATCTAAAAAGGTAAGATGCAATTTTGAATTTTTTTTTTAAGTTATACTATGTGAATGAGGATGTGTTACAAATATAAAGTAGGTGTTATCCCAATTTTTCCAAGTTGGCGGCAAAAGTGGAAATACCATTTAAGGGTTTTTTGACTTGTAGATAAAATGCACAGCAAAGCAATACACAGTAAAAGCAGCAATAAATGGCAATAATCACTGCTCTGTACAATCCAGTGTACTTGTGCTATCGATATACCTATGCCTCGTACACACGATCGGAATTTCCGACAACAAAACCATGTATTTTTGTTTGAAGGTTGTTGGCTCCAACTTGTCTTGCATACACACGGTCACACAAATGTTCGCCAACAATTACGAATGTAGTGACGTACAAGACATATATGATGTCTCCATTACGAACGCTAGTTATATCTCCGGCTCGTACTCGATTCCGAGCATGCGTGGGCTTTTGTGCGACGGACTTGTGTACACACGATCGGAAAGTCCGACAACAAAAATTTGTTGGCGGAAAATTTGAGAACCTGCTAGCCAACATTTGTTGGCGGAAAGTCCGCCAACAAATGTTCTATGGAGCGTACACACGGTCGGACTTTCCGCCAACAAGCTCACATCCAACATTTGTTGTCGGAAAATCCGATCGCGTGTACGGGGCATTAGGCATACTCTTAACTAGAGTTAATTGATTAAAGCTGGCCATTGTTTGGTGGATAATGCCTAGAGGAACAATGAGCAGGGAGATATCTGGGACTTGCGTGGAGCCTGGGAACATGCAAACAAGTAAGTTCATTCCCTCCAATGCAGCCACGCATATGCCTGCAGCTTGTATACATGCAGATGCAAAACAGGAAATACCTTGGCCGCAAATGATTGGCCCATTACAGGTGACCGCTTCCTGTCTGGCTTGGCTACATGGGTTCAGAAGAGTATCCAAACATGCCCAGGCTCATACCTACTCATATACAGTGGGTATAGAAAAGAATCACCCCCTTTAAAATGATCACACTTGCAGTTGCTTTGCAGCCTGAAATGAAGACGGACACGGTTTTTGTTTTATCCAGCAGTATTTACTCAGTGCAGTAAGTACTCAGTACTTATAATATAATTTAAAAATATAACGCCAACATGTCAGAAAAAAATAATAATCAAAAACAGAATCACCTTGTGTCCGTATTTAGTTGGACCACCTTAAGCTTTAATTACGGCCTTTAGTCTGTTGGGATTTGTCTCTACGAACTTTGCACATCTAGACTTTGCAATATTTGCCCACTCTTCTTTGCAGAACTCCAAGTTCAGTTAAATTGGATGGTGACCGTTTGTGAACTGCGGTCCTCAAGTCATTTCACAGATTTTATGTTGGAAGGTAAACCTTTTTCCCATTGACAACTTTCTGGCAGAGGGCAGAAGATTTTCCTTGAGAATTTGATTGTATTTTGCCCCATCCATTATTCCTTCTATCCTGACAAGTGCTCCAGTCCCTGCTGCAGAGAAACACCCCGATAACTGGATATTACCCCCTCCATGCTTTACTGTAGGAATGGTGCTATTTGGATGGTAAGCTGTATTGGATTTCCAGCAGACATATCGTTTGGTGTTGAGGCCCAATAATTCAATTTTACTCTCATCTGACCAGAACACCTTTTTCTATGTGGCCTCAGAATCTTCGAGGTGCGTTTTGGCAAAGCATGGCATGTGGCTTTTCTTGAGGAGTGGCTTTTTTCTTGCAACCCTCCCATATAAGCCATATTTGTGGAGAATTTGTGATATTGTTGTCACATGCACACAATGACCATTCTTTGCCATAAAATCCTGCAACTGCTTCAGAGTTGCTGTAGGACTCTTGGTAGCCTCTCTGACTAGTTTCCTCCTGGCTCTTTCATCCAGTTTGGAGTGACGTCCTGATCCAGAGAGGGTCAGTGTTGTACCAAATACTGTCCACTTCTTAATAATAGACTTCACTGTACTTCTATGCATTGTTAAGCCTTTGAAATGTTATTTTATCCATCTCCTGACTTGTGCCTGTCCACAACTTTATCCCGGAGATCTTTGACAGTGCCTTGCCACTCATAGTTGATTGTTTGCTTCAGTTGCACTACCAAGGGACTGAAATTCTCCAGGAAAGCTCTTTTCATGCTAAGCTAATTAAAATGACCACAGCTGATCACAGTTGAAAGTCAAATGGCTTTGTGTGCCATTAAGAAGGTGATTAGCTACACCTGATTGAGTTTCTCAGGTGAGGGGACAGGTACTGAGTTTGATTTGTCTCCCCATGAGAGATTAAACAATGGATGATCTATTATAAAACCATCCATTGGGAAATGAGGAAGTGATCATGTAAATGTTGATCTATGTATGCTTGACATGGAAACAATATGTGCATTGTGCGTTTATAATCCTGGGTGGTGTTTTCACAAGCATGGGGTGTTTGAACATGTAAATCATTTCCTTCTATTCTTTTCATTATGAACACTTCCTCAGCCTAATCAGAGAGTCTTTATGCTTCATTACATTATAAGCTAAAAGATTTAAAGATGAATTCCACCTCTGACTGTTTTTCATAAAACCCCTTTTATACATTCCAAATTGGCTTTACAACAGAGTCTGCAGGAGCTGACAACATAGTAGACTACTAGGAATTGGACAGGATAGAGGGGGGCAGCAGTGTGGTCAGTATTTAGTCTTTTCAGCATATCAGATCTAAGATTATTATTATTATTATACAGGTTTTATAAAGCGCCAACAGTTTGCGCATGAGGGCAGACATTACAGTTACATTACAATTTGGTACAAGAGGAATCAGAGGGCCCTGCTCGTTAGAGCTTACAATCTAAGATCCCAGAGACTTTCTTTTATTTCTAATAGTTTTTTTCGTATTATTTTATTTAAATTGTTATTTCTAATGAATATTTATTTGCATTATCTGATGATTTTATATCTGCCTGAAAGTAAGCTTTAAAGCCTAATTTAGGGAAACCTAAAGCGGTTGTTCACACAATTTTTAAAGTTTATCTCAGTAATTTTTAAATACAGCATAGAATGCAAAATGGACCTTTTTTTTTTTTTTTCCCCCGGGTGTACCTGTATATATGTGCCTTGGTTTTTCTTTGCTGCATACACTCTCTGCGGCGGGTATTTTGCGGGTATTTGCGTAATTTCCTTCCTCGCCGCACTGTCTCCTGGGATCTCGTGTCATTGCTCCCAGGAGTCAGTGCGGAGGCCCGGCGCGAAATCTCGCGGGATTTGCTGTGTATACTATTGTTAGACATCACAACGGGGCGGGAACTTTATAAGACGCCGCCCGTTGTGATGACAACAAGGATCTTTACAACGCTCCGCGCCGTTACAACTGAGCAGGCGCGGGAACCAGCAAGGAATGCTGGTAGATCTGCAATACTGGAACCAGGAAGTGATTGCTTGTGGGCTTCAAATGCCCACAAGCAAGATGAAAACGGCAGTACATATTTTATATAACTCACTGTTTGAAACAAAAACGGACATCTCGCGAGGAAATGACTGCAAAAAGTGAGTGTGACATTGTAAACGTGTATTTTTAAGTGTAAAAAAAAAAACAAAAACGCGAGTGTACATCCGCTTTAAAAATGATTGCTTGCAGTGGGGCTTTGCCCCACTGCAAGGGTTAATTGCTCATTTAGGTCTAAGGCAGTGATGGCGAACCTTGGCACTCCAGATGTTTTGGAACTACATTTCCCATGATGCTCAACTACACTTTAGAGTGCAAGAGCATCATGGGAAATGTAGTTCCAAAACATCTGGAGTGCCAAGGTTCGCCATTACTGGTCTAAGGGGTCGATGAGGCCTAGGTCTCCCTTACTAGATGCTCCCAGTCACAAAAGCAGTCACATGCATACCCACAACACAGACTCAGTCTAGGGCAGGGATCCTCAAACTACGGCCCTCCAGCTGTTGCAGAACTACACTTCCCATGAGGCATTGTAAAACTCTGACATTCACAGACATGACTAGGCATGATGGGAATTGAAGTTCCTGAACAACTGGAGGGCCGTAGTTTGAAGACCCCTGTTCTAGGGGATTCCTTTTTAGAATTTGAGTAACTTGAAACAGAAGAGGGGTTCAGGGGTTCAGTTTAAGGGTTCAGAACAAACTTCCAGCACAAATCCTTATAGCTGCAGACAAACATGAAAGTCCCAAACACAGGTCTTACTTGCAATGTCCTAGGAGCTGTCTGCCGCACAGTTTCCTTGGGTAGGTCCTCAGTGGGGGAGGTAAAAGATCCTTCTCCAGATCAGGACTTCAGGACAGTGCCATCCAGAAATAATCTATTATTAACTACCCCTCCGCCCACCATTTAGGCAAATGACGGGGGGGGGGGGCGGAATCATCTGTCATTCAGGGACGACACCAGTGGCGGAACAATAGGGGTCGCTGCAGTCGCACTTGCGACTGGGCCCTGCCATTCTGCCGCTGTGGGGGGGCCCAAGACCGGGCATTTCTCCCTACACCTCTGGCTTGCCGTTTGTAATGCAGTGGGGGGAGGTGAGAGGCAGCGATCGGCAGCTCTATTGTGCCTGTATGCGGTGGGATCTCCCTGCAGCTTGTAGTTGTCTCTTCCCCAGTGTCAGTGTAAACAGTGGAGAGAGGAGGGGAGGGGCCATGCAGGTATCAGTTTCACTTTCAGGGAGAACTACAAGCCACATGGAGATTCCCTGCCTGTGGACACTATAGAGCTGTTGATCGCCGCCTCCCACCTCCACCAGCCAGGTACATGGGGAACCTCTTGAAGGAGGGGGGGGGGCAGCAGTCTGGGGACCCTGATGTAAGGGGGGGGGGGGGGGGGGCTTTCTGGTTACATTAATGTAAGAAGGGGCTCTCTGGGGACCCTGATGTCTTGGGGGAGGGGGGGTCTCTCTGGGGACCCTGATGTAAGGGGGAGGCTCTCTGGGGGCCCTGATGTAAGGGGGGGGGGATCCCTGGGGACCCTGATGTAAGGAGGGAGGCTCCCTGGGGACCCTAATGTAAGGGGGGTTCTCTGGGGACCCTGATGTAGGGGGGGGGGGCTTTCAGGGGACATTATTGTAAGGAAGGGGCCCTCTGAGGACACTAATGTAAGGATGAGGCTCTCTGGGGGCCCTGATGTAAGGGTGGGCTCTCTGGGGGCCCTGATGTAAGGGGGAGACTCTCTGGGGGCCCTGATGTAAGGGGGAGGCTCTCTGGGGGCCCTGATGTAAGAGGGAGGCTCTCTGGGGGCCCTGATGTAAGGGGGAGACTCTCTGGGGGCCCTGATGTAAGGGGGAGACTCTCTGGGGGCCCTGATGTAAGGGGGAGGCTCTCTGGGGGCCCTGATGTAAGGGGGAGGCTCTCTGGGGGCCCTGATGTAAGGGGGAGGCTCTCTGGGGGCCCTGATGTAAGGGGGAGGCTCTCTGGGGGCCCTGATGTAAGGGGGAGACTCTCTGGGGGGCCCTGATGTAAGGGGGAGACTCTCTGGGGGCCCTGATGTAAGGGGGAGGCTCTCTGGGGGCCCTGATGTAAGGGGGAGACTCTCTGGGGGCCCTGATGTAAGGGGGAGGCTCTCTGGGGGCCCTGATGTAAGGGGGAGGCTCTCTGGGGGCCCTGATGTAAGGGGGAGACTCTCTGGGGGCCCTGATGTAAGGGGGAGACTCTCTGGGGGCCCTGATGTAAGGGGGAGACTCTCTGGGGGCCCTGATGTAAGGGGGAGACTCTCTGGGGGCCCTGATGTAAGGGGGAGACTCTCTGGGGGCCCTGATGTAAGGGGGAGACTCTCTGGGGGCCCTGATGTAAGGGGGAGACTCTCTGGGGGCCCTGATGTAAGGGGGAGACTCTCTGGGGGCCCTGATGTAAGGGGGAGACTCTCTGGGGGCCCTGATGTAAGGGGGAGGCTCTCTGGGGGCCCTGATGTAAGGAGGGGCTCTCTGGGGGCCCTGATGTAAGGGGGAGACTCTCTGGGGGCCCTGATGTAAGGGGGAGACTCTCTGGGGGCCCTGATGTAAGGGGGAGGCTCTCTGGGGGCCCTGATGTAAGGGGGAGACTCTCTGGGGGCCCTGATGTAAGGGGGAGGCTCTCTGGGGGCCCTGATGTAAGGGGGAGGCTCTCTGGGGGCCCTGATGTAAGGGGGAGGCTCTCTGGGGGCCCTGATGTAAGGGGGAGGCTCTCTGGGGGCCCTGATGTAAGGGGGAGACTCTCTGGGGGCCCTGATGTAAGGGGGAGGCTCTCTGGGGGCCCTGATGTAAGGGGGAGGCTCTCTGGGGGCCCTGATGTAAGGGGGAGGCTCTCTGGGGGCCCTGATGTAAGGGGGAGGCTCTCTGGGGGCCCTGATGTAAGGGGGAGGCTCTCTGGGGGCCCTGATGTAAGGGGGAGACTCTCTGGGGGCCCTGATGTAAGGGGGAGACTCTCTGGGGGCCCTGATGTAAGGGGGAGACTCTCTGGGGGCCCTGATGTAAGGGGGAGACTCTCTGGGGGCCCTGATGTAAGGGGGAGGCTCTCTGGGGGCCCTGATGTAAGGGGGAGGCTCTCTGGGGGCCCTGATGTAAGGGGGAGACTCTCTGGGGGCCCTGTAAAGTGTATTATTCCTGCGCTACCATGTAGTCAGTATAGTGGTGTGGTGCTGCGCTAATTCTGGTATCTAAACAAATGCATGAGTGCAACCGTGCTACAATGTTGATGAGTCAGAGGCTAGTCGCCTAATGTGAACGTGGGGTGTGAATAATAATCAAACACCATTGTAAGAGAATAAAAATATAAATATACTCCGCCCAGTGTAAAAAGTGACTAAATTGGGTAAAAGTGTCCGGACTATAAAAATTGCAATAATAGCATTAACATAAACAGTTAAAAGGCATGCAGTGTATATATATATATATATAGCGCATATGTAGGCAAGTGGGTGACTAAAACATTAATAGCACAATATACAACTTCCAGAAAAATAAAAATAAAACAAAAAAGTGCAATGTTACACTGTATGTCCGAAGAGATCACAATGCCTGTGGTAATGCAAAAAAGTGTCCAGTGCAAACAATAAGTGCTCAAAAATTGTCTAAAGACATAAATACAGTCCAAAGAAAGGTGGCTTGTGTAACAGCAAAATCTCCAATGATTCACCAATCCTCAAAGTGCCAAACAGTGAGATGCAAAGCAGCAAACTGGATTCTAAAATCAGTCACTTTGATTAGGTGAAAAGTGTGAAGTGTATAGAGCAGTCCTCTTCATGCAGCAATCCTACACTGGTGGATAATGGCCCCTTACCTCATTATACTGAGGTTACAGCATAAGTCAGTCCCAGGGACAGGCACCTTCCACTGTCAGCAGTGTACGAGCTCGCCGCTCGTTTGGTTATATGCGCCCTCTGCCGTTATTACTGTGTGAGTACCTTCTTTTACCTTTGAATAAAGTTTAGATGTTTTAAAAATGACTACACTATATGGCATCCTTTTTCCCCTTTCGGCCGCCATACCCCCTGTGGACCTGAGGCATATAGAGACATAGTCCGGGACCCAGGACCAACCTCCATAGGAGCTGCCATAAGCGGTGACTGACTTATGCTGTAACCTCAGTATAATGAGGTAAGGGGCCATTATCCACCAGTGTAGGATTGCTGCATGAAGAGGACTGCTCTATACACTTCACACTCCTCACCTATTCAAAGTGACTGATTTTAGAATCCAGTTTGCTGCTTTGCATCTCACTGTTTGGCACTTTGAGGATTGATGAATCATTGGAGATTTTGCTGTTACACAAGCCACCTTTCTTTGGACTGTATTTATGTCTTTAGACAATTTTTGAGCACTTATTGTTTGCACTGGACACTTTTTTGCATTACCACAGGCATTGTGATCTCTCCGGACGTACAGTGTAACATTGCACTTTTTTGTTTTATTTTTATTTTTCTGAAAGTTGTATATTGTGCTATAAATGTTTTAGTCACCCACTTGCCTACATATGCACTATATGTTTAGTCCAACACTGCATGCCTTTTAACTGCTTATGTTAATGCTATTATTACAATTTTTAAAGTCCGGACACTTTTACCCAATTTAGTCACTTTTTACACTGGGCGGAGTATATTTATATTTTTATTCTCTTACAATGGTGTTTGATGATTATTCACACCCCACGTTCACATTAGGCGACTAGCCTCTGACTCATCAACATTGTAGCACGGTTGCACTCATGCATTTGTTTAGTTACCAGTATTAGCGCAGCACCACACCCACTTGCTAGCTTACGTCTCTGGGGACCCTGATGTTAGGGGGGCTCTCTGGGGACCCTAAAGTAAGGAAAGGGGTCTCTGGGGACCCTGACAAAAGGAGGGGACTCTCTGGGGACCTTGATGTAGGGGGGCTCTCTGGGGACCCTAATGTAGGGGGGCTCTCTGGGGACCCTAATGTAGGGGGGCTCTCTGGGGACCCTAATGTAGGGGGGCTCTCTGGGGACCCTAATGTAGGGGGGCTCTCTGGGAACCCTGATGTAAGTGGGGCTCTCTGGGTACCCTGATGTAAGGGGGGGGATCCCTGGGGACCCTGATGTAAGGAGGGAGGCTCTCTGGGGACCCCAATATAGGGGGAGGCTCTCTAAGGACCCTGATGTAAGGGGAGACTCTCTGGGGACCCTGAAGTAAGGGGAGGCTCTCTAGGGACCCTAATGTAGGGGGGGCTCTCTGGCAACCCTGATGTATGGAGGGCTCCCTGGGGACCCTGATGTAAGAAGAGGCTCTCTGGGGACCCTGATGTAAGGGGAGGATCTCTGGGGACCCTGATGTAAGGGGAGGCTCTCTGGGGACCCTGATGTAAGGGGAGGCTCACTGGGGACCCTTATGCAAGGGTAAGCTTTCTAGGTACCCTTATGTAGGGGGAGGCTCTCTGGGGACCCTGATGTAAGGAGGGGCTCTCTGGGGACCTTGATGTTAAGGGGAGCTCTCTGGGGACCCTGATGTAATGAGGGGGGCTCTGAGGACCCTAATATAAGTAGGGAGGCTCTCTTGGGACCCTGATGTAAGGGGAGGCTCTCTAGGGACCCTAATGTAGGGGGGGGCTCTCTGGGGACCCTGATGTAAGGAGGGGTCCCTGGGGACCCTGATGTAAGGAGGGTTCTCTGGGGACCCTGATCTAAGGGGAGAATCTCTGGGGACCATAATGTAGGGGGAGGCTCTCTAAGGACCCTGATATAAGGGGAGGCTCTCTGGGGACCCTGATGTAAGGGGGGGGATCTCTGGGGACCCTGATGTGAGGAGGGGCTCCCTGGGAACTCTGATGTAAGTGGGGCTCTCTGGGTACCCTGATGTAAGGGGGGGGGATCCCTGGGGACCCTTATGTAAGGAGGGAGGCTCTCTGGGGACCCTAATATAGGGGGAGGCTCTCTAAGGACCCTGATGTAAGGGGGGGCTCTCTGGGGACCCTAATATAGGGGGAGGCTCTCTAAGGACCCTGATGTAAGGGGGGGCTCTCTGGGGACCCTGATGTAGGTGGTGGATCCCTGGGGACCCTGATGTAAGTGGGGGATCTGCATTCAGATATGTAACGAGATATATATATATATATATATATATATATATATATATGTGTGTGTATGCCCGCAAAAGTGTATGACATTCCTTACTTAGCTGCTATGGGCTCTAGCCCGAGATCTTTTGTAGACCTAGCAATGCCACTGGTGGGGGCCCTTCATGGTTTCTTGCACCGGGGCCCTGAAGATTCTAGTTACGCCTCTGGACGACACATATATCCCTGGGACGCGGTGTCACCCCAATCTCGGTAAAGAGCCAATGACGAGGCTCTTTACCCATGTGATCAGCTGTGTCCAATCACAGCTGATCACATGTACATAAATCTGAGACCTTTATTATTATTCAAATAGTGTTCCTGACAGTTCCCAACTTTCTGTTGACTCCACCCTTCACACCTTCAGTGCTAGTAATTAGCAGCATCTCCTCACAGTGAAGATTGTACACATAATCAGGGCACTGTTCATACGTGCCCTGATTATCAGTGCAGCCCCAACAGTGCCCAGAAGTGATGCCAATGTGTGCCCAGAAATTATGCCCATTAGTAATGCTGCCTTTCAGTGCCTGCTCATCAGTGCCCATTAGTGCCACCTATCAGTGCCCCTCAGTGCCACCTATCAGTGCCCAGCAGTGCTCATCAGTGCTGCCTTTCAGTGCCACCTATCATTGCCCATCAGTGTATTCTATCAGTGCAACCTAATCAGTGCACATCAGTGAAGGAGAAAAATGACTTATTTACAAAGTTTTCTTACAGAAACTAAGAAAAACTTTTTTTTTTTTCAAAATGTTTGGTCTTTTTTAGTTTCTTTAGTAAAAAATAGAAAACCCAGTGTTGATTAATTACCACCAAAAGAAAGCTCTATTTGTGTGAAAACAATGATAAAAATTTAATTTTGGTACAGTGTTGCATGACCGCGCAATTGTCATTCAAAGTGTGACAGCGCTGAAAGCTGAAAATTGGCCTGGGCAGGAAAAGAGTAAAAATACCCTGTATTGAAGCAATTAATCTTTTCCAGGGCCTCAGCTTAGCACCTGCTGAGGCAGTTTCTTGTCTCACTATAGCTGCCTCCCACAGGAGAAATATAACCCACCCTGAAGCAAAAAAAAAAAAAACTCTGGAAAGGTCCCAGCCACCCTCTGGACTACCCCTTCAAGGGTTTGGTTGAGGCATAATAAATACTAGATAATTGACTTTCCCTGCCCTATATTCTGAAAGCTTCTCCTAAAAGCAGGTGAGAGAAATCAAACACTCAGCTAGGAAATCCAGACCAGACAAAAACAATAGATTACTGCTCCAGTGAATGCAGTGAAGCCAAAAACTTGTTTTCATCTTAGCAGCCTAACTAGAGGAGGGCGCTACAGAACATAGAAAAGAAGATCTACTTACCTGACACTCCACTCCTCCAGGCTGTTAGACCATCACAGTCTAAGGTCTTGGCATCATAAAGACCAATGTAGAGTCCATAGGCCTGCATTGGACATAATGACACCAAGACACAGTCCACCGCTGGTGCATGGGGGAGCATTATCTGCCGGGGGAGCAGAGGATCTGGTAAGTAAAATGCTTTTACTCTCCCCTAGAATAAAGGAACAGTTAATCCTTGCAGTGTGGCCCAACTGCAAGGGGGGATTTTCAGATTCCCCGGAGTCAGCCTTTAGGCCTCATGCACACTGGACGTTATAATAACGTTATAAAAAATGGCAGTAGCTTTACAGTGAGTTTTTCAACTTTTTTCAACGTTTCTTCAATAGTGTTTTTTTAGTGTATTTCCGCATTAGCGTTTTGGTTTTTGTTTTTTTGAAGAAAATTTTTTTTTTTTTTCAATGGCTCAAAAACGTTTACAAAAAAGCTGGTGAGCGACGTTTATGATCGTTTATCAGCGTTACAGCATTTTTACAGCTGAAAACGTCCCTCAGAACCCACTAGTTTTGTTTTTTGTTTTTTACTGCTCAAAAACGCCACTGCCCAAAACTGCTGATAACAGCCTATGTGTGCATGGACACATAGGATAACATGATGGAGAGTTTAATGACTGTAGGAAAAAATGTCTAATGCCAAAAACAGCTGCTGTAAAAACGTCCAGTGTGCATGAGGCCTTAATGGTTAAATCTGTAAAAAGTTTGAATAAAAATACATAACTGTTAAAAAAAAGATCTCAGGGACTGAAGCCCCATACACACGATAGGACTTTGTACAAACTTCCCCTTGGATTTTTGTACAAAGGGCGTTGCCCAAAAGTTTGTCTTGCATACAGACGACAGGACTTTTCCAGCCAACTTTCACCATATCACGTGGTTTTTCAGCTCTTTACCACCACCCTTTGGTCAACTTGTGTATTGTTGTCTGATATTGTGTCAATCTCGCCACTTTTTTTTTGGCGAGATTGACACCTTGCGAGCCGGGTTGACACTGGTGCGGGGATCCGACTTGGATCCCCGCCAATGCCAGGCACTTTGTTTGGTATAATTCTTGAGGGGGAACTCCACGCCAAATTTTAAATAAAAAACCGGCATGGGTTCCCCTCCAGGGGCATACCAGGCCCTTAGGTCTGGTATGGATATTAAGAGGAACCCCCTACGCCAAAAAAACGGCGTGGGGGTCCCCCCAAAATCCATACCAAACCCTTATCCGAGCACGAAGCCCGGCCGGTCAGGAAAGGGGGTGGGGACGAACGAGCGCCCCCCCCCCCTCCTGAGCCGTACCAGGCCGCATGCCCTCAACATGGGGGGTGGGTGCTTTGGGGGAAGGGGGCGCCCTGCTGCCCCCCCACCCCAAAGCACCTTGTCCCCATGTTGATGAGGACAAGGGCCTCTTCCCGACAACCCTGGCCGTTGGTTGTCGGGGTCTGCGGGCGGGGGGCTTATCAGAATCCGGGAGCCCCCTTTATTTTTTGTTTTCAAAAAGTTTTTATTTTGTTTTTAGAAATAACAAGGAAGGTGTAATACATTCAAGACAATCAGCGCAATGAGTACAAAAAATGTAGAGACATGGAATATAAGCAGAGACTACATATCTGTATAAACCGCTAAATTATATATCTCTATTAGGGCTATCAACATAAACTGAAAGTCTGAAATTCAGTTGAATAGATAAAGTAATACAAACGTACAAATCAAGAAGGAAAAAAAAAACAAAAAGCCTTAGGACGGAAAATGAAATGTACAGAATATAATAAAATAGAAAGAAAAAATGAATGTAAGAATGTCAGGTTTGGAGCCTAAATAAGAACCAGGGGTTCCAGATGGCATCATATTGAGGGATAGTGTCATGTAGGGTGTGAAAGATCTGGTCCGACAACATCATGTGGTCTATTCTTGCAATAACTTGAGAGAGTGGTACTGAAGCTGATTTCCAATTCAGAGCAACAACCCAATGCATGGCAATACAAATAGAGTGAATCAATTTAACCAAAGGTTTGGGAGTGTCTGGGGGGGATTTAAATAAGAGACAATGTTGGAATGAGATATTAAGAGGACTGCCTGCTAATTTGTCCATTACTTTTAAGATCTCATTCCAAGTGGGGCGAAGTTTTTCGCAATTCCAGAATATATGGAGAAACGAGCCTTGCTGCATACATCCCCTAAAACAGAGGGGGGATGAATGAGGGTAGATCTTGTGTATACGCAACGGAGTATAGTACCAGCGTGTCAACAGTTTGATTGCCGTTTCACGTACCATGATGGATTTAGTGCATTTGCGTAGATTCTGCCAGCCCTTCACCCAATCAATGTCATCTACAGCAAGATCCAAATCAGCAGCCCATTGGGATCTATATTTTAGAGTTGCGACCTCTGAGTTACTATCCAGGGCAACATATACTAGCGAGATCAGACCTTTTTGGCGGGGTGAGTCATGGCATATGTCCTCATATAGAGTGGTGGAGGTCGCAGAGGGGCCAGTGTAATGTGTTTGGAAAAAGTGACGTATTTGTAGAAAGTGGTATAATTCAGAGTTTGGGATGTGGTACAAGGATTGCAATTGAGAAAAGGAGATAAATTTAGCGTTTATAAAAAATTTGTCCAAAGTAGTTAATTTTAAGTCAATCCAGAGTTGGAAGGAGGAAGGTCTATCCAAGGCCAATGGGAATCTAGAATCTCCCAGAAATGAGGCATATAGGGGGATTGTTGATATGAGATTGTAAGTTTTTTTATGAGTCCCAGAGTTGGAGGCCAGCATGCGTAATCAAATTTTTGGTGGCTACTACTGATTTGGTCTGATTGTTGGACCACATAAGGCCCGGAGATATAAGGGGGCGATAGATTCACTTTCAAACTGCACCCAAGGGACCTTAGAGCTATCAATATTCCATTGTGCTTGTTGCGTGTATCTACTGGCCAAGTAGTAAAGCCATATTTGAGGAACCCCCAAACCACCCCTCTTGGCAGAGCGATACAGGACTTCTCTGGCAAAGCGAGGGGGCTTGTCCCTCCATATGAATCTATTAAACCACACCTGGATAGTGTGGAGGTATGTTTTGGACAATTTAATTGGGAGGGATCTAAAAAGGTAGAGCAGTTTAGGGAGGATAGTCATTTTGAGGGCAGTGATCCTGCCAAGAAATGAAATGTGGAGGTGTGACCATTGTTTGAGGATACTTTTCAATTTAGAGACCATAGGTGGGAAATTTACTTCAAAGAGTCTGCCGAAGTCATTGGCAAGGTTAATACCCAGATATAGAAGGTGAGACTCTGCCCAGATAAAGGGGTAGACTGACTGAAGATGATGCAGTTCTCCGGGGGAGTAACCTATGGGGAGGGCGCTTGATTTTGACATGTTAATGGATAGGCCTGATATCTCTGCAAAGCTTGATAGAGTCTGAAATAAGTTAGGCAGAGAAACCAGAGGGTTGGTGAGAAACATTAGAACGTCATCAGCATACATTCCAAATTTGTATGTCGAGTGGCCCTTCACGTAACCCGAAATGTCAGGATTTTGTAGTATAGCTATGGCCAAAGGCTCAAGGGCCAACGCAAAAATTAGAGGCGACATAGGGCATCCCTGCCTTGTACCCTTGCCCAGGTCAAAAAAATTAGAGTTACAGCCAGGGAGCCTAATCCGAGTCTTCGGGTTACGATAAAGGGCCAAGAATGCTTGTAGGAAAGCTCCCTGGAAACCCATTCTTTGTAGGAGTGTAATGATATAGGACCAAGAAACACTGTCGAAAGCTTTTTGTATGTCTAAGCTAAGCAAGAGGAGTTTACGTGAGAAAAGGTTGGCATCTTGTATTATATTTGTCGCTAGACGGATATTATCGGTGATAAGTCTATGGGGTATAAATCCAGATTGAAAAGGGGAAATTAAGGTGGGGATAACCCCCGCCAGTCTGTCAGCCATGATCCTGCTAAAAATTTTTAAATCATTATTAATGACCGAGATAGGTCGATAATTTTGGGGAAGGGTGTGGTTTTTGTGAGGTTTTGGTAACAGGGACATATTGGCAAGTAACATTTCTTCGGGGAAGCTACCCCCTTGTAGGACCCAATTAAATGTATGAACTAACCTAGTAGTAAGGAGGGATGAGAATTTCTTATAATATAAGGAGGAAAATCCGTCAGGGCCTGGAGCTGAGCCTGATTTCAGAGATTTAATTACTTTCAAAACCTCCACTAGAGTGATGGGGGAGTTCAGTATATCAAGTTGTGTAGGTGTAAGATGTGGTAGAGGAATGTTCTGAAACCAGGCCTCATCTGCAGGTGAGGGACTTAGTTGGGAGGGGGATAGGAGGGAGGAATAAAATCGTTCAAAGATATGAAGGACCTCTTGTGGATGAGAAGTAAGATGTCCTGTGGGGGTCATCAATCTATATATGTGGGGCGGGCGGGATGAGTGATTTAGCTTTCTGGCGAAGAGGGTAGAGGCGGAGCCCTCATGGAGAAGATATTTCGCTTTGGACCAACGAAGAGACTTTTCCACCCTCTTGGACAAAATGCCGTCTAACTCTAGACGTTTTTGGTCAATCAGCTGTCTTGTGGCGGGTAAGTGTAAGAGGTTGGTATTTTTGTAGATTTTATCTAGGTCTTTGGTAAGGGTTAAGATGTTCTGTTTATCAATTTTGTTTTGGGCTGAGGCTAAGCTAATTAATTTACCCCTTAGGACTGCTTTATGCGCTGTCCAAACCGTGGCGGGGGGGGTTTCTGGGATGGCATTGATGTTAAAATATTCTGCAATAGCTTGTGCCACTTCTGCCTCCACCACTGCATCAGAAAGGAGAGCCTCATTTAGGCGCCAGGAGTAAGAGGTAGGAGCAAGCCTGATGTAAGTGGTTGTGAAGGCAGTGGCATGGTGGTCAGACCACGTGCAGGGGTGTATGCTAGACTCTGTAGTGTTAGCTAGAATAATGGGGGTAGAATAGATATAATCCAATCTTGCATAACTTTTATGGGGATGGGAGTAGAATGTGTATTCTTTAGTACCAATGTTGAGAGCTCTCCAGGAGTCTACCAGTTGGTGTTCAAGCAGTCCCCTGGAGAGAGAGCGTGGAAATGATTTGGAGGAGGGGGATAAATTGGATCTGTCAAGGTTAGGATTGGCAACCATGTTAAAATCCCCACCAATTATCATATGTGGTGACTGAAAATGGGAAAGGCGGTCAAAGAAGGAGTTAAAAAAAGAGGCGGGGGAGTCCTGTGGAGCGTAGATGCTAGCGATACTAAGTTCTCTGTTATGAATCTGGCCTTTGATTATGACATACCTACTATCTTTGTCTTTAAATATCTGTTTAACTTCCATTGGGAAGGATCTGTGCAAGAGTATGGCGGCACCTCTACTTTTCGTCTGGTGTAAAGAACAAAAGGATTGAGGAAAACTTCTATGAAGGAATTTAGGATGCGAGGAATGAGCAAAGTGTGTCTCCTGTAAGAGGAGAATTTTTGCATCCAACTGTTTATAAAAGGCAAAGGCCTTCTTCCTTTTAGAGGGGGAATTAAAACCTTTAACATTGTGTGATAAACATTTAATTACCATGGAGAATGTTGTTATACACTATAGTCTGGGGAAAAACAAGAGCCAAAAGTGTCCTGAGATAGGCGCCTATTTTTTCAAGAAACAAGCCAAGGGCCGACATACTCGAGCACAGAAGGTTAGAGGGTTGTGACATACCAAAAACCATTAAGCCGTAGAGGCCTAGTAGAGCAATAAACCTGCAAAATTTTACAGCATGATATATTCGATGCATAAATAGCATAAAGATGGATCGAAACCTGAGGCTAAAAAGGAGAAAAATAAAAATAAAAGGAAAAGAAGGTATGAAAAAAAACCATAAGTCAGATAGCAACACAAAAGTCTTCATAACTAGAATCGGATCAGGTGACTGTAAATAACCTGATAAACGAAATAACAAATACTGAGACTACAAGGTCTCAAACCCAGCTTAGAAAAATGTTCTGAACTTTGCAGGTAAAGTGAATCCAAAGCCAGAAAATTAAAAGGAGAACATGCCTGTAGTGATGACTCAAACCAAAAAAAAAAAAAATAGGTCTGGGACTACAGACTGCTGCTGGGTGGGGTGTGCATGTCGCAGCTCCAAGGGACCGACGTCCGGGATCTTGAAATCAGATGGAAGATGCAGGTTGCTGGGGAATCTTGTGGTGGTCAACTGTGCTGAGACGATCAAGGAAAGGGTTCATCGAATCTATCTCCGATGTCGTATCTGATCCTCCGTCTGTCTCTCCTGGTCGGGGGGGTCTGCCAGATGGGTGATGGTCTGGGAGTAGAAGGGGGTCGGCGAATGACGGCCGAATCCAAAAGGCCCAATTTTACAAGGATTTCTTGACCTTCCAGGAGTGATGTGGCAGAGTAAGTGGTGCCATTGTGGGGAATTACCAGCTTGAATGGAAAGCCCCACTTGTAGCGAATGCGAGCTGCTTGAAGGGCAGATGTAATTTCTTTCATGCCACGTCTCCTATCCAGGGTGGCGGGAGAGATATCAGGGTATATTTGGATGGTGCGATCGTCCAGAGTGATGCGTTGTTGATTGCGAGCAGCTCTGAGGATCTCCTCCTTAGTTAGAAAGTCCTTCATGCAAAGAACAATATCCCTGGGAGGCTTATCTTCAGGAGGTTTAGGCCTGAGGGCTCTGTGAATACGATCACAAGTGAACGCTCCGGCATCAGTGTTTGGGAGCAGAGATTTAAATAGGCGGATTATTGTGGGGATGAGATCCGTGACAGATTCTGGTATACCTCTTACGCGCAAATTGTTGCGTCTGTTGCGGTTGTCGAGGTCTTCAATTTGGGATTGCATCAGGGAGCAGGCTGTGGCTAGAGACTCGTGTTCTCTGGAAAGGTCACTGTAGGCCAGAGCCAGCTCATCGTGCTTCGTTTCCAGTCTTTCTGTCCTGGAGCCCAGTGAGGCAATCTCTTGGGAAAGTGTGTGAGAAGTTTTATGGAGCTCCGTTTGGAACTTTGTTGCAAGCCTTGCATACATGGCCTCCAGGCTGCTTTCTAGGTCAGATTTAGTGAGAGATGCGGCGTACTCACGGCTAGGATCCAGAAGTGGTGTCTGGTCTGTGGGACGTCCAGGAGAGGAGGCCGGAGACGGAGGTATGTATCTTCCCGCAGCGCCATTTTGAGACATGCTGCCTTGATCACGGGCGCGGAGGAGATAGTGTGTTAAGGTATGTTGAGCCGATCCTCTGGGTTTTTTCTTTCTCCCAGGCATGCACCAGGTATAAGGGGCTCGAGGGGTGATAAAAACGCTGCGAAAGTAGGTGATATTAGCCCTCCTGAAGCCGTTATCTTCCCGGGCTGGACGGAGCTACAGTCTCAGACGTCCATCACGCTCAGCGCCGCGCATGCGCCCCCGGGAGCCCCCTTTAATAAGAGGGCCCCCAGATCCCGGCCCCCCACCCTATGTGAATGAGTATGGGGTACATCGTACCCCTACCCATTCACCTAGGGAAAAAAGTGTCAAATTACTTTAAAAACCTGTGTACTGTGTTTTATTATTAGGCAGCTCCGGGGTCTTCTTCCGACTTCGGGGGTCCTCTTCTCACTTCGGGGGTCCTCTTCCAACTTCGGGGGTCTCTCCGGCGTCTTCTCCCGGTGTCCGCATCTTCTGCCGGCTCCACCGCTATCTTCTGGCGCTCTTTTGCCAGCGGTGGTCCGGACCTCTGGATCGTCTTCTTCCCTCTTCTCTTCCAGAGATGTTGACACGACGCTCTCTCCAGCCAGAATGCTCTCTGTGCGCTCCGCAACGGACTTATATAGGCGGTGACCCCGCCCCACTATGACATCACAGTCCCGGGGCATGCTGGGACTGTGAGGTCATAAGGGGGCATGGTCATATGATGACATGACATCATGCGCACAGAGAGCATTCTGGCTGGAGAGAGCGTCGTGTCAACATCTCTAGAAGAGAAGAGGGAAGAAGACGATCCAGAGGTCCGGACCACCGCTGGCAAAAGAGCGCCAGAAGATAGCGGTGGAGCCGGCAGAAGATGCGGACACCGGGAGAAGACGCCGGAGAGACCCCCGAAGTCGGAAGAGGACCCCCGAAGTGAGGAGAGGACCCCCGAAGTCGGAAGAAGACCCCGGAGCTGCCTAATAAATTACTTTAAAAACCTGTGTACTGTGTTTTATTGACACTTTTTTCCCTAGGTGAATGGGTAGGGGTACGATGTACCCCATACTCATTCACATAGGGTGGGAGGCCGGGATCTGGGGGCCCCCTTATTAAAGGGGGCTCCCGGATTCCGATAAGCCCCCCGCCCGCAGACCCTGACAACCAACGGCCAGGGTTGTCGGGTAGAGGCCCTTGTCCTCATCAACATGGGGACAAGGTGCTTTTGGGTGGGGGGCCCGCAGGGCGCCCCCTCCCCCAAAGCACCCATCCCCCTGGTTGAGGGCATGCAGCCTGGTACGGCTCTCGAGGGGGGGGGGGCGCTCGCTCGTCCCCACTCCCTTTCCTGACCGGCCAGGCTGCGTGCTCGGATAAGGGTCTGGTATGGATTTGGGGGGGGACCCCCACGCCGTTTTTTCGGCGTAGGGGTTCCCCTTAAAATCCATACCAGACCGAAGGGCTTGGTATTCCCCAAAGGGGAATTCCCTCTCGCGCTAGCCGCAGTAGGAAAATGTGTTTTTCCTATTGCAGCCAGCGCGAGATGTACAGTACCCTGCCGCCGAGAACCAGCGCGATCCGATCGCGCTGGAAACCTTCTCGCGGCTACGTACTGTAGTTTGTACAAAAGTCCGATGGCTTTGTGTACACACGTTTGGACTTTGCTCCATCAGACTTTTGTTGCCGGAAAGTTTGTCCGTTCGCACAGCCAACAAAAGTCCGATGGAAACTGAAAAAGTTTGTCCGATGGAGCGTACACACGGTCGGATGTTGCTCCAAAACAGCTCATTTGCATGTTTGTTGTCAAAAAGTCCGATCGTGTGTACGGCCCTTGAGTGTAGATTCTAAGCCCTTCCACCTTCAAATCAAGCAGGTGCTGAAAGCGGCATTCAATATAGTAAATAAAAAAGAGTTGTAGTAGCAATACAAGTAAAAATCAGGATATTTTGTGTGAATACATAACTGTTAACCCCTGTAAGACCAGCTATAGTTATTTAAGGTGGAATTCTACCTTACAGCTAACTAGCCTTAAAACTGTCCCCTCCCCCCTTCTAACACCTATACTAACCTGTGTGACATATGTGCATATACTTGCCTATTTTCAGCCCGCGCCGGTCTGGTCACGTGATCCCACTCCTCTATGTCAGCCAGTGCGGATTCAGGAGAGGGGAGGGAGCAACAACAACAGATAGGCAATTGAAACCTATGGGTGAAGTCATCCCCAGGCATTACCCATTCAATTTGCATTAACGTCCTCCCTTAATGGGGCCCCTCTTCCATCCCCGGGCCCCAAAGCAGCCGCATGGGCTGCTTTGGCTATAGTAACACCATTGCTTGTATGCTTTGTCAGATACCAGAAATCCCCAAAACCTGAGACCTTAAGACCCCTTTCACACTGAGGCTAGAAATAGCCTCAGAAAAGCGCCTGAAAACTGCCTCCCATTCACTGCAATGTGTGCTTTCACACTTGGGTGGTGCGCTTGTTGGACCTTAGAAAAAGTCCTGCAAGCGGCATCTTTGGGGCGAGTTGGGAGCGCTATAGCGCTCCCAAAATGCCCCTGTCCATTGAAATGAATAGGCAGCGATTCCAAAGCGCCTTAAAAGCGATTTGAAAGCGCTGCAAAACGGGTCTTTTTTCCTTTTTTTTTTTAAGGTCACGTCGCGTGACCTTAAAAAAAACGCCCGCTAGCACCCAAAAAGCGCAGATAAAGCACCGCAAAAACGACTAGCGCTGTTTTAGCTGCGCTTCAGGGTGAAAGGGGTCTTATTATTATTCAAATAGTGTTCCTGACAGTTTCTGACTTCCTGTTGACACCTTTCACACCTTCAGTGCCTTACTTTTGCATATCCTTGTAATGAACATGGTCACTGACCAATAGAGGGGTGCAGGAGGGACTGAGACTAAAGTCGTGTAGCACCCTTTAGATTAGTGTGCTAGCTGTATATAGTTTTTTTTTTTTTTTGATAGTGTAGGGTCCTTGAAGGTGCCTCCTAGTCTGGGGGGGTGACCTCGGGCCTGGGGCTCGGGTGCTGGAGGGATCCTCTTACAACCCACAGGGAAGTCTTGTCCAGAGGCACGGGAGAAAGAGTGAGGACAGCAGGAGCCAGCAAGCACGTCCAGGAGAAGTCAGCGGGGTGGCTGGTGAGTGTACAGTCTGGGAGGACTGTGGGAAGTAGCCAGGAGGGCTAGTGAGAGAGGCAGCTGCATCCAGGTGGGTTGGCAGTGCCTGAAGAGGTGATGCTGGGATCAGTAGCCACAGGAATGTAGTTGGACACTGGGACTTTTCTCTACACAACCAAAGGGGCCTGTGGTCCCTGCCTGTAAAGGGCTTTTGCTTAATCTGATTAAGTGCCTTTTGTCAGATTCATCAAACAGTGTTCCAGCTGGGTCTGAGTTGTTTTCTGCAAGCGAGTGCTGGAGGAAGAGGAGTGTCTATAGACTGTATATAGGAATGTTGTCCCCAAAGAGTTGTGAAGTCAAGTGGGCATTCTTTAATTTCCCTCTACCCTATCCACGTAAAACATAAAAACAAGCACTGGACTGTTTCTTGACTCTGGGATACTGTGAAAATTCGTTGTGCCTGGCTTTGCAGGGTGGGGGGATCCCAATTCACCAGCGGCTCCTACGCGGGGTGCGCTTTAGTTGCTATTTGCATACTAGAGCTCCCTGGGTTTTGAGCCTCCTTGGGAACTCTACAGTATATATACCTATAGGGCTCTAGATGTCTACTATGCAGATTATTTGACTTGAGTGCATAGTCAAATTACACAGTTAGTCAGGTTGAAAAAAGACACAAGTCCATCTAGTTCAACCAAAAAAATAAATAAAATAAAAAATATCATACAATCCCATATACCCAATCCTATACCCACAGTTGATCCAGAGGAAGGCAAACCCCCCCCCCCCCCCCCCAAAAGCAGAATCCAATTTGCTAAAGCAGGGGAAAAAATTTCTCCCTGATCCCAGAGAGGCAATCGTATTTTCCCTGGATCAGCTTTACCTATAAATGTTAGTACCCAGTTATATTATGTACATTTAGGAAAGAATCCAGGCCTTTCTTAAAGCAATTCACTGCACCAACATTGATAAAAGGAAAAATGTACAATTTTTATTTATTTGCATTGGTCCTGCATTCATGATCAGTGCTCCTTCAAACTCTTCCTCCAATCCCAGGTCCATAAGGAGATACAAACCTTCAGTTATCGGGATAGAAGAAATTAACTTCTACAACTACAAGGGTGGTGATGTTAGGGGGGAATATTTATAAATGGATCAATTCAATCATTTATCACTTTTTTACTGTCAAAAGATTTGTCACAACGAAAAAGGGCATGCACAGTTCTCATTGGCCTGATTGAGTCTTATTCCTTGTTGTACACAGAATATCCGAATTTCCCATAACTCAGTAGAAAATCAGGACTTAGTAACAATGGAAGTAATGACATATGATGACACCGATCACTTTTAAATATTAGTTGCTGTCAAATAGCAAATCATTGATTTTTATAATGATTGTTATATACACTCAATGCATGGTAAGTGAAGGTTTTTAATAAATTGTGAATCCTAGCCTTCCTTTATCTCTAATAATTCCTGTGAATAGTGAGTGTGACCGCCCCTGGAATACAGGTCATTGTAGAGCATGCAAGTTATAATAGAAAGTTTGGATCAGGGATCTGTGGATTTTAAGCATACCTCTAGAACACTTGTCAAACATGTGGCCCACCAGGCTTTATCATGTGGTCCCCCTGCAAACTGCACACTGTAGTCTGTACATAGCGCACCCCTAAACTCTGCACTCTGTAAGTAATGCACTCCTGAACCCTGTAGGTAGCGCACCCCTGATACAACTGGCCCTTTGAGGGCAACCATGCTGCTGATGCGGCCCGCAATGAAATTGAGATTGACACCCCTGCTCTAGAAGGTGTAGCTACACATTTATATAACGATATAAACTTTATATTACCATGTTATAAAGTATAAGCGCATAAACCTTGTGCAACAATCATAAGAAAATACATTTTTAGGTAAATTTTATATAACTATAATTTGCCAATGAACAGGAACCTCATTATTGTATTATATAACTGCCTGCAGAATTCAGATGAAGGAGTCTATGATCGAAGAACTCTTGGCTGAGGTGAAACAAATAGAAGAAAAGAATACAAGATACAAGGAACGGGTATGTGTTATTATAAGGGAATGCACTTAAAGAGAATCTGTTAGCTTTCTAAATTCAAAGTATAAGTAAGGGAAAACTTTTTTTTTAGTTTTGAATAGAATGTAGAGGGTTTAGAACTCCTGTCAGTTTATTTTGCTGTCTATGCCCCCCGCCCCGTTAAGGAGATTCCTCCTCTCTATTTGTCCTGTTTACCATTATAATTGAAATTGAAAGAAAAAGAAAATCTGAAATTTTGGGTTGTCCCTAGAAAAGAAATGGAGGGAAAATCTTCCAGTGGGGACACTAGTTCTGGTGACCTGGAGGCCCCAATAAGTTACAAGTAACAGGAACTTAATTTTTGGTGGGATAGTCCCCAATGCTTGTCTACTTGTGGGAATCTCCCCAATTCATCCAGATAAATCTTATTGCTTTTTTGTATCTAGAATGAACGTCTAAAGGCCGAGCAGACGGGACATGTCAATGAACTCCTAAGTGAGGCCAAAGCCCAGGAACGGGAACTGGCTAAGAAAGAGATCGTCAACCGGGAACAAGTAGACGAGCTGATGAAAGAGAAATGGGATTTTATTCGGCAAAAGGAAAATCTGCTGGAAGGTACAACAAATATAACCACATACAGGGGACATACAATTCTTTTACACAGCTGAAGGACAATATATTCATGAGACAGTGCCCTCAGATATCTGAAAATGCACTTTGTATCTAGCAGGAGTACAGGACGATGTCCCCACAACCTGTGGGGGTATCTCATGACACCAATGAGTGAGCATTCCAGTGTGGACAGATTTGCACCATGGCACAGTGAGGGTGGCTTCTCTGGTCCCATCCAGCCTGGAGGACCTGGAAGTGGTTTTACCTTCATTGCTCAGTGTATATACACCAATAGCAGTTAGAGATCCCAGAGAAATTAGAGATTATTCTGTGTTTAAAGGGGGGCTCCAAGCAAAGACGGAAAATGTATTCATACATATACAAAGTAAATACAAATATAAATTACAAATATATACAATACAATATACAAATATATCTATCTTCTGTTTTTTTATGCTCAATTCAGGGCAGGACATAGGCAATATCTTCAGGGTGTTGAAGAGACAAACTAGCAACTAAACTCAATATAATTCCATCCGCCAGTAAATCCTCTTTCAGCATAGAAAGAAAAACTGGCCTCAGTTGTCAGATTCTGATTACCTGCCAAAGGATTTGTATTTTTGTTTCCCCAGTTCTAAGAATTACACAGCTCTGCCACATAGCACATCCCTGTTTGATCGGGAAGAGGACTCTCTCTTAAGCATCTCGTTAACACTTACAGGTCTTGTGCCTTCCCAAACCTTTGCACTGCAGCAGTTACGGTTCTTTTTCCTTCTAAAGTAGGCACAGCTAGAGTAGAAAAGCCTGTCCCCTGCCTGCATGCTGCAGAGAAGGACTCTTGCTCTCTATGGGGATTCAGTGGACTCATTGCAGAAGTCCAACACATTCCACATATCTATAGTTCTGCAATTAGCAAAGCTCATGTTCCCTGCTGATTGGAGAGTTCCTACTCAGCAAGGGGTGTGTTGGACCTCCGCAGAGAAACCACTGCCTCCCCACAGAGAGCAAGGATCCTTCTCTGCAGCTATTGCAGGGACAGGCTTTTCTACTCAAGCTGTGACCAGAAAAAAAAAACTGTAAGGACCGAATTACATCTTTGTGTTGTGGTAACAAGCAAGTTACCGCAACATGCAGCAGCGTATGCATTACTGTATTGCAATGCTGTTCCATCGCACCACACCACAACACATGGCAATGCATGACATAATGCACATTAACGCACCAATAAAATGTAATCAGGCCCTAAAACTCTGCACACCTTTTGTTACTTGGTTTAAATTAAAAGTTCAGTTAGACTTTAAAAGATGCGCTTGCTGATGTTTTATTGAATACATTTCTGCATTAACCCTTTTACTGCCACTGCCGTATGTACTGCAGTCTGTGGGGGTGTGTCTAAATCTGACAAACTGACTGTGAAGTGATCCAGCGGCTGTGCACCCAAATATGCGTCACTTCCCTCCCCCTTGCGTGTGCCCGGCAATGGTCCTTGGGCTCCCTGCGCCCATCGGCAGACCCGGCGACTGGCATGGCGGGTGCCGCCTGGGAGAAGACAGGGAGATCCCACTAATGACCCGGGTCCTAGTGTCAGTTTTCCCAGTATGGTTGGGGAAGAAGCTAATGGAGTGTAATCTGCAATCCATTATCTTCAATGGAGGACTGGTGAAACATCAATGGAGGACTGGTGAAACATGAGACATCAGTCCTCTGATGTCTCAGTAAAGAGAACCTGTTACCAAAAATGCATCACTTGGGGGAATTTTTGTCCCTTATGTGATGTAAAAAAACTTTAGAAAAAAAATATTAAAAAAGTGTAAAAAATGAAAGATACACCAAATCACTTAAAATCCCCCCCAAAATGTTTGAGCCCCCATCCTGACATACACACATGTACAAATGTATATGTATGCATCAGGGGCACCGACACAAAAACATCAATTGCACTATACATTTTACATAGCTCCGAGCATGCTGGAGTGAGAGCAATAATTCTAGGCCCATTATTCACTGTTAGCTCTAAACTGAAGACCTTTTGGGGCTTTTAACCTCCCTGGCGGTATGATTATTTCGGATTTTAGGTGCTGAAAGCGGTACAATTATTTTGCATGGAAATTTGGCGTTTTATATTGTAGGTCTGTAATTCTTAACAATAACACACTTAAATCTGTCCAAACAAGAGTCTAGTAGATATCCTGGGTATGATAAAGTTTGAAACACAAAAACATAAATTATAATATAATAAATAAAAATAAATTAATTAAAATAAAATAAAATAAATAGTAATAAAATAAATTTCCCCATGATTCACTATCGCTCAATTCTGCAAGTGTTCTAATTTACTATCGCTGTTTTCTAGCTGGTCTAAAGCCACTTTTGACATAAAGGGACACTTTTTGGTTGCTATGGACAATCTCCAGTTTCCAGGCAGAAATAACAGTATATATCATATAAAACTGCATGCAGGGCATGGGCCAAAGCACTGGGGACAAAAAGGATGTGAAATCATTTCATACAGTACTGTAATCTGTAAGATTACAGTACTGTATGTGTTATGATTGTTACTTTTTTTGAATTTGCCGCCAGGCTCCGCCCCCGTGCGTCGCGACGCTCGCAGGGAACGGAGCCTGGCAAGGAGAGGCTTCGGAGGAGGACGGAGCCCACAGACACTGCGGGGGGACATCGCAGGATCCCGGGGACAAGGTAAGTAAAGCCACACCAGGATCCTGCGATGTAATCCCGAGTGTGGCTCTGGGTTACCGCTAATGGGACTGGAATTTTAACCCCGAGCCACACTCGGGAAAACCGCCAGGGAGGCTACGCATCTTCTATGGAAAATATAGGGTACTAAAGTTTGTTGCCGTTTGTCGCCATTTCATGAGTGCACACAACTTTAAGGCTTGACATTTTAGGTATCTGCGCAAATCTCACCTTTTTTGTTTACCAAATAAATTGTGTAGTTTATTGCGTGTATGTCCCCTAAACACGCCTGACAGACTCCATGGCAGCCTATGTATGGGTTAATCCCGCCCCCTTATACCTCATAGGACCCCTCTCCCATAAATCTTTGTTCCCGAGCCAGAGGTCGTGTTCCTTTTTTGTCCTCCTCCTAGGGCCAAAGTTGAAGTCTTACCTTTTGAAGATATCTGCGATTCAGGCCTAACGGTTTGCACCTGTGCTCCAGTCCGCCACTTCAGGGGTCCCCTGGGCTGTTCTGCGCAGCCGCAGGCTGCGATACAAACTGAGACTTGGTCCGCGTATGCGCGGTTTCAACAAGATTGCTGCGTCTGTCCCAGCGCAGGCACCTTTCTTGGCGCGGTGACATCATCAACCGCGGCAGATTTAAATAGCTGTCGAAACAGCTATTCCTTGGGATGTTCTGTTGGCTTATGCGGCGGCTTCCCCAGGGACCTTTTTCCTGTTGCCAAGGTAAGTGTTCATGCTGCAGGCTCCCTGGCTGCTGGTTGATGTCACTCTCTCTCTCTCTCTCATATCCATTGATGGTTCCTTTTCAGTTACCAAGCTGTTTTGCCATGGATGTGTCACCACCCCCTGTGGCCAACCCTTACGCTGCAGGTAGGATTGGTTGTTCCTTTGTCCCTATCTGGCTTGGGTTCACTCGACCAGGAGCTGTTAACCTTTTCCTTTTCTCTCCGTCCTTCTAGGTCTGAGCACCAACATACTGCACGTAAAGATAAAAACCATCCTAGGTCACAAAGCCATCATTCCTCTTCAAGTTCCAGATGCCATAGATCGCTCTCTAGATCTAGGCGTCACAGAGAAGAGTTTAAAGCCACATCTGGGTATTGCTCTCACCGCCATTCCAGCCGCTCTGAAAGGAAAGCTTGCTGGGGATGTGGGGCTCGGGTCCCTGAGGGAAAATCGAAAGAGAAGGTGGAGACCAACAGGTGGAGTCACTGGTCAGACGGGTGGTCCATGAATCCTTACGTAAATTGTACCCTCAACCCTTTTGTCGACATAGTTTAAACCCCTTTGGGGGACGCTCTTGAAACTCCAGGTCCCTCTCAATGGAGCTACTGTTCAGTTGAAGCCTCAGACAGTGAGGCGGAGGTGGACCCCGGCGCGGGTTTTGATTTTTTCCTTAGTACCACCATGGTCAAAGCAGTCAAGGAAGCTTTGAGGTGGGAAGAGCCAATGGAGGCACCCTCCAAACAGAGGAAATATTTCAAACACCTCAAGAAAAATTGCCCAAACTTACCCTTCTTGGGTGAACTTGGCGAAATTATTGCAGATGAATGGGGTGGCGTCGAGAGGAAGAATTCTTTGCTAACCAAAGTAGCAAAGATGTATCCATTTAGATGTGAGGATGTGAAACATCTGGAGTCGGTTCCTCTCACTGACACAGCTCTAATGAGATTGGTTAGACACGTCACTCTCCCACTGGAGGATACTGTATCCTTCAAGGATGGCCTGGAGAGGAAGATCGATACCGACCTCAAGCGGATTTACATCCCAGCAGGTATGGCCTGTAAACCAGCCTTGGCCCTTGCAGTCCTGTCCAAAGCGATGGAGGCCTGGATGGATGACATGGATGTACCCTTAAGAAGCGTCTCTGAAGAAATGGCCAGGAGTTCACCTTTAAATGAGCTGAAGCTGCCATCAGCCTTTCTGGGGGAAGCTTCCCTTGACATAATTCGCCTGGTGGTACGGGTCATGCTCTCATCCATCACGGCTAAGCGTGCCTTGTGCCTACGCCCGTGTGTAGCGGACCCTGCCTCTAAGCAGGCCTGGTGCAGGGTTCCCTTTGAGGTTTCCTCTCTCTTTGGGAACAAATTAGACAGTGCCATCAGCAGTGCCACGGGGTGGGGGGGGGGGGGAAATCGGGATTCCTACCCCAGGATCCTGGCCTGCTAGGCCAGAAAAGAGTTCAGCCCAGGTAAGGTTCGGATCGTGTGAGGGACGCTCGCTGCTATAGGCCTGGGCGTGAGTTCAGGAAGACCTGGAAGAGAAACCAGACATCAGGCCAAAAGATTTCAAAGGGAGCGTCTTCCGGTGAACGAGAAGCCTCTAAGTCTTTTTGATGTTGGCCCTGCCCAGGCAGAGCAAGTCGGGGCTCGCTTACTCCGCTTTCAGCGCGTCTGGGCAGCTTCAATCAAAGATTACTGGACCGTCTCCTCAGGACATGCCTGGACATTCAGCAGCCCACCCACACTCCGGTTTGTACCCACATCCTTGCCTCACTCAGAAGAGAAAAACCAAGTCCTTCTGTCCTACGCAGACTCTCTAGTGGCTCAGGGCGCCGCCATACCAGTTCCAACCGGCGAAAGATTTCAAGGGGTCTACTCGCCCCTCTTCATGGTTCTGAAGAAGAAAAATATATCCCCCTTAAACTGGGACTTTAATAGACCACCAACACTTGAAGTAAAATGTGTACATTTTATTAATGTACTTAAAAACGTACGTAAAGACGTCTATATCATACAAAAAAGAAGAACGTGCATTCCATACAAAATTAATATAAGATCAGAACAGGAATTATCCAAATATGATGTTAAATGTACTCTCCTGGGGTTGATGTACCCCAATACCCGACGCGTTTCCGGTATTCTAATACCTTCATCAGGGACATGAGAGTTGCAAGTATTTTGCAAGAGTTGGTGGTCTATTAAAGTCCCAGTTTAAGGAGGATATATTTTTTCTGTGGTTCAATACGCTAGGGATGGGACCACCATACTCTACACTTGTCATGATGGAAGCCTCCTTTTTGCTTGCTGTTACTATCTCGGGACGGAGCAACTGCTAGTCCACAGATCTCAGGTCATCTCCACTCTACTCAAGTTCGGCTGGCTGTTGAACAGGGAGAAGACCCACCTAGAACCTACACAGTCCCTGATTTTCCTTGGGGCACAATTTAATACACTCAGATGCACCATCTCCCTGCCCCTGGGGAAAAGTCCAGTGATTCGGAACAGAGTTTGTCCAGCAATGTCCTCCTCGCATCTCCGGACCTCACAGTGTCTGAAGATCATTGGCACCATGGTGGCCACATCACCTATGGTGAAATGGGCACAGTGGAAAATGCAGCCCTTCCAGAAGTGGAACCCAGGGTCCCGAGATCATTCCATCCGAATAACCTCAGCCATGCAGGAGAGCCTTCCTTGGTGGCTGCAGCGGAGGAACCTCCTCAACTGTCGCTCCATCTCCCCAATCTCCTGCATTATGATCAGCCAGCAACAGGGCCTGGGGCGCTTATTGCCTGACAGAAGTAGCCCAAGGCAAACGGAGTTTTCCATCCCACAGGTTAGTCTTGAATGTTCTTGAACTCCTGGCAGCGTTCTACGCTCTGCAGGCCTTTCACCACTTAAAGGCAGGGGCCTCAGTTTTCCTAAGACTGGAGAACACAACAGCAGTCTCATACATCAAGAGGCAGGGAGGTACTTGCAGTCTCTCCCTGCTGAAGGAGCCTCTCATGACCTGGGCCCAAGTGAACTTGGCCAACCTAACAACTGTCTATCTCCCCGGAGACCAGAAAGTTCAGGCAGACTTTCTTTCGAGGGTATCTCTAGACAACAACGAATGGGCTCTCCACACCGAAGTGGGTTCTGTCCCTGGGACTCAGCCCGGAGGTAGACCTATTCGCCTCCCCATGCAACTTCAAGCTGGAGAGGAACTACTCGAGGTGTCATTGTCCCCAGGCCTTCGGGGTAGATGCCCTGATGGACCAGTGGAGATTTCACAGGGCTCACGCCTTTCCTCCGGTTCTTGTCATCCTCCAGTTCCAGTCGAGATTTAGGATGGAAGAAGCACAGATAGTAGCAATAGTTCCGTATTAGCTGAACAGGCCATGGTTTCCCCTGTTGATGCAACTCAGCTTCCGGGACTCAATTCCTCTGCCCTCCAGGCCAGATCTCCTATCTCAAGGGGCAACTCTACATCCATGCCTGACCCATCTGCACCTGATGGCTTGGTTCTTGAGAAGGGAAGGCTGGAGGCCCTAGGTTGTCCAAGCAGGGCCATCTCCACGTTTTAAATGCCAGGAGAGCAGGTACCAACAAGGTCTACCAAAAGGATTTGGTCAAAATTTACAGACTACATTTCCACCACTGCAGGTTCTTGCAGTAATCCGAAAATACAGGATATCCTGGGCTTCCTACAATCAGGCCTGGATCTTTCCTTATCAGTCAGCTCCCTGAGGTTTCAAGTCTTCGCAATTTCTGCCTTCACGGGCATATCCTGGGCTAGACACCCTCTTATTCAGCAGTTCTTCAGAGGAGCAATAAGGCTCAGACCTCAGAGAAAACCAAGATTTCCCAAGTGGGATCTCCCGCTTGTCCTGGATTTTCTCTCAGGAAGAGAGATGGAACACGCAGAATGGTTCTCTATCAAGGAACTTTTCCTAAAAGTTGCCTTCCTGGTGGCCATCTCATCGGCCAAGAGGGTCTCCGAAATTAGCTCTCTGGGATGCAAGGAGCCATTTAAAAAAAAATGTCCTGATCATGTAGTATTGATTCCTATGCTGGGTTCAAACCCCAAAGTATCGTCTGTTTTTCAGGAAAATCAGGAGATTACTCTTCCAACGTTCAGGTCAGCTGAAAACTCCAGTGTTCATCCATTGGAGAAACTCAGAGACGGTATCTAGAAGCCACAGCTCCTTTTCGCCAGTCTGATCATCTGTTCATTCTTTTTCATGGAAAAAACAAGGACTTGCATGCCTTTTCCAGATTTATTGCAGCGTAGATTGTTCAGGCCATTTAGTGGGCCTATAAAGCTAAGGGCTTGACGCCTCCAGAAGCGGTGACCGCTCATTCGACCAGAAGCATTTGTACTTCATGGGAGGCTTCGTTGCCCCAGAATTGATTTGCAGGGCAGCATCGTGGTCTTCAATAAACATGTTCATGGCGCACTACTGCGTAGAACCGGCCTCTTTGTCTTCTGTTAACTTTGATTTGCATATCTGTTGACGGTGCCAATTAAACCTTTTTTCTTTTGTCCAGCATTTGCCCACCCAGGGGTGTGCATGGCTAGTTATTTCCCATACGTAGGCTGCCATGGAGTCTGTCAGGAAAACGGAAAATTTCCTTTCAAATACGTACCGTAATTTTCCTTTCCTGATGGACTCCATGGCAGCAGGAGTTCCCTCCCATTGGCTGGAGTAGGCTAAGTTACAGAACGCGGCGTCTGGCTCGGAACAAAGATTTATGGGAGAGGGGTCCTTTTGGGGTATGAGGGGGGCGGGATCAACCCATAGGTAGGCTGCCATGGAGTCCATCAGTAAGGCAAAATTACGGTATTTGATAGGAAATTTTCAGTTTTGGTGTATTTTTTACTGAAAATTTGCATTTCATAAACTGTTGTGCTAATATTGTGCGACTTTAGCCACTTAAGGACCAGCCTCGTTTTGGATTTTAGGTGTTTACATGTTTAAAACAGTTTTTTTTGCTAAAAAATTACTTAGAACCCCCAAACATTATATATTGTTTTTTTTCTAACACCCTAAAGAATAAAATGGCAGTTATTGCAATACTATTTTTTGCACCGTATTTGCGCAGCGGTCTTATAAGCGCACTTTTTTTGGAAAAAAATCACTTTTTTGAATAAAAAAACCTTTAAACACATGTGAACAAGACATGTACAGCGCCAAACGATACAGGACAAGATCAGCTACCCGTGGAACTAACCACCGGACTATACAACCAGGGATACCGCACTTTTTCAACGGCAAAACGGTCTCATCACCGGGCGCCATAGTAGCCGCACCTCGTGGAACTTCCATGGCTACCACAGCTGTCGGATCGCAGAGACTCCCTCTAGCTCTCACACAGGCACCTACCTCCCTCACGGGGACACCGGCGATATTCGGCTCAGATATGGAGGGTTCACCGCCGACCCAGGTCCCCATGGAGGAAGATCTCCGCAGCATGCTCAGAGCCCTCCCCACAAGAGCAGACATAGAGGCCTTAATCCTGAGAATTGAGGAGGCACACAGTAAGGACATTCAGGAGGTAAAGGCGGATTTGCACAACGTGGAGAATCGGGTCTCCTCCGGCGAAAACAGACTTTCTGCTCTGGAAGATAAAGTGCAAGCCTTGAAACAACTGCAACAGGTCCACACACTCGAGGCTCAGGAGATGCAGCTCCACCTTGAGGAAATGGAGGACCGTAGCCGCCGAAATAACTTGCGGCTACGTGGGATCCCGGAGGCCACCGGTCCTGAAGACCTAGCCGAAACAGCAACGGCAATTTTCCACAGACTCATGAAAGACCCACCCCCCAACCTGGAGATTGATCGGATCCACCGCACCCTAGGACCCAAATCTACCGATCCGGCCAAACCCTGTGATGTCCTATGTCGGCTACACCGATACGCGCAGAAGGAGACCCTACTGCGGAAAGCCTGGGACCGAGGAGATATTGAATTTGATGGCGCACATATCCAAATCCTCCCGGACCTCTCCAGAGCCACGCTACAACGTCGCGCCATGTTGAAACATGTGCTGGAGGTGTCAAGAAGACAAGGATATACATACAGGTGGGGCTACCCACTGGCGGTCTCCTTTCGGTCGAAACGGGCATCTTTCACGCTGCGCTCTCCAGCAGATCTCCCAGCCCTCTTTGCCTTCATGGAGGCAGAGCCGATCCCGGTACCGAACTGGCTGCAAAAGATTCCTCGACCTACTGGCCGACCTGGCCCGGCTATGGGAAGATCTAACCCACCTGCACGCACCCAACGTTCCAGGGGTCGTTCACGTATTAGGCCTGAAAACAACAACCGTGAGTCTTAACAGTAAAGGGGGAGAACAAAACGTTGCACCTTTAGTTTCCCTTTTTATTATTTAGTTTTAAGTTTCGTTTTTCTTTCCTTGCCTTGGCGAATACTTGCATTGTCCCAAAGACAGCCCTAAATGAGTGACCCTGCACAGCCCAACCCTTTCGATCCGTATGGGATGTGGCCCCTCCCCCTTTGCCCTACAGCAAACGTATGCCTGGGCCCCCACCTTGCCAGCAATTCACAGTGATCCGCCGCCCTCCACTAGGTCTGGATCTGGCGATATTAACACACCGTGGGGAATACATGGGGCAATGAGGATTGGAGGTGAATATGTGACTGTCCTCCCCCCTGGCGACCCACCCCCTCCCCCCGTCTGAACGAGAATACATTTGTCCGAGAGGAGAGGGAGGCCTTGCTACATCTAGCGCTCCAAGCCACGAACATCAACCCCAGGAGACTCTCAACGTAGATACATGAGGCTGTCAGGGAACGAGATACCTGACTAATTGCTGACTGCCACAATCGGGACAACAGAGATCCTGGCCGGGGCCGTGCGTGAGTGACACTCTCCTGACTTGTTATCCAATTCACACACAGGACCTCCTCGGAGGACGGTGTGGATTAGTAGTTGGACATGTAAGGGGAAGTGGGGGAGGAGGGGGGGAAGGGAAGGGCTGAAGTTATGGATGGCAATCTGGTGATTGATCGAGATGTGTTTATGCTGCGGGGAGGGGGGGAGCTGGAGGGGTTATTGCAATGTAGTAATGTGGGGCGGTGGGGGTCTTATGGGTGATGGCGGGGAGCCTATATAGGCGATGGATGGTAGAGCGGCATTACGCCTACTCCATGGGTGGTCTTCCCGGACATCGTCACTGGGGTCCTCATTTACGGCCCCTGGGCACAGAGGTCTAATGACACACCCCTAGACATGCTAATCTTGGACGGGTAGGGAAAGGGGTTACTATTGACTTCAAGAAGGGCAAACAGAATAAGTTGATGTAATATGCCATAATATATGGTTGAAATATTTACTGTAAATGTTCCTATGTTGATGTTATCGTTCACGCTACTCATTAGCGAGGGTTACTAAATACCGGTACCACTTGATATCCGCATATTAACCCGGTACATACAAGCATTATATGTTTGTTCACATACTCATATGTAATTATTGGTCTGTGGGGGGTTGGTGGAGGGCAGGGACCTCCATTCTTGGCTCCTGCTGAACTCACCTCCACATAGGCATACGCCTTCACCTGGGTCTCCCTAGTGGGCGTTGAAGCAATTACTTGCTAAAACTCTTAGCCTTAACTCTCGTTGGCTAGTGCTGACTGAGGGTGATACCCTCAAGGCACACCAAACTACTATCTTCTTCTACTCCTCTATCTATTTTTTCTTGCTCTATTTCACTCTCTCCCACCCTACTTTCCTCCTCTCCCCCCCTACCCGCCCGCGAGCATGGAGGTACTAAATGTGATTACTCTTAATGTAAAAGGGCTTAAAGTTCCTGAAAAGAGGCGTATGCTTCTAAATGACATGAAGCGAATGCAAGCAGACATTGTGCTGCTACAGGAGACACACTTTAAAGAAAATAAACTCCCGATACTTAAAAACAGATACTACCCAACAGTATACCACTCCACACACCTAGCAGCTGTTCAGATTTCAGCAAAAGTCCCGTGGACCTTGACAGACATGAGGGCGGACACGATGGGGAGGTTCTTATTTTTAAAGGGCCTCATAGGTGGGGCTAAAGTGACCATCGCCAACTTCTATGTCCCAAATGTACACCAGGACTCTTTTGTGAAAAAACATTTAACCCAACTTCAAAACTTTACGGAGGGTCAACTCATTATTGGAGGTGACTTTAACATCCCCCTACTGCCCGCGGAAGACACCTCCACAGGGTCCTCATCGATCTCCAGAGGTATACACAAGGGGGTACATTCTGCACTCCATGCAACACAACTTGTAGACGTTTGGCGCCTCTCCCACCCGGGCGAGAAGGATTATACCTTCTTCTCCCGTCCCCATCAAGCGTATTCACGCATTGATCTTTTTCTAATCCCTCAGAACCAATTGCATGCTGTCAAGGGTTCGGCAATTGGGTCTATCACCTGGTCAGACCACGCGCCAGTCTCAATGCAATATGCCCTAGCTGACTACTTTAGGGGACAAAGGAACCCATGGAGACTTAATGAAAGTCTGTTACAAGACCCAGACGTAGTCGCGGACGTGACTAAAGAACTTACACAGTACTTTGACACTACTACTTCAACGGCAGGAGACGGGGGTTTGATTTGGGAAGCACACAAGGCGGTGATCCGCGGGGTGCTTATAAAGCATGGCGCACGGTTGAAGAGACAAAGGACTGCACAATTAACAACACTGCTAGCTAAGCTACGGAGCTTGGAAAAGATCCACAAACAGACACCGACCAGAGCGCGGGGAAGTGAACTAGACACGATACGCACACAGATAACAGACCTCCTACACTATAAAGCAAAAGCGGCACTCCAAATTTCCCGAAGGAGGATATACGAATCGGGCAACAAGTGCGGTAGATTACTTGCACAATCGCTGAAAGCGCAAAAAACGGCGTCATATATACCACACGTCTACAATACTACGGGACAGAAGAAGACCTTACCCCAGCAAATTACACATGAGTTTATGTCTTACTACAAGACATTATACAACCTACAACTGACAACACCTCCCACCGAGCATATAACCGACTATATAACAAATTCCCAAATGCCAACACTACCGACCACGACGAGAGACCTTCTTGATGAACCTATAACGCTATCAGAAATACATTTGCCGATAAAAAATGCTAAAAAAGGAAAATCTCCAGGACCGGACGGACTGACTATTCAATATTATAAAACCCTACTCCCGTCACTAGGACAACACTTACTTAAACTTTTCAATGACTTAGGAAAAGGTAGGAAGTTTCACCATGACACACTACAAGCCCAAATAGCAGTGATACCTAAAGAAGATAAAGACCCGACGCAATGCGGGAGCTACCGTCCAATATCTCTCTTGAACACAGACCTAAAACTATTTACTAAAATGCTAGCCACCAGAATACAACAACAGATACCTAGTCTGATACACCTCGACCAAGTAGGTTTTGTCCCATCTAGGGAAGCAAGGGACAACACTACCAAAGTCCTGAATCTACTCTATAATGCCACCACAACTAATACACCGACGGTCTTCCTTAGTACAGATGCCGAGAAGGCGTTTGACCGGGTTAACTGGTCATTCATGTTTGCCACACTAAGACATATTGGCCTAGGAAGTAATATGCTAAACTGGATCTCAGCGATTTACACCGAACCGTCAGCAAGAGTCAGGATTAACGGAGTAACATCAAATGAATTCACAATAACGAACGGTACGCGCCAGGGCTGCCCACTCTCACCCCTACTCTTTGCGCTCTCATTAGAACCCTTCCTGGGTCACGTCAGACTGAACCCAGACATAACCGGAGTGTATATTAACCAATCTCAACACAAAGTCTCTGCTTATGCGGACGACTTGATGTTTTCACTATCAAACCCGGTAATCTCACTCCCGAACCTATTAAAAGAATTTACCATTTACGGCACCCTCTCCAACCTGAAAATCAACTTAGCGAAATCGGAAGCGATGGGGATAGGGATTCCACCTGTACAACGTGCAAATTTCCAATCTAGTTTCAAGCTGAAATGGACGAATAAAGCCCTAAAATATTTAGGTACATATATCCCTACAACATTTTCCAAATTATATGAACTCAACTTCCCCCCATTATTAGCAAAAATCAAAACATTACTTTCTAACTGGCAAAATGGTCTATATTCTTGGCTGGGCCGATGCAATATTTTGAAAATGTCCATATTGCCAAAAATGTTATATCTCATGCAGGCCCTTCCCATACATATTCCCTCCATCTTTTTTAAACAGGTACAATCAGCCTTTAAAAATTTTGTTTGGGCAATAAGGAGACCCAGGCTCTCTAACAAATTACTTGTACTCCCCAAAAAATCAGGGGGTCTTGCACTTCCGAACATTCGAGCTTATTATCATGCGGTACACTTAGGAAGGCTCATAGATTGGTGTCGTCACCAAGAGACCAAGATATGGATCCATATAGAACAATCCCACACCACTATTCCACTGGGGGACACTCCATGGTGTTATCAGGACATACCAGTAGACCTTAAACGACACTCGCTGATCGGCAATACGGCACGAATTTGTTCACAACTAATTCTCCAGAAAACCCTCACACCCCAAAATTCACCTCTTTACCCTGTAATAGGCAACCCTTTGTTCAAACGGGGATTGGAAGACGGTGTCTTCCGGAAACTAGGCGAGGCAGGGCTACACTTAGCATCCCACTATAGCACTGGAGGACGCTGGAGAACACATAGAGAACTTTCTGACCCCAGTGGCCTATTCCGACTAGACTTTATGCGAACACTCCAGCTGCGACATTTCCTCAACTCTATTCCACCCCCACCCGAGGAGAACAACCAAATCCCCACAACTCTGGAGACACTCCTCACAGAGGAGGGTGCTTTACCACACACATTATCAATGGCCTACAATCTCATAAATACCCCCCACACAGACTTTGTACCCCCAGAACTGTTGAAATGGGAAGTAGAATTAGACTGTAGGTTTGACACCACAAAGAGGCAACGTATTCTTGGATTCACGCACAAGCCTTCGATTTGCGCCAAGATCCAAGAAACAAACTACAAAATACTCTCCCGATGGTACAGAACCCCAGCATTACTACACAAATTTTTCCCTGCAACATCGGACAAGTGCTGGAGGTGTCAGAGGGAAAAAGGAACTCTCTTGCACATTTTCTGGACTTGCTCTAAACTAGCTCACTTCTGGAAAGTGGTATGAGAAACAGTACACATTTTTACTGACAGGACAATAACCGATGATCCTGCACTCTTTTATTGCACGCCACAGACACTCCTGATAAAACCTAAAGAAATCGGTGATACGACACCTATTAGACGCAGCTAAAGCCTGCATCCCGCTCTGTTGGAAATCTCCCATCCCGCCGACTATTGACATGTGGTTGGGGAAAGTGGAGGAAATAAGAAAAATGGAAGACCTTATTCTGACGGCACAACATAGAGAAGAAACGTTCTCTAAAACTTGGCAATTGTGGACCATGTTTATATACTCATCTGAAGGCCAAGCACTGAGAAGGACTGATGATGCCCCATGACCCAGCTGAAATGTCAGCCCCAGAAAAACTTAGAACACGAGAGACCCCATGCCCGCCGGGGGGGGGGGTTTAACCCCCTTTTATCCCCTTCCACCCCCCAATCCTATATCTCTACCCCATCTCTCCCCCCCCCCTCCCCTTTTTCTCTTTCTTGCTATTTTCTTACTCTTTCCTATATGTTTCCTCTTAATTCTTATAGTAAAGAAAAAAAAAGAACCGAACCGGTGGACAGTAATACTCTATACAACCAACTGAGTAACAAAGAGTGCATATCCTTAATAGCAGCGGTCTCTAACTTGTTATATAAGGTATTGATGGAAGGATTAATGGAGATGTGAAACCGCAATACGCAATGTATGTTTGTTTCTTTTATATCACTCTGTACCGATATGTGATAAATGTGGTTTTGTGTAACTTGTTGGTCCATTGGGACCGGGTTCTACATATAAATAAACAATTAAAAAAAAAAAAAAAATTCTACAGGTTGCATGTTTTGCATTACAGAGGAGGTCTAGGGCTAGAATTATTGCTCTCGCTCTACCGGTCGCGGCAATACCTCACATGTGTGGTTTGACCACCGTTTTCATATGCGGGCGCTACTCACGTATGCGTTCGCTTCTGCGCGCGAGCTCGTCGGGACAGGGCGCTTTAAAAAATTTTTTTTTATTATTTATTTATTTATTTTACTTTATTTTATTTATTTTTTCACTTTTATCCCTATTACAAGGGATGTAAACATCCCTTGTAATAGAAAAAAGCATGACAGGTCCTCTTAAATATGAGATCTGGGGTCAAAAAGTCCTCAGATCTCATATTTAGACTAAGATGCAAAAAAAAAAAAAAAAAATAAATAAATAAAAAAGTCGTTTAAAAAAATTACACAAAAAAAATTGTGCCTTTAAGAGAAGTGGGCAGAGCCGACATAATGACGTCGCTCCGGCCGTCCTATGGTATAGAGACGAGTAGGCGCAATCTTGGCCTCACTCGTCTCTATACCGAAGCACTGACAGGTCCCGATCTCCTCCGCCGCTACCGACGGCTCCGGTAAGCGGCGGAGGGCGCGGGAGAGCGGCGGGAGGGGGGGTGGCACCTCTCCCGCCGCCGATAACGGTGATCTCCCGGCGAACCCACCGCAGAGACCACCATTATCGTGTACAGAAATGCTGGCCCTAAAGATGGATACCTCGGTTGTGGCAGCAGCTGCTGCCTTTACCGAGATATCCATCTTCAAAAAAATGACGTATATATACAGTGGCCGGTCGTTAAGTGGTTAGATCAAATTTAGATCTACCACCTTTTTATTCTCTAGGGTGTTTCATTTCACATAATCTTCAGACCTAAAATGATTTTTTTCAACATGTGCAAAAAAATGCAAAAGCGCAAAGCCACGTATACACGGGCCGAATATCGTCCGAAATAAGCCGTTACAGTAGAATCCAGCTGACTTTCGGCCTGTGTGTACAGCTGCTTGTCCAACAAAAGCTGTTTCTTTTGAACGGGCATGCTGGAAAACCAGCAGCCGATCGGCATCCGTTCAGCGCTCTCGGCTAATGGTTGCGAGCACTGACGGTAGGGTTGCTACCTCATCCCTTTAAAACCGAACACATATTAATTACACAGGTTCTGTGGCTAATTGGTAATTAAATTCACTTCGTGCCTTATCTGCATTAAATTATCTTCAGAACCTGCGTAATTATTATGTGTTTGGGTTTAAAGGTAAGAGGTGGCAACCCTATCTGGCGGGGCGGGGGCTGGCCCCCCTGTTAGAACACAATAACACAGCGAGGAGATCGCTGTATTAACATTGCATAGTTACTCGTGTCTTTTATATCTATCTGGATTTCTTACCCAAACAAGCAACCTGCAAAAAAAGACACTCTAGTGGGTGCTGATAAAAGATGCTTGCAGGTGATCTAGCCTGCCAGACTCCTACTGGAAATAAAATAGCACTTTTGTTTGTATAGACCGTATAGAGTATTTCAAGGAAATGATTTCCTATATACTGCTGCCTGCTGTCGGAATTATTTTGAATTCATGACAGCATCACTCTGCAGTCTCCTCTCTCTTCTGCAGAGTTTCCATTGATATTAGCTGGGGAATAAAGTTATTTTTATATTTTGTCTTTTCTCTCAGCACAGCGCAGCTCTAATACTTAACATTTATCTCCCCAGAGCTAAGAGCCTCCCCTGTTTCTTCTCCTCGCTGCAAGTCTGTTAGTTCAGGAGCAATTAAATTCAACCGACGGCAGAGGAGTGAGCCTGGAACTTGTACCTTTTATTCCAGCAGATGAGAGACTGTAACCGAGGCAGCATACAGAGGAAATGATATAGCTTTAGATTGTAAAGATTTTTAGATTATATTTATAAACAGTATCTCACAAAAGTGAGTACACCCCTCACATTTTTGTAAATATTTTATTCTATCTTTTCATGTGACAACACTGCGGAAATGACACTTTGCTACAATGTAAAGTAGTGAGTGTACAGCTTGTATAACAGTGTAAATTTGCTGCCCCCTCAAAATAACTCAACACACAGCCATTAATGTCTAAACCGCTGGCAACAAAAGTGAGTACACCCCTAAGTGAAAATGTCCAAATTGGGCCCAAAGTGTCAATATTTTGTGTGGCCACCATTATTTTCCAGCACTCTTGGGCATGGAGTTCACCAGAGCTTCACAGGTTGCCACTGCTCTTCTACTCCTCCATGATGACATCACAGAGCTGGTGGATGTTAGAGACCTTACGCTCCTCCACCATCGGTTTGAGGATGCCCCCCAGATGCTCAATAGGGTTTAGGTCTGGAGACATGCTTGGCCAGTCCATCACCTTTACCCTCAGCTTCTTTAGCAAGGCAGTGGTTGTCTTGGAGGTGTGTTTGGGGTCGTTATCATGCTGGAATACTGTCCTGCCGCCCAGTTTCCGAAAAGGAGGAGATCATGCTCTGTTATAGTATGTCACAGTACATGTTGGCATTCATGGTTTGCCTGTTCTGAGTGGAACCTGTCCCGTTAAACTGCTGTATGGTCTTGGTCACCATGCTGCAGCTCAGTTTCAGGGTCTTGGTAATCTTCTTATAGCCTAGGCCATCTTTATGTAGAGCAACAATTATTTTTTTCAGATCCTCAGAGAGTTCTTTGCCATGAGGTGCCATGTTGAACTTCCAGTGACCAGTATAAGAGAGTGAGAGCGATAACACCAAATTTAACCACTTGACGACCGCCTCACGCCGATGTACGTCGGCAAGGCGGCACGGGCAGGCAAAATCACGTACATGGTACGTGATTTGCCTTCCGCGGGTGGGGGGTCCGATCGGACCCCCCCCCCGCCGCCCGAGGCGGTCCCGTTTTGTCCCCCGGCGATCGGAGACGAGGGGGAGGCCATCCGTTCGTGGCCCCCCCTCGCGATCGCCGCCGGCCAATGGGAACACTCCTTTGCTGCTGTATGCTAAACAGCAGCAAAGGAAATGATGTCATCTCCCCTCGGGTCGGTAGTTTCCGTTCCGGCCCGAGGAGAGACGACATGTAAGTGACTGCACCAACACACACACACACAGTAGAACATGCCAGGCACACATTACACCCCGATCCCCCCCCCCCGATCGCCCCCCGATCCCCCCCCCGATCACCCCCCCCCCCTGTCACAAACTGACACCAGCAGTTTTATTTTATTTTTTTTTTTTTTTCTGATTACTGCTAGGTGTCAGTTTGTGACAGTTACTGTGTTAGCACAGTTACTGTTACCCCCCTGTAGGTCTAGGGTACCCCCCTAACCCCCCTAATAAAGTTTTAACCCCTTGATCACCCCCCGTCACCAGTGTCACTAAGCGATCATTTTTCTGATCGCTGTATTAGTGTCGCTGGTGACGCTAGTTAGTGAGGTAAATATTTAGGTTCGCCATCAGCGTTTTATAGCGTCAGGGACCCCCATATACTACCTAATAAATGTTTTAACCCCTTGATTGCCCCCTAGTTAACCCTTTCACCACTGATCACCGTATAACCGTTACGGTTGACGCTGGTTAGTTTGTTTATTTTTTATAGTGTCAGGGCACCCGCCGTTTATTACCGAATAAAGGTTTAGCCCCCTAATCGCCCGGCGGTGATATGCGTCGCCCCAGGCAGCGTCAGATTAGCGCCAGTACCGCTAACACCCACGCACGCAGCATGCGCCTCCCTTAGTGGTATAGTATCTGATCGGATCAATATCTGATCCGATCAGATCTATACTAGCGTCCCCAGCAGTTTAGGGTTCCCAAAAACGCAGTGTTAGCGGGATCAGCCCAGATACCTGCTAGCACCTGCGTTTTGCCCCTCCGCCCGGCCCAGCCCAGACCACCCAAGTGCAGTATCGATCGATCACTGTCACTTACAGAACACTAAACGCATAACTGCAGCGTTCGCAGAGTCAGGCCTGATCCCTGCGATCGCTAACAGTTTTTTTGGTAGCGTTTTGGGGAACTGGCAAGCGCCAGCGGCGTAGTACACCCCGGTCGTAGCCAAACCAGCACTGCAGTAACACTTGGTGACGTGGCGAGTCCCATAAGTGCAGTTCAAGCTGGTGAGGTGGCAAGCACAAGTAGTGTCCCGCTGACACCAAAAAGACAAACACAGGCCCGTCGTGCCCATAATGCCCTTCCTGCTGCATTTGCCAATCCTAATTGGGAACCCACCGCTTCTGCAGCGCCCGTACTTCCCCCATTCACATCCCCAACCAAATGCAGTCGGCTGCATGAGAGGCATTTTTATGTCCTCCCGAGTACCCCTACCCAGCGAACCCCCCAAAAAAGATGTTGTGTCTGCAGCTAGCGCAGATATAGGCGTGATACCCGCTATTATTGTCCCTCCTGTCCTGACAATCATGGTCTTTGCATTGGTGAATGTTTTGAACGCTACCATTCACTAGTTGAGTATTAGCGTAGGGTACAGCATTGCACAGACTAGGCACACTTTCACAGGGTCTCCCAAGATGCCATCGCATTTTGAGAGACCCGAACCTGGAACCGGTTACAGTTATAAAAGTTAGTTACAAAAAAAGTGTAAAAAAAAATAAATATATAAAATAAAAAAAAATAGTTGTCGTTTTATTGTTCTCTCTCTCTCTATTCTCTCTCTCTATTGTTCTGCTCTTTTTTTACTGTATTCTATTCTGCAATGTTTTATTGTTATTGTTATTGTTATTATGTTTTATCATGTTTGTTTTTCAGGTATGTAATTATTTATACTTTACTGTTTACTGTGCTTTATTGTTAACCATTGTTAACCATTTTTTTGTCTTCAGGTACGCCATTCACGACTTTGAGTGGTTATACCAGAATGATGCCTGCAGGTTTAGGTATCATCTTGGTATCATTCTTTTCAGCCAGCGGTCGGCTTTCATGTAAAAGCAATCCTAGCGGCTAATTAGCCTCTAGACTGCTTTTACAAGCCGTGGGAGGGAATGCCCCCCCCCCACCGTCTTTCGTGTTTTTCTCTGGCTCTCCTGTCTCAACAGGGAACCTGAGAATGCAGCCGGTGATTCAGCCAGCTGACCATAGAGCTGATCAGAGACCAGAGTGGCTCCAAACATCTCTATGGCCTAAGAAACCGGAAGCTACGAGCATTTCATGACTTAGATTTCGCCGGATATAAATAGCGCCATTGGGAAATTGGGGAAGCATTTTATCACACCGATCTTGGTGTGGTCAGATGCTTTGAGGGCAGAGGAGAGATCTAGGGTCTAATAGACCCCAATTTTTTCAAAAAAGAGTACCTGTCACTACCTATTGCTATCATAGGGGATATTTACATTCCCCGAGATAACAATAAAAATGATTAAAAAAAAAAATATGAAAGGAACAGTTTAAAAGTAAGATTAAAAAAGCAAAAAAATAATATAGAAAAAAAAAGCACCCCTGTCGCCCCCTGCTCTCGCGCTAAGGCGAACGCAAGCGGCGGTCTGTCGTCAAACGTAAACAGCAATTGCACCATGCATGTGAGGTATCACCGCGAAGGCCAGATCGAGTGCAGTAATTTTTCCAGTAGACCTCCTCTTTAAATCTAAAGTGGTAACCTGTAAAGGCTTTTAAAGGCTTTTAAACATGTATTTATTTTGTTGCCACTGCACGTTTGTGCGCAATTTTAAAGCATGTCATGTTTGGTATCCATGTACTCCGCCTAAGATCATCTTTTTTATTTCATCAAACATTTGGGCAATATAGTGTGTTTTAGTGCATTAAAATTTAAAAAAGTGTGTTTTTTCCCCAAAAAATGCGTTTGAAAAATCGCTGCGCAATTACTGTGTGAAAAAAAAAATGAAACACCCACCATTTTAATCTGTAGGGCATTTGCTTTAAAAAAATATATAATGTTTGGGGGTTCAAAGTAATTTTTTTGCAAAAAAAAATAACTTTTTCATGTAAACAATAAGTGTCAGAAAGGGCTTTGTCTTCAAGTGGTTAGAAGAGTGGGTGATGTGTGACATAAGCTTCTAAATGTTGTGCATAAAATGCCAGGACAGTTCAAAACCCCCCCAAATGACCCCATTTTGGAAAGTAGACACCCCAAGCTATTTGCTGAGAGTCATGTCGAGTCCATGGAATATTTTATATTGCGACACAAGTTGCGGGAAAGAGACAAATTTTTTTTTTTTTTTTTTTTTTGCACAAAGTTGTCACTAAATGATATATTGCTCAAACATGCCATGGAAATATGTGAAATGACACCCCAAAATACATTCTGCTGCTTCTCCTGAGTACGGGGATACCACATGTGTGAGACTTTTTGGGAGCCTAGCCGCGTACGGGACCCCGAAAACCAAGCACCGCCTTCAGGCTTTCTAAGGGCGTGAATTTTTGATTTCACTCTTCACTGCCTATCACAGTTTCGGAGGCCATGGAATGCCCAGGTGGCACAAAACCCCCCCAAATGACCCCATTTTGGAAAGTAGATACCCCAAGCTATTTGCTGAGAGGTATAGTGAGTATTTTGCAGACCTCACTTTTTGTCACAAAGTTTTGAAAATTGAAAAAAGAAAAAAAAAAATGTTTTTTCTTGTCTTTCTTCATTTTCAAAAACAAATGAGAGCTGCAAAATACTCACCATGCCTCTCAGCAAATAGCTTGGGGTGTCTACTTTCCAAAATGGGGACATTTGGGGGGGGGTTTGTGCCACCTGGGCATTCCATGGCCTCCGAACCTGTGATAGGCAGTAAAGAGTGAAATCAAAAATTTTCACCCTTAGAAATCCTGAAGGCAGTGATTGGTTTTCGGGGTCCCGTACGCGGCTAGGCTCCCAAAAAGTCCCACACATGTGGTATCCCCATACTCAGGAGAAGCAGCTAAATGTATTTTGGGGTGCAATTCCACATATGCCCATGGCCTGTGTGAGCAATATATCATTTAGTGACAACTTTATGAAAAAAAAAAAAAAGTGTCACTTTCCCGCAACTTGTGTCAAAATATAAAATATTCCATGGACTCAATATGCCTCTCAGCAAATAGCTTGGGGTGTCTACTTTCCAAAATGGGGTCATTTTGGGGGGTTTTGTGCCACCTGGGCATTCCATGGCCTCCGAAACTGTGATAGGCAGTGAAGAGTGAAATCAAAAATTTACACTCTTAGAAATCCTGAAGGCGGTGATTGGTTTTCGGGGCCCCGTACGCGGCTAGGCTCCAAAAAAGTCCCACACATGTGGTATCCCCATACTCAGGAGAAGCAGCTGAATGTATTTTGGGGTGCAATTCCACATAGGCCCATGGCCTGTGTGAGCAATATATCATTTAGTGACAACTTTTTGTAAATATTTTTTTTTTTTTGTCATTTTTCAATCACTTGGGACAAAAAAAATAAATATTCAATGGGTTCAACATGCCTCTCAGCAATTTCCTTGGGGTGTCTACTTTCCAAAATGGGGTCATTTGGGGGGGGGGGGTTTGTACTGCCCTGCCATTTTAGCACCTCAAGAAATGACATAGGCAGTCATAAACTAAAAGCTGTGTAAATTACAGAAAATGTACCCTAGTTTGTAGACGCTATAACTTTTGCGCAAACCAATAAATATACGCTTATTGACATTTTTTTTTACCAAAGACATGTGGCCGAATACATTTTGGCCTAAATGTATGACTAAAATTTAGTTTATTGGATTTTTTTTATAACAAAAAGTAGAAAATATCATTATTTTTTTTCAAAATTTTCGGTCTTTTTCCGTTTATAGCGCAAAAAATAAAAACCGCAGAGGTGATCAAATACCATCAAAAGAAAGCTCTATTTGTGGGAAGAAAAGGACGCAAATTTCGTTTGGGTACAGCATTGCATGACCGCGCAATTAGCAGTTAAAGCGACGCAGTGCCAAATTGGAAAAAGACCTCTGGTCCTTAGGCAGCATAATGGTCCGGGGCTCAAGTGGTTAACACACCTGCTCCCCATTCACACCTGACATCTTGTAACACCTTGTCACACGACACCGGGGGAGGGAAAATGGCTAATTGGGCCCAATTTGGAAATTTTCACTTAGGGGTGTACTCACTTTTGTTGCCAGTGGTTTAGACATTAACCACTTCAATACAGGGCACTTTCACCCCCTTCCTGCCCAGGCCAATTTTCAGCTTTTATCACTGTCACACTTTGAATGAGAATTGCGCGGTCATGCAATACTGTACCCAAATGAATTTTGCCATTTTTTTTTTTGCACACAAATAGAGCGTTCTTTTGGTATTTGATCATCTCTGTGGTTTTTACTTATTGCGCTATAAACAAGAAAAGAACGACAATTTTGAAAAAAAACCTATATTTTTAACTTTTTGCTATAATAAATCTCCCAAATTTATTTAAAAAAAAAACGATTTTTTTCCTCAGTTTAGGCTGATATGTATTCTTCTACATATTTTTGGTAAAAAAATCACAATAAGCGTATATTGTATGGTTTGAGAAAAAGTTATAGCACCTACAAAATAGATGATTGATTTATGGCATTTTTATTATTATTTTTTTTTAATAGTAATGGCGGAGATCTGTGATTTTTATCCTTACTGCGACCTTGCGGTGGACAGATCGGACACTTTTGACACTTTTTTGAAACCATTGACATTTATACAGCGATCAGTGCTATAAATAGTCACTGGATACTGTATAAATGTCACTGGCTGGGAAGGGGTTAACACTAGGGGGCAATCAAGGGGTTAGCTCTGTTCCCTCAGCGTGTTCTAACTGTGAAGGGGATGGGACTGACTAGGGGAGGAGACCGATCGGTGTTTCTATATACTAGAAACACACGATCTGTCTCCTCTCCCCTGCCCAGGCACCCCCTAAGCGCACACCTGTGCACTGCTATGCCACTGGTAGTGGATCATTTTTCAAGAGGACAGTAAGCATTACTGCCTGTCTGAAAGAAGAAGCCTCAGATGGACTTGTCATTGGTAAGCTTGATCACTTAGCTCTGCTGATTAATTTGCCATTGTGAGTATTATGATGGTTACTCACTCTTGGGCTGTGTATTTTGGTGTACGGACCACTACATCAGCAGCGCATTGCACCACGACTACTATATGCAGCAAGGTGTGGAAAGGTAGCCAGGATACATGAAACTAGTTCACTTTTGTATTTTTCAGGAAAAGATGTATTTACTCTTTAAAGTTGTTGAAGGGGGCCCACTTTAAAGCGGAAATTTACCCATAACAACATAATATTCTTTAGCCAGGAACATACATTCTGCATTATTAATTATGCTACCAAAATGAGTGTGTGCTGTAAATTGCCTCCAGCATTGTTCCCGTTTCTTCTCGCTGGAAGCTGTCATTTTGCTGAAGCCCAGAGCCCCTGAGCAGCAGTAAATCATAAAGCTGAACTAAACTCATCAGTTTAAAAAAAACAGTTACATTCCTGGAATGCCTCTGTTGCGAACTGTCACATTTGCTTGTGTCCTAAACCAGACTGTCAGTTGCAGAAGCGGCTTCTTTGGCTGTAAAGGATAGGAGGGTTTAATTACGCTTTAAGGCTGTCAGCAGATTGACCTCTACAAACTTAGCAGTGCCTAAAAATGGAGAGCAACTGAGCATGTGCAGAGCAGAGTGAGACAATGTATTACTGGATTTTATACAGTATAGATACTTATTTTTAATGTTTTAAATCTTTTACAGCTATGCCTGCAAAAGGGGCCAACCTGAAGGGATCTATCAGGACTTAATTTTCTGAATAAATTTCCACTTTAACTGCTAAGTTTAAACACAGCAACAACAGTTGTCATTGTTTCCCAGTCTGAAGTGACTACATCAGCCATTCTCAACCAGGGTTCCGTGGAACCCTGGGGTTCCTCCAGAGCTTGCTAAGGGTTCCTTAAGCTGTGGCTGATGAACCACCTATTTGATGGTGCCTAAAGAGTTGAAGGTTCAGCACCACTTGGCAAAGCCAGCAGCATGACACCAAATATCGTTTTAGCTGTCTTTAAGGGTGGCATTCTGAGCACCACTTTAAGGGGGAGGGAACATTGTATATACAGCTATTATGAGGGGGGGGGTAACACTTACCAGGTGAGGCAGTCATCTTGTGAGATTGCGTTGGCCGGGAATCGAACCCGGGTCAGCTGCTTGGAAAGCAGCTATGCTTACCACTGCACCACCAACGCGAGGTAGCATGTCTTTAGGGTGTGGGAGGAAACCGGAGTACCCGGAGGAAACCCACGCAAACACAGGGAGAACATGCAGACTCCATGCAGACAGTGTCCTGGTCAGGATATGATCCAAACACCCCAGTACTGCAAGGCAGAAGTGCTAACTACTAAGCCTCTGTGCTGCCCAATCTTAAAGTAGAACTTCACCTATAAAGGGAAGTTCCTCTTTTCATCCTCTTCCTCATTCGGCTTTAAATTTCCTAAAGGAACTGGAGATAAAGGTCCATATTGTAGTGTTATGAATCTTTCATATTCTGTCCTGTAGGGATGGACTCTGAATGGTTCTCATTCCATCCACCCTACCCATTGAGCCGTCCATATTTCCCCTTGGGTTATGATATACTTAAGGCGGAGGGTCACACCTCCAGTGTCACATTTGGCACCTTTCAGGGGGGAGGGGGGTGAAGATTCCTTTATAATACAGGTATTTGCACCCCCCCCCACTGTCTGCTGGTAAACACATGGGTCCCAGAGACAGCAGGGACCATCCTGAGTGCGCAGCGCGACTCGCGCATGCGCAGTAGGGAACCGGGAAGCAAGGCTTCACTTCCTGATTCCCTTACCGAAGATGGCGGCGAAGAGCCGAGCGACAGATTGGCTTCGGGTGCCGACATCGCGGGTGCCCTGGACAGGTAAGTGTCCATATTTTAAAAGTCAGCAGCTGCAGTATTTGTAGCTTCTGACTTTTAAAAAAATATTTTGGCGGAACTCCGCTTTAAGTGACCTAGAGATGCAGATCCATTTTGTAGAGTAACCTAGAGCTGCAGATCCTTTTTGTAGAGTGACCTAGAGCTACAGAGTCCTTCAGCTGTTGTAGGCCTCAGTGGTCACTTCTCCAATATTGGTGATGTCCTTCGTGTGGAATGGGACAAATACATGTCCTCTGGTCTGTATAGTGTCTCTACTCCATGGATAAGCTCTGTCTTTTATAAGAGGACATGAGCTAGCCATGGGTGTAACCTGAAATGTAGACAGGCAGGGACAGGACAACTCACTTGAATGTGGAAGCCTGGCTCTTCATAGATGGTAGAGAGTCCATTCCCAGTATGGTGAATTGGGCAACAAGGATGCCCTGATAGTCCATCATCATTGTCTATGATTGTCTGTCTGTGGAGCTGCTACCACTAGTAGCTCCACCTACTGTGCCCAGGTCTGCTGGCCGGCCTCTGCTGTTTTTATGGGCATCTGAATGGTGACCACTTGAATGGGGCACCAGCTCTACTTCTTTGACGCTCACCTAAAAGGTATTTCCACTTTTGCAGCCATATTGGGATAATCCCTACTTTTATATCTGTTACATGTTCTCATTCACAGAATAAAACTTAATAAAAATTGTAAAGTTTGCTGCTCACCTTTTAAAGAGGGAATCACGTGTGAAAAATGACAAACAAAACATGGCTCCTACAGATCTGATACCAGAACCCCAGCCGAGCATGCAGCCTGGCAGGTCAGGAAAGGGGGGGGATGAGCGTGCACCCCCTCCACTCCTGAGCCATACCAGGCCACGTGCCCTCAACATGGGAAGTGGACCTTGAAAAGGGGGACCCCCCTCCCCCCTGACAAGGCACCTCTTTTTTTTGAGGTCATGTGGCCTGGTATGGGCGAGGAGAGGAGGGCGCGGCGTATGCTCACCCCCCTCCCCCCCTTTCCTGGCCTGTCAGGATGTGTGCTTAGGAGGGGGTCTGGATTTTGGGAGGCCATCCTTTTTTTTTTTTTCCATGGGGTTCCGGCTTTAATTGTGATCAGTAATTTTTACAATGTTCTTAAAGTTATGCTATGTGAATGGGAACAAGTAAAAAATATAAAGTAGGTGTAAAAAATGTGGCTGAAAAATTGGAAGGTGATCTCAGTAGAAGCGTTGGTGCAGAGATCTGTCTTGGTACAGTCGTACCTGGTCTCTGGGAGGGCTGATTACCATTTCCTCAAGATAGCTGAAATGGCAGATGCCAAAAGGTCATGGATGTTTCTTCGAGCCGCACCTGGTCCCTGGGAGGGCTGATGGGAAGATCCTCTGTTTATTGAAGTGGCAGCTGCCACCGGTGTGGGGACCTGTGTCGGTACAGCTGTACCTGGTCCTTGGGAGGGTTGATGGGAAGACCATCTGTTTACTGGATAGGCAGGCGCCCACCAGTGTGGGGACCTGTGTTGGTACAGAGGTACTGGGTTCCTGGGAGGGCTGATGGGAAGACTCTTCTGTTGCTGGAGTGGCAGCTGGAGTGGCAGCCGCCACCAGTGTAGGAACCTGTATTGGTACAGCCGTGCCTGGTCCCTGGGAGGGTTCCTTAGACTTTTTGTTGAGTCTTCTTGATTCAGAAGCTGCAGAAAGGGAAATAGAGGGCTGATGGGGATCCCCTCTGGTTACTGGAGTGGCAGCCGCCACCAGTGTAGGAACCTGTGTTGGTAAAGCCGTACCTGGTCCCTGGGAGGGTTCCTCAGACTTTCCACTGAGTCTTCTAACACTATCCCCACACACAAAACTTGAACTATGCAGAAGAGGCACTCTTGTTGGTAAAGATAGCTGGTGGTATTGCTCTCTTGAAGAAAGGAGCTGATGAGAATCTTTCAAGAGAGTGATGACGTAGTTGACTCCGGTGATGATGGCTTGACTTGAAGATCTTCTCCCTCCATGTTCACTAGCAAATCATCTTCTGATCCCTCCTCCTCATCTCCTAGTTTAAAATTTCTTCCAACGTTTTGGCCATCTTCATTCCCAAAAAAGCTGCACCCCTCCTATTTAGGTGCAATCCATCAATGCTATAAAGATGGTAACCGACTGAAAAGTCAGCCCAGTTCGCCATGAAGCCAAACCCCTCCTCCCTGCAATAGTTCCTCAGCCACTTGTTAAGGTCCCTAAGCTCCTGCTGCCTCTCTGGTGTGGCTCGAGGTACAGGCAGTATTTCTGAAAATACTGCCTTGGAGGTCCTTTTCTTCAATATAGTCCCTAAGTCCCTGAAATCCTTTTTTAGGGCGCCCCATCTTCCTCTAACTTTGTTGTTGGTTCCAATATGTATCATGACAGCTGGGTTTTCCCCAGCCCCATCCAACAATTTGTCCATCCGATGTGCAATGTCCCGAACACAAGCACCCGGTAAACAGCATACTGTTCGGTAACAATAGTCTTTGTGACAGATTTCCCTCTCTGTCCCTCTAATTATTGAGTCCCCTACCACCAGTATCTTCCTGTTCTTTGCTGTAACTTTGCGCTCATTTTCACTGGAGTAGATGTTCCCAATGTTCCTCTGGCATTTTGGTGGAGTCTCACATTCTGGTGGGTTCTCAATATGAGCTTCATATTCTGGTGGAGCATCAAGCTGAATTTCTTCCAGCTTTTTGGTCACCTTCTCTCCCAATAGAGCGGCACCCTGCTCATTTAAGTGCAGTCCGTCCCTGCTATAGAGCTGGTAATTTACCGAAAAGTCAGTCCAGTTCTCCATGAACCCAAACCCCTCCTCCCTGCACCAGTTCCTCAGCCATTTGTTAAGTACCATAAGCTCCTGCTGCCTCTCTGGTGTGGCTCGAGGTACAGGCAGTATTTCTGAAAATATTGCCTTGGGGGACCTTTTCTTCAATATAGCCCCTAAGTCCCTGAAATCATTTTGTAGGGCGCTCCATCTTTCTCGAACTTTGTCATTGGTACCGATATATACCATGACAGCTGGGTCCACTCCGGCCCCATCCAACAATCTGTCCATGCAATCTACAATGTTCCGAACCCGAGCGCCCGGTAAACAACATACTGTTCGGCGATACCGGTCTTTGTGACAGATCGCCCTCTGTATCCTTCCAATAACTGAATCCCCTACCACTAATATATTCCTATCTTTTCTTGTAACCTTGCCCCCATCTTCACTGGAGACATTCCCCTGGAATTTTGGTGGAGTATCAACGTGATTGTTGCATGCTGGTGCATTCTCCGTGTGGAAGTCGCACTCTGGTGGAGTGGCCATGTCACGGTCGCACTCTGGTGGAGTGGCCATGTCACGGTCGCACTCTGGTGGCGTGGCCATGTCATGGTCGCACTCTGGTGGTGTGGCCATGTCTAGGTTGCACTCTGGTGGCGTGGCCATGTCTAGGTCACACTCTGGTGGAGTGGCCATGTCACGGTCACACTCTGGTGGAGTGGCCATGTCACAGTCGCACTCTGGTGGAGTGGCCATGTCACGGTCACACTCTGGTGGAGTGGCCATGTCGAGGTCGCACTCTAGTGGAGTGGCCATGTCGAGGTCGCACTCTGGTGGAGTGGCCATGTCACGGTCACACTCTGGTGGAGTGGCCATGTCACGGTCACACTCTGGTGGAGTGGCCATGTCACGGTCACACTCTGGTGGAGTGGCCATGTCGAGGTCGCACTCTGGTGGAGTGGCCATGTCGAGGTCGCACTCTGGTGGAGTGGCCATGTCGAGGTCGCACTCTGGTGGAGTGGCCATGTCGAGGTCGCACTCTGGTAGAGTGGCCATGTCGAGGTCGCACTCTGGTGGAGTGGCCATGTCGAGGTCGCACTCTGGTGGAGTGGCCATGTCTATGTAGCACTCTGGTGGAGTGGCCATGTCACGGTCGCACTCTGGTGGAGTCTCAATTTGAATGTCACTTTTTGGCGGCGTCCCACTGTGATGATCGACAGGCCTGCCGTGTGAGCCTTGTCTGCAGTAAATACTGCAAACATCTTAAAGAAAAAAAAAAAAAAAAGAGAGGAATTCAGATTTAGCACCTTCAACTACATTTCATATATTTTTCTTTGTACAACATCAAATTATAGAGAGAAAAGTTCAAAACTCTTGTGCCAGAGACAATGAATAAACTCGACATGACAGGGACACAAGGATGACTCTTGTTGGCCTTTGTATAAAAATGCTTGTTGCCTGCCACTAATCCCGACCCACTGGCTGGCAATAATTGCATGAAAAATGTGTCCTTATTTAACCCCTTCCCGCCGAGCGTACGCAGATGTGCGTACTCGGCTTTCGGGTGTTATACCGGGATGATGTCCACAGCTGCAGGCATCATCCCAGGTACTGTTTTTTAGAGCCGGCGATCTGCTATTCAGGTATAACAACCGATGCGGCTAAAAGCCGCTCGGCTGTTATACCGGAGGAGCAGGAAGGGACGTCCCCCCTCCCACTGCTCTTACCGGGCCTCCCGTTCCATCGGGGGGCCCGATTACCAATCCGCCGCCTCCAGCGGCTAGTGACAGTCTGGAATGAAGCCGTGAGCAGCTTCGTTCCAGCCTCCTAATTGTAAACACGGAAGCGACGTCATGACGTCACTTCCCGTTTACTCGGCTGCCAATGGCGCCGGTTTTAAAAAAGATATAAAGTATTCAGAATCGCCGAAAACGGCGATCTGAATACTTTGAAGTCCAAAGGAGGGATCGGGGGTCTTTTTAGAGTACCTGTCACCACCTATTACTGTCACAAGGGATGTTTACATTCCTTGTGACAGCAATTAAGGTGATCAGAATTAATTTTTTTTTTAAAACACAATTTATTAATATAAAAATAAATAAGAAATTTTTTTTTTTTTTTAAAGCAACCCCATCCCCGCGAGCTCAGGCAGCAAAGAAAACGCATACGGAAGTCTCGTCCGCATATGTAAACGGTGTTCAAAGCACACATGTGAGGTATCACCGCGATCGTCAGAGCAAGAGCAATAATTCTTGTACTAGACCTCCTCTGTAACTGTAACCTGGTAACCGTAAAAAAAATTTAAAGTGTCACCTATGGAGATTTTTAGGTACCGTAGTTTGTCGCCATTCCACAAGTGCATGCAATTATAATGCGTGACATGTTTGGTATCTATTTACTGAACGCAACATCATCTTTCACATTATACAAAAAAATTGGGCTAACTTTTCTGTTTGTTTTTTTTTTTTAATTCATGAAAGTGTCCCTTTTCCCAAAAAATTGCGTTTAAAACACCGCTGCATAAATACCGTGTGATATAAAATATTGCAACAATCGCCATTTTATTCTCTAGATTCTCTGCTAAAAAATATATATAATGTTTGGGGGCTGTTAGTAATTTTCTAGCAAAAAATACGGATTTTATCTTGTAAACACCAAATGTCAAAAATAGGCTTAGTCATGAAAGGGTTAAGGTTAAGTATAGAAAGGGAGAAAAAAAATGCACTGGACTGCATCAAAAACACATCAAAAACATGCATGCAGAAAAGCACCTGGAACTCATCCGGACTGCGTTTCTATGGTGTGAACCGGCCCCTAATGTACACGGGATGTTTGAAAACCTTGACAGATAGTAACCGACATTTAAAAAAATGTCCCTTTTGCCGCGCAAACACCTGTAAACGAATCGCAGCTAAACACAAGTTACCGCAATTACAAGCTGTTACAGGCATTTGGCGTTTCAAATAGCTCTGAACATCGCATTTTTTTTTGCTTTCTAAAAAATGCTTCAAAACTCAACTGTTTAGAAAGGACTATAAATGCCCCCCCCCCCCCCCCCCTCTTGTACATGTACTGATAAGATAATAGAGCAGAGTTCAGGGGCAGCTGAAAAAAACGCCCAACTGATCCTAAACGTCCGTTTTCCAGCAGCAGTGTACATGAAGACAGTCGTTTTTTTTTTTTTTTGAAATTTGAAATTTGTCAGTTAGAAGCAATCCCAGGTTATGTGACAGAACTCTTCTGTATAACTACTGTAATAAAACTAAATATAGAATACTGGGATAATTATTAATTAGCAGAATGATGATGGGAATAATTACTTTGATTTTGCATTTATAATTAAAACTGGTGATGGGACACAAGTGTTTGTCAGTTACATCAGGCAGCCAATGAGATCTAGGCATTCCTCCCACACACCTGATTCATGTCTCCTGCTGCCCAACTGCCAGTTGAAGGAGTGAGCTGAGATTATATGTGAATAATAACAATGTATCCAGTATAGAATTCTCTCCATTTTATTACATTATAATTGAATGAAATCCTACATACCTTCTGCGTGTCTCTGTCTGGGTTTTAGGTGAATGCAGACAGTGTTTAGAACTGCCCTGAACCCCCGCCTGATAGCCTTACACACCCCCCTACGAGGGGCTTTGGGCTGTTCGGGGGGCTGATTTTCCACTGTTAAGGTTGCAACCATTTTCGATTGCATAATTGGGTCTCCTTTAATGATAAACAGAAGATCCACTGACTTTATCGCACTTCTCTCGCTATGAAAACGCGCTATTATAAAATAATAAGCAACGTGTCTCAGAGCAACAGAACTCACGTCCTCTCAACACAAGAGAAATTCTGTGAGTGAGCCCAGCTGCTGCCAGAGCTCCTTATATCAGGACTCTCCCACTGTGACATCATCAAGTGGGATGACCATATATGGGCATGTCACATGACCTTTTTTTTTTTCTAACTGACAAAGAATTCAAATTTGTAAACACGTTAACCCTTCGCTGCCCAGGACAATTTTGACATTTCTCACACACTTGTTAAAATGAACATGTTTTTTAGCTAGAAAAATGGCGTTTAATAGCCAAACATGGTATATTTTCTGAAAGCAGCGACCCTGGAGAATTAAATGGTGGTTGTTGCCATATTTTATGTCACACAATATTCAAACAGCTGTTTATTAAGTGCAAATTTGGAAAAAATACACTTGAATGCATTTTAGTGCACACAAACACTGTGTAATACCTATTTTATTTTTATAAAATATAAAACATGAGGGTAAGATGAATAAATAGATGCCCAAAAAGTCAAGATTTAATTATTTTTTTTATTTTTTTCCAACTGACAAAAAAATTCAAATATGAATATGGTCATATCACATGACTTTTTTTTTTTTTTTTTCTAACTGACAAAAAAATTTCAAATTTGTAAACATGTTAACCCTTCACTGCCAGGGACAATTTTGACATTTCTCACACACTTGTTAAAATAATCATGTTTTTTAGCAAAAAAAAGGGTTATAATACCCAAACATGATATATTTTCTGAAAATAGAGATTTGGAGATTTAAATGGTGGTTGTTGCCATATTTTATATCACACGATATTTGCGCAGCTGTTTATTAAATAAGCAAATTTTCAGGGAAAAATACACTTAAATGCATTTTAGTGCACACAAGCACCATATAATACCTTTTTTTTTTTTTTAAATATAAAAAATTAGGTTACGATGAGTAATTAGATACCCAATAAGTCAAGATTGAATAATTGTGCACGTCTGAGAAACAATTTATTTTTATTTTATTTCATTTAACCACTTCAATATCAGGCACTTATACACCTTCCCGCCCAGACCAATTTTCAGCTTTCAGCACTCTCACACTTTGAATGACAATTACTCAGTCATGCTACACTGTATCCAAACAAAATGTTTATCATTTTCTTCTCACAAATAGAGCTTACTTTTGGTGGTATTTAATCACCACTGGGTTTTTCATTTTTTGTGATATAAGCAAAAAAACTGCGAAAATTCTGAAAAAAACGTACTTTTTTTTAGTTTCTATTGTAAAATTTTGCAAACAAGTAATTTTTCTTCATAAATGTATGCCAAAATTTATACTGCTACATATCTTTGGTAAAAATAATCCAAATTAATGTATATTATTTGGTCTTTGTGAAAGTTATAGAGTCTACAAACTATGGTGCCAATCACTGAAAATTGTTCACACCTGATGTACTATCTCACCTGAAGGCCTATCTCATTTCTTGAGACACTAACAAGCCAGGAAAGTACAAATACCCCCCAAATGACCCCTTTTTGGAAAGTAGACCGTCCAATGTATTTACTAAGAGGCATGGTGAGTTTTTTGAAGCTATAATTTTTTCCCACAATTCTTGGGAAAATTAAGATTTTTTTTTTTTTTTTTTTACACAAACTGGTCATATTAACAGGTTATTTCTCTCACACAGCATATGCATAATTGCAACTACACCCCAAAATACATTCTGCTACTCCTCCCGAGTATAGCGATACCACATGTGTGAGACTTTTACACAGCCTGGCCACATAGGAGACATTCTTCCTATTGACCACCAATATAAGGGGCATTGTTCCTATTGAGTCCTGATGAATTGGTTTTAGTAAGGGTTCCTCGAGAAATGAAAATTATTTTTGGGGTTCTTCTAGGGTTAAAATGTTGAGAAAGCCTGGACTACATAATTGAAATTAGGCCGAAAAAATCCTTTTATACTGAAACAGCTGGATGATAATCTGCCATGGACAGTTCCACTCCAAGAGATCTATTTTGCCTGAAATTAAAGAGAAAAACTACAAAAATCGCCTCAAAAATGCAGCGTCCATGATCACCTTGATTGTCTCTTTCCAGTGCTTTCCTTGTAGTGGAAATGTCTGTGACGGGGTCACACAGGCAGCTCAGGCATGCGTCTCCACATGGAAAGAAAAGCACATCTTTGTAAACGTTTTCTTTGTTCTTCAATTTTTGCTTTTCAGAGACCAGCAGAGAAATATTGAATCTGGAGAAGCAGATTACAGTGGCAAAGACAGAGAGGGATTATTGGCTGGAATATAAGAATGTGGGGAGCCCAGAGCATGCCAAACAGATTCATCTCCTGCAAGAGGAAATCAAGCATATGTCACAGAACTTCACAGAGATAAATGGTCAGTCCTATATCAGTTCCAGTAAAAAAAATTGTTTAATAATCGCCTCTCCTGCAACCCACACCACTGATTTGCTCCAGCAGTGAGGAGAACAATCTTCTGAGTCTAAAACCTCCAGAAGTGTCAGACTCCTGGCCTGCAAGTGCTTTGAGGTTCCTTCCACCAGCCCCTGCGTCACAACTGTATCTTGTAAAATAATGGTTCTCAACCACCGGGTCACACCCTCCCTTCTCCCGGGCCTCTAACCAGCTGCAGATCCCCTAAACTCGCACAGCGCTTTACAGCTTCCATGGTGCCACCTAACTTCTAATAGTGTCCTAGCCAGGGCCGTTTTTAAGGCAGGGCAAAAGGGGCAGCTGCCCTGGGCCCTGTCATTGTTGTGGGGCCAAAAGCAGCTGCCTCATACTTGCCAACTATTCTGGTTTAAATTCCCTTGTCCCTTGAGGTTTTAGTCCTGTGCCGTGTCCCAATATCTCAGTGTGAAGTGCTGCTACTAATGCTGCCCAGCTCTGCCCTATTGTTGTGTAAAGATGACTCACCTGCAGACCCTGTGTTTACATGTGTAATTACCAGCATTCATATGTAAATAGCAACGGAATTCATATGTAAATAGAGGCGGCCGGCGGCATTGATATGTATATCATGCCCCCCTGAGGTCATATCCACTATAATCTCTAGCAACCAATCAACAAGCAGAAATCATGTGCTGTAACCTCTAGCAACTAATCAGTGAGCCGTAATGTGTGCTGTAACCTCTAGCAACCAGTCAGTGAGCGGTAATGATAAACTGTAACCTCTGGCAACCAATTGCAATAGCTGCCTGATCTGATTCAGTAAACTGATTTTGAGTCTAGCTGCTATTTATTGTATGTCTCAGAGCAGGTGGAGAGCGAAACTGCATGGGGGGGGGCCCCAAGAAAAGTTTTGCCCAGGGTCCAATCAATATTAAAGACGGCCCTGGTCCTAGCTTTCACCTTAACCTCCCACACTTCCCTCAGGCCCCCTGAGAGCCCTCATCCCCCAAAGTTTACCAGGCCCTGGTCTCAATAAGGCTGGGAACCAATGTTGTAGAAGATGGTGGAGGAAACCTCAGTGCACTGCGGACATAAATCTGAAAATTCTTTCATGGGCGTCTTCTTCTCAATGCAGGAGAGGTGAGTATTAAACTGTATCTCTAGACAAATGTAGTTACATAGTTGTTAAGGTTGAATAATGAAACCAGCCCATCCAGTTCAACTTATGGTGTGTGTGTGTGTGTGAGTTTATATTATATAATATTAAATCACATATCCCTGTATTTTGCGATCGTTAAGATGCCCAACTAAAAGTTTTATGAAACTAGCAACACTCCCTGCTGATACCACTGCTTGTGGAAGGGAGTTCCAAATTCTCACCGCTCTGACAGTAAAGAACCCTCTATGCAGTTTAAGGTTAAACCAATTCTCCTCCAGTTTCAGTAAATGACCGCATGTCTTTTTAAACTCCCTCTCACTGAAGAGATTTTTTCCCTATGCTAGGGTCACCATTAAGGTACAGTATTTGTATATTGCTATCATATCTCCTCTCAAGTGTCTTCTCCAGAGAGAATAAGTTTAATGCTTCTAGTCTTTCCCCATAACTGAGGTCCTCCAGTCCCTTTATCAGCCTTGTTGCCCTTCTCTGGACTCTCTCCAGTTCAGAATTGGACACAATACTCAAGATGCAGCCCGGACCAGAGTCTTGTAGAGCGGGATAATTATCGTTTTATCTCTGGAGTAAATCCCCTTTTTAATGCATGCTTGAAGTAGCTTGGCATTGCATAGCATTGCCGAGCCTGTCATCTACTAGGACCCCCAGATCTTTTTCCATCCTAGATTCAGTGGCGTCTCCAGCTTTCATATTTAGGGGGGGCACATGGGGGGACAGGGACAAAAATAGGGGAATATAAAACGCAAATATATATATATATATATATAAAATATAGATAGATAGATAGATAGATAGATAGATAGATAGATAGATAGATATATAGATATATCTATCTATCCTGGGGCCCTTTACCCCTTTACTACGATCCCACAATGGCCCTTTCACATGTTCTGCAGTGAGCTCCCTTCCTACTGTATTGGGGCCCCCCAGGGTGACAGAGAACAAGAGATATATGTCACCAGCATACCAAGAAAATATAAGGGTCCAAAGCAGTGGGAGAACTATCAGGGTTGCAAAGGCTGTCTTGCCACCAGGCCCTGGTGTTCTGCCACTGTGGGGTTCCCCAGCCTCCACTTGCTGTCCTGCCCCTGCCCTCAGTCTGTTTTTTCAGTAACTGAGAGTCCTGGTGGAGTCCTTCCTGCAACTGGCTCTTCTCCCTGCCAATGAGGATGCAGGGGAAGGAGCAGATCGGGCGGCCGTGGTTGTGTGAGCGCTCGCATTATGCAGTGTCAGCGAGCAGAGGGAGGGGGGAGGAATCACCCACTGGGGACGTTCTCCCTCTCAATAGAGACTGTGTTACCCCAGCAGTGGCCCGAGTAAGATGCAGCACATCCAATATGAATACAAACAAAAAGAAATTGCCTTTTTGTAAAAAAAAAAAAAAATTTTTTTTTTGGGGGGGCACATGGTGGGGCCCAGCATAATGTTGGGGGGGTCAGGGCCCCCTCTGCCCCCCCCTAGGGTCGCCATTGCCTAGATTCCCCCAGAGGTTCTCCCCTAGCTAATAATTAGCATTTGTATTTTTAGCAACCAAATGCTTTACTTTACATTTTTCAACATTAAACCTCATTTGCCCAACCCATTATTTTATTGAGGTCCTCCTGTAAGGTTTCCACATCTTGTTGTGAAGTTATCGCCTTAGTTTAGCTTTGTATCCTCAGAAAACACTGAGATTGAGCTTTTTATACCAACCTCTATATTATTTATGAATACATTTTAACAGAATTGGTCCCACGACAGATCCTTCGAGGACCCCACTTACCACACCAGACCATTCTAAATACTTTCTATTTATCACCACCCCTTGGACACGCCCCTGTAACCAATTTTTCTATCAAGGGACACACTCAATGGTCCATGTTGACAGACCTTAGTTTGTAAAAGTAAACGTTTGTGGGGAACTGTATCAAATGCCTTTGCAAAATCCAGATATACCACGTCCACTGGTCTTCCTTTATCTAGATGGCAGCTCACTTCTTTAATTTTTTAATTTGGACATAGTGGGGAACAGTTAGACCTTCTGTGAACGATTTATTGCTTTCTATGTCCCCACTGAGGAGATTTACCCCTCTATTTGTACTGGTGACCATCGTCAATGACGCATAAAGTCCCCAGAACAAGAGGTAGGGGAATATCTTATATTGGGGACACTTGTTCAAGGGACAACTGTCCAAGAAGGGAATTTCCCTAATTTTGGGAGATTTCCACTAACTTTGTGTTGGGTCTCTGATACAGGAAGTGAAGAGAAGTTTCACCAATCACATGCAGATATTTAAAAAAATAACATGGTAGTGGTTTTACCCTTCCCGATGCTATCCAATACGGAAAAAAAAAAACATTTTGGCTATCCATATACACTGATCAGTCATAACTTTATGACCACTGACAGGTTTAGTGAATTAAATTGATTATCTCATTATGAGGACATCTGAAAATTGGTGGGATATAGAAGTAAACATGTTTTCCCTGAAGATGATATGTTGGAAGCAGAAAAAATGGGCATCCTAGTTTGTGGTGTATGAGTCTGCATAGTCGCAGACCAGAAAAGTTGCCCATTTCGGCCCACGTCCACAGCGAAAAGCGCTTACAATGGGCACGTGAGCATCAGAACTGGACCAAGTCACAATGGAAGAAGGTGGTCTGGTCTGATGAATCACGTTCTAACCTGGCAAACAGATGGCACAGGATGCAGTATGGGAAGAAGGCAAGCTGGCAGAGGCCGTGTGATACTTTGGGCAAGGTTCTCCTGGGAAACCTTGGGTCCTGCTATTCACGTAGATGTTACTTCAAAACTTACCACCTACCTAAACATTGTTGGTGACCAAGTACCAAGTTGGTGACCAAGTACACCCCTTCTTGGAAACGGTATTCCCTGATGGCAGTGGCCCCTTTCAGCAGGATAATGCGCCCTGCCTTACTGCAAAAATGGTTGAGGAATTGTTTGAGGAACACAGTTGACTTGAATTCTGAACAGCTCAATCCAATCGAGCACTTGTGGGATGTGCTGGAAAACAAGTCTGATCTATGGAGGCCCCATCTCACAATTTACAGGACTTATAAGATCTGCTACTGATGGCTTGGTGCCAGATACCACAGTATACCTTTAGAGGTCTAGTGGCTTCCATGCCTCGATGGGTCAGAACTGTTTGGCAGCAAAAAGGGGAGCTACTCAATATTATGTGAGGGTCATAAAGTTATGGCCAACCAGTGTACTTTAAACACCTTTGTTTTTTAAAGTTTTTACTTTAACACTTTGAGAGCAGCAATAGATTGTACACGTATCCTCACTCAAGCTACTCAAACAGCACTGATGCATAGTAGCCAATAGTTTCTAATCATATCATTAAATTCATCTGAATAGTCAGAGATGTATTCTGGTTGGCAGGGCTTTTTCTTAGAGAATTTGTGCATATACTCACACACCTCACTTAACCCATCCTTTAAGAGAGTGGCGTGCGCCGCTTCAAATGGTAGGTGTTGCCAAGGCTTAAACCTGCATATTGCACAGGGCGCATAGTCCAGGAGTAATGCACAGACTGCAGGCCACAGCAGTGTGTATGGTGAACCCCCGCGACATACAGGGATATACAAGGTAATACTGACATATAATCACACACATAGGACGGACTTGTGTCTTTTTTCAACCTTACCTACTATGTGTAGGGAATAGTGCTCAGGAGTGCATATCACATAGGGCACATAGCTCAGGAGTGCATATCCCACAGGGCACAGAGCTCACGATTGCATATCCCACAGGCCACAGGACTCAGGAGTGGGTAACACCTAGGCCAGTATACAACAAACCAAATTACCTGGAGGGAATCAAGTAATATATGCAGGGCCGCTGACAAGGGGGTAGCACTGGCCCTCCTGTATGGAGCCCAAGCCCCATCAGTTCGACAGGGGGGCCCAGGCGGCTTTATGGTGCAGGCAGTTCCCCCTCCCTGCAGTACAGCTGGCTTCTCCTCCTCTCCCTCCTGCAGACTGTCAGCTGTTGCAGGGGGAGTGGTTTCAGGTAATGTCTGCTGCTCCAATCACCCTCTCTCCTGTCCAGAATCATCTGCAGCTTTGATACCCCTGTGCCCCCCCCTCCTCCCCTTGTGTTTACTGTGTTTCAGTTTATGAATGAACAGGGAGCCTCTATATAGTGTGATTCATGTTCATTCATTCTATTGAGAGAAATGATTGGGGATTTGTGTCCTCTATCACTTTCTGTGTCACAAAAGTCAGAAATCAGGGATCTGTATAGACCCCTGTTTTTTTTTTTTTTTTTTTTTGTTTACAAACTTTTATTGAGTGTAAAAACATTGGTACAAAAAAGTTGTTTACATATGCCATGAAAGTAAAATAAAGAAATAGACCCCTGATTTTTTACCAAAGTCCTCCCATGGCTATTAATAATGTAGAAAAAATTATTTTAAAAGCATAATTAAGGGCTAATTAATACAGGTTCCCTGGCCACAAACATGAGTGGTTTGTTCATGCGGCTGGAGCCGTGTTCGGGGTCATATACCTGCACCCACACACCCACCCAGTCAGCCTGGGGGGGGGGGGGGGGGGGCATCCCCATGATTTCTAACAGCAACCCTGAATATACATTTAATTTCTTTCTATGCACTTAATACCCCTTGCAGATTTTGCTGTTATTCTTCTCTTCTTCATCCAGACCATTTCAGAAGAAGCCTGGAGATGACGAAAGAAAAGATAGACCAGGAGACAGAGAGGAAGATGGGTCTGACAAGAGAGATGGCCACATTGGTATACATGGCATTTCATTATAGTTGTTACTTCAGGCACAATCAGAGCCCTGTCCCTAACAGGGCACCAAAGTGACAGAACTTGCCTACCCTCTCCAGCTTCACACACACATTCCTGTTGGTCAACGTGGCAGATCATCATAGTGGTGGATGATTGGAAATAAGAGGGGGAAGGGAAGCTCCGACACTACCAGGACGTGTCAAAACTTTGTACAGAATGGCCTAATATTGGCCATAGCAAAACTGAATGATAGCTGCAGCAGTTATGTTCATGAAGTTTATACCTGCATGCAGCTCTTTTATTTCCAAAGTGAGAAAAGTACTTTAATGTAAATCTGTCACCAGTCTGAGCAATTCAAACTGAGCTTATGATAGGAGAAATACATAAGGAGAGGTAACCATCATTAAAAGCCACATTTTTCAGCGATCAGGAGATCCGCAGATATAGACAGTTGTATGCAAATCTTTTTTCAAATCAAGCCTGGGACTGCCACTTCCTGCCGCTTGTGCCTCCTTATTGGCCCTTTAATGAGAAGGGTGGCATCAATTAACAATAGGAAATCTGATGGGGAGTAAAATCAATCTTGACCATTTCTGGGAAATCAGGACATGCATATGGGAGTATAGAGAACTTTCGTTTGAAACAGGTGACATAAGAAAAAATGGAGGCGCTGGACTAAAAATTGGCTGTATCATCAATTTCACATATAAATTGATGGTAACTCTAACCAGCTTGACCTCGACCACTTGGAAAACACAACATGGGGGGATGATCCCACTGCATGGGAACCTTCCAACTTGAGAAGGAATAGAGAGCCAACTGATCAGCTCAAAAGTCCATATACACTATAGTCTGTAGGGTTCACTACTGAGTTGGCCCACCCTTTGCAGCTATAACAGCTTCAACTCTTCTGGGAAGGCTGTCCACAAGGTTTAGGAGTGTGTCTATGGGAATGTTTGACCATTCTTCCAGAAGTGCATTTGTGAGGTCAGGCACTGATGTGGACGAGAAGACCTGGCTCGCAGTCTCCACTCTAATTCATCCCAAAGGTGTTCTATTGGGTTGAGGTCAGGACTCTGTGCAGGCAAGTCAAGTTCATCCACCCCAAACTCGCTCATCCATGTCTTTATGGACCTTTCTTTGTGCACTGGTGCGCAGCCATGTTGGAACAGTTAGGGACCATCCCCAAACTGTTCCCACAAAGTTGGGAGCATGAAATTGTCCAAAATATCTTGGTATGCTGACGCCTTAAGAGTTCCCTTCACTGGAACTAAGGGGCCAATCCCAACTCCTGAAAAACAACCCCTCACCATAATCCCCCCTCCACCAAATGATTTGGACAAAGCACAAAGCAAGGTCCAAAAATACATGGATAAGCGAGTTTGGGGTGGAGGAACTTGACTGGCCTGCACAGAGTCCGAACCTCAACCCGTTACCTTTGGGATGAATTAGAGCGGAGATTACGAGCCAGGCCTTCTCATCCAACATCAGTGCCTGACCTCACAAATGCGCTTTTGGGAGAATGGTCGAACATTCCCATAGACACGCTCCTAAACCTTGTGGACAGCCTTCCCAGAAGAGTTGAAGCTGTTATAGCTGCAAAGGGTGGGCCAACTCAATATTGAAGCCTATGTACTAAGACTGGGGTGCCAATAACTTTCTCGTGCCTGTAAAGGCAGGCGTCCCAATACTTTTGGTAATATAGTGTATCTTTGTTCTTGACAGTATAAAGATAACCAGTAGAAATGCAGTAACCAATGCGTTTGCTGGAGTTTCTGTATGGACTGTGGTAAAATGATCCTAAAGTAGAATTCCGGTCAAAACCTAAATGCTCTTAAAAATGCCCCCTCCCCCCTCGTAATACCTACTCTGACTAACCTTTGTAGGAAAGATCTGTATACTTACTTATTTTCAGGGTTGCTCTGGTCCGGTCACGTGATCCGGCTCCCCTCTGTCACCCCCTACTGGCTGACACAGGAGAGATCACATATACTCTTAGCAGCTTTGACTGCATGAATACATTTCAGCCATGAAAGTATCACGTCAGTTATAAAATTATTGGTCAGAGAACAGAAGAAAAAAGTAAACATTGAATTTTTAATACTTTCTTAGGACGCAGCGAAGCATATTGACCTGGATAGCCAGAAAGAAATCCAAGAGAATGAGTGGATGAAGAAAGAGGTAACTTGGGCCTTGCTGTATGAAATTATGTTTCCAAAATGGCCTACTGGCATATAGATCAGTGTTTCTTAACCTTTTTCAGTCGTGGCACCCTTTGACAATATGCAAAATATTGAGGTACTCCAGTCTAAAATGTAAAAAACAAAATCTTACTTAATAATGGGAAATCTGAGCCTTGGATAATCCAGACAACCACCTTGATGAAATTAACTTCAAATCAGAAGCCCATTTCACATCAGTGCTCCCCCCCTCCCAAGTAACATTGGAGTTCCCCCTTCACATTGGAGTTCCCCAAAACACATCTAAAGCCTCCCTTCCCACCTGAAGCCCCCATCACATCAGAAGCCCCCTACTATTCCTCAGGGTTCCCCCTATACATCAAAGGCTGTGCAGCACATGAGAGTCCTCCATCACATTAGACTCCTCTCATCACAGGCGCCCTATAATCAGAGTCCTCCCATCTCCAAGTCCCTTCTTCCCATCAGAGCCTTACCTTAAAGCTCCAGCAGCATGAGCTGGAGGCATTGCAAGTCTGGGCAGTGATGGACTTTCATCCTCTCCTGAATGCTAGGGGTGGTCCTGCCTTACCTAGACCAGTGCCATCAGAGATATATCGGTTGTTATGGTGCTGGTGGTCGGCCCTCCTGCACCATGGCAATGCATGATGCTGATTTAGGGCAAACTGCATCCTATATTTGCGGCACCATGGGGGAGCCCAAATGCTGCTCCAGGTAAAAAAATGCTGATATAGTTAATTGGTGCCCAGTCCATGAGCACAAGATCCTCCAATCCCTTCTCTAAATCCTTGAAGTGGAGTTCCACCCACTTTTACAACTCTTCAGCATCCCTCACTAAACTGTGCACTGTAAACAAATTGGATATTTTTTATTTTTTTTTTCTCAGCACCTACTGTATATCTGCTGTATTCATTTTTCACTTCCTCCTCCCTGGCCGCGGCCCATCGCATCATTTCCTGTTTGCAATGCCTTCTGGGAAGGGCCGGCAACTTCCTCTGAAACTGCCGTTGCTATGGAAACCTGACCTGAAACCTATTACACTGCTTGTGCTGCACTGAGCATGTGCGAGATTTGCAAGGATGAGATCTAGGAAGAAATACAGTCTGGCTTCAGATGCCCACACTTAAGATGGCCACAGCCTGCTGTAATTTTATAAAATAACAATCTACTGCTATAAACTAACAAAACAGACCTTAGTTTACAGACTAACTTTACTAGAATACATTAAGCTTGTGTATTATAGGGGTATTTTTATTTAAAAAGTATCATTTCGGCCGGAACACCATTTAAGGTTTCTTGGCTGTCGCTTGGCAACTTGAAGTTTCAGCTCCCTCCATAAATTTTCTATAGGATAGGTCTGGAGACTGGCTGGGCCACACCATGACCTTAATATGCTTGTTCTTGTGCCACTCCTTTGTTGCCTTGGCGGTATGTTTTGGGTCATTGTCAAGCTGGAAGACCCATCTTCAGTGTTCTGGCTGAGGGAAGAAGATTCTCATCCAAGATTTTACAATACATGGCCCCGCCCATTGGCCCCTCAATACGGCAAAGTTGACCTGTACCTTTAGCAGAGAAACAGCCCCAAAGCATAATGTTTCCACCTCCGTGCTTGACTGTAGGGATGGTGTTCTTAGGCTCATGTTCAGCATTTTTCTTCCTCCAAACATGGCCAGTGGAGTTAATGCCAAAGAGCTCAATTTTGGTCTCATCTGACCACAGCACTTTCTCCCAATCCTTCTCTGAATCATTTAGATTTTCATTGGCAAACATCAGATGGGCCTGAACATGTGACTTCTTGAAGGGGGGATCCTGCGGGCACTGCAGGATTTCAATCCATGGCGGCATATTTTGTTACCAATGGTTTGTTTGGTGACTGTGGTCCCAATTGCCTTAAAATCATTCACAAGCTCCTCCTGTGTAGTTCTGGGCTGATCCCTCACTTTTCTCATGATCATCCTTACCCCATGAGGCGAAATCTTGCATGGAGCTCCAGTCCGAGGGCAATTGATGGTTATTTTGTGTTTCTTCCATTTGTGAATCATCTTTCCAACAGTTGTCTCCTTCTCATCAAGCTTCTTGCTGATGGTCTTGTAGCCCATTCCAGTCTTGTGCAGGTCTACAATCTTGTCCCTGACATCCTTTGACAGCTTCTTGGTCTTGCCCATGATGGTGAGGATTGAATAGAAGAAAGAGATTCTGTGCACATGTTTTTTTTTTTTATACACATAACGAGTTGTCGTTAGAAGTACCTTCTTAAATTGACAGGACTAATCTGTGTACCACATGAGCACATAGTGTAACCAGTCTGGGGGAGCCAGAATTATTGTTGGTTGGTAGGAGATCAAATATTTATTTTACTCACTGAACTGCAACTCAGTTTATAGCATTTGTATCATGTTTTTTTTTTTCTGGATGTTTGGATGATATTCTATCTCTATCACTTAAAATACACCTATAATAAAAGTTATAGACTCTTCATTTCTTTGTAAGTGAGCAAACTTACAAAATCTGCAGGGGATCAAATAATTATTTTCCCCACTGTATATGTATATATAAAGACTAGGGATGTATTTGGTAACCTCAGCACCACATCCTTATGAGCAAAAAAATATACAATAAACAGGGATAAATGGGGACTTTAATGGTACTAATCCTATAACCCTAAGAAAAAATACACACAAATACAGGTATTCTTAGGCCCAGGTTCACACTGAGCTGCAGGAATGAAGCCGTGCGAGTTCAGCTGAACTCGCACAATTTGACTCCCATATTTCAGAGACATCTGTGCAGGTTTCTGCACAAATGTCAATGTAAATCGCAAAAAGTAGTACAGAAACTACTTTTTGAAATCAGGGTGGCGCCGCAAATGCAGCGTCGCACTGATTAGGACGGTGCCATTGCTGGCAATTGCCGCCGATTTGACATGTCAAATCGTGCCAGTGTGAACCAGGGCTAAAACATATATTATAATATTAGTAAAATTAAAGTACAATTAGTCCACATAAAAACATATCCAATGGATATGGATGTGTTCATAAGACCAACTACCCCATACACTTTCCCATATACATATTCAGTCAAAAAAAAAAAAACAATTGTTACAGAGTCAAGAAAAAAAGTGACTACTGGCAATAAATATGATAGTGGAAGGTGTAATATCCAAATGGATGGATCCATGGATATTACCCCCGCCACTATCGTTTTTTTTTTTTTTTTGCCAGTAGTCACTTTGTTTCTTGACTCCGTAACAATTATGTTTATGACTAAATATGTATATGGGAAGGTGTATGGGGTAGTTTATGTTAAAACACATCCATATCCATTTGATATGATTTTATGGATTCATTGTCTGTTATTTTTACTTAAATTATCTAATAAAAAGATGTTTTCCTGGATTTTAGCATTAAAGTGATTGTAAAGGTTCATTTTTATTTTTAAATAACAAACATGTTATACTTGCCTCCTCTGTGCAGTTGGTTTTGCACAGAGCAGCCCAGATCCTCCTCTTCCCGGGTCCATCTTTGCTGCTCCTAATCCCTCCCTCCTTTGAGTGCCCCCCAGCCAGCAGCTTGCTACAGGGGTCACCCAAGCTGGGTCAGAGCTCTGTGTATCCATTCAGACATGGAGCCTGACCTGGCCTCGACCCCTCTCTCCCCTGATTGGCTGACTGACTTTGATTGACAGACGCGGGATCCAATAGCACCGTTGATCTGTCTCAGCCAATCAGGAGGAGTGTACTGGATGGCTGAGGGGATCGTGGACATCGCTGGAGAGAGAAGGGGCTCAAGTAGGTAATTGGGGGGTGCTGAGGGGGGGGGGGAGGGGCTGCTACACACAGAAGGTTTTTTTATCTTGATGCATAGAATGCATCAAGATAAAAAACTTTCTGCCTTTACAACTCCTTTAAGGCATGAGGGGGATCTTCAGTCATCAAACCTGTTCTCCTTTAAAAGGTTTTCAATTTAGGGCTTTGCGTCCTAAATGTTATTTCTCATCCTCTCCAGGTTGCAATTTACAGTAAAGACATTGAGGATCTGGAGAAGACTGTTTATAAGACGGAGCAAGAAAATTTACAATTAATAAGTCATCTTTTCAATTGCCGGCTTCAGGATCTAAAAATATCCAGGTACGCTTTTAAGTGCACATGCGGGGTAATAAATATTCTTCGAGCTTTGAATGCTGGAAGGATTAACCCCTTAGAGGAATGTGTGATTTCCCAGCATAGAAAAGCTTCTGGATCACACAACTGACAATGTCGGGGGGAAATAAAATTAGCTATTTGATTGCGTTGTGTGTAATGATTTCAAAGCCAACTGTTAACAGCAGGGTGGTTGTTGCATAGCCCCTTTCATTTGAATAGGTACTGTCGATGGAACACAACCTGTGGTTTAATTTTTACCAAGCCACATAGCGTGGCTGGACAGTTGGAAAGAGGGGGCATCAAAGCTGCCCCTTTTTACTGGTCCCCAGTTGCCTGTGTAAACGTGGCATTAGGAAAAATGGATGTCTGCAGGGGCGTTGCTAGGGGGTGGCTTTTGGGGCTATAGCCCCGAATCTGAGGCCAATAGCCCTGAGTCTCTGCAGGGGTCCCCAGGGGGAGGGGAGGCTCTCTGGGGACCTTTATGTAAGTGGGGGGGCTCTCTGGGGACCCTGATGTAAGGGAGAGGCTCTCTGGGGACCCTGATTTTAAGGCCTAGGCTCTCTAGGGACCCAGATTTAAGGGGGAGGCTCTCTGGGGACCCTAATGTAAGGGGGCCTCTCTGGGAACCCTGAAGTAAGTGGGGGGGGGGCCTCTGGGTACCCTCATGGAAGGGGGAGGCTCTCTGAGGACTCTGATGTAAGGAGGAGGCTCTCTGGGGACCCTGATGTAAGGGGGGGGGGCTCTCTGGGGACCCTGATGTAAGCGGGGGGCTCTCTGGGGATATATATACACCCACACGTATACTACTGTATATACATGTGTATGCCCGCCCAAGCGTATGACTTTCTTTACTACACTGCTATGGGCTTTAGCCCCAGATCTTTTGTAGACCTAGCAACGCCCCTGGATGTCTGTATATTTGTAAATATGTTATTTGATATATGTACAACGTATGTGTGTGAGAATATGTATACATGAATACATTTATCTGTCTTGTTGCCTTTTGCACTGTATATAGGTACAGAGCACCCAGATCTGTGTAGAATAAGAAAATCCTTCGAGATTAAAATTGAAAAGTTTTAATAATCCAGATGTGGAATTCTTCTAAATAAAATTTCGCTGGGGAACCCGGAACACAGTTTCTTTTACCTACTTCCCCATCTCTTTCAGGAATGTCTTCTTAACGCAGATGGTTGGGCTGGATCCACCAGAAGATATAGAGCACAGATTGGTCAAACAGGATCTGGAAACAACCTCTGATGATAAAGGTTTGTCATAGATGTAAAGTAAATAGTCAATAAAGTGTATGTAAACTCCTATAATGATCTTCTGTTTTTTGTCCCCCTTTTGGTCTGTTAAATATACCATTGAGACGAGTATTATATCTGTTTAAGAAGTGCAAAAAAATAAAAACTGTTGATCTTGTAAGAAATTCAGAGCTGTCCTGTGTTGTTCTCAAGACATTCTAGCAGTTCTTATCTTGAACTACAGAACAAGTAGTAGTCCCTATACTGTGGAGATTCAGCAGTTTCAATTTGAGCAGTATATGGCCAGTTTAAAGCTGGCCATATACTGCTTGAAGGTTGTCTGATTCCATTTGGTGTTACAAGTAAAAATACAATTTTGTGTCTGTTTAACATGTGTTTTAAAAGAGAAACTATATATAGGTCCATACACACCAACTTATAGGTATTTCCAGGAGTTTTTTTCACAGAGAAGTCACCTGCGAGTCATTCCTTGTTTCCACACCCTACTCACCTCCGAGCACCATCCCATGGTTCCACAAACCTCCCAATACCACCCCTTTTAGAGAATACAGAACCAAGTATGATTTTGTGGTGCTAAGTACTTTGTATGGAATTTGTTAATAACTAGAAAAACAGTAAAAAAGATCCCCTGCAGTAAGACCCCCCAGCAACAATAAATCCCTCACAGCATCAACAGACCCTACAGCAGCCGGCAACAATAGAACCATCACTCGACCAACAGTAGATCACTCCCAGCAGCAATTGACCCCTTCAGCAGCATAAGACCTTCCCCAGCAACAATAGACATCCACAGTGACAATAGATCCCCCAGCAGCCAGCAACAGTAGATCCTCCAGCAAACCTAAGCCCCCTTTGCCATTACATACATGTAGTACTGGAGGTGTCAGAACTGCGTTCCCCTGCATTTCTGCTGAAAAAAAAGGCCTTGGGTATTACCCCCCCACACACACACACACACACACACACACACAACACATGGAACGATGTGAATTCAGCTTAAAAAAGCAGTGCTTCTATATTTGTGTCTAATATCTTGTAGAGCATAGTGTCAGAAAATACAAGAGGATCCTGGGGATGGCTTCAGGGACCACTCCAAAACCAATGTCTATAATCCTATCTTAACAAACGAGAAAGCATAGAGTAGAGAGGATGAAGGGTCAACGGCATTCTCAGAAGAGATCTGCAATGGAAGTCCATATTTCTCTTAGAAAAGGCTACTTTTGTGTATCCAGAGAGAAATTACAAACTTCTCTACAGCCCTTGGCTCTTTATTGGTGGACTGTTTAGCTGGAGTAGGCGTTATTATGTTGCTTCCAAGGGAAAATTCTGGTTCTAATTCACTATATCATAGGCACACATGAGGTTGGACAAAAGAAGAGAACATGATAGGGCCAAACATGGATATGTGTATCACTAATCTTCTGCTTCTAGGTGAAGACAGGGAGCTCGCCACCTCTGAGGGCAGAGATTCCCAGATCTTTCTTGATCTGAAACACTTACTGCACGAGGATGAAAAGGATTTCAAAGTAAGTGGATCCCCCATAGAACTGCACAAGTGAAACATTACCACTGTATGTGTGATGTCAACATCCATAAAAAAAAACAAAAACTTTTTACCATATAAAAAATGAAAACAAACTTCATGAAAAATGAATGTGGCACTGAAGTACTATTGGTGAACATTGCATGTCCCCGAGAGGTTAGCAAAATCACAGATAAGAAAACAATGTTTTTATTTTAATTATGTTATATATACTGTACATAACTGTACATACAGAAAAGCCCTTTCGCACGGGCAGACCACCCACTGTCCCCTATGGAGCAGCGGATGTCAACGGACACATGTCCATTAACACTCACTGACATCTTATCCTATCCGCCAAAAAACAGAGGGATGGGGGATCCGTTCCCCATCTGTCTGGCGGTTCGGAACAGATGACAGTCAGATGTAAACAGACAGGTGGTCAGTTTAAATCCGACTGCCCATAGAGGAAAGCGGGCTGTGTCCACTCTTGCATCAGCAGAGCATACACAGACTTGTCATCCGCCTGCCTCAGAGAGATCCCATGCTGAGCAGGTGGATCCGCTGGCAGAGTTTCCCGGTGTGAAAGAGCCCTAATACCGCGTACACACGAGCGGACTTCTCGTTGGATTGAACTTCAAAGGACTTTGACGGAGTTCAGATGAAACGGACTTGCCTATGCACGATCACACCAAGGTCTGATCCTTTTGAACGTGATGATGTACGACCGGAATAAAAAAGGAAGTTCAATAGCCAGTAGCTGCCCTTGCGTCGTTTTCGGTCCGTCGGACTAGCATACAGACGAACGTTTTTTTCGATAAGAATCGAGTTCGTCGGAAAGATTTGAAACATGTTCTATTTCTAGGTCCGTCTGAATTTTCGACAGAAAAGGTCAGATGAAGCCCACACACGATTGGAATGTCTGCCGGAAACGTTCCGTCAGACCTTTGCTGCCGGAAAGTCCGCTCATGTGTATGCGGCATTAGAGTTTAGTTTATAGGAAACTTTCCCTGAGAGAAATAATATGATTTTTGTACTCACTGCAAAATCCTTATCTTAGTCCATTGAGGACCACAGGAAGCCCTAAACCTTCGGGTTATACTACAACCTACAGGAAGATTGGACACTGTCAAGCAAAATACCTCTAGGCTAGCGCAAAATATAACTCCTCCTACTTCCAGTATACCTCAGTTTGTTAGCAAAGCAGTACCAAGAGATTCCTGGAACACCTCTGGGAGCAAATACCACACTCCTGGGTCCAGACGCTGCTGGCTGAGAAAATCTGCCTGTCAATTGTCAACGTTGGTAATGTAAAGGGCTGACAAGGTTGGAATATTAAGTTCTGCCCAGGACAGGATTTGCTCTATCTCTTGCTACAGTGAAACTTCTTGTTCCTCCCTGAGGATCGATGGATGCCATTGCCATTGCATGGTCTGACTGGATCCAGATTGGCTGGCCCTCTTATTAGTTGGTCCAGTGCTGTATAGACAGCCATATTGCCCGAAACTCAAAGATGTTGATCAGGTGAGATTCCACCAACAAGATGCCCAGGACTACCCAATAGCAAATAGGCTGGCTTCTGTCATCAGGATCTTCCAGAACATAATAAGAAATTATTTCCTTGACTACAGAAAATCTGAACACTGGATTTAGGAGCCATAAAGACACTTTTACATCTGGACTCCATTGGATTTTTTACTTACCGTAAATTCCATTTCTTGAAGTCCATTGGGGGACACAAGAATTCAGATACAGTTGGGGTTGCTGTCTACAGGAGGATTGAACACTGCCACACAGAAATAAAAACCTAAATCAGTCGCAATATAACCCCTCCTCTAGCCAGCATGCCTCAGTTTTGTGGTAAAGAAGTACCAAAGACATCAGCAAGAACACAGAGGGATGGGACCTGTGTCCTTCAATGGGCCCCAAGAAATGGATTTTATGGTAAATACAAAAATCCCATTTTCTGTCTCATCTATTGAGGGACACAGGAATCCAGATACAGCTGGTTAGCAGTTCAACTAAGGGTGAAGAAAATAGCAAAAAAACTACCATCAGGCCTCACAAAAAGGGACCAGCCCAGCAGCTCCAGAGATGTGGACGGGCTACCCAAATCTGAATAGAAGAAGTGGAGCCCCCTACTTGACATGGAAACCTGTCAGTATGACTAGAGGGGAGAGCATGGAAGATAAACCCAATGCTTCAGACCAAGATTTAGGTTGACAACTCACTGCCAGAGGGGAAGACTCCACACGCAAGGGAAAAATGCCAAATATCTCCTGAGGCATTACCAATTGCGGTTTTCAGCACATGGCCAAAGAGATGATGTCCCATGAAGACCAGCCTTGTCAGATGCTTTTTGGATATGTCATCAGCATGCCAGTAGTGCACACATAGTGCTCTGTGCATATGCTTGGACATAAGATCCATACGGGATAGAAGTTTAGAAGCTTGTAACAAGCCATCTCAACTGAAACATAAGGCTCAAGACATTTGCTCAAACCTTTCTCTGAAAAGGGGTTTATCCCAGTTGAGGAGAGATCCCTTTGGAGGTAATGGAACCACTCTGACACAGTCTGGCAGATTAGGGTCACTGCCAACTAGCAATGAAGTTTGGGTTCACCGCTTCCATGGGTTGAGGCAATTCCTGCGATCTCCAGATTACTGGTCCCATTTTTTTAAGCCATAATGTACTGCATGGCCCTTGAACTGGTTTAGAAGAGCCAACAAGGGGGCTTTTGGATAAGCCAGCCCTCTCACTATAAAGAGGGAGGCACAGGGAAGTCATAGTGTCAGTGAATTGGACAGTGTTGTTGGAAATACATAGGGAGAAAATAAGAGATTAGAGTGAGTCAGGAAATTGTACTTTCATTTTGATTGCTAGCTTTTTGGATAGCTGTCACTTGTCACTTTTAGCTGCTATCCCATCCATAGCAAACTTTTTTTTTTTTGCTGCAAGGCCTCCTATTGCTTTTTATTTTATGCAGATTTTTTTGTTTACCCAAATTAATACTTCCACCATAAAAACAGCGGGCTTTGGTTTCAGTGTGGAGTTTTGGGGTTTTAATTTTATTATTTTACTTTATGTTTATAGGGCTAACCATTTGTTCTTAGAGCTGATTTTTTATTTTTTCACAGCAGGCGCCTAAACAACCCAGCATTATATCAGTCACATTCAACGCACTCTCTTTTCCCCACAGTGCTAAAATGGAAACTGAAGGTTCGTTGGCAGGCTTCACCTCTTTAGGTAACATCAGCCATCAGGAAAAGGTTCTGGGGAAGCAACAAATCCGCTTACCAGCCTGATCTATAGGACTACTCCTTGCCTATTTATGTATGATTGCCTAATACATAAATGGGCAGGATATAGTCCTATAGTTCAGATCGAAGGAGGTTGGTTTGTTGCTTCCGCAAAACGTGCTCCTGATAACTAATGCCGCGTACACACAAGTGGACTTTTCGACCGGACTGGTCCGACGGTCTATCTGACGGACTTTCCAAACAAACGGACTTGCCTACACACGATCACACCAAAGTCAGACGGCTTCGTACGTGATGACGTACAACCGGACTAAAATAAGGAAGTTGATAGCCAATAGCTGCCCTAGCGTCGGTTTTCATCCGTCAGACTAGCATACAGACGAGCGGACTTTTCGACCGGACTCGAGTCCGTCGGAAAGATTTGAAACATGTTCCAAATCTAAAGTCTGGCAGATTTTCGAACGAAGAAGTCCGCTGCAGGTCCGATGAAGCCCACACTCGGTCAAATGGTCCGTCGGACCAGTCCGGTCGAAAAGTCCGCTCGTGTGTATACGGCATAACATTACCTAAAGGGGTGAAGACTTCTGACAAACTTCTGCTTAACATTCCCAAACTGTCTCAGTGGGGTTGATTTACTGAAACTGGTGCACTCAGTATCTGGTGCAGCTGTGCATGGTAGCCAATCAGCTTCTAACTTCAGCTTGTTCAATTAGGCTTTGACAATTAAAACTGGAAGGTGATTGGTTTCTATGCAGAGCTGCACCAGATTTTGTACTCTCCAGTTTTAGTAAATCAATCCCAGTGTCTTCTCCTTCTTGCACTAATTCTCCTTCCACTGTTCATGGTCAGGGTAGGAGGCATCGGTGTGAAGGGACAGTCTTCTCTAGTCTAGGCGTATTTGGCTTCTTTGTCCACAGTGCTTTTTACTTTTGTGAGTACATTTTAATTACTACATTATGGACTCTGCACTGTTCCTTTATATTGTTTTCCAGGCTGTGATGTCATCCTCAAATCACAATTTAGAGAAAGCCTTGTATTCATTGATACAAATACAAGGCTTCCAGTGAATGGCTGAGCAGCACTTAGCTCAACTCGGCTTTATTCTGACTGCAGATGGGAAGACCTTGCACCACTGCTGCAACAGCGCTGTATATGGTATGCTGATGAATACAGCGCAGAAAGGAGCCACATCAGTTCATATAGGAAATAGTTAATCTGGGCCAGCTTGGTCAAAACTAACTTTTTATAGTAAAAGTAAACCTGGAGTTAGGCTTTAGGACATTACCCAAGCATACAGTATAAGCCTCAAGGTCATACGAACTATTTGTACCTTAGGTTAAAGTGGAAGCCCATGCTAAAACTAAAATGCCTGCATCTATAGACACAAACATTCTAACACTAACCTATCTAGCCCTGTAAAGAAAAAAAAAAAAATCAGTATACATACCTTTTCAGCAGGCTATCTGACCCGATCTCCAGCGGCAGAAGCACAGTCGACAGCGGCTGTGAAATGATTGGGAAGTGACTTACCCATAGACTTATAGGGCGTACACACGGTCGGACTTTGTTCGGACATTCCGACAACAAAATCCTAGGATTTTTTCCGACGGATGTTGGCTCAAACTTGTCTTGCATACACACGGTCACACAAAGTTGTCGGAAAATCCGATCGCTCTGAACGCGGTGACGTAAAACACGTACGTCGGGACTATAAACGGGGCAGTGGCCAATAGCTTTCATCTCTTTTTTTATTCTGAGCATGCGTGGCACTTTGTCCGTCGGATTTGTGTACACACGATCGGAATTTCCGACAATGGATTTTGTCGTCGGAAAATTTTATATTCTGCTCTCAAACTTTGCGTGTCGGAAAATCCGATGGAAAATGTCCGATGGAGCCCACACATGGTCGGATTTTCCGACAACACGCTCCGATCGGACATTTTCCATCGGAAAATCCGACCGTGTGTACGGGGCATTACTATGGGCTTCCATTGTCAGACGTGTCCTCTGCACCCGCCCACAGAGCAAAGCCGCAGCTGACAGCTCAGAGTGGGATCGGGTTGGATCGCCTGCAGAAAAGGTATGTATACTATTTTTTTTCTTTACAGGGCTAGATAGGTTAGTGTTAGAATGTTGGTGTCTATAGATGCAGGGATTTTAGTTTCAGCATGGACTTCCACTTTAAGTTAAATATCTTGAGGGGGGGGGTCACCAGTATAAGGTCAGAGAAACCTAATACATGAAAGAACTGGTTTAGACTCTAGCCTCCACCCTAAACTAAAAATGAAGATTTAACAGAAAATCTGTCTCAAGATACAGTACAACAGGTGAGGTGCCCAAAATAATTTAGGTATTGGCAGTAGGGCCGAAACAACTAATCGATTCATCGACAACTAATCGATTATGAAATTAATCGATTATGAAAATAGTAATCGATTAATCGGCCAGTAACATAATGGGGTTAAAAAAGCTAAAATTAGCCCTATATAGTACAAAAAGAGCAAATCTCTACTGTAAATATTACTTTCACCATTGCACAGTAAAAAAACTAAGGGCTATTTTTTTATTTTTTAACTCCATTATGTTACTAAATGTCTTAGGCCTGGTTCCCACCCATGTGATTTTTGGTGCTTTTTACAGAAATGCACTACAGTTTATTTAACGTTCACATCTAGGCTTTTTTCAGCTGCTGTGTATTTGGAAAGGGTCAAGGACCTTTTTTAATGCAAAACTGTGCTTTTTTGGTTCAATATACTTCAATGGAGAAGCTGCAGAAAAGCATATAATATTACAGTTCTGTTTGAAAATCTGCAAAACAGTCTAGAAATTTTTTCTTTTTCTTTAAATAAAAAAATTTGATCTGAGTCTGATGATATTTACCAGATTCAACCTCTAATAGTATATACAGTATATCTCTTCTGTCTGTTATTCTCAGAGAGGATTAAAGATTTTACTTCCTAAGCCATATAGTTGGTTATTTATATTTACCCCTGCATATAAATAGATTTAGGAATAAATTGCCTTTTTTATAAACTTTACATATTAACTAAATTATACACCACACCTTTTTTAAGGTTATTAACCGATTAATCGATTAATCGAAACAATAAATCAGCCAACTAATCGATTATGAAAATAATCGTTAGTTGCAGCCCTAATTGGCAGTCTATTATAGATACTCTTAAGAGTTTATCAAGCGCAAGTTGTTCTAGGCCACTGGGTGTGTATCCTAGACAATGTAGATGAGGAACTGTATCCTAATGAGATAAGGGTGCCAATACCCAGGCTTCTGTTTTTTTGCTTGAAAAATCAGTGCATTGAAGTGGGCACCTACAGTATCTCACAAAAGTGAGTACACCCCTCACATTTTTGCAAATATTTTATTCTATCTTTTCATGTGACAACACTGAAGAAATGTAAAGTAGTGAGTGTACAGCTTGTATAACAGTGTAAATTTGCTGTCCCCTCAAAATACCTCACACAGCCATTAATGTCTAAACCGCTAGCAACAAAAGTGAGTACACCCCTAAGTGAAAATGTCCACATTGGGCCCAATTAGCCATTTTCCCTCCCCAGTGTCACGTGACTTGTTAGTGTTACAAGCTCTCAGGTGTGAATGGGGAGTAGGTGTGTTCAATTTGGTGTTATTGCTCTCACTCTCTCATACTGGTTACTGGAACCTCAATATGGCACCTCATGGCAAAGAACTGCTGTTGCTCTACATAAAGATGACCTAGGCTAGAAGATTGCCAAGACCCTGAAACTGAGCTGTAGCACAGTGGCCAAGACCATACAGCAGTTTAACAGGACAGGTTCCACTCAGAACAGGCCTCGCCATGGTCAACCAAAGTTGTTGAGTGCACGTGCTCAGCGTCATATCCGGAGGTTTTCTTTGGGAAATAGACGTATGGGTGCTGCCAGCATTGCTGCAGATGTTGAAGGGGTGGGGGGTCAGCCTGTCGGTGCTCAGACCACACACCGCATCAAATTGGTCTGCATGGCTATCATCCCAGAAAGAAACCTCTTCTAAAGATGATGCACAAGATAGACCACAAACAGTTTGCTGAAGACAAGCAGACTAAGGACATGAATTACTGGTACCATGTCCTGTGGTCTGATGAGACCAAGATAAACTTATTTAGTTCAGATGGTGTCAAGCGTGTGTGGTGGCAACCAGGTGAGGAGTACAAAGACAAGTGTGTCTTGCCTACAGTCAAGCATGGTGGTGGGAGTGTCATGGTCTGGGGCTGCATGAGTGCGACACTGGGGAGCTACAGTTCATTGAGGGAACTATGAATGCCAACATGTACTGTGACATACTAAAGCAGAGCATGATCCCCTCCCTTCAGGGACTGGGCCGCAGGGCAGTATTCCAACATGATAATGACCCCAAACACACCTCCAAGACAACCACTGCCTTGCTAAAGAAGCTGAGGGTAAAGGTGATGGACTGGCCAAGCATGTCTCCAGACCTAAACCCTATTGAGCATCTGTGGGCCATCCTCAAATGGAAGGTGGAGGAGCGCAAGATCTCTAACATCCACCAGCTCCGTGATGTTGTCATGGAGGAGTGGAAAAGGACTCCAGTGGCAACCTGTGAAGCTCTGGTGAACTCCATGCCCAAGAGGTTTAAGGCAGTGCTGGAAAATAATGGTGGCCACACAAAATATTGACACTTTGGGCCCAATTTGGACATTTTTACTTAGGGGTGTACTCACTTTTGTTGCCAGCAATTTAGACATTAATGGCTGTGTGTTGAGTTATTTTGAGGGGACAGCAAATTTACACTGTTATACAAGCTGTACACTCACTACTTTACATTGTAGCAAAGTGTCATTTATTTAGTGTTGTCACAAGGAAAGGTACAATAAAATAGTTACAAAAATGTGAGGGGTGTACTCACTTTTGTGAGATACTGTATATTAGAGGACTGGTAAGTAAGTCCAGGTCAACTTGACCCTTCTTAAAGCAGAATTCCACCCATTTAAAAGGCGGCAGCTACAAAAAGTGTAGCTGCTGACTTTTAATAAACAGACACTCACCTGTCTCACGGTCCAGCGATGCAGGTGCCCAAATCCTCGCTCCACTCCCCACATTGTGAATGGCCAGGCAATCTTCTGGGACCTGTGACGTGTCCCAGAAGATTGCAGGGAGGGGGGGGGGGGGGAGAGGAACTTCCTTCTAGCGCCACAGCGCCAGGAGAGGAAGTGACAGCTGGGTGCCGGTCATAAATTTTATTGTAGCAGTCTGTATGTGAATAGAGGTTATACAGAGGCCTATTTTGGGTATTGTACTTTGATATTTTGCTTTGATTAAATTACAGAAAGATAAACATATGGCGTTGTGTGTTTTGTTTAAAAATACATGTGGCTATGGGGGAAAGAAAGAAGATACAACAGGAAGGGAGAGGAAATCTCTCCAATGTAAGGGAAACAACCGCCCACATAGTTGTCAACATTGGAAGATTTTCCCTCTATTCCTGTTCCAGTGACAAATTACAATTTTGGATTTTCCCTCACTTTCAATCCTATAGACAAGGGTCACCAAGACACATTGAGGGAGGATCTTCACAGTAGGTTCACAGAGCAAAAATAACCTGACCAAGATTCTAACCCTTCCATGCTAAATCCAGAGCTAAAAGGGTGCTTTTAGATACATCTTAGGTGAAATTTTTAACACAGTACTTATAATTCCGATCATTACAGAGGATCAAAGCTGTCGTAAGTGGTTCCCGATCATGTGATGACTTTCAGCTATGACATAATGAAGCTGATCCCTTCATTCAGATGGTTTCAGCTTACAGATGGCAGTGTGTCTGTTTAATACTGTAAATGTCTAAAATAAGTATAGTTTTAAACAGAGGTACGTTTTGTCTTTTTAAGAAAGTTTGGAGACCACTGTTCTAAACTAAGGGCCAGTTTATTGTCCTTCAGACTTTAGGGGGGGCTGGACTGAGGCCAGTGGGAGTAAAAACATTACTTGCATCAGTGGTAATGGAGGGGGGGGGTAGTGCCCCATTGTTGATATCACTGGGAGCAAAAGTGCCCCATCATTGATATCACTGGGAGCAAAAGTGCCCCATCGTTGGTATCATTGGGAGGAATAATGCCCCATTGTTGTCAGTTGGCAGAATAATGTCTATCAGTGGGAGAATAGTGCCCCAAGGATCAGATAAAGGCAAAAGGCCACATCCGGCCTTCAGGCCTCAGTTTGGAGAGCACTGATTTAAACAAAAACAGCAGGTTTATAAACACAGTAAACCAAATGCAATTTTTATATGTTCTTCAAAAATGATTAAGGTGGACAACCAAAGCCTTATAGTCAGGTTACCAGATGTATACTGCTAAATTTAGCCCAGGCATTTAGGCTTTAATAACCACTGGGAAGAAAAGTTGCTTTTTTTTTTTGTTTTTACTACAAGAACCACTTTGGGGAAGCTCTAAAAACGCCCATTTTTTTTTTTTTTTGCAGGAATACTTACATCTGGGCCCAGCGGAGCTAAAATTGTTAAGCATCGAAGGACAAGCTGTGCCACTACACAAGGAGAGTGTAGAGGCCAAAAATTCTGATCAGAACGAAGGACTGTCCCCTCAGAATAAACGGAAATGGCCAGTTACACCAAGGATGATAAAATCAGCTTTTCCATCTTAACTAAAAATGTTACTCAACGAGTTACTGTATGTAGAATAAATGTGCATTTCATTCAGCTGTATCTTTGTGATCTTCCAAGTGGGACAATGGCAGGAAAGTCTACTATGTCTCTGTACCTCCAGTGTCAGTCATAGACAGAACATCAGTCAGCTGATAGAGTGTAGCCCGCCGACTAGGGAACGTTTTCCTGAGATAGGCATTATGCCCTTATTTACATGAAAACTGGCCTGCAGCTTAATTAAAAGGAATATGTCTGTGCCCCAATGATGTCTCCTTTTTATCGGGCTGGAAGAGGGTAGCTCAGGATTTTTCATCATCAATCCCCCTAGCATAACAACCATTTAAAGTGTATTATTACCTTTGCTGGAGGGGGGAGTTATCCTTCAAGTGAACCCATAATCTGGTGCGAAGTCATGTCGGAACAGGAAGGGACCATCCCCAAACTGTTCCCACAAAGTTGGGAGCATGAAATTGTCCAAAATGTCTTGGTATGCCGACGCCTTAACAGTTCCTTTCACTAGCAAGCAAAGCCCAACCCATGAAAAACAACCCCACACAATAATTCCCCTCCTCCACCAAATGATTTGGACCAGTGCATAAAGTAAAGGTCCATAAAGACTTAGATGAGCGAGTTTGGGGTGGAGGAATTTTTTTTAACAGAAGGTGGGGTGGAGGAATTTAAATGGCCTGCACAGAGTCCTGATCTGACCCGATAGAACAGCTTTGTGATAAATTAGAGCGGAGACTGCAAGCCAAGTCTCTTCTCATCCACATCAGTGCCTGACCTCACAAATGCTGGAAAAATGGTGAAACATTCCCATAGACACACTCCTAAACCTTGTGGACAGCCTTCCCAGAAGAGTTGAAGCTGTTATAGCCGCAAAGGGTGGGCCAACTCAATATTAAACCCTAAAGACTAAGACACCATTAAAGGTTCATGTGTGTGTAAAGGCAGGCGTCCCAAAACTTTTGGCAATAAAGTGTATATGTAGGTTTGTGTGTTGAGACAATGTTGTCTTTATTGGTAGTGGTGAAGGGTATTTTATAGATCCTGTAGCTTTTTTGATATGACTATTTTATTCTGTTATTCAATAAACTTACATTATTAATTTTACATTTTTGTCTGTGTCAAGCCACATATAGTCTCTCTATAGTCTCCACTGTGATCCTTTATTGCAGCTGCCTTTTTTTGTTCTGCAGCTCCACCCACTACCATCTCCCTAAGCCAATGAGAACACTCTTACTGACTAATGAGGAGCCTCATTGGACAGGGGGATGGCAAAATGCAACCTCCAGCTTGAACTCAACCACCCTGAGCCTCCTTATTGGTCCTTTAAACTATGACAACATGGGCTCTTTATGCAGTATTTGTCTGCAGGCTTTATACAGTCTATAAAGTTCATGTAATGGAGGCTTTTAACATATTTCATTGTGGTGCAAACGTTACCCAAGAGGAGCTCATTCGGCTCAAAAAACCCTAACAGACATTCGCTGGGGACAGCTTGGCAAGTGGTGAAACTGATAGCCAGATGAACTCGTCATCCATAACTCTACATGCAAAGAACTGCTGCATGGACCAATAGGGAAGCTCAGGAGCCAGGAAAATGGGCCAGAGCCAAGATTCACTTTTATAGGAAAAAGTTCTGCCTATAACTTCAGCCGCCCTTATCTCTGGATCTGCTGACCGTTAAAGCAAGCAATTCCACCCCCCCCCCCAGATAATAAACCAAAGTATATATTCTAATAACAAGATTACTTGAACTGATAAAGAGTAACAGAGGGGCTGAATTACTTCTGAAGAAAAGGCTACTCCTGGCTTCCACCACACCTGACCAAAGGCCAACCGTCATGTTATCTCTGCTGAAGGGAAGTTTCAGATTGTCCGATTACCTTCCTTACAACATGAATGATGACTTTACAGCCAAATAACAAACCTGCACGATCGTTTCCTAGCTTAGACTTTTCTCAGGAATATAAGAGCTTGCATCAGGTGACCACTCTAGTTTTGTTAATGGGTTATTCCATTATTGACCTTTTTGCAAAAATGGTTGTTGCCTGATGGTCAATGCTGTCTCTTCAATACCTTTTTGGATCCACCAATATGGAACAAGCATGTGGATCAGGACAGTCGAGAGAAAAGCCAGAACTCATGATCTTCAAACTTATTCTGGGTCAGTGACCCAATGTATTATAAGTATTTAGATAAGCATAGACAGACAAGACGCTAGAACTTTAAAAAGGGGAGGTCAGCAATAAAAAGGTCTTCATACTTCCCCTGTAGAAGCTTTTACATTAAAGTGGGGTTCCACCCAAAAAAACAAAAATACCTGAAAAATTCTAAAAAAAAAAAAAAACACAAAAAACATTTGGATATATATATATTTTTTTTACTTACCTCTAAATGCCTGTTGCCAAGTGGTCCCACGTAGTCTGCCTCTTCCTTTGCCTGGGCGAGGGACATCACTTCCCCCTCAGCACAGGAAGGGCTCCGCTCTGCTCCCTCCCTCCTGTCAATCATCTGGGACCCATTACAGGTCCAAGGTGATTGAGCGGCCAATCACGGCGCGCGGCGTCGCTCGCGCATGCGCAGTGGGTGCCAGGCTGTGAAGCCACAGCCCGGCGCCCACAGTTGAAATGCCGGCGCCGACGAGCGGAGGGGGGGGGGGGGGGGGGGGGGGGACGAGCGGGGCTTCGATCCCCCGCATCGCTGGGCCGGGGGACAGGTAAGTGTCCAATTAAAAGTCAGCAGCTGCAGTATTTGTAGCTGCTGACTTAAATTTTTTTTTTTTTTTTTCATTGACCCCCTGGGTGGAACTCCTCTTTAATATTTGGATAAAAGGTCCATTTGACCTCCTTCAAGTGGATTTTGCATTCCCATAGACTTGTTTTTGAACGCAAAAACCACTTGACGCAAACACAGGCTCTTACGTTATTGCTATTTCTCCAAAATACCTGTAAGGCGAAAAAAGACAAGGCAAGAGGTCCAACACACAAAATAAAACAATGAACACACAGAAAACTGTTGAAGCTGATTTTATTTGAAAATCCACCAATTCCTGACCACATACAATTTATATTTTAAACAAAAATAGAATCTGCAAAGATAATGCAGCAGGTACACGATTCATGTACAGAATTGCTTTCATGCTTAGAATTTCCTTTTCCAATGCTCCTTCCACAAGACTTATTTTTTTTTTTTTAAATTTTATTTACATGAGAAGTGCTGATCAACAGCACCTGGGTTTTCCCGAGTTCCTTGTGGACACATGGGCCAGACAGAGCTTAGTGTAGGGTGTGACGGTACTGCGTGTATGGAGGCTGTAAGGCACCACCTGACAGAGGGCTCTGACTTCGCTTTTGTAGGATCCGTGTCACCAGCCAACATCAGCAATGGGCTACAGCGAGATTATGAAGGAGGAAGCTAGGGTCCTCACTCTCCGTATTACAAACGTCTAATATACAATACATGCTATGGCACTTAAAGTGATGATTGCTAAAAGCTCTCCCCATCAACATTTACAGACTTGTCCACGCTAAAAGTAAAATAAATTCTGCATGGACACTGGCTTCTCAAACCACTTGAAGGCTCTGGCAGGGAGGTCGTCACCAGAATTCCTTGTGATGCCCTGCAAGCTTCAGTCATTTAGTTAAGTCGGGGAGACTAAAAAGGTACCCAAAGAGAATAAATAAAAAAGTTATGAACAATGGTGTCTGTATTTGTATGTTGTACAAACTAAAGTCTGTAACCTAACAAAAAAAGTAGGGACATGACTCTTATAATGAGAGTCTATTGCTCAATGTAAAACTTTAAAAGCCAATAAAATTGCATCTTTTTTTGTAAAAATTCATTTAAAATTTTGTGTTGTGTCCTTGTTTCCTTAGGTTGTAGAAAAAAAAAAAGCCTTCTGACGTCAAGCGTGTATGGCATTGTTGGACAGATTGGCCTTGTTTACATTGGCTTCAGCTTCTATAAGACCAGTAGGTACAGCAAGCTTTTCCGAAGCTTTTGGATAGTTTCAAACAGCTTTTTCAAAGCCTTTAAAGCTAAGTTCAGCGTAGAGATCTTGATGGCAGAGCAGAATGTCACTTTAAAGTACTGCTGCGGCTTACTGAAGCCTGCTATCAGCTTGTTTAAACAAGCTGCTAAAAGGTTTTCAACAAGGTTATAATGAGAGTCAGCACTCACATTAAGGTTAAACATCCCCATAATGGAACCAAAGTTTTCTTTAAAGGCTTCAAAATGATCCAAGTGTGCCAAATGCTTTACAAAAGCTTGATGTCCACAATGATTTGATAAAAAAAAAAAAAAAAAAAAAAAAAGAAAAACCCTACAGTCCATGTGAACAAGCCAAGGATATTTCTATTCTTGACAGTTCCCCAGGAACTAAAATGCCTCACGTCTCTGGAGGAGCCCGGCAGTGAGATCATTAGTCCTGGGTTTGGTGGTCTGCAGTCTTTCACAGGGGGCTCCACACTACTCTGCTGAATGCTACACTGAAGGAGTAAGATTATGTTGGAAGCAGGAGCAGCGAGGCCCCAAGGCAGGCACAAACCCAGAAACATTGACAGATCTCATTAGTGACGCTCGCGGGAGATCTAAAAATCCAGCAGGAGCCCTTCACCTTCAGCTGAAATATTTTTCTGGGTAAACTGAACTTCAAAGACGTCCAGCAGTGCCACACATGGCAGATCCAGATGTTTCATTTGTGCAATTTTCCTACAAACACACGACCGTTCATTTGTGGACTACACGTATCCAACTGCGGGCACATGCTCACAAGGGATGCAATGGGTAGGTGGAGCTGGGAACTCTGGTGAAGATCTCATTGCCTAAAAACCCTGGAGAGAAATTAAAAGGAAACCTGCATGCTGTCATTGTCTTTTTTGACAATGCTAGGTGCCTGGCTGCCATTCTGATCTAATGTCTTTAGTTGTTTTTGAGTCACGGACCTGGAACAAGCATGCAGATCAGGAATTTCCACCTTCATTGGCAGCAGGATTTTTCCAGTTAGGTCACTCAGAATGTTCTGAAATCAAAGATTCAGCTGTTCAGAGAAGCAACTAGCATTTTTTTTAAAGGAGTTCAGCAATGGAAGCCTCCAATGTTTCCCTCAGCACAGGTCTCCTTTAAGCCAGTGGGATATTGATCTTGCCAGCTTCAACCTGAAACATCGGTTTCAGGAGTACTGACCATGTAAAGAGAACCAGTCTTTTGAAGTACACAGCACCCACTGAAGACCGACCCATGCTGCTTTAGAAGCCATGGCTTTGTGTATACCTCGTCCTGCTTCCAGACGTCACCAACGGTGGAGCCAACGCATTCAATACACAGCCAGCATGGGCTCAACTCTCCTGAAGGCATTGTGTACCCCCCCCTAAGGGTTAGTGACAACTTGACTGGTTGTCTTTTAAACTCCTCACCCCTTGTTTAAAAGGAAACCACACAGTGAAAGCAATTCCTCACATTCATTTGTTGTTTTCTTGCTTCTTTTTTTTTTGTATTTTCTTAAAAAAAAAAAAAAAAGGCATTAACATGTCAATGTAAAATAATATTCTGCCAAGCACAAAGCAATAAGATTCATTCCCGAAGACACGATTTAAAATGTAGTGATCGTCCGAATCAGACACCAACCCCCCCCCCCCCCCCCTGCAGATTCCTAGGCACATATCTATCGGAAAAAAAGCAGCGTACAATTCATCTCTTAAATATCCATCTTAAAAACTCTCCGTAAGATGTGGGACTATGGAAATAAACCCGACCCCTCCCTGTTAGCAGTATACAGACTTAAAATATTTAGTGCTTGGTATGGAATCATTTTCAGAATTAAAAAAAAAAAAAATAATAATAATAATGAAAAAGAAAAAAAAAAAAAAAAACTGTATACATCCATACATATTTCATAAAGGTGTTTGATACATTAATTGTTAAACTGATAATCATAAATAAATACAAATAATACATAAGGAATGTCTACTGCAAACTGAATATATATATATATATTTATATATTTCAAAGTGTGGAGGTGGGAGATGGGGAAGAAAGTGTTACCCTCAATTACGGCCTACGTGAGTAAAGTCTGGAGGAGAGGACGTGATGGCGTGGTTGATGAGAAGTGTTCGTGGTTTTTTTTATTTTGTTTTGTTTTCCCTTGTACTGCCCAGGGGAATTAAAATGTGCGTACCCCTTCACTTCACACAGCAGAGCCAAATACAGGACTCTCTCTGCAATCTACTGTCCACAGCACGCTACTGGATGAAGGGGGAGGGGACTGCTGTATCTTCATCCCCACCCCCACCCCTGGCTTCTTAGGGAGAGCTTCCGTATTGCTGGCGGCCCCAACAGCTCGTCCTGGTACCGTTTTGTGTGGAAGTGTAGAGCTTATCAGCAGCTTTGAATTTGACTGGAAGTAGGGATTCGTTTACGTAGCCTCTTCTAAAAGGGAGCTCCCCATCCAGCCGATTACATGAACTGCATCTGGAACACAAACAGAGAAGGTCAATGCACTGGACAACAGAAGACATATCTGAACAGATTAAAGGGTTCATGTCATTTCCAAAATTATTTGAATCAGAACTCCAACCAAAATAGAACAAAACGCCCATTATATAAGATTAAATAAAATGACTTTTGTTGCAATAGTCACCCTCAATGAAGAGGGTGGTGGTAAAGATCTTTGTTCAGGCGTTTCCTGGAATGGGGTGAAAATGGTTTCCCAATTGTGCTCCTGTGTTATCAGCCAATCATTGTGTACCTTGATGGGGGGCTACAAGCAGTTGTACAGACACATGGCACAGTCTACTGTTGTCACCATCAGGAAGCCGATGCAGGACAATAATGTCCAGCTGATGCTAGGCTGAGGGCATGTGGACGGGAAGTGACTAAAGGAAGCTGGAGATCAGTAGCACTGAGATGCAAAAAGGTGAAAAAAAAAACAAAAAAAAAAAAACCCTAACTGGATAAGAGACATACACAAGCACTCACATTCTGTTCCAGGGGAACCCATTACTATCCTGACCTACCTGCCAATATACACTATATTGTCAAAAGTATTGGGATGCCTGCCTTTACATGCACATGAACTTTACCCACTTGCTTACTGGGCACTTGAACCCCCCTCCTGTCCAGACCAATTTTCAGCGCTGACGCACTTTGAATGACAATTGCGTGGTCATACAACACTGTACTCAAATGAAATTTTTATAATTTTTTCCCCACAAATAGACCTTTCGTTTGGTGGTATTTGATCACCTCTGTGGTTTTTATTTTTTTCAAAAAAAATGTAAAAAGACTGAATTTAAAAAAATTTTTTTTTTTTTTTTTTAATATTTTGTTATAACAAATTTAAAACGGGTAACTTTCCTCCTTTATTGATGTACGCTGATGAGGCGGCACTGATGGGTGGCAATAATGGGCACTGATCAGTTACACTGATAGGCAGCACTGCTAGGTGGCACTGATTGGCACTACTGGTGGGCATTGATAGGTGGCACTTGTGGGCACTGATAGGTGGCAATGGCAGGTGGCACAGATGAGGCAGACGTGCCTCCTCCTCTTCGGGACTGATGTCCCTTGCAGCTGAGCCAGTGATCGTCTTTTTTTTCTCCTCACACTGTCAAGCGTGAGGAGAAAAAAAAAACGATTACCGATCTTTTGTGTACATCAAGTGATCAGCTGTCATTGGTTGACAGCTGATCACATGGTAAGGGGCCGTGACCAGCCCCTTACTCGGATTGGTGATCACCCGAGTCTCGGTGATCACAGCGCGCTCAGGGGAGGCCGTCATATAACGTCCTGGAAGTTCAGGTCCGCGCTGTAGCCGTCATTCGGCTATAGCGCGAATGTCAAGTGGTTAAAGTGTAAGTAAACTTCCATCACTAACCTTTACCTATAGGTAAGCCTATAATAAGGCTTACCTATAGGTAGTGTAAATATCTCCTAAACGGCACTGGCACATGTGCTCTGAAGGAACGGCTACCAGTACGTTCCTTCAGAGCCCTGTGCCGTGAATGGTGGCTCCTGCGCAGGCGACGTCATTGCGGCTCCGGACAGTCACAAGGCAGGAGTCCGCGAACCCGGAAGCAAGATGGGTGAAGACGGGAGCATTTTTTCTCTCAAACAAAAAGGTTTTTTTGAGCACAAGAAATGAGACAGGTTCTAGAGCAAAATAATGGAAGGACTGCAGACATTAACTTACAAGGAATCAGTAAATTGTACACATTAGAAACAGTGACATATCTCTCCCCCACACAGTCAAGTAAAGCCTTACCAAACGTACAGTACCACCGGGTAATCACCATTTTGCGGTCTTTAAATTGCTTTGCAGGTATTCTGTCAGTTGTTAGACTATGCAGTCCATAACCAGGTCTACCGGGGCTAAAACCGGCACATTTAGCCAGGAGGACCATAGTTTCTCAAACTTGTGACGTTTGCCCCTATGTTGATATTGAAGTTTCTCTAGGCAGATGATTTTACCCATTTTAGTAATCCACTCCTGCACTGTAGGAGGTTCTGTGGACTACCAGTGCCTCAGAATCATTTTACCGGCCTGAAAGAGGGCCCTGGCAAAAGCCTGTTTAGGAATTTCCTCTATTGGGAGAACATCTAGAATACCCCGTAAGCAATGTTTTGGGTCTTCCGCAATCTGGACCTGAAAGATCCTGTTAATAGTATCTATAACCTTCTTCCAATACAAGTGGAGCTTTGGGCATCACCATAGAAGGTGTATCACATCCCCATGATCCCTACAGCATGTGGTACAGGTGGGATCTGATCTCACCCCCATGCGGGCCAATCTAGCCGGGGTATAATGTACTCTTAAGATTATATATAGCTGTAAGATGCTGAGCCACATTCAAGGAGCACTGGGGATGGCCTGCAGGGCTTCCTCCCACTGCTCCTCCTCAAAGGCCCCAACATCCATCTCCCACTGAGACTCCACCCTGAGAGGGGTGTCCTGGAGAAAGATTGAGTAACATGGCATAGCAACAATATATAAACCTTTTGTACGAGGTGACCTCCAACAGGTGTTTAAAAATAGGAGTAGGCTGCATAAACCACAGATCCACTCCTCCTTGGGCTCTGATTGCATGCTGAAATTGTAAATAGAAATGCATTGATAAGGGAAGTCTGAAATCCACTCGAAGCTCTAAAAAGGTCGTTAATTTTCCGTCACAGAAAACGTGGGACATATGTGAGATACCATAGGGTTTCCATTTTTCGCCATATGGTAGTTTTTCCATTTCCTGATGATACTACTCATCTCAGATGGGGCTAAAAACCCCGTAACCCCCTTCATCGTCGTAGCCTTGTTCCAAATTTTCTGCATAAGGGCGTATGTAGGGTAAAGTTTGTTAGACTTGCTAAAACGCAATACTTCCAACCCATCCGCCACCCCCATTTCAGTCCTAAAACTAAGAAGCCGAACGGAGGAGTCTAGTAAATTCATCAGTTGGTCCTGCAGTGGGCGAAGAACCCACGCTGTGTGCTGCAATTGGGAGGCTAAATAATAAAGTCAGGGGTTTGGTAACGCCAACCCTCCAACATCTTTCGGACACGGAAGTTGCTCCAGCCTTACTCTAGCAGGTTTAGAATGCCATATTAGGGATCTGAAAATTGAGTTGATGATTCAAAATTTTTTCAACGGGACAACCTTTGGGGAATTATGTAGGACAAAGTAACTGTGGCATCAAAATCATTTTGAGAAGATTTATCCTGCCTACCAGAGACAGTTTCAGCCTGGGCCACACTTTTACCCTATCGCGACAGCGATTGAGGTGACAAATTAGGTCATTTAGTCTAATAGACATAGTCTAATGGACAGGGGGTAACCTGTAGTAGCTGACATCTTGGCGCTGGAAGAGCTTTGTTTGAAGGAAAGTTTAACATACTAGCACATAATAACATCACCTTGCAGGGTTTACAACCGCTTTATTGGGATCCCAGTCTTAGTCCATATTGTTCAATATTGAATTGGCCCACCCTTTGCAGCTATAACAGCCTCAACTCTTCTGGGTAAGCTGCCCACAAGGTTAAGGAGTGTGTCTATGGGAATGTCTGACCATTCTTCCAGCATTTGTGAGGTTAGGCACTAATGTGGATGAAAAGACTTGGCTTGCAGTCTCCGCTCAAATCCATCCCAAAGGTGTTCTATTAGGTTGAGGTCAGGATAGTTAAGTTCCTCCACCCCAAACTTGCTCATCCATGTTTTTATGGATCTTGCTTTGTGCACTGGTCAAAGTCATTTGGTGGAGAGGGGATTATGGTGTGGGGTTGTTTTTCAGGGGTTGGGTTTGGCCCCTAAGTTCCAGTGAAGGGAACTCTTAAGGCGTCAGCATACCAAGACATTTTGGACAATTTCGTACTCACCAACTTCGTAGGAACAGTTTGGGGATGGCCCCTTCCTGTTCCAACATGACAGTTTGGGGTGGAGGAACCTGACTGACCTCAACCTGATACAACACCTTTGGGATGAATTAGAGCAGAGACTGTGAGCCAGGCCTTCTCATCCACATCAGTGCCTGACCTCACAAATACGCTTCTGGAAGAATGGTCAAACATTCCCATAGACACACTCCTAAACCTTGTGGACAGCCTTCCCAGAAGAGTTGAAGCTGTTATAGCTGCAAAAGAGTGGACCAACTCAATATTGAACCCTACGGACTAAGACTGGGATGCCATTAAAGTTCATGTGTGTGTGTGTAAAGGCAGGTGTCCCCATACTTTTGACAATATAATGTATATCGGCCAAAGTGTCTCAGTCCATGGGGCTTACTGTACTGATGTTCAAAAAGATACAGCAACTTTGCCGGCTCCATTCCCCCCTCTTTGCAATCATATTTGGTCATATGGCAGATGTCATATATCATTGACAGAGCTCAAGATGCAGTGACAAACACTCAAAAGATAAAAAGGTGTAATGTTCCACAAAGCCTTCAGATGGTGACCTGTCAGACGTTATGTTATACGATATCAGAATGCAAACACACAATTAAATTCCACCCAACAGCGACTGCACCCACGATCCTTTCAGTGGTTTGCAACAATCAGTGCAAATAATGCTGAAGCTCATGCTTATAGTCACAAACAAAAACAAAGGCCATCAATGACCTTAAAGAGGATTTTCACCCTCCACTCCCAGTTTTTTTTTTTCCCTAAACCCCTACCTACCTGGTGGTGATTTCTTCTAAGTTTAAACACTCACCTACCCAGTGGATCCAGCACTGTCCAGCTGAGAGCCTCTTCTCTTCTGGTAGAGCTTGGTCCCGGCACTATCATGTTTCCCTATGTCATCATCGATGGGCTGCAGGCTGTTTCGGGTTCAGCGAGCACGCCTCACAATGAGACCCGCTCCCTCCTCCTTTCCTTAATGAAAGGTTACGCTTCCTGGGATATGCACGTCGCAAAGTGAGGAGAGTGCATGTTGTTGGCCAAGGCAAAATGACGTACAAGGGGGATGGGGCAGACTTTTTAAAAAAAATAAATAAATAAAAACAGTACTATTCCTAAAGAGAACGGGAGGAGAAGTGGAGAGAAGGGATCGTGATCTGGAGGGTGAAGATCCACTTTAAAGGGGTTGTAAACCTACGTGTTTTTTCATCCTTAATGCATCTTTGCATTAAGGTGGAAAAACTTCTTCCACAACAACCCAAAATTTTCCAAATCCAATTGTCATTGGGGCAGAAAGTGACCTGAAATCTTCTGAACAGGGGCACAGACAGCAAAACAAACATTACAGGGGTGATAACCCTTCCCTATGCTATCCAAAAAGCTAAAAATAGGGTTTTTGGCTGGAGCTACACTTAAAAAACGTACCTGCTCCGACTCAGTGCTTTCACACTGCCAGCACCAGGGCGTCGGCGGTAAAGCGGGGCTATTTTTAGTGCCGCTTTACCGTCGGTTTAGAAGCGCTGTTCGGACAAAAAAGGGTTAAATTTGTCCACAAAAAGCTGATGCAGAGGCGCTGCTCACTGATTTAAATGGGCAGGGGCGCCTCAGTGTGAAAGCACTGGGGCTTGCACACTGGGATTGCAGCCGAGGCTTTTTTTAGGCGCTATTTTTAGCGCTAAAGCGCCTGAAAAATGCCTCCAGTGTGAAAGGGGTCCTTCAGATTCAACTTAAGAACAAACCTACAGACCCTATCTTGTTTGTAACCAGGGGACCGCCTGTATACAGTGCCTTGATAAAGTATTCATACCCCTTGAAATTTTCCACATTTTGTCATTTTACAACCAAAAACGTAAATGTTTATTGGGACTTTATGTGATAGACCAACACAAAAGGGCACATAATTGTGAAGTGGAAGGAAAATGATAAATGGTTTGCAAAATTCTTTACAAATAAATGTGAAAAGTTTGGTGTGCATTTGTATTCAGTCCTCTTTACTCCGATACCCCTAACTGAAATCTAGTGGAACCAGCTACCTTCAGATGCCATCTAATTAGTAAATAGAGTCCACCTGTTTGTAATTTAATCTCAGTATAAAATACAGCTAGTCTGAAGTCCTCAGAGGTTTGTTAGAGATCTGTAGTGAACAAACAGCATCATGAAGGCCAAGGATCGCTCCAGACATTCAGGGACAAAGTTGTGGAGAAGTTTAAAGCAGGGTTAGGTTATAAAAAAAAAAATTATCCCAAGCTTTGAACATCTCACGGAGCACTGTTCAATCCATCATCCGAAAATGGAAAGAGTATGGCACAACTGCAAACCTACCAAGACATGGCCGTCCACCTAAACTGACAGGCCGGGCAAGGAGAGAATTATTCAGAGAAGAGCCAAGAGGTCCATGGTAACTCTGGAGGAGCTGCAGAGATCCACAGCTCAGGTGGGAGAATCTGTCCACAGGACAACTATTAGTCGTGCTCTCCACAAATCTGGCCTTTATGGAAGAGTGGGAAGAAGAAAGCCATAAGAAGTCCCGTTTGCCAGAAGCCATGTGTGGGGACACAGCAAACATGTGGAAGAAGGTGCTCTGGTCAGATGAGACCAAAATTGAACTTTTTGGCCTAAAAGCAAAATGTAAAACACTGCACATCACCCTGAACACACTATCCCCACCGTGAAACATGGTGGTGGTAGCATCATGTTGTGGGGATGCTTTTCATTAGCAGGGACAGGGAAGCTGGTCAGAGTTTATGGGAAGACGGATGGAGCCAAATACAGGGCAATCTTAGAAGAAAACCTGTTAGAGTCTGCAAAAGACTTGACTGGGGCGGAGGTTCACCTTCCAGCAGGACAACGGCCCTAAACATACAGCCAGAGCTACAATGGAATGGTTTAGATCAAAGCATATTCATGTGTTAGAATGGCTTAAAGTCCAGACCTAAATCCAATTGAGAATCTGTGGCAAGACTTGAAAATTGCTGTTCACAGATGCTCTCCATCCAATCTGATAAAGCTTGAGCTATTTTGCAAAGAAGAATGGGCAAAAATGTCCCTCTCTAGATGTGCAAAGCTGGTAGAGACATCCCCAAAAAGACTTGCAGCTGTAATTGCAGTGAAAGGTGGTTCTACAAAGTATTGACTCCGGGGGGCTGAATACAAATGTACCCCACACTTTTCAGATATTTGTAAAAAATGTGATAAACCATTTATTTTCCTTCCACTTCACAAATATGTGTCACTTTGTGTTGGTCTATCACATAAAATCCCAATAAAATACATTTACGTTTTTGGTTGTAACATGACAAAATGTGGAAAAATTTCAAGGGGTATGAATACTTTTTCAAGGCACTGTAAGAGCTCTTTACTGACTTGGGTGAGAGGCTGCATTGGGTAAGAGCCATTTAATGGCTCCTTAAAATCAACCCTCGCTTGGGTGTTTGCTTGGTCAGGAGAGAGGAGGCAGGAGCTGGAACACGTTACATGTTCCACACTAAATACAGGTGGAACACGCAACATGTTTCAAAAGTTAATTCATCCTTTAATGGCTTATAAAAATCAATGCTCACATAAGAGAGTCTGGTTTACTTAAAAGTGCCTACTCATTCAACTCACAAACAGAAGCATGTTGATACACAGCGCATTACTGCGTCAGAGGCTTTTAAAGTAGTTGTAAACCCCCACATATACCCAGTGAAGTGACTGGCCTCAGGCGATACACAGATGAAACAAATCCTCTTACATAAGTTGTACCTGTCTATCTGCAGCCCTTTCTTCTCTACATCCGTAGAAAGTGCTGAATTTTAAAGTTTGCCTGAGAGTTCAGAAAAAGGGGATGGTGAGCTGAAATTACACTCTGCAGAGCTCAGTGAGCTGACTGGAAGGAAGAGAGACACCCCTCACCTCCTTTCACACCGCACACAGAACAGCTGAGGCTGTCAATCAGCGGGAGATCCCTTCCTTGTCACTATTTTTATTTTGGTGTCAGGAAAACTCAGAAGTGTTCACGCTGATAGCACAGGAATGAAGTAGCAGCCAAAAGTGACACTTAGAGCTCTTAATTGAGACAATGCTTTGTTCATATTTCATGACTGAGGTTTACAATCACTTTAATGACTCGGGGAGAAGCTGTGCTCAGAGGCATTTAATGACGAGCACGAGAGGCGGCGCTGGGCCAGAGCACGAGAGGCGGCGCTGGGCCAGAGCACGAGAGGCGGCGCTGGGCCAGAGCACGAGAGGCGGCGCTGGGCCAGAGCACGAGAGGCGGCGCTGGGCCAGAGCACGAGAGGCGGCGCTGGGCCAGAGCACGAGAGGCGGCGCTGGGCCAGAGCACGAGAGGCGGCGCTGGGCCAGAGCACGAGAGGCGGCGCTGGGCCAGAGCACGAGAGGCGGCGCTGGGCCAGAGCACGAGAGGCGGCGCTGGGCCAGAGCACGAGAGGCGGCGCTGGGCCAGAGCACGAGAGGCGGCGCTGGGCCAGAGCACGAGAGGCGGCGCTGGGCCAGAGCACGAGAGGCGGCGCTGGGCCAGAGCACGAGAGGCGGCGCTGGGCCAGAGCACGAGAGGCGGCGCTGGGCCAGAGCACGAGAGGCGGCGCTGGGCCAGAGCACGAGAGGCGGCGCTGGGCCAGAGCACGAGAGGCGGCGCTGGGCCAGAGCACGAGAGGCGGCGCTGGGCCAGAGCACGAGAGGCGGCGCTGGGCCAGAGCACGAGAGGCGGCGCTGGGCCAGAGCACGAGAGGCGGCGCTGGGCCAGAGCACGAGAGGCGGCGCTGGGCCAGAGCACGAGAGGCGGCGCTGGGCCAGAGCACGAGAGGCGGCGCTGGGCCAGAGCACGAGAGGCGGCGCTGGGCCAAAACACGAGAGGCGGCGGGGGGCCAAAACACGAGAGGCGGCGGGGGGCCAAAACACGAGAGGCGGCGGGGGGCCAAAACACGAGAGGCGGCGGGGGGCCAAAACACGAGAGGCGGCGGGGGGCCAAAACACGAGAGGCGGCGGGGGGCCAAAACACGAGAGGCGGCGGGGGGCCAAAACACGAGAGGCGGCGGGGGGCCAAAACACGAGAGGCGGCGGGGGGCCAAAACACGAGAGGCGGCGGGGGGCCAAAACACGAGAGGCGGCGGGGGGCCAAAACACGAGAGGCGGCGGGGGGCCAAAACACGAGAGGCGGCGGGGGGCCAAAACACGAGAGGCGGCGGGGGGCCAAAACACGAGAGGCGGCGGGGGGCCAAAACACGAGAGGCGGCGGGGGGCCAAAACACGAGAGGTGTTGGGCAGTGATTTTTTACGTCTTGCACGAGAGGCAGTGGTGGGTCAGAACTTTTTCATGCCTTGCATGAGAGGGAGTGGTGGGTCAAGTGATTTTTCATGACTCACGTGAAAGGCAGTGGTAGGTCAGAGGCCATTAACATCCAAGCATAGAGCCTACTAAACTCCTATACAGAGGCTGGCAGTTGGCTTCCATACAAGTAATTATTTTTTTATTACATGTCTGGATGTAATTAGAACTAAAATCAAACAAAATGATTAACTTTAATAAACCAATGAAAGCATATTTATTCAAGCAAACCAAACAAACCCAGCAAACCAACCTCCTACAACAAATGCATTAGAGAAGCCACTGGGTAAAAAAGGAAAACCAAACTGAGCAAAGTGTCTGACCCTACCAACCCACATTTCAACAGTCAACCTTGAATTGGGTTTTGACCAAAGCTTAAAGTATGGATGCTCAGAATGAACGTTACTGATTTTTTATTAAAACACAAAATGTACCATGTTCTCTTGGACTCATGGAGCTGTAGCTGACTATACCTAAATGGTCCTACAAGAAATCCTGTAATGAGAGCTGTGGATAGGGGTCCTTCCCAGGCGCTCTGTGGGGACTCTGACTGGATGGGCTGGATGCTGCAGACAACTAGGTGAAAGGAGAGGCAGAGAGAGAAACAAGTCTGAGAATGACAGAATATGGAAGTGGAAAATGTCATGACACCAGAGAAATGGAGACTCACACAGACTGAGGACAACAGACAGCAAAGCAGAAGAAAAGCACATAAACTGATCATCTTCCAGGTACATCCAGCTACATCAGTTGAATTGGATTTATTGAATTTTTCTCAAGAAAATGGTTAACTTTAAATAAACACATTACATTATTTAACTGAGAATTTGATCAACCAAACAGTTAATCCTACATACATAAATTCACTATATGGCCAAAAATTTGTGGACACCTGACCATCACAACTATATGAGCTTGTTGGCGATCCCACTCCATAACCATCAATATGGAGTTGGTTCCCCTTTTGCAGCTAGAACGGATGATGGTTCATTTTGCAAAGAGTATCCAATCACGTGCAAGGAAAACAAAAAAAAAAAAAAACAGCATTACTACTTGCACATGATTGGATGGAAGTCAGCAGAGGCTCTGCTCATTTGCCAAGCTCTCTTGCCACTGCACTTGTAGAGGGCAAAGTGCACAGTCTATTTGCCTTTAGTAAGTCAACCCCAATGTGTTTTTGGATGACATGTGAGTATAGGTTTTGTAAAGCATCAAATTCGCATCAGTGTGAATTGGCACTTAGTCCTTTTTTTAACCTCTTGCCAACCCGCCGCCGCAGTTACGCTCGGCTGCGCGAATCGCCGTAGGTGTACGTCAGCTCGTGCACAAGGTTCTGTGGGCGCGTACCCATTGGCCGGCGGGGGAGCAAATCAGCGGGTCCGGCGGACTCGATGTCCACCAGCGATTGTTCCCTGCAGAGACAGAACGGGGATATGCCGTAGTAAACAAGGCAGATCTCCGTTCTGTCAGGGGATGACACACAGATCCTGTCTTTCTGCTATGCAGGATGACGGATCTGTGCGTTGTCCCAGGCAGCCCCCCGCACAGTTAGGGAACACATTTAACCCCTTGATCGCCCCTGAAGTTAACCCCCTCCCTCTGCCATTAGTACAAACTTACTGCATTCCAACAAATCTGAATGAACCCGGATGTGGGATGACGCATCCAGGTATCCACAGTGATATACTGCCGAATGTTTTTTTATCTATGAAATCACAGTTCAAAAATGGATAGCTGGACTGCCCATGCAAAAGGGACCTTAACCACTTCAGCTAGGGAAGGTTTACCCCCCCTCCTGATCAGGCCATTTTTTTGCGATACGGCACTGCGTTACTTTGAATAACAATTGCGACGCTGTACCCAAATAAAATGTATGTCCTTTTTTCCCCACAAAGTGGTGGTATTTGATCACCTCTGCGGTTTTTATTTTTTGCACTATAAACAAAAAAAGACCAACAATTAAAAAAAAAATAAAACATTATAATATTTATCTATCTTTTTTTTTTTCTAACTTTCTGCTATAAACACATCCAATAAAAAAATAATGTAAAAAAAAAAAAAAATCGAATTTCTTCATCAATGTAGGTCAATATGAGTTCTGCTACATATTTTTTTCCAAAAAATCCCAATAAGTGTACATTGATTGGTTTGCACAAAAGTTATAGCTTCTACAGACTAAGGAATATTTTTCTTTACTAGTAACGGCGGCGATCAGTGATTGATAGCGGGACTGTGATAATGCAGCGAACAAATCTGACACCTGACACTTGTTGGGGACCAGTGACACCAATAGTGATCAGTGCTAAAAATATATACTGTCACTATACTGACACTGGCAGGGAAGGGATTAACATAAGGGCCGATCAAAGGGTTAAGCGTGTCCCTGGGAGTGATTACTGTGTGGGGGATGCTTTAATTGTGGGAAGGCAGAGATCCGTGTTCCTGCTTAGCAGAAACACAGGATTCTCTGTCTTCCCTACTAACAGTACAGTGATCTGCCTTGTTTACATAGGTAGACCACCATTCTGATTGTCTCACGAACGATCGGTGTGTCCTGGCGGACGCAACCCAATCACAGCAGGAGCAGGTTGCCAGCAGGACGCGCCCCAGAACTGGAAGGGTCAGATCACGTACTAGATAAGTGAAATATGGCAAAGAGCGGCCACCCTGCCGCAGTATATGTGTGTGGGGCGGTCGCTAAGCGGTTAAAGTGAAATCCCATTATTGCAGAAATAAATAACAATAAAAAATTAAATTGTGTGTGCCAGAAAAAATTGGTATATTTAACAGGCAAAACGGAAGCAAATAAGAGATCTTCATAGTTCGGTTTTACATACACTTCAAAACAAACTGCATATAGAAAATTGCCTGACATCACACACAAATTAAATAGGAAGTATGGATATGCTATACATCAGGGGTAGGCAACCTTAAAGAGGTGGAGATCTACCTGAGCAACACAGGAGAAGTCAAAGATCACCGGGCACACGGTCGCCTCCTCACACCTGATTTAAACCTCTAATTGGTGTATTACCGTGTCGCAATTGTGTGCATTGCACTGCAATCATGGGTTTAAATCAGGTGGTGGCAACACCTGTCAACACACATTCGGATCGCTTTTTCAGAGGAACAGCAGTGCCTGCTGCACTTGTGAATGAGCCCTTAGTTGCATGTGGCAACCGCACCCTTAGGGGCTTGTTCACACGTAAACCTGGGAGTGGTAAAACACCAGGATATAAATAATCACCTCAATAAAGGGCACTTACACCTCCCTTCCCGCCCAGGCCATTTTTCAGCTATCAGCGCTGTCACAATTTGAATGACAATTGCGCAGTCATGCTACACTGTAACCATGTGAAATTGTATTTTTTTCACACAAATAGAGATTTCTTTTGATGGTATTTAATCACTACTGGTTTTTTTTTTTTTTTTAAGGAAAAAATAAAGACCAAACATTTTTTTAAAAAGTTTTTCTTAGTTACTGTCAGTAAATTTTGTAAATAAGTAATTTTTCTCCTTCACTTATGAGCGCTGATGAGGAGGCACGAATATGCAGCACTTATGGGTAGACAGATAGGCGGCACTTGTGGGCACAGATAGGCGGCAGTGATGGGCAGCACTGATAGCCAGCAGACTGGCATCACTAATGGCCACTGATTGCTGGCAGTGGTGGGCAATCATGGCTGGCACTGGTGGGCACTTAATTGTAATCAGGGCACTGATGATCAGTGCCCCGATTACATACCTAGTTGTCCCCCTATGAGGAGATGCCGCTGATCGGCTCTCCTCTCCTCACACCGTCAGTGTGAGGCGAGGAGCGTCGATTACCGGCATCCCCGTGTTTACATGTGTCTGGCTGTGATTGGACACAGCTGATCACATGGTTAAAAAGCCGCGGCTCTTTACACAGATCGGGGGCGTGCCGTGTCCTAGCAACACCGGGGGCGCGTGAGAGTGGTCATTCTGGGAGGCCGTCATATGATGTCCACCCAGAACAAGAGCCGCACCACCCAGCCGTCATTTGACGGTGGGCGGGTGGCAAGTTGTTAAAGTCTATGGCTAAGGTACATGCGCGGTGTGGGTAAACTGCAGCCCATCAGTGTGAAAGCAGCCCTATACTATTATGCCCAGTGTATTGCTTCACACTGACCTGAAGATCTCTTCTTTCCTGCTGCTGGCACCACTCTGGAGACCTCTAGCCGGTATAAGAGGTGGAGTGCAGTTGGTGTCCCTCCACATGGGACAGGAGCCGGCACTACAGAGGAGACATCGGCTTATGCAGTTCTTGTCCCCTACTACAGCTCCAACTTTACAAGTAGTCCCTCTGCATTGCATTCTGATGCTCTGGGATGGCTGGTCAGCAAGCCCAGACCGCGATCTACCAGTCACCTGTCCGAGATCTACTGGTACATCGCATGCTACAGGTTGCTGACCCCCACTATACATTGGTACAACTTTGACCATGACTATGTACATACCTAGCTGATGCCCCTAGAGGCTGGAAATCTCTGAAGTACACACTGCTGCTCAAGTAATCTCCACTTGCTTTTGGCTGCTGACTTTTAATAATCACACATTTACCTGTCCCACAGTCCAGCGGTGCACTCACCCCAGTAATTTTCTTGCTCTCTCCTCCCTCAGTGGCGGCATCTCTACTATGGGCACGAGCCGTGACAGCTTTTGGCTTCACAGCCGGGTGCCCACTTTGCATGTGGTACTGTGCTCTGTGATTGGTCCCCGAAGTCTTCTAGGACCTGTCCTGTGTCCCAGAAGATTTCAGGAGGGAGGGGGAAGGAGAACTTCCACTTTCGATCGCCTAAGGCGACCGGAAGTGGCTGCGGGTACCTGTCAAATTCGGGTCCCGGCTCCCCCCTCCTCCCCAAAAGCTCCATTTCACCATCAAGAGCTGGGGAGCAGGCCTTAAAGCGGAAGTTCCACTTTTGGGTGGAACTCCGCTTTAAAGTGGATCTTCACTGCATCTGAGCACCACAAACCAAAAGCACTAATTCACTCCCCCATCCATACAGGTCTCCAAGTTTTAGCTTGTTGGGAAATCACTTTGAAAAACAACCACCTAGCATTTCTTGCAGTGGCCATCTTGAGTAAGGGCAAATTATTCATGTAGCATTCACTTCCTGGAATCCATCTGCCCTTAGCTCATGAATGCATGTATGAGGGTGTGCTTAGCTGAGAAAACCCCCCTCCTCTCCTTCCCCTTCTGGGACGTATGGCATCATTTGCCTAGGCAAGAAATCAGAAGGTAACTGAACAAATGTTAAAAGCAAGCAAATACGATATACTTTCCTATCTAATTACTAATCCTAGCAGCATGAGGATTTAAAATAATCCATGGTGATTGGGAGAGTGAAGTTCCACTTTAACATGGCAGCAATAGCTTTCTTTTTTAGGTATTTTTTTCCCTTTATTTTCAACTGGTGATTGATACTTGGCAGAAAAAATTTCAGGTGTTTTTGGTTTGTCTCAAGCATCTGACTGCCAACTTTTTTTGAACAGTGTGGTCTGCTGAAGGAAGCTGAAAAGTAACAGACTTACTGGCTAAATCACCAAATGAAAAAGCAAAAAAAATGCTTTTTAAGTAGAACTAAAAAGGCAAAACTTTTCTTTTTTTTTTTTTTTTTTTTAAGTTTTGGACAGAGGGGAGAGGGATTAGAACACCTATCAGGTTTTTTTTTTTCTGCCTGTGCTCCCGATAGGCAGATTCTTCCTCTATATTTGTCCTGTTTACCATTATCATTGAAAGCGAAAGTAAAGAAAATCCCAAATTTTGGGTTGTGCCCAGAAACGTAACAGAGGGGAAATCTTCCAGTGGGGACACCAGTTCTGGCGACCTGGGGGGTCCCCAAAGAATTCCGTTCATTTGCAGAGATTTCCTCTCACTTCCTGTTTGGCTATGGGACAGGAAGTGAAGGGAAATCTCTGCAATGGGACACAGATGGTGAAAAAAAAAAAAATCTGACAGTGGTTATAACCCTCCCTTACTCTATACATAATTACACAGTTAGTCAGGTTGAAAAAAGACACAAGTCCATCCAGTTCAACCATAAAAATTAAAAATAAATAATATCACCCAATCCCATATACACAATGCTCCACCCACAGCTGATCCAGAGGAAGGTGAAAAACCCCAGCAATGCATGATCCAATTTATAGCAGGGGAAAGAAATTCCTTCCTGACCCCCCAAGAGGCAATCAGATATTCCCTTTACCTATAAAATGTTAGTACCCAGTTATATTGTGTGCATTTAGGAAAGAGTCCAGGCCTTTTTTAAAGCAATTTAGCAAGCTGGCCAGAACCACCTCTGGCGGGAGTCTATTCCACATTTTCAGAGCTCTTACTGTGAAGAAACCTTTCCGTATTTGGAGATGAAATCTCTTTTCCTCTAGACATAAAGAGTGCCCCCTTGTCCTATGTGTTGACTGTAAAGTGAATAACTCAACACCAAGTTCACTATATGGACCCCTTATATATTTGTACATGTTGATCATATCCCAACTTAATCTCCTCTTCTCAAGAGGGAATAAATTCAGTTCCTCTAATCTTTCCTCATAGCTGAGCTCCTCCATGCCTCTTATCAGTTTGGTTGCCCTTCTTTGCACTTTCTCCAGTTCCCCGATATCCTTTTTGTGAACTGGTCCCCAAAACTGAACTGCATATTCCAGATGAGGTCTTACTAATGATTTGTACAGAGGCAAAATGATATCTCTCTCTCTGGAGTCCATACCTCTCCTAATACAAGAAAGGACTTTGCTCACTTTGGAAACCACAGCTTGGCATTGCATGCTATTATTGGGCTTATGATCCACCAAAATCCCCAGATCCTTCTCCACTACGGATTCCCCCAGTTGTACTCCCCCTAGTATGTATGATGCATATTCTTAGCCCCCAAGTGCATAACTTTAAATTGATCAACATTAAACATCAGCTGCCACATAGTCGCCCAAATAAACAGTGCATTGAGGACGGCTTGTACATTGGAGACATCCTGTAAGGACGTTATTCCACTGCATAGCTTGGTGTCATCTGCAAACACTGAAATGGTACTTTTAACCCCAGACCCAATATCATTTATAAAGATTTTAAAAAGTAAGGGTCCCAGCACTGAACCTTGGGGTACACCACTGATAACCTTAGACCAGGGTCTAAAGTTAAGGTTTCAGAGTAAGAATCATTAACCACTACTCTCTGAATTCTGTCTTTTAGCCAGTTTTCTACCCATTTACAAACTATTTCCAAGCCTGTAGACTTTACCTTACACATTAGCCGTGTGTATACATAATAAAAAGAAAACGTTTTTACCATGGTTCTACTTTAAAAAAAAAAAAAACACAACTACAGTCATTACATCTATGAACTGGAAAGCTGCAATAAATGTTTGTTTTCCCATTTAATACTGCTTTAATGGTGCAGTCTGGTGTGGTGCCATTGCATCAGAAAGACCAACCAAGAAAAAAAAAAAAAAAAGTCTTTCTGATGCAGCACACCACAACACACCGTACTGGGGTACCGAGCATTGTGGAGCACTACAACACATGCCCAATGAAGTGCCACTGAAAGTGAATGGTACCAGAACCCACTGCAATGAAAAGGTTAACCTCTTAACCCTTAAGCCCGCCATAGACTGTTTGAATCTGTTGAACCAGCCGAGATTCAAACCATCTATGGGCAGGCTGATTGTACCCAAGTCGATCCATTGAATGACTTGGGTAGAACCAGCATGTCAGATTTTTCATGAGCTTATTGTCAACGGCTGTAGCCGCTAGTAATATTCACTGTGCGTTCTCCCGGTAGGCAGAGCACAATAGCTCAGCAGGAGAGATTCCCACATCGAGTGATTTTCTCGAGAGAAAAAAAAAATTGCACCATTTATGGCCGGCTTAAAGGGATTGTAAAGGCAGTTTTTTGTTTTTTTAATCTTAATGCATTCTATGCATTAAGATAAAAAACCTCCTGTGTGCAGCAACCCTCCTAATACCTACCTGAGCCCCACCTCTATCCAGTTATGTCCACGACTCCCTCGGCCGTCCTGGGACTCTCCTTCCTTATTGGCTGAGACACAGCAGCTCTGCCATTGGCTGCTGTCAATTAAAGTCAGGCAGCCAATGAGGAGAGAAAGGGGGTCGGGCCAGGTCGCGGCTCCATGTTTGAATGGACACAGGGAGCTGTGGCTCGGGTGTCCCCATAGCAAGCTGCTTGCTGTGGGGGCAGTCAACAGGGGGGGAGGGGCCAGGAGCACCGAAGAGGGACCCGAGAAGAGGATCCAGGCTGCTCTGTGCAAAACCAACTGCACAGAGGAGGTAAGTATGACATAATTATTATTATAAAAAAAACAAAAAAACACAAGACTTTACAATCACTTTAAGTCACCCCTTGCTAATCCTTCCTCCCTTTTCCCCCCATCCTCCTTGCCCATTATAGTGATGTGCCTAAAGAGTAATGTGAGGCCAGCTCTCAATTTAACCAGCTTTTGCTTATTAATGCACATTTGGTTATGTGATCCCCAGAGTGTGGGGTCTTTGCTTTATGACATGTGCACTTTAGTGTTGTTTACGAGCGGACAGATTTATGTTAAGGCAACTCATCCCAAGTGAAGTGAAATCGCTCGTTCATAGGGAATGAGCGAAATGCTGGTCACGTAATAGCTGCTTCCACCACAAGGGAGTGTCAGGCAGACTTTGCACTTGCTAAAAAAGAACAGCTCATGGAAGACACTGGCATTCATTTACTTTCCTCCCCATCTGAACAGATGAACGGTCTTGGAGCCAACTGTGAGCCACAATCGATGTCTGAAGCGGAAGAACGATGGATGTAAAAACACACAGAAGAGCAAGTGTGATCACTTCCCCCGGATGGCTCATTTAAATGAACTGCAAAAAAAGGAGCTCTCACAGCTGATGGCCATAGAAAGGCTTTGTTTCATCACCACAGAATGATATCAATTAGCTCATGACTCATAATATATCATTAGCTCACGACGATAGGGATGTTAAAAGTGGAGTTCCACCCACTTTTACAACTCTTCAGCATCCCTCACTAAACTGTGCACTGCAAACGAATTGGATATTTTTAATTTTTTTATTTCTCAGCAACTACTGTATATCTGCTGTATTAATTTTTCACTTCCTCCTCCTTGGCCGTGGCCCATCGCATCATTTCCTGTTTGCAATGCCTTCTGGGAAGGAGCGGCAACTTCCTCTGACACTGCCATTGCTATGGAAACCAGACCTGAAACCTATTAAACTGCTTGTGCTGCACTGAGCATGTGCGAGATCTGCAAGGATGAGATCCAGGAAGAAATACAGTCTGGCATCAAATGCCCACACTTAAGATGGCCACGGCCTGCTGTAAGTTTATAAAATAACAAACTACTGCCATAAACTAACAAAACAGACCTTAGTTTACAGACTAACTTTACTAGAATACATTAAGCTTGTGTATTATAGGGGTATTTTTATTCAAAAAGTACAATTTCGGCCGGAACACCACTTTAAGTAAAAGCTTCATGTGCTAAACCAGAATTTCCCAAACCTTAGTTAATCAAGTACCCCCAACCACACCCTTTAATTCTACCTGTACTTGTAGATATTACCATCCATATCACCCACTTAAGCTTTAGCAACGCTCCATAGTAGCTTGCTTCTCATCTATCACCTGTACAGGTTTGATGATTGGGGATCAGATAAGCCCTCAAAATGCACTAGCTATCAATATTGATTCTCACATTTAATAAAAATTTTAATCAACTTAATATTTCTGGCACTCTCTTTACTTCACCACAAATTCTTTTTTCCCTCTGATGGCTCTACATTGGTAACACCTTCACCACAGCTTTTCAGCATTTCATCCACCTTCAATTCAAGAGGTTCCAAATTCAAAGAAAAATTACCTGTGGCTATTATGGTAAGATGTGTACTTACAGAGGAACTGCAGCCTGCTTACATCATTTGTAATAAAAACGTCTTTGCTATTCTGAAGCTTCCCTCCAATCACTTTGCATATTATTGTATATATACTGTGATTCTGTACTTGCCAAATAGGCTGCAGAAATCTCCCTCCACTGAGTCTGGCTGCATCCATTATAACTGTGGGCAGCTGAAGCTGCTGCCTGTTCACTTCCTGGATTTACACAGACACACAGAGGCACACCTCCAGCTCTGATTGGCCCTCTTATGACTCATCCCCCCCCCCCTCCTTTCTCGGCAAACTCTCATGAGAGTGAGAGAGAGCTGTGCATGTCGTCATAAGCCTAGGCTTTTTACCCAATAAGAAATAGGAAGTGGGCTGCATAGGTTATTTACTGGCAGAAATAAAAGGTTTTACTATCCAAAGTTAAAAACAAGGGCAGAAGATTTAATAGACGGAAAGTTAAAAAAATGACTGAAGTTCCACTTTAAGCCGGCCATAGACTGATTGAATCTCAGCAAGTTCAGCAGGAACCAGTCGAGATTTGAAACCATGTATTGGCAGGCCGAACGTACCCAAGTTGACCAATCAACTTGGATACAACCATCCTGCCGGATTTTACATGCAATACTGCAAGCAGCTAGTAATAATATTCACTGTGTTCTCCCAATGGGAAAGGCTTCCCCACCCCTTCCTCTGCCAGGAGAACACAATGGCTTAACCAAATTGTGGTTGCAGGAAGGAAATTTACACCGTCTATGGCCGGCCATGCTTACAAAATTAAGTTGGGGCTTAGGATGAACGTCTGACTACAAAGCAGAGTTGCCTGACAGCTTCCTTCCAATGTTTGGACAATGAGCTGAGGATTCCCGGCTCTGCAGCCAACGTAAGAAAAGGGCGCGGATGCTGATGAGGTCATTGACCTAATATGGCTATGTGGGAAGACTTGTCATGATTAGAGGATAAATTAATTATAGGTTCTGTTCTAACTCAAGAACTTGCAGCTTGGCATTACATGCCTTGTTCTATTTTCTCAATGCCTGATCTATCCACAATCTGATCAATTTTCCTTTTTAAATTAAAAGTTTAAGAGGTCTGCTCTTCCTCTGCTCACTTGCAATTCAGCGTGACATTATGCGGTTTGGTTTACTAAAACTGGAGTGCGCAAAATCTGGTGCAGCTGTGCACTATAGCAGTGGTCATCAACCCTGTCCTCAGGACCCACTAACAGGCCAGGTTTGCAAGATAACTGAAATACATCACAGGTGATATCATTTGCTGCACAGTGGATTGCTGTATTCTAGTCTGCATCTCCGCAAGGTAATACATAAAACCTGGCCTGTTAGTGGGCCCTAAGGACAGGGCTGATGACCACTGCACTATAGCCAATCTGCTTTCAGGTTTTTAACAAGCTGAGGCTAGACGCAGATTGGCTACCATGCACAGTTGCACCAGACTTTGCACTCTCCAGTTTGACTAAATCACCCCCATATGTGGCTGCTGCTCATCCTCCTTTTCTTGGCCCAGCCAGTCTGCGAAAACCTCTATTTACCCAACATAAAGATCGCCCCCCTTTCACAGGTCTTCTCCACTTGTCCCCCCTTCTCCCCACTTGACCCTACAAAATCCACAAGAGCACCAAACCCCACAAGTTTGATCGACTATACCCACTCTCTTTCCTACAAGTCATCCTTTCCCTATTAAAATAACTAGGCATTATCCTGCTAAATTCAGTCTCAAATAGCCAAAGAACATACCCTCATCAACATTTACCAAGTCTACAGTCTTACACATGAATACAGTTTCATAGCGCCCAATTGTCTTACTTTGACAGCAAAATGAAATGGGATGGAAAGTTTTGTTTCTGTGTGCAACCCCACTGCTACCTCAGCATGGGCAGGCCCTGACCCAGGTAAGAAGGTGCTCTCCCATAATGTACTGGACACTTTCCATTCTCTGCACCAATAATAGTTGCATTGCCAATAATCATGTTACAGAGGAGAAGCAAAGCACAGTCAATTTGTGACCGGTCTAAGCTCTGCAAAGCTGCTAATTTGTGCTTGAGCTGCTATTCCCTTTCCAAAGAAAGAAAGTGAACCCTAATTATACATTTTATGATAGCCACTTTGTAACTATATATCGTTTAACAATTGGAAAGCATTCAAATCCCTTTTGAGGGACCTATTCAGACAGGGCTGGCATTTGTGAATCACTGGTTTTGCATCACCCAAGACTTGGAGGCTGGGCTCACACTAGAACACGCAGCGGCTCACAGCAGGAGTCCGGTGCGTCTCAATTCACTGTTTCAGGTCCGATTTCAGCCCGAATTTTGGGCTGAATGTGGACCTGAAAATGGACCAAAAGGCGCACAGGACTCCTGTGCAATTCGCACCAGAGCTGCTGCGGAGATGTGTGAACTGGCTCCATAGAGAGCCGGTCACAATCTCCTGCTGTGCGAATTGGAAGTAGGGGAAACCCAGCCTGAAGCTAAGGTCCCAATTGAATATTCATCAATGAGCACCAGCAAGGTCAGGGTGACACTCCAAGAGCCTGTACCTAAATAAAGCAAGCCAGCAAAAGAAGCGGTTATATGTCTCTTCTCATAGGTACTCTTTTTAAAGAAGTATGGCCAAAACATTTTTTGTCTAGACTTCTCCTGTGGGGGTCACAGTTAGTTCTGCGCTCCTGTGACCCATTATCAGCCAATGGCTGGCTAAACGCACTGACGAGACAGACCCAGTTCTAATTTCTGAAAAGATCTCAACCATATTGCTGGGATCTGCCCAGAAGCCTGGGCTGGCAGCTGGCTCAGCCTCTCAGCGAGCCGCTGAAGGTCCGATCCAGCCGCTCCTGCCATCTCCACAGCCCAGCGCTCCAGTGAGTGCTGGAGGGGCAGAGCAGAGAGCCGATGACTGACATTTACCAGCTCCCTGCAGGCTGTGGACCAAGAGCTGATCAATCAGTGGTGATTGATCGCTCAGTTACTGGTCTTAGAGCCGGCAGAGGACAGCTGCAGATGAGACCAGTGCTGCAGTCATCTAGGTGCATCTTTTTCTGAACTTTACTTTTAATACAACTCCTGCTAAATTGTGATTGAAGCATATCTAAACCCCAAAAAACAAAAATGTAAAATATTGCAGCATACCAGTCCTTAGCCACTGTAGCTTTATTCATTTTTCCCAGGCTCTTTACCCTTTATTTTCACCTGTAGACCTGCAAACAACATGGTGGCTTTGCTCAATGTATCTATGGAGGAAGCCATGTTTATCATCCAAGCTGCTTTCTTGCTTTTGACTACACAAACGATAGCTTGGAAGGAATAAAGGATTGTTTCAGCTTTCTGTTCAATTCACAGGGCAATGACGCTGCATATCTAGCAAGTTCAACATAACAGGCATGTTCCGTATTTGAAGAAAATGTTAACCAGGAAAAAAAATTTACAAAAACAAATGCAGCCACCAACTGATAAGAAACATATTTTGCAGGTTAGGTTTAGATATGCTTAGGTACTTCAAGTGTCCATGAAGTGAAAATTGCCTTTTTCCACTGTCATTTATCAGAATAAATTATAAATACGAGGCAGAGAGGCGGGGCAGTGATGTCACAATTTCCACCTTGTCTAGAGAACATCTTGTATTTACTGAAAAAAAAAATACAAGACATTCTCTGAATGGCAAGCAGTGCCAACCGAGCAAACTGTGTAGTGCAGCACCTCCCAGAGCCCCCCTTTTTACTTACCTGAACCCGATCGTTCCAACGACGGGGACGAGCAGAGCAGCTCCAGCCGCTGTCTCAGGTCCTTATTGGCTGGATTGATAGCAGCAGGAGCCATTGGCTCTCGCTGCTGTCAAGCAAAGCCAGTGACACGGGAGCCGGGGGGCAGGGCCAAGTTCTGCTGCCTGTGTTAATGGACGCAGCATCAGGACTCGGGAGCGTGCCCGCACGAGTGGCCACGGAGAATGTGGGTCCCCGTGGGGGCACTCGAGAAGAGGAGCCAGGAGCACCGCTGGGGGACCCCAGAAGAGGGGCCCCACTGAGGCAAGTAAGACATTGTTATTCAAAAAATAAAAACGAACCTTTACAACCCCTTTAAATATATAAAAATTATACATACATATAGAAGAATACAACCTTCTGAAAAGCCTTCAATGGCTTGATATGTTTATTCACGTCACAGCAGAACTCAATAAACCTTTAATTTTTCAGAAACGTTTTCAGTCGCCTGGGGGGACATTTTGTCGATGACATCATGTGACTGTTGCCACTAAGAAGTTTGGCGCCTAACACATCGCTGGCTACAAGTGAGCCGATAGCCTGAGTGTGCACGTGGCTGGCAGGTACACAGATAAGATGGTCTGCGTTACCTGTGCTCCTGATACAGGGCCAAAAGGATTAGGTGGTCTCATTACAGGTTGGTTGTATATTAATGCTTGTTGTGGCACAGATCCCATCTGAGGAGGCTGTGAAAAAAAATAAAAAAACATTTAAAAACACAAAGAATTCTTTTTTCCTACATATCATATTTATCTCTGACCAGCTTATTCTTTAGACTAGACTTTTATAACCATTTTTTTTTTTAAATTCTTTTTCTTTAGTTCTTTAATTAAGTATTTTCAGCATACATCAGATAAGAAAAAGCTCATATGCACCAACACATAAGAATTGCACAGGTTCTGAGGCTAAATTGAATGCGGATAAGGCACCAAGTGTGTTTATTACCACCGTAATCAGCCACAAAACCTGTGTAATTAATGTGTTCTTTTTAAACTGATGAGGTGGCAACCATATATGCGCCTAAACTTACAGCACAAAAGCATAGAAGGCATTTCAAAACCCAACATAGGCTTACAAATATAAAAAAAAAATAAAAAAAAATAATGAAGCAATAATAATATAAAATCACAGAAACAAAAATCATCAATTATGATGTCCTCAAGACACGTAATGGGGACCAACCATAGCATTTTTTTTTTTTACTGCATAGGAATCCTTGAAATACCGTATTTATCGGCGTATAACACGCACCGGCGTATAACACGCACCCCAATTTAGGAGGGAATTTTAAGGAAAAAAAAAAACTTTTAGGAGGGAAGTTGAAGGGAAAAAAAACTTACATTTAAATGCCCATCATTGCAGCCTTGCCCCAGTGCAGCCTTCGATCCCCTATCCCTGCGATCCTGGGCTTCAAAATCGCCGACCACGATTTGAAAATGGCGCCGCCGGCGCCATTTTCAAATCGCGGTCGGCGATTTTGAAGATGTGACAGCTCGGGATCGCAGGGGATCGGCGTATAACACGCACCTGCAATTTTCCCCTGATTTTAAGGGGAAAAAGTGCGTGTTATACGCCGATAAATACGGTAAATTTTCAGGTCTTAAGGAACCCTTGCAAACGCCAATTCATTGGTGGTCCAGTGTGAAGAATGCCCCTTACATTGATAGCTAGTGGGAAGAAAGCTCCCCTTACATTGGTGGTCAGAATGTCACCCTTAGGCCCTTTTCACACTGGGGCGGGAGGTGCGTCGGCAGTAAAGCCCCTCTATTTTTAGCGGCGCTTTACCGTCGGATTTGCAGCGCTGTTTTACCCCCCGCTAAGGGCCGAGAAAGGGTTAAAAACCACTGCAAAGCGCCTCTGTAGAGGCGCATTGCCGGCGGTATGTGTGGTGCCCCATTGATTTCAATGGGCAGGAGCGGTATACACACCGCTCCAAAGATGCTGCTAGCAGGACTTTTTTTACCATCCTGCCAGCACACCGCTCTAGTGTGAAAGCCCTCGGGCTTTCACACTGGAGACACAGCAGTGGCTGTTTCAGGTTGGTTTGCAGGCGCTATTTTTAGCACAAAAGCGCCTGGCATAACGACCCAGTGTGAAAGGGGTCTAACAGACAGCTAAAAAGTTGGCTCTGCTAAGTAACGTTGACCCCAGAACCATGCAGGCACCATATAAATGGGAGCTCTGTCTACCACAACTCAAGGAACCCCTAGCAACCTCTGGAGGAACCCTCGTTGAGAATAGCTGCTCTAGTCTATCAAGAAATTCTGATGCAGCACAGTGGGGCCGTCGGTTTGAATCCCAAACACGGCACTACCTGCCTGGAGTTTGCATGCTCTCCCTGTGCCTGCGTGGGTTTCTTCCCACACTCCAAAGACATGCTGGTAGGTTAATTGGCTCTGGTCTAAAATTGGCCCTAGTGTATGAATGCGATTTGGGGTCCTTAGATTGTAAGTTCCTTGAAAACAGGGACTGATATGAATGTACAATATATATGTAAAGCGCTATAAAAGGGCCTTAAATAAATACGGCATAGTATCAGAAAACTCTGTTTCAACTGCAGGTCATTAACCTTACAACAGGATGACGACACAAAACACACAGCTAAAGCACCCAAGAATGCCTAAGAACAAAACACTATCCGAATCCTACAGTGGATATAAAAAGTCTACACACCCCTGTTAAAATGTCAGGTTTCTGTGATGTAAAAAAAAAAAAGATAAATATAAATAATTTCTGAACTTTTTCCACTTTTAATGTGACCTATAAACTGTACAACTCAATTGAAAAACAAACTGAAATCTTTTTGCACACCTTCATTATAACTGGGGATGTAGCAGCGTTCAGAATTAAGCACTCACATTCAAACTCATGTTAAATAAGAGTCAGTACACACCAGCCATCATTTAAAGTGCCTCTGATTAACCCCAAATAAAGTTCAGCTGTTCTAGTAGGTCTTTCCTGACATTTTCTTAGTCGCATCCTACAGCAAAAGCCATGGTCTGCAGAGAGCTTCCAAAGCACCAGAGGGATCTTATTATTAAAAGGTATGAGTCAGGAGAAGGATGCAAAAGAATTTCCAAGGCATTAGATATACCATGGAACACAGTGAAGACAGTCATTTAGTGGAGAAAATATGGCACAACAGTGAAATTACCAAGAACTGGACGTCCCTCCAAAATTGATGAAAAGACCAGAAGAAAACTGGTCAGGGAGGCTGCCAAGAGGCCTACAGCAACATTAACGGAGCTGCAGGAATATCTGGCATGTACTGGCTGTCTGGTACATGTGACAACAATCTCCCGTATTCTTCATATGTCTGGGCTATGGGGTAGAGGGGCAAGACGGAAGCCTTTTCTTAACAAGAAAAACATCCAAGCCCGGCTAAATTTAGCAAAAACACATCTGAAGTCTCCCAAAAGCATGTGGCAAAATGTGTTATGGTCTGATGAAACCAAGGTTTAACTTTTTGACCATAATTTAAAAAAATCTGTTTGGCACAAAAACAGTGCACATCACCAAAAGAACACCATAACCACTTTGAAGCATGGTGGTGGCAGCATCATTCTTTGGGGTTGTTTTTATTCAGCTGGAACAGGGGCCTTAGTCAAGGTAGAGGGAATTATGAACAGTTCCAAATACCAGTCAAAATTGGCACAAAACCTTCAGGCTTCTGCTAGAAAGCTGAACATGAAGAGGAACTTCAACTTTGAGCATGACAACAACCCAAAGCATACATCCAAATCAACAAAGGAATGTCTTCACCAGAAGATTAAAGTTTTGGAATGGCTCAGCCAGAGCCCAGACCTGAATACGATTGAAAATCTGTGGGGAGATCCGAAGAGGAATGTGAAAAGGAGATGCCCTCACCATCTGACAGATTGAGTGTTTTCGCAAAGAATAGTGGGCAAATATAGCCAAGTCAAGATGTGCCATGCCCATAGACTCATACCCTAAAAGACTGGGTGCTGTAATAAAATCAAAATGTGCTTCAACAAAGTATTTGTTTAACCGCTTCAGCCCCGGAAGAATTTACCCCTTTCCTGACCAGGCCATTTTTTACGATACATCACTGCATCGCTTTAACTGACTATTGCGTGGTCGTGCGTCGCTGTACCCAAACTAAATTTATGTCCTTTATTCCCACAAATAGAACTTTCTTTTGGTGGTATTTGATCGCCTCTGCGGTTTTTATTTTTTCCGCTATAAACAAAAGAGCGACTATTTAAAAGAATATATATATTTAATTTTTTGCTATAATATCCCAATTTTAAAAAAAATTCATCGGTTTAGGCCAATATGTATTCTTCTACATTTTAATTTTTTTTTTTTACCAAAAATATCACAATAAGCGTATATTGATTGGGTTGCGCAAAAGTTCTAGCGTCTACAAAATAGGGGATAGATTTATGGCATTTTTTTTTTTACTAGTAATGGCGGCGATCAGCAATTTCTATCGGGACTTCGACATTGCGGCAGACAGATCAGACACTTTTAACACTTTTTTTGGGACCATTGACATTTTTACAGTAATCAGAGCTAAAAATAGCCACTGATTACTGTATGTCACTGGCAGGGAAGGGGTTAACACCAGGGGGGCGATCAAGGGGATAAGTCAGTCCTAGGGAGGTGTTTCGAACTGTGAAGGGATGTAACTAACTAGGAGGAGGAGCCAGATAATTGTTCCTACTTGGTAGGAACAGATTATCTGTTTCTCCTCCACTGTCAAAACAGGGATTTGTGTGTTCACACACAAATCCTTGTTCTGGCTCTCGTGCGCGCAGTCGCGGGTGGCCGGCGGCGACTGCGTCCACGCGCATGGGGTCCCCCCGCCTGCTATGGCTCTTAAAAGGAGCCGCCGTACATATACAGCAATTCCAGCAGGAGAGCCATCCTGCCACCATATATGTACAGGAGCCGCCCAGGAGGCGGTTAATGGGCACACTTATGAAGCTACATTAAAAAGGTGGAAAAAGTTCTGAAATGATTCATCTTTGTCTTTTTTTTACATCACAGAAACTTGACATTTTAACAGGGGGGGGGGGTAGATTTTTTATATCCACTGTATGTAAAGAGCTGAAACATGCAGTCTGGAGAGGACAATCTTCAAACCGGAGACAGCTGGAGCAGTCGGCTCAGGAAGAGTGGGCAAAACTACCTGATGGCAGGTACAGAAATCTCAATGAGCGTTACAGAAATCACCCGTTTTCAGCGATTGCCTTTAACCACTTAACCTAAAGAAGGTTTTAAACCCTTCATGACCAGTGCATTTTCTTTAGCTATTCTGCACTACGTTACTTTAACTGGTAATTGTGCAGTCATGCAACGCTGAACGCAAATTTGATCCTTTTATTCACACAAATAAAGCTGTCTTTTGGTGGTATTTGATCACCACTGGGTTTTTTTATTATATAAAATTTTGAAAAAAACACAAAAAAACCAAAAAACAAAAACAATATTTTTTACATAATGTTATAAAACATTCAATAAAAATAATTGAAAACAAAGTTTCTTCTTAAATTTAGGTCAAAATGTATTCTGCTACATGTCTGTGGAAAAAAAAAATCCCAATAAGTGTCTATTAATTGGTTAGTGCCAAAGTTAGAGTTAAACTATGGGATATCTACTGGAATTTACTATAGATTCTATACTGGTAATAGTGGTGATTAGCGACCTAGTGCGATTGTGATAGGGCGGCCAATCTGATGCCAACAGACGCCATCTGGGAGGTACACCGACATCAATAGTAACACTAATACAGTGATCAGACATATCACTGCACACTGTAATAAGGAAACTGGCTGGAAAGGGGTTAACATCTAGGGGCAATCAAGGGGTTAACGTTGTGCCTAACAAATGTAATGTGTGTATATGTGCTGCTTTCACTTTGCTATCTGTCTGTTTTTTTTTTCTCCCTGCTTTGCAGAGAGGTCTGTTTCTGCTTTGCAGGGAGAAGAAAAAGCCAGATCGCTGTTCACGGTACACAGAGTTTTGCATTTTTGTAAACACAGAACTCTGTGTGTGATTGGCCACAGTTGATCAGCTGATTTCAGTCAAAATCATTGACTGAAATCAGCTACCAAACTTATGCTGTGTCCAATCAAAGCACAGATTGGCAGGGGGTGTGGAGGAGCGCACATGCATGGATTTCCTCTGTACTCCGATTTCCTCCCACACTCTAAAGACGTGCTTGCAGGGTAATTGGCTTCTGTCTAAACTGTGTCTCGCATGGGAGTTAGGGACCTTAGATTGTAAGCTCCTTGATGGCAGAGACTAATGTAAATGTACAATATGCAAAGCGCTGTGTAAATGGTCAGAGCTGTATAAGTACAGTGCCTTGAAAAAGTATTCATACCCCTTGACATTTTCCACATTTTGTCATGTTGCAGCCAAAAATGTAAACTTATTTAATTGGGATTTTATGTGATAGACCAACACAAAGTGGCACAGAATTGTGAAGTGGAAGGAAAATGATAAATGGTTTTCAAACCTTTTTAAAAATAAATATCTGAAAAGTGTGACGTCCATTTGTATTCAGCCCCCTTTACTTTGATACCCCTAATTAAAATCTAGTGGAACCAATTGCCTTCAGAAGACACCTAATTAGTAAATAGAGTCCACCTGTGTGTAATTTAATCTCAGTATAAATACAGCTGTTCTGTGAAGCCATACACTATACAATTTTCCCCCTTATGGGCCGTACACACGATCCGAAAATCGGACGAAAAATACTGCTTTCGACGCGATTGTACGATAATAGGACTGTTAGTACAGAGTATTCAAGAGCCGATCACGACAATTCATCTGATATTATTCGATTGGACAAGCACGGAAATTTTCCTTGTACGATACCAGATCGTACGATTTTCGTTTAGTCGGTACAGTTTTCGTCCCAAAATACAAATACATTACAACACATGACATCAATTCCGATTTTTTTTTTTCTGTCGTGCGAGAATTTTCATGACTTTAGTAACCTATTCAATTTCTACTTGCAACTATTAAGCAAAAAAAGTCGGACGATCTGTCGTCCGATTTTTGGATGGTGTGTACTGGCCATTAGATTAACCAAAACCATATATTATAAAGGGATCAACCTAAACACTTTCCATTTGTATGCAATCAGGCAGGCTCTTGCACTACATAGTGGAAGGCAAATCTAAAGGAAATTGAAGAAAATTGTATACTGTATGGCCAGCCTTACAGAACCTTAGTGAACAAACCGCATCATGAAGGCCAAGGAACACACCAGACAGGTCAGGGATAAAGTTGTGGAGAAGTATAAAGCAGGGTCAGGTTATAAAAAAACATCCCAAGCTCTGAACATCTCACGGAGCACTGTTCAATCCATCATCAGAAAATGGAAAGAGTATGGCACAACTGGAAACCTACCAAGACATGGCCGTCCACCTAAACTGACCGGCCGGGCAAGGAGAGCATTCATCAGAGAAGCAGCCAAGAGGCCCATGGTAACTCTGGAGGAGCTTCAGAGATCCACAGCTCAGGTGGGAGAATCTGTCCACAGGACAACTATTAGTCGTGCTCTCCACAAATCTGGCCTTTATGGAAGGGTGGCAAGAAGAAAGCCATTGTTGAAAGAAAGCCATAAGAAGTCCCATTTGCAGTTTGTGAGAAGCCATGTGGGGGACACAGAAAACATGTAGAAGGTGCTTTGGTCAGATGAGACCAAAATTGAACTTTTTAACGTAAAAGGAAAACACTATGTGTGGCGGAAATCTAACACTGCACATCACCCTGAACACACCATCCCCACTGTAAAACATGGTGGTGGCAGCATCATGTTGTGGGGATGCTTTTCTTCAGCAGGGACAGGGAAGCTGGTCAGAGTTGATGGGAAGATGGATGGAGCCAAATACAGGGAAATCTTAGAAGAAAACCTGATAGAGTTTGCCAAAGACTTGAGACTGGGGTGGAGGTTCATCTTCAAGCAGGACGACCCCCCTAAACATACAGCCAGAGCTACAATGGAATGGTTTAGATCAAAGCATATTCATGTGTTAGAATGGCCAAGTCAAAGTCCAGACCTAAATCCAATTGAGAATTGCTTGCAAATTGCTGTTCACAGACACTCTCCATCCAATCTGACAGAGCTTGAGCTATTTTGCAAAGAAGAATGGGCAGAAATATCACTCTCTAGATGTACAAAGCTGGTAGAGACATCCCCAAAAAGTCTTTCAGCTGTAATTGCAGTGAAAGCCGGTTCTACAAAGTATTGACTCAGGGGGGCCGAATACAAATGCCCCCCACACTTTTCACATATTTGTAAAAAAAATGTTGAAATCCATTTATCATTTCCCTTCCAATTCACAATTATGTGCCACTTTGTGTTGGTCTATCACATAAAATCCCAATAAAATACATTTACATGTTAGGTTGTAACATGACAAAATATGAAAAATTTCAACAGGTATAAATACTTTTTCAAGGCACTGTACCTGTAATAAATAAAAAGAATTATTGTAAAATGAAAGGATATCACTGCAATATGAAACCAAACATTTGAACGGGAATCTCATCCTACCATTCCAAATGCAGCTATTCCTGTAGGTGTTGTGGCTGGATAGGCCATGATTGGCGGTGCCTGTTGTAACAAGAAAAATTACAGATCAGTTTTTACACATAACCATCATAAATTAAAGCATTCCGTATGTCAAACGAATGGCCATGCAGATTGGCAAAGTGTGTGTGATTGATCCAAAGCAACAGGCTACCTGGATTCCTAGAGGTAACACCATTAAAGATTTCTGCAAGTGAATCAAAAACTCTGTCCTCACCAGCATTTATAAATGAATATTTCCAAAGCAAAATACAAAAGCAGAACCAGCCAATCACCTGCAACCCAAAAAAAAAAAAAAAAAAAAAAAAAAAAAAAAAAAAAAAAAAAAAAAAAGGGGTGTAGCACCTCAATCTATTAAGGAAACCTACAGGCGGCATCTACTGCAAGTGATTTTTCTTACTCCTTACACATTTTACAAAGACTTGCTGTGTGAAAAGTGTCAGTCCAAGACTTGGCTGCTGGGAAAGGTCACATTCTATAAAACAATGTTATGCTTGTACAGAACACAAGTTATGTCACCGACTGTAAGGGCCATACAGAATTGTGGGCTATTACAAGCAAGAGCCTCTCTTACAAAACAAAAGCTCCATACATCCAAAGGCTGGTTTTCTCCAAATTTTTAAGTTAAAGGGACAGCCTAGTCTTACAGTGCATATCCAGGCAAAATAAAAACAAAAAAAGTATTCAGTACATTTCTGCAATATATGTTCATTTCCCCATGTTTGTTTTTTCATAAATATTGCAAGTGCAGAAAAATTACTGTTAACCGCTTACTGTCTGCCCTATATCAGTTTTACTGTTACAAGGCGACAGCTGTGCGCCGGATCAAGTATATACCTTATTTATTGGCGTACAACACGCACCTTAACGTTAAGAGGGAAGTTTCAGAACAAAAAAAACCTTAAATTTTAAAATAAGGGTCAGTGCTCTGCAGCCTCACCAGTGCCCATCAATGCAGCCTGATAAGTGCCCATCACTGGAGCCTGTCTGTTTAGTGCCCATCAATGCAGCCTGATAAGTGCCCATCACTGGAGCCTGTCAAGTGCCCATCACTGGAGCCTGTCAAGTGCCCATCACTGGAGCCTGTCAAGTGCCCATCACTGGAGCCTGTCAAGTGCCCATCACTGGAGCCTGTCAAGTGCCCATCACTGGAGCCTGTCAAGTGCCCATCACTGGAGCCTGTCAAGTGCCCATCACTGGAGCCTGTCAAGTGCCCATCACTGGAGCCTGTCAAGTGCCCATCACTGGAGCCTGTCAAGTGCCCATCACTGGAGCCTGTCAAGTGCCCATCACTGGAGCCTGTCAAGTGCCCATCACTGGAGCCTGTCAAGTGCCCATCACTGGAGCCTGTCAAGTGCCCATCACTGGAGCCTGTCAAGTGCCCATCACTGGAGCCTGTCAAGTGCCCATCACTGGAGCCTGTCAAGTGCCCATCACTGGAGCCTGTCAAGTGCCCATCACTGGAGCCTGTCAAGTGCCCATCACTGGAGCCTGTCAAGTGCCCATCACTGGAGCCTGTCAAGTGCCCATCACTGGAGCCTGTCAAGTGCCCATCACTGGAGCCTGTCAAGTGCCCATCACTGGAGCCTGTCAAGTGCCCATCACTGGAGCCTGTCAAGTGCCCATCACTGGAGCCTGTCAAGTGCCCATCACTGGAGCCTGTCAAGTGCCCATCACTGGAGCCTGTCAAGTGCCCATCACTGGAGCCTGTCAAGTGCCCATCACTGGAGCCTGTCAAGTGCCCATCACTGGAGCCTGTCAAGTGCCCATCACTGGAGCCTGTCAAGTGCCCATCACTGGAGCCTGTCAAGTGCCCATCACTGGAGCCTGTCAAGTGCCCATCACTGGAGCCTGTCAAGTGCCCATCACTGGAGCCTGTCAAGTGCCCATCACTGGAGCCTGTCAAGTGCCCATCACTGGAGCCTGTCAAGTGCCCATCACTGGAGCCTGTCAAGTGCCCATCACTGGAGCCTGTCAAGTGCCCATCACTGGAGCCTGTCAAGTGCCCATCACTGGAGCCTGTCAAGTGCCCATCACTGGAGCCTGTCAAGTGCCCATCACTGGAGCCTGTCTGTTAGTGCCCATCACTGGAGCCTGTCTGTTTAGTGCCCATCACTGGAGCCTGTCTGTTTAGTGCCCATCACTGGAGCCTGTCTGTTTAGTGCCCATCACTGGAGCCTGTCTGTTTAGTGCCCATCACTGGAGCCTGTCTGTTTAGTGCCCATCACTGGAGCCTGTCTGTTTAGTGCCCATCACTGGAGCCTGTCTGTTTAGTGCCCATCACTGGAGCCTGTCTGTTTAGTGCCCATCACTGGAGCCTGTCTGTTTAGTGCCCATCACTGGAGCCTGTCTGTTTAGTGCCCATCACTGGAGCCTGTCTGTTTAGTGCCCATCACTGGAGCCTGTCTGTTTAGTGCCCATCACTGGAGCCTGTCTGTTTAGTGCCCATCACTGGAGCCTGTCTGTTTAGTGCCCATCACTGGAGCCTGTCTGTTTAGTGCCCATCACTGGAGCCTGTCTGTTTAGTGCCCATCACTGGAGCCTGTCTGTTTAGTGCCCATCACTGGAGCCTGTCTGTTTAGTGCCCATCACTGGAGCCTGTCTGTTTAGTGCCCATCACTGGAGCCTGTCTGTTTAGTGCCCATCACTGGAGCCTGTCTGTTTAGTGCCCATCACTGGAGCCTGTCTGTTTAGTGCCCATCACTGGAGCCTGTCTGTTTAGTGCCCATCACTGGAGCCTGTCTGTTTAGTGCCCATCACTGGAGCCTGTCTGTTTAGTGCCCATCACTGGAGCCTGTCTGTTTAGTGCCCATCACTGGAGCCTGTCTGTTTAGTGCCCATCACTGGAGCCTGTCTGTTTAGTGCCCATCACTGGAGCCTGTCTGTTTAGTGCCCATCACTGGAGCCTGTCTGTTTAGTGCCCATCACTGGAGCCTGTCTGTTTAGTGCCCATCACTGGAGCCTGTCTGTTTAGTGCCCATCACTGGAGCCTGTCTGTTTAGTGCCCATCACTGGAGCCTGTCTGTTTAGTGCCCATCACTGGAGCCTGTCTGTTTAGTGCCCATCACTGGAGCCTGTCTGTTTAGTGCCCATCACTGGAGCCTGTCTGTTTAGTGCCCATCACTGGAGCCTGTCTGTTTAGTGCCCATCACTGGAGCCTGTCTGTTTAGTGCCCATCACTGGAGCCTGTCTGTTTAGTGCCCATCACTGGAGCCTGTCTGTTTAGTGCCCATCACTGGAGCCTGTCTGTTTAGTGCCCATCACTGGAGCCTGTCTGTTTAGTGCCCATCACTGGAGCCTGTCTGTTTAGTGCCCATCACTGGAGCCTGTCTGTTTAGTGCCCATCACTGGAGCCTGTCTGTTTAGTGCCCATCACTGGAGCCTGTCTGTTTAGTGCCCATCACTGGAGCCTGTCTGTTTAGTGCCCATCACTGGAGCCTGTCTGTTTAGTGCCCATCACTGGAGCCTGTCTGTTTAGTGCCCATTTCTGCAACCTCTAACATGCCCATCTGCAGCCTGTTTATTATACATCTGCAGACTCGCCTTTGCAGATTATTGCAGCCGTGCCAGTGCTGGATGACACAGATCCGCGATCTCCTGTGTATCCGGGGCTCAGTCACTCACAGTCCCGCCTGGCTCATATGATGGACAGAGCAGTGGTCCAATGCCGGGCCAGGGGGGCGGGACCGTGTGTGACAGCACCGGACACATAGGAGATCGCGGCTCTGTGTCATCCAGAGGCACTCGTCCCCTCCTTCCACTCCGAGTAGCAGGGATCGGCATATAACACGCACACGTCATTTCCCCCTGATTTTCAGGGGGGAAAAGTGTGTGTTATACGCCAATACGGTATACGTAATTCTGTATATCAACCGGCAGGGAACGGGCACTCTCGCGCAGCTGCCAGGCCGTTTCTGCTGCGATAATTTACAGACGTCAATATGCAGGTACCTCAGGCATTTGATGTCCTCAGGCACCCGCAAATTGTTGGCAATAAAAAGAGAACGGAGTTATGTAAAAACGGCATATCTCAGTTCTGAACGGAGAAGGCATAGACTGTCTTCCTGCAAAGCAGGGACTAAAATCTATTACTTCCCCCAGTAAAAGCAGCACACAGTGGTTAGCCTCTTACCAGCCAGTGTCATTAGTACAGAGACCATGCATACTTTTAGCACTGATCACTGTATTAGTGTCACTGGTTCCTGCAAGGTGTCAAAAGTGTCAGTGTTTGATTGTATGCCACAGTATCGCAGTCCCGCTACGAGTCGCTGGACGCTGCCATTACTAGTATCTTTTTTTTTTTTTTTTTTATTCCATAAATATATCCCATAGTTTGTAGACACTAAAACGTCCGCGTAAACCAATCAATATATGCTTATTAGGTTTTTTTTTCTTTTTACACAAAAAACGTGTAGCCAGGAGAACACAGTGATTATTGCTAGTAGCTATCAACTTGGGTACAATTAGCCTCCCCATACATGATTCAAACTGTGTATGGCTGGCTTAACTGTTTAAATCAACGTGGAACTTAATTCATCTATACAAACTTATCTTACTTTGTTCTTCCCACCTCTCTCTTCCATAAATTAAAAAAAAAAAAAAAATTCTATTTTTTCACCATTTTGCTTCTTTTTGTGCCACAAGGCTACACTTCCAGGTTTCTGGTCTAGGCTGGGCCCGGCTGCCTCCTGGGATTGCCATCACAGGTATCCCAGGAGGCCGCGTGTTACTAAAGCACACGTTTGCAGTGGATATCTGCACATGCACACAGATGCAGCAGAACCATCCAGGGCCCATCCACCATAATCTGGCAACATTTTTGTGTGCATGTGGGGAAGTCCGCTGGTCCCAGCCAGCTCCCAAATGCCTAGAAGAGATCGGCGGGGCATCTGTGCGCTTTAAAAAAAAAAAAAACACCAGACAGCAGGGGGTCATTTAGGAGCAGTTAATTTCCTGCGTTATTTTTTAGTGTGTCTCTTACTTAAAAGAGGAAGCTATAACGAAACAACGGGATATGACCTTAATGGCTTCAATGCACAAGGTGCCCAGCCAGGGTATTGATTGCTTTGAGATCACATCTGCATGAAAAGCAATGTGACTAGTAGCTACTCAAGCTCTTGACAAGTAAGGGGAAGCAAGCCAATGAACCATCAACATACATGAGATTTCAGAACGAAGAAAACCTTTTTACCCACTATGTAGGAAACTGGGTTCAACGAGCATGAGCAATGGCTTGAGAACCAGTCCAGAAAAGGTGTGTATTGCTAGGGGTTTTTTTTGGGAGGATTCATGTGATCAGCACAGGGCCACTCAGCACTGTCTAGACAGAGGGTCAGGGGCCTGCAGCCTCATAGGACAATCAGGGGAGAATGAAAACTCCGTCAAGCTTTACCGGACACAGAGAAAAGTCACAAGACTGCTATATACTGCTGATGAGAAAAGGTATTTAGCAGTTTATATTTACTAAAATAATTGCATTTCCGTGTACTGTGGGAGACCAGATATAGTGAATGCAGAATCCTGGGTTTAGTAACACTTTAAGCAGTTTTGTTGGCTCATTACAGGAGGCTAGGAGTTCACTGGATTTCTAGCAGTCATAACCTGAACAATACCTGAACAATTAGCCAGCTATAGATGGGAGCAAGTGGCATCTTTTGTATGTGTCGTGTTTTTTGCTCAGGCAACGCACTGACACCTTTGCAGCCATTGTGCTATATGCTGGGTGTTAAGTGTGCCCCTGTAGCTTTAGGAAGGGGTGGGCTCCCCTTCAGTCCACCTGCCCTCACCTATCCATCAGAATGCATGTGCCTCCACTGTGGGGACACTAACTTGACGAGGCTCTGTGGCTTACGCATGCATTTGCAAATGTGTGCAGACTAAACCCCTGCTTTTAACGCATACTGTTGGACAGGTTATTTGGATGTCTGCAGGCTGGTGGTAAGTTAAGCTTGTTTTTTTGCCTTGGATTTATCTTTGGCCTTGTTTATAACCTGAACAATGTCTGCCCGATCTCCACCCAACTATATTAGCACTAGGACCAAACACGGTCCATGGCAGATAGCAAGAGCAGTACGATAATTGCATTGTGATCATTAACAATGCTTCACAGAAGAGTGAGTGGGGGGGGGGGGGGGGGGGGGGTTCACACCTGAGCATTTTCGCATCAAAGCCTACTACACATAACTGTCAGCAATAGGAATCTCATTCTTCTCCTTACAGGCTGTTCACATATCTATGCTGAGGTGCTGGAAGACTGACGCTCAAAAAGGTACACAAGCTTTTTTAATTTTGGAGCATGCGTTTTTGGTCCAACAGACTTCAAGCGTTCTCGCACATGTTTTTTTTTATGCCTGAACTACTGACCTCCTCTGTTCTCATCTCATCTAGGAGCTTGAATGCACATGTGCTTACAAAACGCTTCAAAAACACACTTTACATAGGTGCTTACTAGGCGCTAGAAATGGGTCGGGCGTGTTCGGGATCCTAGTCCCAACCCACCTGCCCGATCCCACCAGGAAGCAGACACTGTACACCGCTAATCACAGGCAGGGAGACATTTTCCAGTCTGCAGCTTCACAGATCGGGAAATGTCTCACTGCCAGTGATTAGCGGTGCACAGGGTCCGGCAGGTAGGTTGGGACTAGGATCCTGAACATCCCAAACCCATCGCTACTAGTGGTGAAAGCAGATTGAAGGATAGGACCAGCTTGCTGGGAAGACTTTCCAAAAAGCTGGAAATTTTCCTTACAGGACAAGAAACCAAACAAGTCTGTACCTATTCCAAAATATTATAGATAGATAGATAGGAGATAGATAGATAGGAGATAGATAGATAGGAGATAGATAGATAGGAGATAGATAGATAGGAGATAGATAGATAGGAGATAGATAGATAGGAGATAGATAGATAGGAGATAGATAGATAGGAGATAGATAGATAGGAGATAGATAGATAGGAGATAGATAGATAGGAGATAGATAGATAGGAGATAGATAGATAGGAGATAGATAGATAGGAGATAGATAGATAGGAGATAGATAGATAGGAGATAGATAGATAGGAGATAGATAGATAGGAGATAGATAGATAGGAGATAGATAGATAGGAGATAGATAGATAGGAGATAGATAGATAGGAGATAGATAGATAGGAGATAGATAGATAGGAGATAGATAGATAGGAGATAGATAGATAGGAGATAGATAGATAGGAGATAGATCTCTATATATCCCACACTAAACATTTTTTAATATGGCCATATTAGGTCAATGTCATCGACATCCTTTGTTACATGCAACCGTGCGGAGGTGAATTCCATGGCTGCAGCTGATTGGGATGGCAGCCTGCTGTCATGTGACAGCTTCCTGCGGGTTTAGGCCAAACTCAGTTTAACCTAAACCTTAGGCTCATCCTTAGTAGGTCTCCAAACTTGACCTAAAAATCTCCTTCTCAAGCCACCATGCGGTTCGTTATGTTTAAGATGGTAACTGTTATTGAGTTGCCAAAAAAAGGACACCAAAGACGGCAAAGAATCCGGTCATATTTGTAAAACAGATTCCTCGAGTCACAGGACCATCCAAATCTAGACCGCATAGCTTAAACAATTAGCCCAATTACACAGACCATCTTCATCATTCCCTGCTAAACTCAAATGACCAAGCTGATAAAGACCAAAAGCCAAGTCTGACTTTCAACTGAACTTCCCAGTAAGGACTCCCTCTGCTTTGTAAAAGTAAGTTGCAAAGCAAATCTGATCTTAAAAGGGAGTCAACATCTGCTTTGAGCTCGCCTAAGATTTGTGACGAATTGGGGTGGTACCAATCACGTGGTGTTGCGTGATTGGGTATTGGGTGTCTGAGATAGAAAAACACATTCACAAACAAGAAAAAAAAAAATACATGCTGACACTTTAGAGCAGCCTTTCACAACTTTTTTTACTTCCTTGAAATAATTTTCAGGCCTAATGAACCCCCTGCTAAAAAAAAACAATTAATTTGGATTCAGTGGTAAAAAAATAAATAAATAAAAAAATCACACCTTGCATAAGTCGTCAGTGGCAAGAATGTCACTGGGGGTCACGCAGCTGCTCTTCAAAGTGACATCGGCAGGAACCACCAAATGGGTTCAAAGTACAAGCGGCATCGACAGGCACGGCCCAAAGTACCCCAAGCAACCTCTGGAGGAGCCCAGGTTGAGAATGGCTGCTTTAGTGTGTCTACTATCATGTAATAAAGTAAGAGCAAGTCTCCATTTGTGTCAGGGTCCACCTTACAGCATGGACCTTCAGAACCTGACACACAAGACTTTAGCTAAAGGATTGGGTACCAATGTTGCAAATAACAAAGGGCACCGCAGATACCCTTGGAGGCAGGCTCTTAAGTCTTTCCTAGCTCAGTTCATTCAGTAAATTAATCTACACCCGAGCAGAGGAGGGAGAATGTAGCAGTGTAAGCGATAGTAACCAGGTGCCAACACTCCATGCCATTAGTGAAGGAGGGATGTAAGGAGAGCCAGGAAGGTGCAGTGTGTGGGGGGGGGGGGAAATCAAATCTGAGCACACAATCAAAATCTGATTAGTGTGAGGTGCCCGCGCTACAGCAAAGGTTAATAAAGCATACCAATTCACAGCAAGGAAGGCAGTTTTTGGTTTGTTTGGTTCAACTTACGTATGGTTGAAAATGCATGCCATTCTGTTTCATTGTTCATCAGGACGAACAGTTATACAATGCAATAACACAAGATTAGAACACAAAAACTTACACAAAACAGTACACACATCAACATTTCACAAGCACACAAAAAGAGTGAGTGCATTTCATTTGGATAATATATATAAAAATATATCAGATCAGGAATATATCTGTCTAACAAATCAGTTATTAGGATTATGGTCAGGGCTCTGTGCAGGCCACTCTAGTTCCTCCACACCAAACACATCAAGCCATGTCTTTATGGAGCTGGTCCTGTGAACAGGGGAACAATCCGTTCCTGAAGATGCCCATTGGATGGGGAGGTGAAACGCGTTAAGGAGGCCTTTCTGACCCATGGAGCACATGCCTTGGCGGATCTTCTGGGTTTTCCATGCCATAATCTCTTCTTATACAAGTGAGTGCAATTTAATCTTTTCTTGAACTTGAATAAACTAAGCGTTATTGCACTATGGTATTTCCGCTTTTGTCCTCCTTAAAAAATTTGAGTGGTGAAGTACCTGCCATTGCTGGATCTGGAGAAAGAGCGTGGAGGATAAGAGCTAAGGAGCACAGATCATATTTAAAGACCTGGGAGGGGTCTATCCAAAAGCAAGGCAGGCCCTTTTTTCTGTACGGCAGGGGGTCCACAATCTCTGGTGAGTGCAGGAGCATTGGGGTCACAAAACACTGGCAGTGTATTTCACTTTGTTGGATGAATGTTTAAAAGACACAGCACTGGTGGACTATGTGTCCCGGATTAAAATATTAGGCACACGGCATGGGAAGATTGGGACTTTTTAACATTAAAAGTGGTTATACACCCTTACATACACCCAGTGAAGTGAACAGCCTCAGATGATACACGGAGATGAAACAAATCATAGTTACATAGTTAGTAAGGTTGAATAAAGACACCAGTCCATCCAGTTCAACCTGAGAGTGTGGGTGCGTGTCTACAATTATCCCTATTTATTTAAGGTACCCATATAGCGCATCGCTCCACACATACATCGCACACTCACGATCCCTACCCTCAAGGAGCCCACTATCCAAGGTCCCCAAACTCACATCCATATACTAGGGCCAATTTTTTGGACAGAACCCAATTAACCTACCAGCATGTCTTTGGAGTATGGGAGGAAACCGGAGTACCCGGAGGAAACCCACGCAGGCAAAAAATCCTTGTACATAAGTTACTTGTTTATTTGCAGTCTCCTCCTCCCTACACTCCTCTTCCAAAGGGCAGAAAAGTATTAAAATCTTTCTTCATCTGTCAGGAGCACAGAGGAGGCGGCGGAGAGGCTGCAGTTACAGTGTGTGAAAGCTGATTGGAGGAAAGGGAGCCCCCCCCCCCCCAAGTCACACAGCAGAACGGTAATCTGAACAGACAAGCTCTTCTGAGCTTTAGCTGAACCCTAACTGCTTTGGCTGGAGCTACCCTTTAATACTGCAACATTTGCAGTAAACTATAAAACATAACATGCAATATCCACACCACACACCCCGTACACAGTCATTACACAAAAGGATCATTACCAAGGTGGCTGGGTTCCAGGTGGTGGTGGGGGCCAGTTTTGGCTGCCAATTAGTCCCTCCTGTTAGTTTTTTTTCTCCGGGCTGAATCCAATGAACATCACTACAAAAAAAAAAAAACAAAAAATGGCCACAAACCCTGTAATAATTCCAGAAGAACATGCCTTTCTGTGTTATTGCATTTGTCTGGGAAAAGATATGAAGATTATAAAAAGTCTAGACAAACTGGAAGAATATGTAAAAGTTTAGCGTAAAAGATCCAGCTTTAATTTTCTCAGCTCATTCACTTTTATATTAAAGGCTAAAAAAAGATCACCATTTGCAAAAATGGCCCATGCAGACAAGAGGCCCCACAGTAGGTCTACTTTCATTGTGCCGTTTTTCCAAAACATTGTTCAATGCAAGGGCCATGCCTGAAGAGCTGTCCTAGCCCCCACGAAGCCTGGCCGAAAATCCGCCTAGTCTTTCTACTAATCCACGTCCCTGCAAGCATGCTTCTTTATTAAAAGCCGCACATGCACAGTATGCTCTTCCTTCCCTCCTATTCCACCACCGCTGAGCTCAGCCGCTGGATTTTACCTACTGGCACCCCTTGTCCGCATAGGCCCTTTTTAAGAGAAAGTTGAAATTTAAAGCAGAACTCCAGGGAGATTGAAAATCTGTGGAATGACTTAAAGACTGCAGTCCACAGACGGTCACCATCAAATGTAACTGAACTTGGGCAATTTTGCAAAGAAGAGCGAGCAAATATTGCTAAATCTAGATGTGCAAAATTAGTAGAGACACATCCCAACAGACTAAAGGCCCTTTCACACTGAGGCGGTTTGCAGGCGCTATTGCGCTAATAATAGCGCCTGCAAACCGACCCGAAAGTGCCGCTGCTTTGTCTCCAGTGTGAAAGCCCTCGCACACTGGAGCGGTGTGCTAGCAGGACGGGAAAAAAAGTCCTGCCAGAAGCATCTTTGGAGTGGGGAAGGAGCGGAGTGTATACCGCTCCTTCACCGCTCCTGCCCATTGAAATCAATGGGACAGCGAGGCTATACCGGGGGGGGGGGGGGGGGGGTGATGATCCTTTTCTATACCTACTGAAGCTAATAAAAAAAAAAAAAAAATTCAACAATGCTACTATTACAAATATTCGTTTGCTTGAACCGACAAATCCCTTTCTGTATCTGAACGCTGTCGACAGTTTTCACACTTACTTTTTTGTTGTTCCGTTCCCAATGCCCAGATCTAGGAGAACAAAAAACATGGGAATGAGCATAGCTTTCAAGGCAGTGACTCTACAGCTGAATAAACCTGAAGACCAAACTTACTGCCCACTAAGTTGGCCAGTGAGGAGTCCAAGTCGTCAGACACCAGCTTGCCGGGTTGGTTTTTGGAGGAGGGAGCACTTGTGTTTTGGGAAGATACTGTTGGTTTGAGGAGTCCACCCATGTCGTCAAAACCTTGAAACAAAATACAAGAACCTGGATTTAATCCGGCCACAGAAGACCATTCGACAAAAAGATACACATTGCTGGTTTCATAAGTCACAGTGTCTGAAAAGAAAAATCTACTAAAATCACAGCCCTATATATCTATATACAGTGCCTTGAAAAAACTGGATTTTTATAACAGCTCACCTGTAAAATCCTTTTCTTGTAGTACATCATGGGACACAGAGCCACAGTAATTACTATGTGGGTTATAAAGGCACCTTTAGGTGATGGACACTGGCACACCCTAGACAGGAAGTTTAGCTCCCTATATAACCCCTCCCCTTACCGGGAGTACCTCAGTTTTGTAGCGAAGCAATATATGTGTATTAAAAGAGGGGAGGGACCTCTGTGTCCCGTGATGTACCCGAAGAAAAGGATTTTACAGGTAAGCCGTTATAAAAATCCTATTTTCTTTTTCATACATCACGGGACACAGAGCCATAGAATTTACTGGATGGGATGTCCAAGAGCAATGCTATCTGAGGGGAGGGAGACATGAACAAAAGGTAGGGTGCTAGAAGACCTGAGGACCTTATACTGCTGCCTGCAGCACACTGCGCCCAAAGGCGATATCCTCATGCCTTCTCACATCCACCTGATAGAATCTGGTGATTAATGTATGGACTGAAGACCAAGTTGAGGCCTTGCGGATTTGAGCCATGGAGGCTTGGTGGTGCACCGCCCATGAAGCACGAACAGCCCTGGTGGAGTGCGCTTTGATTTGAAAAGGTGGAACCTTCCTCTTCAAACCATAAACTTGAATAATTACTTGCCGAATCCACTTAGCAATAGTAGATTTCGATGCTGCCTGTCCTTTTTTAGGACCTTCAGGCAACACAAGCAAAACATCTAAGACACTGGTGAAAAAACTGAGGTACTCCCAGTAAGGAGAGGGGTTATATAGGGAGCTAAACTTCCTGTCTAGGGTGTGCCAGTGTCCATCACCTAGAGGTGCCTATATAACCCCATCCAGTAAATACTGTGGCTCTGTGTCCCGTGATGTATGAAAAAGAAAGTATTCTTCAAAGAGAACTAAAAAGAATAATAGACTGACGAGCGGGACAACCTTGTGGACCATACCTCTACCTTTCAACCCTTTTTCTTCTTTCTCTTTCCTTTTCTCCACCTTACGATTAAAGCTCATTATCAGAATTTGACCTATATACACTCTACTTGTAAACAATATGTATAGTAGGTATAAATCATTTAAATACCTACAAAAGTAACTAAGGAAATGATATATATCTTTAATTTAGGTTTACGTGAACCCGATGTTTAATATTTGAAATTCCATGATATTTACCTATATAAACCCTACTGTAAAACAATGAGCTTACTTTATAGATCCTTGTAAACTTACTTTATGTATCTTTATAACATTGTATACTCAATAAACTTCTTTTGACAAGGAAAAAGAAAGTATTCATTTTGTCATGTTACAACCAAAAACTTAATTGTATTTTATTGGGATTTTATGTGATAGACCAACACAAAGTGGCACATAATTGTGAAGTGGAAGGAAAATGATAAATAGTTTTCAACATTACAAATAAAATATCTGAAAAGTTTGGGGTACATTTGTATTGAGCCCCCTTTACTCTGATGTCCCCAACTAAAATCTAGTGGAACCAATTGTTTTCAGAAGTCACCTAATTAGTAAATAGAGCCCACCTGTGTGTAATTTAATCTCAGTATAAATACAGCTGTTCTGCGAAGCCCTCAGAGGTTTGTTAGAGAACATTAGTTAACAAACAGCATCATGAAGGCCAGAGAATTTTGTTTCTCGTGGTCCAACAAGTCCTTTAGGTGCCTTTTGGCAAACTCCAGGCTGTTGTGTGCCTTAGGAGAGGCTTCCGTCTGGCCACGCTACCATAGAGGCCTGTTTGGTGGAGTGCTGCAAAGATGGTTGTTCTTCTGGATGGTTCTCCTCTCTCCACAGATAAACGCTGGAGCTCTGTCAGAGTGACCATCGTGTTCTTGGTCACCCTCCCTGAATAAGGCTATTCTCCCCCAAACGCTCAGTTTGGCCGGGCGGCCCATTTACGGATGATGGAGGTCACTGTGCTCATTGGGACCTTCAATGCTGCAGAAATTTTTCTGTACCCTACCCCAGATCTGTGCCTCCATACAATCCTGTCTCAGAGGTCTACAGACAACTCCTTGGACTTGTGTGCCTTTCCAAATCAACTGAATTTACCACAGGTGAACTCTAATCAAGCTATAGAAACATCTCAAGGATGATCAGTGGAAACAGGATGCACCTGAGCTCAATTTTGAGTGTCATGGCAAAGGCTGTGAATACTTATTGTACATGGGTTTTTTTCCTTTTTTATTTTTAATAAAATTGCAAAGATTTCAAACAAACTTCGTGTGTGTGTGTGTGTGTGTGTGTGTGTGTGTGTGTATATATATATATATATATATATTCCCATAGACTCGCTGATCACAGAGCGCGCCCTACATGTGACCTCCCTCTGCTTTACTTCCCGGGTGAGTACAGTGGGAGGGGCTGAGATTTCCCTCTGATAAATGCACGCCAGCAGAGGTCACATGACAGCACAGCAGGGCTCTGGAACAAAGGTATTTAGCATTATAATTTTAGGCACACACACACACACACACACATACTGTACTGAACAGGGATCTAAAACAGAGAGAGAGAGAATGTCATTTTTCTTTACATGTTTCTTTACAAGCACTTGACCAGCTGCAGGGAATAGTGTTACACAGGGGGGGAGGAGAGAAAGAGGAGTGGGGTAGGGGGAGAGGGCAAGGCGAGTGGGGGAGAGGGCAAGGCGAGTGGGGGAGAGGGCAAGGCGAGTGGGGGAGAGGGCAAGGCGAGTGGGGGAGAGGGCAAGGCGAGTGGGGGAGAGGGCAAGGCGAGTGGAGGAGAGGGCAAGGCGAGTGGAGGAGAGGGCAAGGCGAGTGGAGGAGAGGGCAAGGCGAGTGGAGGAGAGGGCAAGGCGAGTGGAGGAGAGGGCAAGGCGAGTGGAGGAGAGGGCAAGGCGAGTGGAGGAGAGGGCAAGGCGAGTGGAGGAGAGGGCAAGGCGAGTGGAGGAGAGGGCAAGGCGAGTGGAGGAGAGGGCAAGGCGAGTGGAGGAGAGGGGAAGAGAAGGGAGGAGAGGGGCTCTCACACAGACTATGTAAGAGACAGGGAGAAAAGGGGGGGCAGGGGAGAAGCAGAGACGCTAAGGATATATAGCTGGATGACCACGCTATCAGAGATCAGCAGCCATGATAAATGTGGTGAGCTGACAGAAGGGAAGACAAGCATAAGCAGGATCAACCAGGTATTGTACAATGTAGAAAGGGACAATTGACATGGCAAAAGCACTGCGATATCTCGTGCCTTAAAAGAGACAGGAGCATTTTTTTTTTTCGGGTTACTTTAACACCGCTTTAAAGAAAAAAAAATAAAAAATCGCATTTACCTTACAATTGTTAACAATACTGCGCATAACAGAAAATATTTTTTTTTTTCTTACCCGTGGAGTCTACATTGATGTTAGAGGGAGACTTGTTGCCAAAAACAGAATCAAAGTCAACATTAAGGCCACCAGAGGTCTGTGGTTGAACAGCTAGTGATGGGGTGAACCCTGAAAATAAGGAAAACCATGTCAGTGCACCTAGGTAATATGGACAGGAGTGTTCTATTTTATGTAGGAAAAATATAAAAACGTTCTACTGGTTAGCTGAACTCTAGCCATCAAGAATAAAAAAACAAAACAAAACAAAAAAAAAACACACCTAAGGCAACTGGACTAGCGATGTTTGTATCAATCAGTCATTTACTTCCAACAGTGTATGTCACAGAATAGTAAAGCTGCACGATTAATCGTTAATTGTTATTGCGATTTTTTCCCGTTGCGATCTTGACAAAGTATTTCCCGATTCTTTCTATGCAGAGAATTCTCTCTGCTCTGCTAAAGCTGACAGCAGTCAAAAGAAAGGAAAAAAAACAAAAAAAAAAAACAAAAAAAAAAAAAAAAAAACAGGCTGGATCTTGTTTGCATAACTAAATATCCTCCTACATCTCTGGCCAGCCAAGGAATTATAAATCACAACATTCTTTAGCAGTGGAACTTAAATATAAACATTGTAACAAGGAATACACTTTGGTATGTAAATGAGGGAAGTTTAACCACTAAAATACTATACCTTTTTCTGACATTTGTTGGTTTTAAGTTAAAATATTTTTTTTTTGCTAAAAAATTACTTAGAACCCCCAAACATTATATATATATATATTTTAGTAGAGACCCTAGAGAATAAAATGGTGGTTGTTGCAATATTGTGTCACACTGCGCAGCAGTCGTTCAAATGCAATTTTTTGGGGAAAAAAATTACACTTTAATGAATAAAAAACAAAACAAAAAACAAACCAGTAAAGTTAGCCCAATTTTTTTTTTGTATAGATGTGAAACATTTTACACCGTGAGAATCGTGATCTTTTTATTCTAAGCAAAAAAATTGTGATTCTCATTTTTGGCCAAAATCGTGCAGCTCTACAGAATAGTCATGTTATCCTGTAACCCTAAAATACATCTTCACTACAATGGCAGTACCAGCGACAGCTGGGAATGATAGTGGACCTGCTTATTCTACCGACAAGTAAAGAAGAAAGCAGGAGATACATTCTTGTTAAAGAATGGGGAACACTCAGTTAATATAAATATTTCAGGCTATGTTTGGGGCTACAAAACAAAGAATTGGCATTTCTAGATTGGCACCAGTTTGGTTTAAAGTGGTTCTAAACTCAAACATAACTTAACTTAAGAACAAACAGGTTTATACTTACCTGCTCTGTGTAATGGAATTGCACAAAGTGGCCCCGAACCACCTCTTCTGGCTTCTCCTCAAGGAATGCATTCATGTAGAACTATGGGCAAAACTTTTTTTTTTTTCTTCATTTTGGATAGAGTAATTAGATAGTTATAACCGCTGCCAGACACTTTTTTCACCATCTGTGTCCTGTTGTAGAGATTTTCCTTTACTTCCTGTCCCGTAGCCAAACAGGAAGAGAGGAGATCCCTGCAAATTGAGGGAATTCCTTGGGGACCTCCAGGTCACCAGAACTAGTGTTCCCATTGGAAGATTTCTCCTCTATTACTTTTCTGGGGACAACTCAAAATTTGGGATTTTCTTTTACTGTCACTTTTAGTGATAACAGTAACAAATAGAGAGACTGAATCTCCTTGATCGGGGCACAGACGGCAATAAAAACTGACAGGTGTTCTAATCCCTCTCCACTCTATCCAGAACTAAAAACAAAGTTTTGCCTTTAGTTCTACTTTAAGGTAAAAAAATGTTTAGGCTTTATAACCACTTTAAGGTATAAAAAAAACAAACAACAAAAAAAAAAAAACCCTCACTACTTGTCCTACCCCCAAGCCACCACCCCCCATCCCAACCCTGAACAGTTACTTAACTCCTCTTGGGGCGGCAGCACCGCTCCCCTGACTTTCTGCAGGACACACTGAGGGCAACAGGAGCCATAGGCTCTTGTCAGTCAAACTCCAGGGAGGAGGTAATGAGGGTGTGCATTACTGGCACTGTGCATATCTATGGATGCACACAGCCCAGCTCAGGAGTGTGCGCATGGGTGGCTTCTTAGCACACAGCTTGATGAAGTGGTACCTGGAAGAGGGAAAAATAGAAACCACCGGTGGGGGGGCTGCCAGAAGAGGACGTAAGGGATCTCTCTGTCCAATATCATTGCACAGAGTAGATAAGTATAAAAAATTTTATTTTAAGCCAAAAAAAAAAAAAAAAAAAAAAGCCTTTAATACCACTTTGCAATTCATCTGAACTGAAAAAGTGAAGATCTCCTACCTTATAGAGAATATTCAGAAGTAGTGCCTAAGCGGCACAATGAAAGATTTACATTTTTCCTTGAATTTTTCCTGAAAAACAGCCGCGCACCGGCGCAAAGAACTGGCCCTCGTGCCCTTTCTTCACGTGCGAGTGCCGTGACTGGCGGCTCCGGCCAGTCACAGAGCCAGAGTCTACAGCCCCAGAAGGAAGAGAGGTGAACACGGATGCGGCCTGCAGCGGGGACAGCGCAGGCTTTGTTTGCAGGTATCACATAACGTGCTAGTATGCGATGCATACTAGCACATTAGGCTTTTAGTTTGCATGGCCAAAGGAAGGAAAACCCATCTTTAGAGGTTTACTTCCTCTTTAAGTGGACCTGTTGCTTTACTCTGCACAGGCAACTGAGTGCCTGAAGGAAGGCTGGATCTTGTTTGCATAACTAAATATCCTCCTATATCTCTGGCCAGCCAAGGAATTATAAAGCAAAGCTCCGGCTCAAAGCAACAGAGCAGGGGGTTCAGCTTTCATTCTCCAAGCTGCATTGGGAACATAAAACATTGACTTTGATAAACTGGTAAGAGTAAAACCTTCTCTGCTACATACTTAACAGGCAGGAGATGCACTTTATTCATACAGTAAAGCTTAGCAATAAAACTACAAAGCCGCATTACACACAAACCTTCATAAATTTTCTACAAAGCATGAAATTTAGAATCGCAGAGATAAAGTCGGATTCATCCCTTTAACAGTTGGATCGAGTCTCTGCCAAATCTCCTCTACACAGAGATTTTTCTTTTCACACATCAGGTGGACAGGGAGCGCTGCCAAGCAGTGAACATTAAACAACTGTGTGATAGCAAATTCCCCCATACAGAGCACTGCAAGGAACGGCCAAGCTCAGTCCCACAGCGCCATCAATCATACTAACAAGAGAACAATCTAATGGCACAAAATACACACTGCTCTGATTGATAAACTCCCATTCACTTATTCTAGAACATCATTTGTTAACTGTGTATTTCTAATGAGTTTTACAAGTAAACAAAAATCAGAACGTTCAAAAATGTACAAAACCGTGGATGTAGCAGAATGTAGAATATGGCCAAAAAGTACAGAATACACATCTCGTCTTTTAAAAAAGGTATATTAACCAGTTGCCAACCGCCCCATAGCAAATTTACTGCTACAGGGCGGCCGCTCTGCACAGAATCACATACATACACAGATATAGATATATCTATATCTATCTATATAAATAGATAGATATATACCATATATACGCGAGTATAAGCCGAGGCACCTAATTTTACCACAAAAACTGGGAAAACTTATTGACTCGAGTATAAGCCTAGGGTGAGAAATGCGCAGCTACTGTAAGTGGAAAAGAGGGTCAACAATGCCCATTTGCAGCCTCACTGTGCCCATTTGCAGCCATAGGTCCCCCGAACTTCAAATTCGGTAGTTAAGGGTTCCTAGATGCCCCCTATCTGCAGCCAAAATTTGGGGCCTCTGGACCCAAAGGGTCCCGAAATGACATTGCTGCAGATGGACACAGTTGACCCACTTTGGGGCCCCGTATCTCAGGGCCACTTAGTGCTAGTAACCCCAGCTTTGGATATGTTGTAGTGCTAGTTCCACTGTGTTTGCACACCAAATTTGGTTTCTAGCACGAAGTGGCCCCGAGATACGGGGCCCCAAAGTCGGTTCGGGAAATGTCACTCTACTGCAGAAAAATGCTTGACTCGAGTTATAAGCCGAGGGGAGCATTTTCAGCACCAAAAAAATCTATCTATCTATCTATACACACACATATATCTATCTATCTATCTATATCTAGATATATCTATCTATCTATCTAATACATATACACACATGCACAAGATTCTGCACTTCCTGGTAGGGGGCACACATGCGCACTCTGCGTGTGCTGTGATTAGTCACAACAGAAGAAGCCAATCAGCTAGTGCCGGTTAATGTATGTCCACCGGCACACGCCGATCGCCTAGCAAAGATGCAGGACAGAGCTCTGCATATGTACACAAGGCTTAGCTAAGTCCTGTCGGGGAAAGAAAATCCATCAAATCCTATAGTGAAAGCACCTCACTGTGTACACACAAACACTGGTTAGGCACATATTTGATCGCCCTAGATGTTTAACCTTTTCCCAGCCAGTGCATATTTTTAGCACTGATCACCATATTAGTGTAACTGGTTCCCACAAAGTGTCATATTATTCGCCGCAATAACGCAGTTCCCACTACAAGTCACTGATTGCCGCCATTACTAGTATAAAAGAAATCAAATAAACAATCCAGTATATATATTTCATAGTTTGTAGACACTAACTTTTGCTCAAACCAATCAATATAAGCTTATTGGGATTATTTTTTATACAAAAAATATGTAACAGAATACATTAGATATTGTACATTTTTCTTTTGAAAATGTTTTATAGCAAACAGTAAAATTAAAAAAAAAATCTCATATATATATAGCATAATCTTTTTTTTTTTTTTTTTTAGTTTATGGCACAAAAAATAAAAAACCCAGGAGTTGATCAAATACCAATTGAAAGCTCTATTAGTGGGGGAAAAAAAGGACACAAGTTTAATTTATGTACAGCATTGCATGACACTGCAATTGTCAATTAAATTAACTCAGTGCCGTATAGCAAAAAATTGTCTGGTCCTGAAGGGGGGTAAATCTTCCAAAGGTCAAGTGGTTAAAGCGGACCTCCACCCTAAACTTAATGTCTTCACGCCCCTCCTCCTCTCCATCTTGAAATTTTTAATTTTTTTATTTAGGTCTTTAAAACTATTGTGCTGCAAAGCCGTCCATTTGCATTTTTCGCTGGTTGATGTGTGTCCGAATAATACCCCTCACACTAAAATGCCACCAGTTTAAACTGTTGACACAAGGCAGGAAGGGAACTACTTGGTTTATGCCAAATTCTGATCATCCTAACCACATTTTGTCCCGAGCTGACTTGCACAAGCACATAATAAAGCTTTCCTCGATCAATGTGCCAGTGAACACATTTCATTAACATTACAGCAGGGAAAAAAACTATTTCCACATGGAAGCCAATGCAACATTTTGCTTTAGCTGAACTTTTTGTGCAAAGAGACAAGTACAAATATGATTAAAAAAATGTTTTTAAAAATAGTTCTGTTGCAACAAAGTTTTTAAACTGTAGCCAGTTAAAGCTGAACTCCATTTTCTAAATCCATAAAGCTGATGGCTACTAATGAAAATATATTTAAAGCATTGCTAAAGTTAATATTTTTAATGCAAGCATGAAGTGATTTCAAGTTAGAAATAGTGCAACCTTGCAAACCTGTGTTTCTTTTGGCTTTGTTTAGTAGGATTCTAAGCTGTTATGCAGGCATTGTAGCAGGACTTGGGGTTCCGTTTCACTTCTTGGCTTCATCTCTGTTGGCTGCACAGCTCAGTGGTCATAGGCTTTCCCCACCTCCCCTATGTTTGCCTAAGGCCGCTTTCACACGATTGGCCCGCTCGGATCCGCCTATATGTTTTCTCAGGCGGATCCGAGCGGGCCAACCATTGGGCAGGCGGATGTCAGTAGAGATATGTCCGCTGAGACTCGCCTGCCATCCGATCTGACAAGATCCACTAAAAACACAGACGGATGGCGATGAGTTCGCCATCCATCCAGCGGATCGGATGAAAAGGCACATGCAGTCCATTATCATCCGCTCTGACCATAGAACAGCGGGGCTCTGACAGGTCCATCCCTGCAGTGAGCAGAGACAGACCTGTCATCTGCCGGCTCAGCGGAGATGAACGAAGCGGTCTCCCGCTAGCGTAGTCCGTCCAGCGGATCCGCCCCGTGTGAAAGGGGCAGAACACATCAATGCACGAAATCAAAGCTCTGCCATGCTTTTTGGCATTTTCATTTGAGAGCAACTGCATTTCGTAAATAAAGTGTAACAAGGGGCTGATAAAAGAGCAAGAGAGGGAGGATTTGGGTGGGAATAAAAACGGTTCTATTACATGTCCAGCCACAGGCATAAAACAGAAGTGATTACTGATTACATCACTTTCTGGGCAGCAGCACCACCTCCTAACTAGTGCTGAAGAGAGGTAATGGAATGCGCTCTGCAAGATGGCATATGGATAACATTAAATATGAATAAAGAAAATGTAACAGTAGCACAGATCTGCAGGAATTCATGCATGCACTAATTTTAAACTTCACATTTCAGAGCATTTGCATAAGAAATTCTTTAGTTCTGTTTTAAATGACAGCTTTGGTGACTGGGGGTATGGCTTTAAAGCGATATTTAAATCCTCTTAAGCACTTTCAGCAGGGAAGTGCCTGTTTATATATACACTGCGGTGACCTGTATTTTTACGCACTAGAAGAACGACAGTCACCACTAGGACACACAGAACACAATTGTTTTCTACGTACCCTATTTGCACTGCAACAAAGCTAGGAGCTGCACTGGAGTTAGCAGTGAATAAAATGTAGACATCGTGCCCCAGAAGACATCATCTAGGACGAAACGCATAGGGCAGAGCCGCATGCTGACGTTGTCGTGCCCCTAGCAATCCTGGGAGTGCGTGTTTGAATGTGTTGCCGGCAAGATTACTGTACAGTGTTTTTATCTACACAGCTGTGCAAGTGCAATTATAACTTTTAATAAAATACATGTAAGGTTTTACACTATTGGAGCATTTTTTCCCTTTTATACTCCAGTCTATGTTTGGGGAGGTCAGTCTGGAAGACCATTGGTCCTGATATCCAAAGGAGTGTACCTGTATCAGCGCTTGAGCGATCTCGCTGAGGGTTATGGTCAAGGCTTATTAGACCTCTCTAGAAATAGAGGGTTGATAATATCTGGTAAAGCGCTCCTATTACTAGAGGTGGAGGTTTGGCACAGCTTCACGTTGCTGCTGGTGATGGATGTCTATTAATGAACTTTTAAAGAAGAGTTTCTACTCATTCACATGGACTTTACCACATTATAAGTTATTTCCTTTAGTTTTTAGATTTGCTGTCAAGCTTAGCGCAGCTCTGATATCTGTATATTTTATCACAGCACATAGGAGGGCACCGCATGTCACTGAACAGTACCGCAACACACTGTGCTGCTGTACAGTGACATGAATTAAGGGTCACTTTTGTGCACTTTAAAGTTCCTGCTCTGTGCAATGGTATTCCACAGAGCGGCCATGATCCTCCTCTTCTGGGTTCCCCGGGGGCGATCTTGGCTTGTCCTTTTCTTTTTGAGACTACTATAGCCAGCCAAGCCACTGGCTATGGGGAGAGCATATTCTGCCCGCTCCCAACCTGTGCATCTACAGAGCCACGCTCCATTGACTTACACGGTGGGACTTGGGCCCCCCCCACTTCCTCTTCACTGCATTTGATTGACAGATTGATGAGCACTGGCAGGTGGCACAGAAAATGCAGCCGCGGCTTTCTGTGTGAGGGAGCGATGTCCCTCTGACAGAAGCCGTTGATCGGCTTTTTTTCCCCCTCACGCTGATAGTGCGAGGGAAAAAAAATACCGGTTACCGAGCTTCTGTTTACATCACGTGATCAGTCGTCATTGGCTGACAGCTGATCATGTGGTAAGTGGTCAGGATCGACCCCTTACTCGGATCTGTGATCAGCCGAGTCTCATGGACTCAGTGATCACAGAGCGGGTCGTGCAGACAGCACTTGCTCGGGAAGACGTCCATGGACGCCATCCCGGCAATTAAGGCACGCGCTGTAACTGTCTTTCGGCTATAGTGCAGGCAGCAAGTAGTTAATCACTTACTCACAATTTTATTTAGTAGCCTCCCTGGTGGTTTGCCGAGTGTGGCTCAGCACCATTAGCGGTAACCCCGAGCCACACTTGGGATTACATTGCAGGATCCTGGTGTGGTATACCTACCTTGTCCCCAGGATCCTGCGATGTCCCCCCCGCTGTGTCTGCGGGCTCTGTCGTCCTCCCCGATGTCCTGTGTGCCAGGCTCCATTCCCTGCGAGCGTCGCGACACACAGGGGCAGAGCCTGGCGGCAAATTCAAAAAAGTGAAAATTCATAACACATACAGTACACTGTAATCTTACAGATTACATTACTGTATGAAATAATTTCACATCTCTTTTGTCCCCAGTGCTTTGTCCAATGCCCTGCATGCAGTTTTATATGATATATACTGTTCTTTCTGCCTGGAAACTGGAGATTGTCCATAGCAACCAAAAAGTGTTCCTTTATGTCAAAAGTGGTTTTAGACCAGCTAGAAAACAGCGATAGTAAATTAGAACACTTGCAGAATTGAGCGATAGTGAATCGTGGGGACATTTTTTTTTATTATTATTATTTTTTATAATTATTTATAATTTATTATATTAGAATTTATGATTTTGTGTTTCAAACTTTATCATACCCGGGATATCTACTAGACTCTTGGTGGACATATTTAAGTGTGTTATTGCTAAGAATTACAGGCCTACAATATAAAACGCCAAATTTCTATGCAAAATAATTGCACCGCTTTAAGACGTAAAAATCTGAAATCATCAAACCGCCAGGGAGGTTAATGAAATAGATTTTCAATCCTTGCCTATATTCACATTTAAGCTGGTGCCATGACCGCAGCTCCAGGCTTCTTGTATCATGGTGGCTCCTTTTTCTTGCAGAATCCTATGGAGCCACCCTTGCATGCAGGGACTAGCGTCGTCTCTCCCTACACTGTATGCATTAATGAAAAAAAAAAAAAAAACACACAGCCTCATAACCTAGGATGGCAAAACACCTCCATGCTCCTCCCTCCTTCTCCAAGCCATCAGACTGGCTGGAGACTGCACTGTCCACTAACTTATTTCTTTGAAGAGTGCAAGCTTAGGGAAGCAGCATGAAGACAGCAGGAGGCAGCGGCACTGAACGTTGTACACTGCAAGTGGTGGGGTACCCATTTTAACAAATAGTTTACTGAAGAAAGTTTATTTCATTGTACTCAAAGCGTTAAACTAAAACAAACAAAAAAAAAAAAAAAAAATGGAGGGTTTAAACTACTTTAAACTTTCGAAACCACTAAAGTTACTCTTTGCGCACTTACGTATCCAATCTGAAAGGCTACAAAAGTATTGCCAAGCCAACAGGCCTTATTTATTAAATGCTTCTCATGGGAGAATTATCTGCACAGTAAAAGGCAGCGAGGCTTATGGCAGTTCAGGCAAAAAATCCCCAGTGCTCGACTCAGCATACAGAATGAGGCACAACGTTTAAGAGGAGAGCTATTCCTCCTTTATATAGATAGCTTTCCTGAAAACCTTGTGTCTCATTCTGTATGCTGAATAATACGCCAGGGATTTTGCTCTTCTAAACTGCAGTTAAGCTTCAATGCCTTTTGCTTTGGGATACATATGATTGTCTTTGAAGCAAGTTACCGATCGTCTCTTAAGACGTGCCAATTACTTCTACTACCTTAAAGCCCCCACAGACTCGCAAACTGAAAGATGGAAGTTAAGGTTAAAGTTACTCTTTTTAGAGCAATCTGGACAAAGACACCGTTCTCAAACCAAACTCAGAATGCGCTAAATATCTTTAAAATGACTTTAGTGCCTACAGTATATTGTCTGCTTAGAGCACATGATGTGTCAAACACAAGGCCTGCAGGCCAAATCTGGTCAACCAGGCCATTTTATGTGCTCCTTGCACCTCTTCTGCAGCTGTGGCATCCCCCTCACCTCTTCTGCAGCTGTGGCACCCCCCTCGTCTCCGCAACAGCAGAGAGGATAGAACTCCTCCACCAGATCCTGCACTTCCCTGTGCAGCTGGGTAGAGGCTCATCTGCCAACCCCCCCCCCCAGTCAGCAGGAGGACAGAACACCTACAGATCTTGCACCTCCCTGTGCAGGCGCAGCACCCCCTCATCTCCACCTCCCCTGTTCTCAGAACTCAGTAGACTCCTCTCCTCTGGTCCTCCTCCTCCAGACTCTACATTTTCTGCTTCCCAGCCCCGCCGCCAGCTTCTTACTGGAAGCAGCACACTGTAAGGGGGTTGGACTGTGAGAGAATGTGGGACTCGACTTCTGATGGCGGGGGGATCTTGACATCTAATGTAAGTGGGTGGGGTGCACCGGACATCTAGTTGTACAGCTATAATGCAGCTCTTGGAGGGCGAACATAATGCTGATGTGGCCCGCAATGAATTTTAAATTTGACACCACTGGCTAGAGAAACCTCTACACCTCCGACACTTCTGGGAGTGCTCATATAGTCATCCTAAAAGCCCCCAAGATGCTCAGCACTGTTCTCTATACAGCAGGGGAAAGTCTTGTACTAGCTGTAAGAATAGAGAATGAAGAGAATGTAAACTCCAATTCACCTGACTGCTTTGCTTCACTGACAAGGCCTAAACGAATACGGAGGCTAAAAGAACGTACAGTGCATGCAGCGGTTTTAAAGATGTATTATGCAGACTCTTCCGACCCTAGCCTTTGTTCCAGGTTAGGTTGGTGCCCCGATTGCTGCACACATTTTCCTGTGTTATGGTGGCTCCAATCTTCAGCAGGGTCCTGTGGAGCCACCCTTGCACGCATGCTCCTGGCCAGGACTAGCACAGTGTCTCCCTTCTCTGCATGTCTATACCAACACACAGCACTGAAGCCTGGGATGGCAAGGCGCACACATGCTTCGCCCTCCTCCAAACGAATGGACAGCTGCTTGAGACAGCAATGTCCCTTGCTACCCCCCTTCCCTATAAAATACTCTTGTTTGTGCTCCCCAACTGTTAGATCAGAGAGAGCTGAAACAGGCTGCTTGGCAACTTCAAAATGGTTTGTTTTAATAGTTTACAGGGAATATTTATTTAGTTGAGCTTAGTGTTTTAAAGGACAAGTTATACACTATGCTGTCTAGAGGCACCAGTGTGTTAAAAATGTGACTTTTCAAATACTGCCTTAAAGTAGAACTACAGGCAAAAGTTATTTTTTTTTTTTTTTACTTTTTTCATTTTGGATAAAGTAAGGGAGGGTTAAATAACTGCTGTCAGTTTGTCATCTGTGTCCCATCGGGAAGATTTCACTTCACTTCACGCCCCATAACCAAAAACAGGAAGTGGGAGGAAATCCCTGCAAATGAAGGGAATCCTCTGGGACCCCCCCCCCCCAGGTCACGAGATCAGGTGTCGTCATTGGAAGTTTTCTCTTCTATTACTTTTCTGGGAACAACCCAAAATCTGTGATTTTCTTTTAATTTTAAAGTGGAGTTCCACCCACAAATGGAACTTCTTCTTTAAGGGTAGGTGACCCCCTGACATGTCACATTTTGCATGTCATTTTGGGGGGGGGGGGGGGGGGGGGAGCAGAAACCTTCTTTTTAGAGAGTTTCAGCTCCCACTTCCTCCTGGGGCGCCGGGAGGAAGTTCACCTCTCTCCCTTCCCTCTCGGCAATCTGGGACACGTCACAGGTCCCAGATGATTGCCCGGCCAGTCACAGCGCGGCTCACGCATGCGCAGTGTGTGCCCGGCTGTGAAACCACTGTCGGTCGTCCCACAGTGACAATGTCGGCACCGCAGACAGGAGGGGGAAGACGAGCGGGGCCCCCGCATCGCTGGACCCCGGGACAGGTAAGTGTCCGATTATTAAAAGTCAGCAGCTGCAGTATTTGTAGCTGATGACTTTTAATTTATTTTTTCGGCGAAACTCCACTTTAATGATCATGGTAAACAGGACAAATAAATAGAGGGGGGGGGGGGGGGGGGATCTCCCTAATGGGGGCACAGAAAGTGATAAAATCTGACAGGTGTTCTAATCCCTTTACAGTATCTACACTACATAAAGCTCTGATATGCTCCAAATGTCAGACGCTCGGTCACAGCAACACAGAAGTTAGGTCGCACCTTCCAAACCATAGCAATCTGCAGTACAATCTCTACTGTATAGCTGCAGCAGCTGAGCAAACTACACATTGGAGGGTTCGGAACGTGGAAGCGCACTCACTCCTTTGATGCTGGCCTCAGTGATGGTGCAGACGATAAAGCAGTTGTAGAGACTTATTCTGGTTTTTCCCTTTGACACTTATACAACGATCAGTGCTATAAAAAATGCACTGATTACTGTGTAAATGTCACTGGTAGGGAAGGAGTTAACACTAGGGAGCGATCAAGGGGTTAAAAGTGTGTTCCCTGTAAGTGTTCTAACTGTATGGAGATAGGACTGACTGGGGGAGGAGGCCCATCGTTGTTCCTATGGCGTTTTGCTCAGCCGTGGCATTCTGCCGCAGTATATCTGCGTGAGGCGGACGGCAAGCGTTTAAAGTGGTTGTAAACCTCAGACATGAAATATGAACAAAGCACATCACTTCATAGTGTGTAGTGGTCTCAAGAGCACTAAAGCTACTTTCACACTGAGGCACTTTACAGGCGTTAAAGTGCTAAAAATAGCACATGCAAAGTGCCTCTCCTGTCACTCGAGTGTGAAAGCCCGAGTGCTTTCACACTGGAGTGGTGCGATTGTGGGACGTTAAAAAAAAAAAAAAAGTCCTGCAAGCAGCATCTTTAGGGCGCTTTAGGAGCTGTTCCTAAATCGCCCCTGCCTATTGAGATCAATGGGCAGCACCGGCCAAGTGCCTGCAAAGCGATTCGGCAGCGGCGCTTTGCGGGGGCTATTAACCCCTTCATCGGGCACTAGCAGGGGTTAAAAACGCATCGCTAGCGGCCGAAGAGCGCTGCTAAAACGACGGTAAACAACGACGACGCCCCAGTGTGAAAGTGCCTTTAGTGTCATTTCTGTCCACTGCTTCATTCCGCTATCAGCATGAATCACTATAGTTTTCCTGACACCAATAGAAAAATGGTGACAGGGGAGGGATCTCCAGCTGATTGACAGCCGTCGCTCTGTTCCTGGGGCATGTGTGCGGGGGGGGGGGGGGGGGGGGGGGGATATTGGGGGGTTGTGTGGTGCCCCTTCCCTCCAATCAACACTCGGCGCTTTCCTCGATGAACTTTGCTGAGTATAAAAATTTCAGCTCCACGCTCCCCCCCCTTATATTCTATACTCTCAGACAAGCTTCAGCACTTTGAAAAGATGTAGGGGAAAGACAGCTTCAGATAAACAGGTACAATTTACGTAAGAGGATTTGTTTAACCTCTGTGTATCACCAGAGGCCAGTCACTTCACTGGGTATATGTAAGGGTTTACAACCACTTTAAAAGGGTAAAAATGGACTGCCTTTAGAGCCACCTTAATGCATTCAATACATACTCAACACTAGATCAGCCCAAAAGGGTCTTCCTACATTCTCGGTAACTGAAAAGAACATTGAAAAGCCAGCATACAACACCCATATTCCATGCTCAACACCTACCTCCATATAGGCCAGCTACCGAGGGTTCAGAGTGGAAGTGGGAAGCGTTAGGATAGACTTGAGGCCCGCAGAAAGAATCTGTTAATTCAAGTGAGAATGTGAACACAGTTAGCAGATACAGGACAATACAGAACACCCAATACTGTGTAGACAATGCTGTGAAGGAGGAGGGTAGGGAAGGTTGATATTGTACTTTGCTGCAATACATGCACATTCTTCAATGCTTTCTCTCAAGGCAGAAAAATACATGTTAATCCTTCCAGAAATCCAGTGAGCTCTTAACTTCCTGTTGTGGACTGACAATGTTGCCGCTGCAGCAATAAAATCCTAAGTAGCATTGGCAGGCCTTGAAAAGCTCTCTTTTGCTGCACTACATAATTCAGCCAGCCTTCATCCCGCTTGGTCCTGTGCCTAGCAAAACCCATCCCTACGTCTCTCTGTCCCTTTCCACATCTATACAATGAAATTCTTCTCCAACAAAAGAAAGATGCTGCCTTGAGAGCCAGTCAACACAATGGGGGAGATTTACTAAAACCAGTGTACCCAGAATCTGGAGCAACTGTTCATAATAACCAATCAAGTTCCAGGTTTTATTGTCAAGGCCTAAATTAACAAGCTGAAGTTATAAGCGGATTGGTTACCATGCACATCTGCACCATATTCTGGGTGCACCAGTTTTTATAAATCTCCCCTACGGTGTGTAGGGAAAGGGCTCTTGGGAGATGTAGTTTAGTGGGTGTGTCTAAATCAATAGGAACTCCCCTGAGGAGCTGCTCCTGTAATAATTTTACAAGTCTGTCTATGTCACAATGAGTACTACAAAGTATTTCTTGCTAAAGAAAATAAAAGGGAAAAACATGAGAAATAGACTTCTAGAGGGATACGGGGGGGTTGTTTGGTAATAAATTTGGGTTATGCCCGGGACTACCCTTTACAATTTCAGCCTATAACCCAGATTAGCACTTAAACCTACAACTGTGTCAGAACAGTGTATCAAAAGCACCCAAGCCAGAAGCTGGCATTAGGACAGCCATGCCCTTAGGAAAGATTTAAGGGTAAGTTCACCTTACAGAAAAAAACAAAAACACAAAAGCACACTTTTTGCAGGTAAAAAATAGTGCATTTTTTTTCTTTTTGAGCCTGTTGATCAGCAGATCACTGGTGCCATGTAGGTGTCCTTCAGATCTGTCAGTATATCTATGTAACCGTACATCCCGTACCGGCAGGCAGATACACTGACAGGAAGAAATCAATGTGGTAGTTCATGGAGAACTACAACTCGACAATTGCAAAGGATGTCGGGGCTTGTAGATCATTCACAAACACAGCTGTGTGAATGACATGCCAAGGGCGCTTGGGGGGGGCGGAGCCCCGTATGGCCACGCTGATTTTAAAAAGTGACAGCTAGTACGGGAAACTACTTCCCATACTACTGCCACATGGAGTAGGGGCGGCAGCTGCAGCTTTGGGAACACACACGTTTCATGCGCCACCCTAAAAACGGGTGGAACATATAACATGTTCCCAAAGGTGAACTTATCCTTTAAAATAATGATTCTAAAAAAAAAAAAATGATGGAAGGAATGAGGACAAGACCTCTCTTTACTACCCTCCTCCTTTGCAGCTTACTGCTTGCAACAAAATGACAGGTGTACTTTACTAAACATACAGATGATGTGTTCTAAGGCCTAAAACCACACAAAAGTAATTTCACCAACATTACATGATGACTTGACACAAATCACAAAACTAAAAAGGTAAATGCAACAATGTGGAGGGAGGTACAAGTGTGGGGAAGATCTCATTTTCAATTATTGTACTTAAGACAGGTGCTGACAAGGTGACCAATCAGATTTAAAAGACTTCAACACAGCTCAAGAAGGAAACACAGACAAGCTGTAATTTAATTGGCTGCTATAGTTAACACCCCCACTTTGACAGAATGCCCCCTAAGGTTCACACTACACTGCGTCATAAAAGAATATAAGGGAACAATCTAAAATCCATTTGATCAGATGTACATTTTACTGAAAAGGTACTTTACCAATAAATATGTCATGGTTAGGAGTCTTAGCTGTGAAGCTGGCAGTGTCAGTGCTTATACCAGGTAGGTGGGCACCATCACTAGGTTTACTGAGGAAAGGATTAAGGTTTGAGATGGTCTCATCACCAGCTTCAGAAGAGAATGGATCTGCACTCCCCCATTCACAGGACAGGACAGCAGAGAGAGAAGAGCACACACAATACAGTTGGTTAGAAAAAGACGTACATGCTAAAATCGCATCTACAGGACAATTCAGTGAACAGAGTTAATCACCACATACAGGAGGAGGATAGATGAGAAACACAACTACAAAGAAGCATAACAGAGATCCAAAAGTGAGAAAAAAAGACAGATAAACCTCTTAGGTGTGTTGGACCCTGCTGTGGAAAAGCTCAGAGTAAGGTTCATAATGTATGGAGACACCTTGAGGCTGCTGTGTTGCTTTTACTATATACAGTATCTTCAATGTGTGTAAACTGTGATCTTAGTAAAATGTATATATAATAATAAAAAAAAAAAGTGTGACTCCTAGCACTGACTGCATGTGTGTTATAGCAGAGTGGATTTTTACAACATCTGTGTGTCTAATTCTCAGGAATGGCATTAACCGCTTCAGCCCCCGAAGATTTGGCTGCTGAATGACCAGACCATTTTTTGCGATTCGGCACTCCGTCGCTTTAGCTGACAATTGCGCGGTCGTGCGGCGCTGCACCCAAACAAAATTGATGTCCTTTTTTTTTTCCACAAAGGGCTTTCTTTTGGTGGTATTTAATCATCTCTGTGGTTTTTACCAAAAAAAGGGCTCCAATTTTTTAAAAAAAAACACCAAAAAAAAAAAACCCCACAATATTGTGTACTTTTTGCTATAATAAATATCCCCATTTTTTTTTTTTTTTAAAAAAAAGGTAATTTTTCTTCTCAGTTTAGGCCGATATATATTCCAATACATATTTTTGGTAATAAAAATCGCAAGCTGCGTATATTGATTAGTTTGTGCAAAAGTTATAGCGTCTACAAAAGAGGGGATAGATTTATAGCATTTTTATCATTATTATTTATTTTTTTACTAGTAATGGCGGCGATCTGGGATTTTTTTTATCGGGACTGAGACATTATGGCGGACACATCAGACAGTTTTGACACATTTTTGGGACCATTGGCATTTAAAAATGCAGTGATTACTGTAAAAATGCCACTGGCAAGCAAGGGGTCAACACCAGGGGGCGATCAAGGGGTTAACCGTGTTCCCTCTCTGTGTTCTAACTGTAGGGGGGATGGGACTGTCTAGGGGAGATGACAGATCGCTGTTCATACTTTGTATGAACACACAATCAGTCTCTTCCCCCCTCAGAACTGGGATCTGTGTGTTTACACACACAGATTCCGGTTTTCGGTGTGTCACGAGCGATCGCGGGTACCCGGTGGTCATCGCGCCTGTCGGGCACTCACATCGCCCCCTAGTAGCCACAGGGCGAAGGGACGTAACATAACGTCGTTTCGCCCAGCCGTGCCATTCTGCCGCAAAACTGCAAAAACGGCGGCTGGTCGGCAAGTGGTTAATCAGCCAGTAAAATACTATTTCCTCTGTTTACTTGCCTTACCGTTATAAACGTACTGTTCTTTTTACGCTCACATTAACAGTGGAGATGGAAACATCCATTTATATCTCATTCTGGAAAATTAAACAGGATTTACAGTGCTAAGCGCCATCCTTTTGCCTGAAGCCACGTAACACTCCAGTGAATAATACAGCATGTTCCAGGTTTAGGAAAAATCCTGCCGGCAGTAAAAACGTAGACACGCTTCTTACCTCCCCATGTACTCGCTACTTGTGGCACGGCGCTCAGCGGATGCACAGCTGGCTGGAAACTTGGCTGCATGTCAAGCAAGTCATTTGGCAGCTTGGAAGTGCTGAGGAGAGAAAAGTACAAGGAGTGTTATGTTATGTCTGAGCAATTAGACACAGCCCACACAAATACTTCACCCCTGCCACACATTCTCCTACAGTCTGTAAAACAAAAAAAAAAAAAGTGACCTATTCTCAGAGATGGATGACCAAATCGAAAATATTAAAATACCCACAAATAGGAATTTAACAGCCTGTGTCACAAAGCAGAGAACAGCGTGCTAACAACATGCGTGAATCATATACAGCGCTCTACACAGATGATTAGAGAGATCCAAACACTTAAAAAACATTAGGTAAAAATGCAGAAAAACAAGAATTTGATAATCTTAGTTTCCGTTACAGAAATAAATTTAATTGATAAAAAGTAGTCTTTTTTTTTTTTTTAATTAAAAAATAATAAAGGTTATACTTACCTGCTCTGTGCAGTGGTTTTGCACAGAGCAGCCCCAAACCGCCTCTTCTTGGGTCCTTTGCAAGCGCTCCTGGTCCCTCCCTCCTCCTGAATGCCCGAGCCACTGATCTTTGTGTCCATTCAGACATAGAGTTGTGGCTCAGCCCCGCCCCCTCTCCTTTAAAAGGCTGAACAAATTTGATTGACAGCAGCGGGAGCCAATAGCGCCCGCTGTGTCTCAGCCAATGAGGGAGAATCCCGGACAGCTGAGTCTCTCCTGAAACATTGCTGGATCGAGATATGCCCAAGTATTTAGGGAGCTGCTGCACACAGAAGGTTTTATCTTAAAGTGGAAGTCAACTTCCATCACTGACATACCTATAGGTAACCCTATAAAAAGGCTTACCTATAAGTAGTGTAAATATTTCCTAATAGTGCGCCGTTTAGGAGATATTTACTGTACATGCACCTTTGCCGTTCCTTCAGAGTCCTGTGCCGCGAACGGCGGCTCCCACACGCATGCATCAGAGTGCCGTCATTGCGGCTCCGGCCAATCACAGAGCTGGAGTATGTGAAACCAGAAGCAAGAAGGGTGAAGATGGAAGCGGCCCCTAGCTCTGATATTCCGGTGCGGGAGGGCTTTGTTTTAAGGTAACAATGTACTAGTATGCAATGCACACCAGCACATTATGGCTTTACCTTGCAGGGAAGAAAAAAAACAACAAAAAATAAAAAGTTCAGCAGTTTACAACCGCTTAATTACATAGAATGCAGTAAGGCCACTTTCACACTGAGGCGTTTTACAGGCGCTATAGCACTAACAATAGCGCCTGCAAACACTGGAGCGGTGCGCTTACGGGATGTCAAAAAAAAAAAAAAAAAAAAAAAAAAAAAAAAAGAAAAGCCCTGAAAGCAGCATCTTTGAGGCGCTTTAGCAGCGGTGTGTACGCTGCTGCCAAAGCGCCATGGGCAGCACTTCGGCAACGGCGCTTTTAACTTTTTCGGCCGCTAGCAGGGGTTAAAAGCACCCTGCTAGCGACCGAGAAGCGCAGCTAAGAATAGCTTTAAAAGCCGACACCCCGGTGTGAAAGTGCAAGTGCAATAAAAAAAAAAAAAAAAAAAAAAACACATTTTCTGCACTAGAAAAAAGCAAGTCTCTGCAAAGTCACATAGAAAAAAAAAATGTTTTCTAATGTTCTGCTCCCGTTAGAACACAGGTGGTAGGTGTGGAATCCTGCTGTGTTAAACCCGGCAGAATGCCTGCATTTTAATGCACAGCATCCCTTTGTCTATGGGTTTTCCAATATCCACTTACGGACCGGACTCTGTCATTATACGTTGGTACTTTGAAGAGGGATATTGTTGTTATGGCAGCAGCTAGCTACCATAACCCTGGTATCCTCTTCTTCAGGGAACAGTCTGCTTTCAGTTAAAAGTGGTCTCTGCAGCAGATTCGCCGCAAGATCACTTTTAATCGGAAGCGGGAGAGGCCCCCTTCTGTCGCTCTGCGGTTCCCTCCGCCGCTGCCGGCGGCTCCGGTAAGCGGCGGAGGCCATCGCGTCCTGTTAGGTATGGAGATGGGTGAGGGGAAGGTGGCCCCCACCCGTCAAAACGTCACTTCCGCCCATAGCTCTTGGAGACTTTTTTTTTTCTAAAAACGACATTTGTTTTTATTATTGCATTTATGTGTAAATATGAGATCTGAGGTCTTTTTGACCGCAGATCTCATATTTAAGAGGTCCTGTCGTGCTTTTTCCTATGATATGTTTACATTCCTTGTTAAAGGAAAAAAAAGTGACTTTTTTTTGTAAAAATAAAAAATAAAGAAAAAAAAAAATGAAAATTTTCAAAAGTGCCCCATCCCGCCGAGCTCATGTGCAGAAACCAACGCATATGTGACTAGCTCCCGTATATAAAAAAAGGTGTTTAAAACCACACATGTGAGGTATCGCCGCGATCGTTAGAGTGAGCAATAATTTTAGCCCTAGACCTCCTCCAACTCAAAAACATGCAACCTGTAGAATTATTTAAACATCGCTTGTGGAGATTTTTTAAGGGTAAAAGTTTGTCGCCATTCTACGAGCGGACGCAAATTTTGAAGCGTGACACGTTGGGTATCAATTTACTTGGTGTAACATCATCTTTCACAACATAAAAAAAAAAAAAAAAAAATTGAGCTAACTTTACTGTAGTCTTTTTTTAGAATTTAAAAAAAGTGCTTGCAAGACCACTGCCCAAATACGGCGTGACAAAGTAAAAAAAAAAATGTTTTGTAACTTGTAAACACCAGATCTCAGAAAGAGGCTCAGGGCTGAAGTGGATATAATAGAAAGAAATGTGACATTTCAATAACGTTAAGGGGAAAAAAATCCCTCTTTTGGGAGTGTATAATTGTCCAGCTACTCTGCCCCTCAGGGCACTGATGATTATCTGTGTACAGGTCCCCTGAGAGGAGAGCCAACAACCGGCATTTCATTGTTTACATGTGATCAGCTGTGATTGGACACAGCCAATCACATGAATAAAAAAGCTGAGTCATCGGCTCTTTACCAAGATCGTGCCATGTCCCAGTGTGCCCGTCGCACTGTGCATCCCCCACAAGTGCAGTGAGACTGGGGCGACGTCATCCCAAAACAACGGAGCATCCCGCCGACATTTGTCTATACGGCAGGTGGGAGGTAGTTAAGGGCGTTACCAATAATTGCCCCCACTGCCCTTGGTACAACATTTTCAGTGCAGATGTAAAAGTGCACTTGCACATACTGGATTATAGTGTAACCAAGCAATAAATGATAAGTTCACCTTTCTGAACATGTTACTCCCATATTTAGGGTGGAACGTGTAACATTTTCAGCATCTGCCTGCTCCTCCCCCAATCGCCTCCCTCCTTGTAACAGCGGGCCAGAGATCTTCTGCCCGCACCCACTGTCACAATTCAAAGAGAGATCCCCATGAATCAAACTAAAACTACCATCAGCCTTGGCGGCGGTCAGCTTGCAGTTCTCAATGAACTACCAGGGCACTGATGAGCGCTCTAGGTAGTTCATTGAGCTTCCGGTCCTTCAGTAACTGCCTACCCGTATCAGAGGTATGGGCAGAGAGCTTACAGTCTGCAGGAGCCTGAGATTACACACATTCATGATCTGCGGATTGTGGATGCATTGCTTTAGAGGCTTCTTAAAACAAATAAATGCACATTTTACTTTTTTTTTTTTTCAAAAAACGTGCATTATTTTTGTGAAGGTGAACTTATCCTTTAAATCAAGTCTGAGGTATGAGAAATTTTGGCTATAAATTTATGCTTTATTCAGGTGCAGGGTCTTCAAAGCGATCTGCGGTGGAATGTTTATCAGATCGCGGTTTAGAGCTGGTTTATGGGCATTTAAAGAGGGGATACGCTCTCCTCAGCACCCGTTTTTTGATCACAAAGAGAATTTTGCATTGAAATACCTCTCTGCAATCGCCATAGCCGCGTTTAAAACATGGTTGTGGTTCTGATCCCTTTGACTGTAATGGAGAGATGAAGCTTACGCTCTGAAAACACGCTAGTCTGAACTGCCCTAGTCAGCGGAGGGGGGGGGACAGACGTGGGTGTCACTTTTTTTTTTCCCCTAAATTTACCACGGCCCTCCGCCTGTGTGAATGAGGCCTTGCTGACCTCCTGAAAACCTCCACTTATCCTGGCTGGTGCAGGTTTAGCAGCAATAATTAACTTTACAATAACTATAACTAGGTTTTCAGTTTGAAAATCGGCCTTAGAACTAGGAAGCCCACAGTAGCAAATTCCTAGTTTTTTCAGCTGCAAGGTATATGCAAAGTTTTAATGGAAAGAGGCCTTTTTCATGTGGACCTGAAATGCATACTGTAGTCACGAAGGTGTTAAGCGATGACTGTGCAAGGTCCAAGTTCAGTATTTTTAGTAGCAGGAGTTCACCTTTGTATTACGCCCAGCTTCTTGCAGACCTTGATCTCTGACACAACCCATGACTCCTCCACCTTTGATCACATGACGACTACAGTTCAAAGCACTTTATCCTTTTAATATAGACAATGTTGTAAAGAATCTTTAATGATATGTTTCTTTTAGTAAAAATGAAGACTCATCCACCCTACTTAGTCCACAAACCTAAACTCAAAACGCCTTTCCTCCCAGCTGATTACTCGCCTCTTCATATAAGTTGCAGCCTTCGGTGGCTATAGGGCCATACTTCAAGATTACAGAGGCTTGGGGTACTATAGAACAAGGGGCCAGTTTACGATCCTTTTGACTTGGGGGGGGGGGCGCGGACTGTGGCCAGTTGGAGTAGAAAACGTCCAATCTTTGGGTGTCAGTGGGAGGAATTGTGCCCTTTCGTGGGTGTTAGTGGAAGGAATAGTGAGTGCCCCATCGTTCGCATCAATGGAAACAGTAGTTCCCCAACATTGGTGTCGGTGGGAAGAATTGTACCCTTTTGATGGTGCCAGTGGGAGGAATAGTGTCCCTTTGTTGGTATCAGTGGGAGAAATTGTGCCCTTTTGTCATTGTCAGTGGGAGGGATAGTGCCTCATTTTTGGTGTCCATGGGAGGAATAGTGCCCCATCATTGGTGTCAGTGGGAGGAATAGTGCCCCATCATTGGTGTCAGTGGGAGGAATAGTGCCCCATCATTGGTGTCAGTGGGAGGAATAGTGCCCCATCATTGGTGTCAGTGGAAGGAATAGTGCCCCATCATTGGTGTCAGTGGGAGGAATAGTGCCCCATCATTGGTGTCAGTGGGAGGAATAGTGCCCTATCATTGGTGTCAGTGGAAGGAATAGTGCCCCAAGGGTCAAGTAAATACCTCAGTTTGGAGGCCACTGCTCTAGAACACTACACACGCAAAGCCAATGCAGAGGAAGATTTAGGTCCAGGGAAGATAAACAGTTTAGGAGGTTGGGTTTGTCAGGCTGAGATGGAGGAGATTTTTATTTATTTATTTTTTTAGCTTGGGCTGTTTGGGGGGGGGTGGACCAATGTAGTTTTTAAAGCGATAAAAATAAACGTCTTTATGGTGCAAGCGGTGTATGGATAACCTCCTTATAGCAGAGAGAAAGACACTGGGATGCATAACCATGAGTCCAATAAACCGATCTTTATCAGGTATGTCAGAGGTTAATTCTGGTAAGCTTCCTTTCACAAGATGCAGCACCTCCAAAGAGCCATAAGAAATATCTGTATCAACACACATAGGCATCAGAGGGCACCATCTAAGTGCAGCATAAAACCAATTATTGTATGATAAAAACGAATTGGCAACTCACAAAGTTTTGAAAGGCATGTAGAGCATTTAAAAAAAAAATAAAAAAAATCAGGACATCCTGGGAACCCTGCAGCAGAGGCACCCAGTCCAAAGATTTTGTGCAGTACTGCCGCCAGCCAGGTAGACATAGGAAGCCGAGAGCACTTCCTGGTCGGAAGGAGCCTCCACAGGAACCCAATGGATGATGTCAGACACCAGAGGACGCCCAGGGGGTGTGGCTACCCGTTTCAAGGTGTTCCTGCATCTTTATCAAGCCACGTGAGTTGACAATTTGTTTTCAAACAAATGTTTTAATGCTGCACTTGGATGGCTCCATTCGCTGTGGGTATTCTTTGTTAAACTGAACTTGCCCTTTGCAAAGATCGCCTTTACACATGAGGGCTGCCTGCGCTCTCTGCAAGGAGAAATTACATACTGGTTAAAAGTCCATTTCGTTTGGTTCATGCTTTAGCTATTTTTTTTTTTTTTTATCATCGGAATGACGGAGTTACAGGGTCATCTCATTCTTACTGCTCTACCACAGCGACAGAGCAAGACTGTGCCCAGAGAACCAGAAGTTGTGGAACTGTTGAGCTAGTGCTAGTCAAAAACTGTGCGTTATGTCATTTACATCTATGAGAAAAATATACCAGCAAGTATGGATTTGGCTATGGCATGACAATAAAAGCAACTTTGGTAAAGTTTTACTATGTTTTCGCTGTTTTCACAACAGTATGAATCTGAACCCATACCTGTTTAATGAACCCGGTGTTGAAAACAGGTCAATAGCGGCAGTTGTGTTTATACTGCCTGCTGAGGACGACACGGGGGAGGAGGCTGTCGTAGAGGCGTTGTGAGGCTTTTTGGCGAGCTCCTTGAGACGCTGTTCCTTGAAAAAATAAAAATAAATTAAAAATATCCCCAAAAAGCAGTTAAGTGATAAAAACAGGCGAACGGATTACTTTTACTGAAAAGAAAAAAAATAGCTGCAATTTCACGGGTATATGGTTATGAACAGAAATGTAATTGCAGCGCTTTAGAAATTACCTTTAAAGCTTTTAATCGAGCCTGTTCTTCCTCCAGTGCTGCTTGCTTTTCCCTTTCATCCACTCTGGTGAGGGAGAGGCCTGTACTTGCAAGTGATGAGACCGCATTGGAAAGTGTGGTAGCCCTGCATTGAAAGCAGAAGGGTTGGTAAATCTAAACGCTAAATTGATGACATTTAGAGAGTACTAAAACACTATTCGGGGAGATTTACTAAAACAAGAGCACTCAGAATCTGGTGCAACCGTGCATGGTAGCCAATCAGCTTTTAACTGCAGCTTGTTCAGGAGACAGCGGGCGACGTCACAGAGCCGGTTCAGACTCGGCAAGGATCGCGACCATATGGCCAGGATCTGTCCGTATGCCTGGACCGCTGAGATCCTAAACCATCCGGCTCCCATCCCCGCCATAGCACAGCGCTCCAGAGAGCGTGGGTTGAGGCAGAGCAGAGCAGTGACTGACAGTCACCAGCTCTCTGCTCATGAAGCTGTGATAATCGACTGATCTGCAGTGTTAGATCACTCGGTTCTTCTTATTGTTAGATGTGGCGGCGGGGGAGGGGGGGCAGATGTGGCGGGGGGGCAGATGTGGCGGGGGGGGGCAGATGTGGCGGGGGGGGGCAGATGTGGCGGGGGGGGCAGATGTGGCGGGGGGGGCAGATGTGGCGGGGGGGGGCAGATGTGGCGGGGGGGGCAGATGTGGCGGAGGGGGGCAGATGTGGCGGGGGGGGGGGCAGATGTGGCGGGGGGGGGCAGATGTGGTGGGGGGGGGGCAGATGTGGCGGGGGGGGGGGGCAGATGTGGCGGGGGGGGAGGGGGCAGATGTGGCGGGGGGGAGGGGGCAGATGTGGCGGCGGGGACGGAGCAGATGTGGCGGCGGGGGCGGAGCAGATGTGGCGGCGGGGGCGGAGCAGATGTGGCGGCGGGGGCGGAGCAGATGTGGCGGCGGGGACGGAGCAGATGTGGCGGCGGGGACGGAGCAGATGTGGCGGCGGGGACGGACAGATGTGGCGGCGGGGACGGACAGATGTGGCGGCGGGGGGGGGGGGGACGGACAGATGTGGCGACGACAGATGTGGCGGGGGGGACAGATGTGGCGGGGGGGACAGATGTGGCGACGACAGATGTGGCGGGGGGGACAGATGTGGCGACGACAGATGTGGCGACGACAGATGTGGCGACGACAGATGTGGCGGGGGGACAGATGTGGCGACGACAGATGTGGCGGGGGGACAGATGTGGCGACGACAGATGTGGCGGGGGGACAGATGTGGCGACGGCAGATGTGGCGGCGGGGACGGAGCAGATGTGGCGGCGGGGACGGAGCAGATGTGGCGGCGGGGACGGAGCAGATGTGGCGGCGGGGACGGACAGATGTGGCGGCGGGGACGGACAGATGTGGCGGCGGGGACGGACAGATGTGGCGGCGGGGACGGACAGATGTGGCGGCGGGGGGGGACGGACAGATGTGGCGACGACAGATGTGGCGGGGGGGACAGATGTGGCGGGGGGGACAGATGTGGCGACGACAGATGTGGCGACGACAGATGAGGCGACGACAGATGAGGCGACGACAGATGAGGCGACGACAGATGAGGCGACGACAGATGAGGCGACGACAGATGTGGCGACGACAGATGTGGCGACGACAGATGTGGCGACGACAGATGTGGCGACGACAGATGTGGCGACGACAGATGTGGCGACGACAGATGTGGCGACGACAGATGTGGCGACGACAGATGTGGCGACGACAGATGTGGCGACGACAGATGGGGGGGAGGACAGATGTGGCGGGGGGGAGGACAGATGTGGCGGGGGGGAGGACAGATGTGGCGGGGGGGAGGACAGATGTGGCGGGGGGGAGGACAGATGTGGCGGGGGGAGGACAGATGTGGCGGGGGGGAGGACAGATGTGGCGGGGGGGAGGACAGATGTGGCGGGGGGGAGGACAGATGTGGCGGGGGGGAGGACAGATGTGGCGGGGGGGAGGACAGATGTGGCGGGGGGGAGGACAGATGTGGGGGGAGGACAGATGTGGCGGGGGGGGAGGACAGATGTGGCGGGGGGGGAGGACAGATGTGGCGGGGGGGGAGGACAGATGTGGCGGGGGGGGAGGACAGATGTGGCGGGGGGGGAGGACAGATGTGGCGGGGGGGAGGACAGATGTGGCGGGGGGGAGGACAGATGTGGCGGGGGGGGAGGACAGATGTGGCGGGGGGGGAGGACAGATGTGGCGGGGGGGGAGGACAGATGTGGCGGGGGGGGAGGACAGATGTGGCGGGGGGGGAGGACAGATGTGGCGGGGGGGGAGGACAGATGTGGCGGGGGGGGAGGACAGATGTGGCGGGGGGGGAGGACAGATGTGGCGGGGGGGGAGGACAGATGTGGCGGGGGGGGAGGACAGATGTGGCGGGGGGGAGGACAGATGTGGCGGGGGGGAGGACAGATGTGGCGGGGGGGAGGACAGATGTGGCGGGGGGGAGGACAGATGTGGCGGGGGGGAGGACAGATGTGGCGGGGGGAGGACAGATGTGGCGGGGGGGGGACAGATGTGGCGGGGGGGGGGACAGATGTGGCGGGGGGGGGGACAGATGTGGCGGGGGGGGGGACAGATGTGGCGGGGGGGAGGACAGATGTGGCGGGGGGGAGGACAGATGTGGCGGGGGGGAGGACAGATGTGGCGGGGGGGAGGACAGATGTGGCGGGGGGGAGGACAGATGTGGCGGGGGGGACAGATGTGGCGGGGGGGACAGATGTGGCGGGGGGGACAGATGTGGCGGGGGGGACAGATGTGGCGGGGGGGACAGATGTGGCGGGGGGGGACAGATGTGGCGGGGGGGGGACAGATGTGGCGGGGGGGGACAGATGTGGCGGGGGGGACAGATGTGGCGGGGGGGAACAGATGTGGCGGGGGGGGAACAGATGTGGCGGGGGGGGAACAGATGTGGCGGGGGGGGGACAGATGTGGCGGGGGGGGACAGATGTGGCGGGGGGGGACACAGATGTGGCGGGGGGGGACAGATGTGGCGGGGGGGACACAGATGTGGCGGGGGGGGACAGATGTGGCGGGGGGGACAGATGTGGCGGGGGGGACAGATGTGGCGGGGGGACAGATGTGGCGGGGGGGACAGATGTGGCGGGGGGGACAGATGCGGGGGGGGGGGGACAGATGTGGCGGGCACAGATGCGACGGGCACAGATGCGACGGGCACAGATGTGGCGGGCACAGATGTGGCGGGCACAGATGTGGCGGGCACAGATGTGGCGGGCGGGGGACCAGATGTAGCGGGGGGCGGGACGACCCATGCTGCATACAGCTAGGTAAGCATGATTCACAAAAAACACAAATCCCATAATTCTCTTTTAAGAGTGCCCGTGGAAGCATGTCCCCCGAGTGTTCTAGAGTGTGTGCGCAAAAGTGTGCATGCATTGACTCCTAATAAGACAGTCTACTGTTTTTGTAGAAATCAAGCTAACAATTTAGTCCAAGGAAAAATAAAGTTCTAATTGAATGCTTTGGATTTCAGCACTTCAAGATTTGTTTTATGGACCAGAAACGTGGAGCTCACATCTGATTGGCAGGAAACAGACTCGTCTTTCTTCTGGTTTCTATAACTCAGACCAGTTAGGTGATTTAGAAATAAGCTGTGTCAGGCTGGAAGCAGTGGGGCTTCAATAATGAAGCAGAATAGATAATAAACACGGTATCGCCACTAGCTCCAAATCAATAGCTGCAATCACTCTGGCAATGCAGCACAAAATGCTTTTCATCTCTAACAAATAACTAGTCCGTGAAAAAAAAAAAAAGGGATTAGAAAGCATCCATATTTAATGGTGTCTCATGGGCAAAATAATACATCCTGTTGGAGGGCGGCCAGAAGGGAGTTGCCTGGTTGCTGCTCCAGGATGTTTGATATAAACAAAGATTTCACATCTAAGCCATTTCAGCAAACATTTTGATTCAGGGGAGGTTGCCGAGCTTTCGTCCCGTCAATAAACCATCAGACCATGTGTTATTTAAAAACAAAGAACCAGTCAGGAATGGGCACATTCAAGAATCTGAATAAATTAATGTAGGCTTCCTTACTAAACCCAGGACTCTGCATTCACTATATCTGGTCTCCCACAGTACACCGAACATGGAAATGCAATTATTTTAGTAAATCTCAACTGCTAAATACCTTTTCTCATCAGCAGTATATAGCAGTCTTGTGACTTCTATCAGTGTCTGGTTATTATGGTTACGTCATTCTCCTCTGATTGTCCTATTAGGATAAGTGACCCCTGACCTTCTGTCTGGACAATGCTGATTGACCCTGTGCTGATTGCTTGCACCCTCCCCAAAATAAAAACTCTAGCAATACACAACAAACTGAGCATGTGCAGCGTGCCACCTAGGGCTCTGGAGATGGATTGGGTACAGTAAAATGGGAGGATCAGAGAAGACAGGATCAAACAGCCTTTTTTACACAATGCGGAGGATTAACCCCTCAGGCTCCACAGTGAGTATAACGAGCATGCTTTACTGCAGGAATATGCAATTAGCGGACCTCCAGCTGTTGCAAAACTACAAGTCCCATCATGCCTCTGCCTCTGGGTGTCATGCTTGTGGCTGTCAGAGTCTTGCTATGCCTCATGGGACTTGTAGTTCTGCAACAGCTGGAGGTCCGCTAATTGCATATCCCTGCTTTACTGCATATACAGACTGACTTTACTGTTGTGGGTTTCTTAACACTTAAAAACAATAATATTGCCTTATTTAAAGCAGAACTTTTCTTTCTCAACCAACATAACTATTTTTAATCCTTATGCTGCTATAATTATTAAATATATAGAAAGGTATATTATATTTACTTGTTTTAAACTTTTTTTTTTTTTTACATTTCTCAGTTGCTTCCTGGTTTCTGGCCTAGACCCAAATTATGTCATACATCCCAAAAGTCTTCATGGACTTTTATTTTTTTTCTTTCAACTGCAGATGGAGCTCTCTCAGATAAGCACCAACTCCAACCAGCATGCCTGAGCTAAGAAGAGATGGACTCCAGCAACAAACGTTAAAGCAGAGTTCCACCCAAAAATGTAACTTCTGCTTATCCGGTTCCTCCCCCCCTCCGGTGAAAATACAGGTATTTGCTCCCACTTCCGGCAAAAGATCGCCGCAGTATCTGCGGCAATCTACGCCATGCCCGGCCCCTCCTCCGTCCCCAGTGCTGTCTTCTGGGAGACACACAAGATGGCATTTGGAAAGAGTTCCCCTTTAAAAAACATTTGGCGTGTGTGTGTGTATATATATTTTTTTTTAGATTTTCACACATTTTTAAACAATGCATTTATATTCATGTGCACATATTTATGTATAATTTTCACTGATTGTTTTAATTGTTTATTAGATACGTTACATAGTTACATAGTTAGTCAGGTTGAAAAAAGACACAAGTCCATCCAGATACGTGGGCATGGTGTGTTATTCTTTGGTATACATGCATCGAATGAAACTTGGAGCTGGTGGGTAAGTGATCATTTGCAGCTCATTTATATAGACCCATATCAATGAATAATTTTTATTCTCTTTTTCATGGGTTAATTTCAACATGCTATTTGCACTGATCGCCACACCCATCCCCTCTTTAATGTGTATGAAAGCTTTAGGAGGACTGCAGCTGATGGCAATCTGGAAAGGATACGTTTGGTCAGGTGACCAATGGATTCTACGTATATAAAACAAATTGGGGTCGGTGGTCCTACAGCTGTGATCAAAGCACCACTAACTGTGCGAAACGCGTCAGCTATCTGTGCCTCTGTTGGTATATGGATCAGTTCATATCAATAAAAAGGTGTTATATTGGAGTTCGGCTATCCTTTTCATTTTCTCCGTTAATTGCTTAACTACAACACAATGTGCGCTCTACCCACTTCTTACGTTTACCCCCTTTCCTATTTTGATTAAAAAAAAATTAAAATTAAAATAAATGGAAAATTTCTGTCTTAAACAAGGGTATAAAACATTCTGTATTTCAATTAAAACAAGTCACAGCACTGGAAGGACCCTGCTGGAGTAAGGAATAAGGCAAGTATTCACAAATTATTCATGAACCCCTAGACATGACAAGCTTTTAACCCTTGCAGTGCAGAGGGGCATCTCTGCAAGGGTGCGCTAAAATTTCTGGAGCATGGCCAGCACCAGGGGAAAAAAAATTAATAAAATATAGGTACAAACAGAAGAAAGTTTTTTTTTTTCACTGTACGCCCCAACACATGGTACAAAAGTATTCTGCATGCACAAAAATTTTCTTAGGGGAATACAAGCAACAGAACTCAATACATGCAAGTAGCAGATCTCATTAAAAAAAAAAAAAAATCCTCTACACAGTCTGATAGATACCAGGTCCAATTTTCCTGACAGGTTTAAAAACTTTTTCTAAAACTATCCAGAATGAGGTTTTCCCACCTGCTCGCTGCTGTTGAGTCTTTAATTTTCTTCCCTTCCAGAGAGGCTAAATGTTGTTCCAGGGCATCGAGCAGACTGCTTGGAGCCTGTGGAAATAGAAGAACTGAATAGTAACCAAACCCAGCAATGAAACAGCCATTAAAGTGTGTACACTAGGGTAGCGGGTAGAGAGACCCTGGACACGGATAATCACAGGTTATCCAAATATGAGCAAAGTCATTACATGAGCCCAACTGGCAGCCCACCACAAAAACAGGAAACCCCCATCAAGAGGACATTCACCCAAGTTGAGAAATCCAAGTGCAATAGATCAAAGAGCGCCAAATAAAAAATCCCAAGTCCACAAAAGCCTTTATTGTTCAACTCATTACAACAAGCAGCGCAAAAGATAGCCAACGCATTTCAGGGCCCATACAATCACCCTTCATCAGGGCTGGAGGAAAACTAAAAACACAGAAAAACTGTGTTCTTTGCGCTGTTTATTGTAGCCAGTTGAACAGTAAAGACTGGGACTATCTTTGATCCATTACACATTGATTAAAGTGTACATGTCATTTAATACACAGGGGAGGTGAGGTGTACTGACCCCCTCCATATTTCAGAGAATGACTATCATTGCGATATGGTGCAAATCTGTCCCTCAACGAAAGTTTCTGAAAAACTCTCTCTCAAAAGGAAGCATTGGCTGAAGACAGTAAAACCTCATATTTACACAAACTAGACTTCGTTTGAATAAACCATTGTCAATACAATGCATCCGGAAAGTGTTCACAGCGCTTCACTTTTTCCACATTTTGTTATGTTACAGTCTTATTCCAAAATGGATTACATTCCTTATTTTCCTCAAAATTCTACAAACAATACCCAATAATTACAAACTTAAAGAAGTTTGTTTGAAATCTTTTCAAATTTATTTAACCACTTCCCGCCCGCCCTATAGCGGATTGACGTCCGGGAAGTGGTTGTGTTATCCTGACTGGGCGTCATATGACGTCCTTCAGGATAACATGCCGCAGCGCGCCCCCGGGGGCGCGCATCGCGGCGATGGGTGGAGCGGTGTGTCAGTCTGACACACCGCTACACTGATCTTGGTAAAAAGCCTCCGGCGGAGGCTCTTTACCACGTGATCAGCCGTGTCCAATCACGGCTGATCACGCTGTCAATAGGAAGAGCCGTTGATCGGCTCTTCCTCACTCGCGTCTGACAGACGCAAGTAGAGGAGAGCCGATCGGCGGCTCTCCTGGCAGGGGGGGGGTCTGCGCTGTTTATCAGCGCAGCCCCCCCGCAGATCACCCCACTGGACTACCAGGGATGCCACTAGGACCACCAGGGAAGGGGCAACGTGGATGGCCAGGTATGTACCCCATGGCCATCCACATGTGCCCAATCTGTGCCAGTGCCCACAAATGGGCACTGATTGGCACTATTATTCCAAAGATCTGCCCAGCAATGCCCAGATCTGCCCAGCAATTCTATATCAGTGCCACCTGTCATTGCCCATCGGTGCCACCTGTCATTGCCCATCGGTGCCACCTGTCAGTGCCCATCTGTGCCCATCAGTGCCCACCTATCAGTGCCCATCAGTGCCACACATCAGTGCCACACATAACTACCCATCAGTGCCACCCATATATGCCAATCAATGCGACCTACGAGTGCCCATCGGTGCCACCTATGAGTGCCCATCAGTGCCGCATACCAGTGCCACCTATCAGTGCCCATCAGTGCCACCTATCAGTGCCCATCAGTGCCGCCTATCAGTGCCCATCATCAGTGCCCGTTAGTGCCACCTCATCAGTGCCCGTTAGTGCCACCTCATCAGTGCCCGTTAGTGCCACCTCATCAGTGCCACCTCATTGGTGCCACCTCATCGGTGCCCATCAGTGCCGCCGTATCAGTGCCCATCAGTGCAGCTATATCAGTGCCCATTATTGAAGGAGAAAATGTACTTATTTACAAAAAAATTTAACAGAAACAAAGAAAAACTTGTTTTTTTTCGAAATTTTCGGTCTTTTTTTATTTGTTGCGCAAAAAATAAAAACCGCAGAGGTGATCAAATACCACCAAAAGAAAGCTCTATTTGTGGGAACAAAATGATAAAAAAATTGTTTGGGTACAGTGTAGCATGACCGCGCAATTGTCATTCAAATTGCAACAGCGCTGAAAGGTGAAAATTGGGCTGGGCGGGAAGGTGTCTAAGTGCCTGGTATTGAAGTGGTTAAAAAACAAAACAAAAATTCAATGTACAGCCTTTGCCATGACACTCAAGTGACAGGTGCATCCTGTTTCCACTGATCATCCCTTGAGCTGTTTCTATAACTTGGAGTCCACCTGTGGTAAATTCAGTTAATTGGACGTTATTTGGAAAGGCACACACCTGTCTATAGAAGGTCCCACAGTTAACAGTGCATGTCGGGGCACAAACCAAGCCATGAAGTCCAAGGAATTGTCTGTAGACCTCCGAGACAGGATTGTATGGAGGCACAGATCTGGAGATGGGTACAGAAACATTTCTGCAGCATTGAAGGTCCGATTAAGCACAGCGGCCTCCATCATCTGTAAATTTTAGAAGTTTGAAACCACCAGGACTCTTTCTAGTACGGGCTCCTATGTAAAGGACCTTAGTCAAGGAAGTGACCAAGAACCTGATTGTCACTCCGACAGAACTCCAGCGTTTTTCTGTGGAGTGAGCAGAACCTTCCAGAAGAACAACCACCTCTGCAGCACTCAATCAGGAAACCAGGCACCGCTCATCACCTGGCCAATACCATCCCTACAGTGAAGCATGGCGAGGATGTTCAGTGGCAGGAACTGGGAGACTAGTTAGGATCGAGGGAAAGATGAATGCAGCAATGTACAGCAGAGACATCCTTGATGAAAACCTGCTCTAGAGAGCTTTGAACCTCAGACTGGGGTGAAGTTCATCTTCCAACAGGAGAACGACCTTAAGCACACAGCCAAGGTAACAAAGGAGTGGCTACGGGACAACTCTGTGAATGTCCTTGAGTGGCCCAGCCAGAGCCCAGACTTGAACATCTATGGAGAGATCTGAAAATGTCTGTGCACTGACAGTCCCCATCCAACCTGATGGAGCTTGAGAGGTCCTGCAAAGAAGAATGGGAGAAACTATCATACTCAAAAAGACTTGAGGCTGTAATTGGTGCCAAAGTATTGAGCAAAGGCTCTGTACATGGGATTTTTTTTTCATTTTTTATTTTTAATAAATTTGTAAAGATTTCAAACTACTTTCACGCTGTCATTATGGGGTATTTTTAGAATTTTGAGGAACATACTTAATTTAATCCATTTCGGAATAATGCTGTAACAAAATGTGGAAAAAGTGAAGCGCTGTTAATACTTTCCGGATGCACAGTAAATACACCAAAAACGACAATAAAAAAAAAAAATGTTTGCACTGATGCCTGCAGAGCATTGAAACTGGTCACTGCATTACAGGGTGCAGTTTGAAGAAGGGGATTGATGGACGCAACCATGTTTCACGTTACACCCCAAATGAGGGTGTAACATGAAACAACTAATAGACTATGCTTTTACAGAACACATACAAATATAGAACACATTGGTGGAAATCACCAGTCAGTACATGAGGACAGTTTTGTGAGCAAGCCATATACAGTGCCTTGTAAAAAGTATTCAACCCCCTTGGCTTTTTTTTTTTATTTTGTTACATTACAGCCTTTAGTTCAATGGGTTTTTTTTAATCTGAATTATATGTGATGGATCAGAACACAATAGCCTAAGTTGGTGAAGTAAAATTTGAAAAATATATACATAAAACTATTTTTCAGAAATCAAAATAATGATAATTGGCATGTGTGTATGTATTCACCCCCTTTGTTATGAAGCCCATAAAAAGCTCAGTGCAACCAATTACCTTCAGAAGTCACATAATTACTGAAATGACGTCCTCCTGTGTGCAATCTAAGTGTCACATGATCTGTCATTACATATATACACCTTTTTGAAAGGCCCCAGAGGCTGCAACACCCAAGCAAGAGGCACCACTAACCAAACACTGCCATGAAGACCAACAAGGAACTCTCCAAACAAGTAAGGGACAATGTTGTTAAGTACAAGTCAGGGTTAGGTTATAAAAATAAATATCCAAATCTTTGATGATCCCTGGGAGCACCATCAAATCGATCATAATCAAATGGAAAGAACATGGCACAACAGCAAACCTGCCAAGAGACGGCCGCACACCAAAACTCACGGATCGGGTAAGGAGGGCATTAATCAGAGAGGCAGCACAGAGACCTAAGGTAACCCTGGAGGAGCTGCAGAGTTCCACAGCAGAGACTGGAGTATCTGTACATAGGACAACAATAAGCCGTACACTCCATAGAGTTGGGCTTTATGGCAGAGTGGTCAGAAGAAAGACATTACTTTCAGCAAAAAACAAAATGGTACGTTTTGAGTTTGGGAAAAGGCATGTGGGAGACTCCCAAAATGTATGGAGGAAGGTGCTCTGGTCTGATGAGACTAAAATTGAACATTTTGTTCTATGTCTGGTGCAAACCCAACACATCACATCACCCAAAGAACACTATCCCCACAGTGAAACATGTTGGTGGCAGCATCATGCTGTGGGGATGTTTTTCAGCAGTCAGGACTGGGAAACTGGTCAGAGTTGAGGGAAAGATGGATGGTGATAAATACAGGGATATTCTTGAGCAAAACCTGTACCACTCTGTGTGTGATTTGAGGCTAGGACGGAGGTTCACCTTCCAGCAGGACAATGACCCCAAACACACTGCTAAAACAACACTTGAGTGCTTTAAGGGAAAATATGTAAATGTGTTGGAATGGCCTAGTCAAAGTCCAGACCCAATCCAACTTTTAATAAATCGGACACTTGCCTGTCCTGGAGTCCAGTGATGTTGGCACCACAGCTGATGGGGATTACGGGACTCTGGTACAGCGGGATTTTCTGTAAAGGCGAACACTTTAACAACTTGCCAACCAGGTCGCCGCAGTTGCAATGTGGCAGAATGGCACGGCTGAGCGAAACAAGGTTATGTTATGTCGCTTCTCCCTGTGGCCACTAGGGGCACGCGCCCGCTGCTCGCCCCCCCGAAGCCAATGCGAGTGCCTGGCGGTCACGATCACCGCCGGGCTCCCGCGATCGCTGCTGACACACAGAGAACCGGGATCTGTGTGTGTAAACAGTTTCCAGTTCTCTGAGGGGAGAACAGACAGATCGCCTGTTCATGCAGAGTATGAACAGCAATCTGTCATCTCCCCTACACAGTCCCCTCCCCCCTTCAGTTAGAACACACACTAGGAAACACAGTTAAGCCCTTCCCTGCCAGTGACATTTTTACAGTAAAAAAATGCATTTTTATAGCACTGATCGCTGTATAAGTGCCAACGGTCCCAAAAATGTGTCAAATTTGTCCGATGAGTCCCCCATAATGTCGCAGTGCCGATAAAAATCGCAGATCGCTGCCATTACTAGTTAAAAAAAAATAATGCCATAAAAATCTATACCCTATTTTGTAGACGTTATAACTTTTGCGCAAACCAATCAATATACGCGTATTGCAATTTTTTTACCCAAAATATGTAGAAGAATACATATCGGCCTATACTGAGGAAAACAATATATATATATATATATATATATATATATATATATATATATATATATATATATATATATATATATATATATATACATACATACATACATACACAGGGCTTGACAAATTTGCTTGGAATCTAGGAGCAAGCTAAAAAAGTTAGGAGCCAGGTTTTTTTTTTTTTTTAAACGACCGACAAAGCTTTATTTTCAATATAAAAATTAATCAATCTTAAATTTACACAGAGACGACTAGAACGAATGTGACTGCTTTTATTTCCTGCCATGCAGGGACATAAGACCACCATATTCCCGCTAAGGATCCAATCAGGCGAACCTGATCAGACAGCCCGTGTGAAAGGGGCCAAGCAGGGAGATGACAAATAATAAATTCATTTTAATTAACCACTTCCTTCCCGCAGGACGACTATATACGTCCTGTCTTTGAAGAGAAATACCGTTGTTATGGTAGCAGCTAGCTACCATAACCCCGGTATCTTCTTCAAGAGCCAGCGGTTCTCTTTCAGATAAAAGTGGTCTCTGCAGCAGATTCGCAGCGAGATCACTTTTATCGGCGGCAGGAGAGGGCCCCCCCTACCGCCGCGCTCCGGTGCCCTTCACCGCTTACCGTGGCAGTCGGTAACGGCGGAGGCGATCCGGATCTGTCCCTGGCCTGACATGGAGACGAGTGAGAGGAAGATGGCCCCCCGCTCATCTCCAAGTTATTGCAGGGCGGAAGCGACGTCAAATCATCACTTCCACCCATAGCTCTTAAAAGGGACATTTTATTAGTATTTTTTTCAAATGACATTTTTTTTTTTTTAATGCATTTTAGTGTAAATATGAGATGTGAGGTCTTTTTGACCCCAGATCTCATATTTAAGAGGTCCTGTCATGCTTTTTTTCTATTACAAGGGATATTTACATTCCTTGTAATAGGAATAAAAGTGACAATTTTTTTTTTTTAAAAGAACAGTTAAAAAATAAAAGTTAAAATAAATAAGAAAAAAAAAAAATTTAAATGTGCCCCATCCCTTGTAATAGAAATAAAAGTGAAACCATTTTTATTTTTTTTTAAAAAACAGTGTAAAAAAAAAAAGAAAAATATATATAAGAAAAAAAAATTTTTTTTAAACATGCCCCGTCCCGCCGAGCTCGCTTGCAGAAGCGAACGCATATGTGAGTAGCGCCCGCATATGAAAGCGGTGTTCAAACCCCACACGAGGTATCGCCACGATCGTTAGAGCGAGAGCAATAATTCTAGTCCTAGACCTCCTCTGTAACTCAAAACATGCAACCTGTAGAATTTTTTTAAACGTCGCCTATGGAGATTTTAAAGGGTAAAAGTTTGTCGCCATTCCACGAGCGGACGCAATTTTGAAGCGTGACATGTTGGGAATCAATTTACTCGGCGTAACATTATCTTTCACAATATAAAAAATTGGGCTAACTTTACTGTTTTCTTATTTTTTAATTAAAAAAAAAGTATTTTTTCCCAAAAATCGGAGTTACTTACCGGTAATGTCCTTTTCCAGGAGTCTTTCAGGACAGCACCATAGAGAGACCTTGACTCCTCCCCTTCTGAGGAAACACTGCCTTCAATTTTTAGCTTTAAACCTCACCGCTTCCCCCCGGCCCCTCAGTTCTTCAAGAGGACCTCCGGTTAGCTGGGGAGACACAAGAACACGTCATAATAACTCTGATCTTACCTGACGTTCTTCTGCGATGAACTCTTCACGAATGTCCCTAAAGTAGGGTGGGTAACTGTGCTGTCCTGAAAGACTCCTGGAAAAGGACGTTACCGGTAAGTAACTCCGATTTTCCCATTTACGTCTTTCAGGACAGCACCATAGAGAGGATGAGCGAGCACCTTACCTTAGGGTGGGACTACTGCCTGCAGAACCTTACGCCCAAAAGCCTGGTCTTTCGCTGACAGAAGGTCCAATCTGTAGTGTTTCACGAACGTGTCGAATCTGGACCACGTTGCCGCTCTACAGATCTGCTCCGGAGACGCACCAGCCCACTCGGCCTGAGAGGTCGCCACTGCCCTAGTGGAGTGTGCCCTGATACCCTTAGGGGCTTCCAACCCGCTAATTATATAAGCCTGGTTGATGGCTAACCTTAACCACCTAGCTATAGTGCGCCTAGAGGCTCTGCCTCCCTTCCTGGTTCCTGAAAATAACACAAAAAAGGAATCAGATTTTCTAAATGGTTTTGTATCCTCCAAGTACTGCAGGACACACCTTCTTACATCTAGTTTATGAAACCTATGTTCCTGTTCCCTCACAGGATTCAAACAAAAAGGTGGGCAAAACAATTTCCTGGCCTCTATGAAAAACCGAGGCCACCTTTGGCAAAAAGGCCGGATCGGGTTTAAAAATTACCCGGTCCGGAAATATCTGAAAAAAGGGTGCCCTAATGGAGAGGGCCTCGAGTTCACTCACCCTTCTTGCCGTAGTGATTGCCACCAAAAACACCGTTTTGAGGCTAATCCATTTTAGCGTACACGTCTCCAATGGCTCAAAAGGTTCCCCTGTAAGCGCTTGTAAGACCAAAGAAAGATCCCACATTGGGAAGGGGGAGACCCTCAAAGGTCTCTGCCTACTCAATGCTTTAAAAAATCTAATGATCCAAGGATCGGAGGCTAGTTGTTTCTCCAGAAACACACTCAAAGCGGAAACCTGTCCTTTCAGGGTGCCAAGGGCTAACCCCTTGTCCGCCCCTGCTTGCAGAAACTCTAAGACCGCTATAGAGCTGTGAACATCAAAGGAAGTTTCTGTGCACCAGCTATTAAAACGCTTCCACGTTTTTTGGTAGATAACCTGGGTTTCTTTTTTCCTGCAATTTAGGAGGGTCTTCACTAAGTTATCTGAGAAACCCCTGCTCTTCAGCAATCCCTCCTCAGTAGCCAAGCCGCGAGGTTCCATCTCCCCACCTGGGGACAACAGATTGGCCCCTGGGAAAGGAGATTCTCCTGAACTGGCAAAAGCCAGGGGGGTTCCGCTGCCAGACTTCTCAGGATGGAGAACCAAGGCCTCCTGGGCCAATGTGGCGCAATAAGAATGAGGGTTGTGTTTTCCAGCTGGAACTTTCTTAGGACGGCTGGGATCAGTACAGGTGGGGGGAAGGCATAACACCTGTCGAAAGTCCAACTCTGAGCCAGTGCGTCTACCCCTAGAGCTCCATCCCACCTGTTTAGGGAGAAGAAGAGATGCACCTTCCTGTTTTCTCTCGAGGCAAAGAGGTCTATGCATGGCCTTCCCCATTTCTGGGATATTGCCTCGAAAACCCCCTGGTTCAGAACCCAGTCGCCTTCTCTCAGCCGTTTCCTGCTGAGGAAATCTGCCACCAGATTTTGTTCCCCCTTCAGATGCACTGCCGAGAGGGATAGAACATTTACTTCGGCCCATTTGAGAATGCTTTCTACCAGGGTCCACAAGGGTCTGCTTTTGGTACCCCCCTGCCCGTTTATGTAGGCTACAGCTGAGGAGTTGTCCGACCGGACTCTCACATGCTGTCCCTGAAGTTCCTTTTGAAAAGCTCTGAGTGCCAAGGCTACTGCTCTCAGCTCCTTCCAGTTGGAGGATCTTCTTGCGTCCTCCCTCCGCCAGACGCCCTGAGCCACCCGGTCCTCCATATGCGCCCCCCAACCCATGCCACTTGCATCGGTCGTGACGCATCTGGACACCGGCAGAACCCACTCCAGACCCTGTGAGAGATTGGCCTCTCTTCGCCGCCACCACCACAGGGATCTCTTGACCTGGCCTGGTATAGTTATCAGGGAGTCCAAAGACCCCTGACTGTGGTCCCAAATACTCAGGATGAAGAGTTGTAAAGGGCGAAAGTGTAACCCTGCCCATTGAACTGCTGGAAGTGCTGCCGTCAGTAACCCCAAGGCTGACATAGCCTTTCTTACTGATATTTGTTGGCTGCCCTGGAGTAACAACATTGCCTTGTCTACCTTCTGGATCTTCTCCATTGGCAGGAAGACCTTCTGTTTTGTTGAATCCAACAGGTAACCTAAAAAGATTACCTTTTGCGATGGAGTCAGATTGGACTTTTCCAGGTTTAAGAGCCAACCTAGACCCTCTAGAATGTTCCTTGTGAACTGTAGGTCCTGCGACAGTTGTTCCGGGGAAGAGGCAAAAAGTAGTAGATCGTCTAAATATGCGATCACTGAGATGCCCTTGATCCGTAGGAAAGCCAAGACTTCTACCATGACTTTGGTGAAGATACGGGGGGACGAGGATAGCCCGAAGGGAAGGGCCCTGAACTGCCAATGAAACGTCCCTTCTCTGGTATTTACCGCCAGCTTGAGGAACTTTTGACACTGATCTGCAATGGGAATGTGCAGGTAGGCATCCCTCAAGTCTACCGATGCCATGAAGCAGTTCGGAGGAAGGAGCGTTTTTACCGAATAGATCGAGTCCATTCGGAACCTCCTGTAGGTGAGCGAGACGTTCAGAGGCTTCAGGTTCAGGATGAGCCTGAACTTCCCCGAGGGTTTGCGCACCACAAAAATGTGGGAGTAAAAGCCTCTGCCCGTCTCTCCTTCTGGAACTCGAACTACCACCTCCTGTTCCTCCAACTCCTGGAGGGAGGAAAGGAGAGCCGCTGACCTCTCTGCACATTTCGGTAGCGTGGTTACCAGGAGTCTGCATGGTGGAGGTTCTGCAAACTCTAACCTGTACCCTCTTCTTATGACTTCCAAAATAGAATGGTTGGAGGTGATCATCTCCCACTGTGGAAGGAAGGCCCCCAATCTTCCTCCCACCGTTATTCTGTCACTTTGTCTTTTTGGGCTGTTCAGGAGGGCGAAAAATAGCCCCCCCACGCCCTTTCCCTTTTTGTCCCCACCCCTTTTTGTTGATCAGATTTTGGGGGGTCCAATTTCTTCCAGGGCCGAGACTTTCTTTTAGTCTCTGCCGGTTTCCTTTTAAAAGGGAATGCCTTTTTTCTGTCAGCCGTTCGATCCAACACGGCTTCCAGACCTGGTCCGAAAAGCAAGTCCCCCGTGAGAGGAATGCCGCAAAGTTTAACCTTGGATGCGGTATCTCCCTGCCACGTTTTAAGCCATAAGGCTCTTCTTGCCGAATTGGACAATGCGGCTGATCTTGCGGACATACGCACCGATTCAGCTGAAGCATCTGCCAGGTAAGCTATTCCTTTAAGGAGCATGGGGAAAGACGACAGGATTGTTTCCTTAGGCGTTCCTGCCTATGTGTGCTTTAATTTGCGTCAGCCAGTACTCCATGTTTCGTGCCACGACTGTGGACGCCATGGCGGGTTTGAGGTTCCCTAGGGAAGAGTCCCAGGATTTTTTCAAGAGGGAATCTATCCTCTTATCCATGGGATCTGGGAGTGCCCCCATGTCCTCAAAGGCCAAGTCAGTGTGCCTGGAGACCTGCGAAAAGGCTGCATCTAGCTTAGGGGATTTGTTCCATACCAGCGCCTCCTCTTCTGCAAAGGGGAACCTAGATTAAGTGCTCTTGAAAGGAAAGGTTTCCTTTCGGGGTCTTGCCACTCTTTTTTGATGGCGTCGACCAAGACCTCATGGACCGGGAACACCTTCCTTTTATGTTCCCCTAGTCCCTTATACATCTGGTCATGGAGTGATAGCTTCTTCCTTTCCTCCTGGATTCCTAGGGTGGTATGAATGGCTCCTAGGAGCTCCTCCACCTCTTCCAGGGAAAGCTTGTAGCGAGAGGATCTTGTGGATTCCCCTTCCACCTCCTCTCCCTCTGATTCCCCCTGGGGATCTGAAGACTCGCTATCAGGCTCTTCCTCAACCTCGAGTCTGGCACCTCCTGGATTCTCTCCACTTCCCGAGGGAGCATCCATTAAGGACTGAGGAACACTCTGCTGTGCTGGTGGAGAAATAACCTGCGGCTGTGGCAACTGAAGACTGGAAAATAGTGTCTTAAAGGTCTGCACAGTATTAGAAAGCTCCTTAACGGATGCTGCTAAATCTGAAGACTGTTCTTCAGACTGCTCCCTTACTAACCCCTCTATACATTCCCTGCAGAGGGGCTTAGACCAAGATTCCCCCATTGTGATTCTGCATGAGGGGCATTTTTTCTTGGTACTGTGGGGCGACTTGCTTTTCTCTGTAGCTTTGCCCTGTAAAATAAGTTAAAAAGAGGGAGCAATCAGCAAACTTATCCACCAGCACTAACACGGAGGGCCACCAGGGGTGCACTTCCCGGGACCGACCACCACCAGGGACCCAGTCACAACCCTTTCCCCCCCCTCACCACCAAGGGGAGTTCTACACCTGTGGAGCTTACAGGAAGCGGTAAGGGAACACCACCCCAGGGTTCCTCTTACCTTGGAGTGGCTGGTGCAGGATTCTCCTGGAGCGGTTCTTGAAGCCTCTGCTTCCGACATCTCCTTTAGAGCGCAGTGGTGTTCCAAACCCCTGTATGCTGTCCCCACAGCAGGTCAGAGGCAGCACCAGCCGAACGCGTGGTTCGTTTTCATCACCGCGACCGGAACCGGAAGTCACGGGTCAGACGGAAGCACTGACCTCCGCCGGAAATGACGTCACCCGCCCTCCGACCCAGCGCTCAGAGCTCCCACGCTGGCTGCTAGTGCAGGGCGGTCTCTTGTACCTCCGCCTATGCCACTGCTAGGCAAAAAGAAAAACGGACCCCTCCAGCTTACAGCTTCACTAAGAGAAGCTGGAGGAGCGTGATGTGCAGTCTTCTAAAGGTACCCAGCCACACTAGCCCCTTAGACTGCAGTCTTTTTAAGAAAATGAGCAGGAGAGAGACAGAGAGAGAGAGCGCCCGATCCACCCCCCTCTGCTCAGCCTGCAATTAGCCTCAGCCTCCCTGGCTGTTTAGCCCTGGTTCCTTGCGATGTCTCCCCACCGGAGGAAACACCAGAACTGAGGGGCCGGGGGGAAGCGGTGAGGTTTAAAGCTAAAAATTGAAGGCGGTGTTTCCTCAGAAGGGGAGGAGTCAAGGTCTCTCTATGGTGCTGTCCTGAAAGACGTAAATGGGAAAAAGTGCGCTTGTAAGTCCGCTGCGCAAATACGCTGTGACAGAAAGTATTGCAATGACCGCCATTTTATTCTCTAGGGTGTTAGAATAAAAAATATATAAAATGTTTGGGGGTTCTAAGCAAAGGGAAGGAGATGAGCGGGCAGTGAAAACAGGTAGGGAAAGCTCCATTAGCATTGATGGATGTCTTGTCATACCAACGGCCACCACCAGAGGGCGCCTGATTGCAGAAGGAACCATAGGACTGCAGTAGGCCGCAAAGCCGCGGCCTCAATTACCGGCGCGGCCCATCGCGATTGCGCCGGGAGGGGGGGGGTTTCGAATGGACACAGGATACCCCAGCTGTGCTGCCCCAGGCGCCAGGTCGCTAATTTTTTTCAAAATTGCCGCTCTTTTTATTTATAGCGCAAAAAATAAAAAACACAGAGGTGATCAAATACCACCAAAAGAAAGCTCTATCTGTGGGGAAAACAAAAAGAACGTCAATTTTGTTTGGGTACAACGTCGCGCAATTGTCTGTTAAAGCAAACCAGTGCCGAATCGCAAAAAGTGCTCTGGTCAGGAAGGGGGTAAAATCTCCCGGGGCTGAAGCGGTTAAAGAAAAGGATATCACAGGCAACTCAAAAATGCGGTTTTCTTCATTGTGCACCACAGGACCCCGGAATTGGTTAATTCTTAGACCATTGGGATGTCCAAAAGTCATTCTATAATGAGCAGGCAAAGCAGCAAACAGCTAACAAGGGCCAAAAAAAAACCAAACGAGTTAAGATAAAGCCCCGTACCTGGAGTACCCTTCCAACCAAAGCCGGCATCCGCCAAGGCCTTACCATCCAGCTAGCAATACCTAGCAAACAAAAGCAATTCTCTCTCAAACCAGAGAGAGGTCCATCACCTACAGACAATAGGAAAAAACTGGGCAAGCTGGGAGTAAGAAGGGTAGGGTTCAGCTTAAATTTTTGCCGGTGTTCAATCATAACCCAATGGTCAAAGAATGAACCAATTTCTGCTTCCTGTGACGTATGATACAGGCACTATGTCCCCATACACTTACATGGGCTGACTGCAAGCCACAAACACTGAGCCCAGGCCTTAGCGCCGGTATGAACAAGGCCTTAGCAATGTTACCAGATCACAGAGGTAAACCGGACCAGCCTGACAGTGCTTGAGATAAAACTGCACAGGATAGCACTGAATTTCTGGCAGGATCAACTTTTTTTATATAAGAGATATAGCAAAACACTTTCAGTGGTAAACTTTAACAAGAAGGAAGTGTGAGAAGTTAATTGTCCAGATAAAAATACACTTTAATGATTTTTAAATGAACCCATACCTGCATAAATTTGTGATATATTTTACATCTGCCTGGAGCTCAGGTTTGAAGTGCAAGTTCGCCTTTTCAGAGAAAACAAAGGTAAACACCTTACACCCTTCTCCACTTCCGTGGTCCCCTGGTGCAGTGGCCCTGTTGACCACGCCATTTTTTCCTCCTCTTTCCCTAGGGATACCAGCAAAGAACAGAGGAGTTCTGATTGGTCAGCGAGGTCATGTGCTGGCACTGACCAATCAGAACAACTCTAATCCATCCCTAGCGGAAAAAAACAGTGCGGTTTGAACTACAACTGGCATGTGTGGATGCTGGAACTATCACCCACGGAGAGCAGTGGGGAGCAGGGAGGGTTTAGGGTGTTAGTTCATCTTTTTACTTTTTTTCTGAAAAGTTGAACACTTTAAGCCTAGACGCCCCCCTCCTGTGTAAAGCAGACACCGTTTTTAAAACCCGCAAGTTGAATCCTCGATACAGAATCCTACCAGACTGCCCATGAATAATCCTGTTCAGCAGATGTAGCAGCTGCCGGCAGCAGTTACCAAGATCAATACACCAGGAAAGATGACGCAAGCTGGGAAAATATCTACAGTGTGACTAGCTGTATATAATAAGACGACTGTTCTGAGTGAAGCCTCTGCGTGTTGTATGTGCAGCTGGAGGCCAGACATCTGGGTCGGCCTTTCATAATGTAGAGTGTTCGCTGGCAAATATTTAGAACGCACAACAAATGTCAAATGAAAAATGATCATCAGATTACATTCCTCTGGCCACGCAGCAGAAGATTATAGCAGCAAATCTCTGCACTCTGGGCCTCAATGATAAAAGTGTCTGAAGGGAAAGCTGTCATCATCACCCGGCAAATAAGACAAGAATATGCCCAGAGTTACAAATTGATCTATCATGTTTTTAGAGGAGGCAGGTACAATCTTCAGTACCTATATAAATAATAGGGTTAGCATTGATACTAGTATCAGTACAGATACCGAGTATTTGCACAACTATCCGTACTCGTGCAAATGCACTGATACCTGAAACCGATACTTTCAGGCTCAGTTCTTTGAGCTGTCAGCGGGTCTCCGTGTCTTTTGACAGCTGAAGTGTTAAGGAAGTCCGGTAATTGGAGCTGTAAAAAAAAATAAAAAAAATAAAAAGCAGCCAGCAATGTTTATCAACACTGCTCAGCCACTATAACGCTAAAATAAAAAGAAACATTGTTTCTTTTTGAATCTTTCTGTTTCTTCACCTGCAGATCAAAGGGATGAACGTGAACAGAGGATGTTCCTCTGTTTAACCCCTTATTAACCCTTAATTTACTCTAATCTGCCTTAATTAACTCCCTATTCTAGACCATTTAATTATTTTCCTGCTTTTTTTTTTGTTCACATCTATTTGATAAACAATTAAAACTTTTTTTGTTTGCTTTGTTAGTGAATATTTTTACACATTAACATACATTTACACATTTTACATTGAAAAAGTGCAAAAAATTTTAAAAAATCTATTTCATTTGTAAATAATTTTTCAATGCTTTGTACCATTCCTGACAGCTGAAGTGAAAACAAAAAAAACAGTTGTGGTAGGTATCAGTAATTGGTATTGGCAAGTACTAAAAAAAATAAATAAAAGTATCGGTACTCGTAAAAAAAAAAAAAAAAAAAAAAATGGTAATCGGTGCATCCCTAATAAGTAATCCTAACTAATCTATGCTGGTTGCTAAATGTGGCTATAAAAAGATACAAGATGAATTCTGCACCAAAGATATATTTCATGTTGTCAGCTAGCAGCTTTGAGGAGCAATCAAATAATTATCACAACTTAAAGGTTAAGTCAATCTGTTAGATAAAATAAAAAATGCCCGTATTTTTTGCAGATCACAGGTGCAATGTCAGGATCCTGTAGTATATCTCAGTATAGCCGTCTCTCTGTACCTCCCAAACATTTACTGGAGAGCAAAAAGTCCAGCGCCTTCATAGTTCATTAAAAGTTTTTTGTTTTTTTTTACCCCCCTTTCTTCAAAATCATACTTACCTAGGTCCCCCGCCAACTCCATGACTGAGAATCGAAAGACCGCTGATCGCTCGGTTCTCAATGCTCCGTGAGCTGAGAGCTGGCGACTGTGTCACTATTATCCGCTCTGCAGCCCCTTACTGTAGCCCTGGGCTTTGGAGGGGGCGGGAGTGGCTGGCTCAGGCTCTTAGCAGCTCATCTGGCCAAGCCAGGTTTTGGTCCGGGGTTGTCACTTTATTGTCACAATCTTGCCCCAGCTTGGACCGGCTCTGTGCCGACAGGCTTCCGCCCGCTGTCTGCTGAAAACAGGTCACAGGAGTACAAAAAGAAGAGAGTGTACAGTACTTCTCCTGTGATCCATAGGAGAAGTACCGCCAAAAAGCTTTGGCGGTACTTCTCCTTTAACTACTTCCCACCCGGCCACTGTATATAAATGGCTGGGTGGGCGCTCTCTCCTGAGTGGACGTTCAGGAACGTCCTTCAGAAGGAGGGGGGGTGGGGGTCACCCGCGCAGCAGCGCGATCCCGATATGCTCGTGTCACCCGGACACAGCGCATCTTCGATTGGCAGGAGGGCTCTGTGACTGGCCCTCCTGATCACATGACGGCCATGTCCAATCACAGCCGTCATGTCATGTAAATACAGAGCCGGTTGCTAGGCTATCGGCTCTCCTCACACAGCCGGATGGTGATCAGTGAGTATGAGCTGTTTTTTACAGCTTTTTACTCACTGATCACCAGTCTAGTGTCCCCACATAGTAAAAACACCTGTCCCCCACATATGTAACAGTAAAATCACATGTCCCAATGATTATCTGCACACATATGTCCATGATCACCTGCGTACATCTGTCCGTGATCACACAAACCAATTATTATACACTTATTGAATTTTTTAGGGCTGCAACTAACGATTATTTTCATAATCGATTAGTTGGCCGATTATTGTTTCGATTAATCGATTAATCGGTTAATAACCTTAAAAAAAAGTGTGGTGTATAATTTAGTTAATATGTAAAGTTTAAAAAAAGGCAATTTATTCCTAAATATCTTTATACGCAGGGGTAAATATAAATGACCAACTATACGGTTAGGGAGTAAAATCTTTAATCCTCTCTGAGAATGACAGACAGAAGAGATATACTCTAAATAAAAAAATTGATCTGAGTCCAGATTCAACCTCTAATAGTATATAAAGAAAAAAAAATTCTAGACTGTTTTGCAGATTTTCAAACAGAACTGTAGTATTACAGGCTTTTCTGCAGCTTCTCCATTGAAGTATATTGAACCAAAAAAGCACCGTTTTGCATTGAAAAAGGTCCTTGACCCTTTCCAAATACACAGCAGCTGAAAAAAGCATAGATGTGAACATTAAATGAACTGTACTGCATTTCTGCAAAAAGCACCAAAAAACACATAGGTGGGAACCAGGCCTAAGACATTTAGTAACATAATGGAGTTAAAAAAAAAAAAAAATGTTTTTTTACTGTGCAACAGTGAAAGTAATATTTGCAGTAGAGATTATTTGCTCTTTTTGTACTATATAGGGCTAATTTTAGCTTTTTTAACCCCATTATGTTACTGGCCGATTAATCGATTATGAAAATAGTAATCGATTAATTACATAATCGATTAGTTGTCGATTAATCGATTAGTTGTTTCAGCCCTAGAATTTTTTTTTACCAAAAACCATGTAGCAGAATACATTTTGGCTTAAATTTATGACAAAATTAGATTTTATTGGATTTCTTTTAAAAAAGAAGAAAATATTGTTTTTTTTCCAAAGTTCCTACAAATAAAGCTTTCTTTTGGTAGTATTTGATCACTGCTGTGGTTTTATTTTTTGCGCAACAAATAAAAAAAGACTGCAAATTCTGAAAAAAAAAAAAAAAAAAAAGGTTTTTTTGTTTGTTATAAAATTTTGTTAACAAGTACGTTTTCTCCTTTACTGACGGGCACTGATAAGGCGGCACTGATGAGCACTAATATGCACCGATAGGTGGTACTGGTATGCAGCACTGATGGGCATCGATAGGTGGTACTGGTATGCAGCACTGATGGGCATTGATAGGTGGTACTGGTATGCAGCACTGATGGGCATTGATAGGTGGCACTGATGGGCACTCATAGGTGGCACTAAAAGGCTGCACTGGCAGGCATTAGTGATGGGCGCTGGCTGGCACCATTTGTGGGCACTAACTGCCATTGATTTGGGCACAGATTGGCATCCCTGGTGGCATGCCTGGTGGTCTGAGGTGGGCATCCTCGGGAGCGCAAACACAAACCCCCCCACCAGGAGAGCAGCCAACTGGCACTCCTCTATTTGCGTCTTTCAGATGCGAGTGAGGTAAAGCCGATACATGGCTTTTCCTGTTTACACTGTGATCAGCATGATTGGACAGGGCTGATCACATGGTAAAGAGCCTCCGTCAGAGGCTCTTTACCGAGATCGGTGTTTCAGACTGACACGCCGCACCACCTATAGCCGCGCTGTGTGCCCCCATGTCCAGAAGCTTACATTGCTCCAATTCTGCAGGGACTGAGGTCCCGGTCTCTACCCCCACATCAGTTGATATCAACGGTTTTATGCTATATGTATCGTTATGTTACGATATACACTGCACTTGAAGTGGGTGCAAATCTCATTTTGCAATGTAATTGTGCCAACTTTGTGAACGTTTTTGAGCCATCTGCTTTTCAATAAAAGGATTGAATAAGGAAGTTATCAGCTCAATGGTCTTCTGGCAGGTTAAAGCGGGGGTCCATCTATCTTTTTTTTTTTTAGTTCATTCACAAACTTTTCTTTTCAGCATTACATACTCGCATATTGTGTGTAATATGTCCGCCTGTGTCAGATTTCGTCGGAAAGAATAACTTATATATTAATCACTGCAGGCGGTTTCCATCTTCATTGTGGGCATTTGAAGCCCACAAGCATTTATTTCCTGGATGTGGTGAATGCTGTGCTCCCAGCATTCACCGCTCGTTCCCGCACATGCTCAGTGGCATCCTGGGAAGCCTGAGACTAGCTCCCAGGAGTCTGGGAGAGGCTAGAAACACGCCTACTCCCACGGGAGGAGAACCAGGAAGTGCAAAGAAGAATAGAAAAATAAAAGGTAATTACGGCGATTTAAATTTTTTTAAACGGCATGTCAGCATCTAGGCAAGGAAGAGAATACATACAGATATTGTTCAAAATTTGGGTGGAACCCCGCTTTAAATAGGTGTTTTTCACATTTATCAAAGAGATATGGCATAAAACACTTTCAAAGGAATGATTAACAGACCAAACAAAAAGAAAAAAAGAACAAATAAGAAAAACATTCGATAGGATTCAAAACACACTTTAAAATCAACATTCTCTGCAAATCTGAATTAAAATACAAGAACTGCTTTTTTGTGCACCAAATGCTGTCCATGTGCATATTATTGTAGCCAAATACACACACACACACACAAGATAAATGCCGAAAAGCTTCCTTACCTGAGATAGATCGGGTATGTCTCCTCTGTCAATTCCCACTTGCTAAAGTTAAAAGAAGAAAAAAAAAAAAAAAGGTTAAAATATCTTGAATGACAACTATGCTTTCAGATCTGAACGTTCTGGTATGACTATAACAGGCCCACCACCCAACAATGCAGTGCTCAGGGTTTGGGTAAAATACCGCTAGGCCCAAGCAGTGCCACATGGGAGACACCTACAACCCTGCACCCAATATTACAATGGCCGTGCAATTCAAGACTTCTGCGGAACTAATCATACCTTGGCATTTTAGCAAACTTTTTGTGGTGTGCAAACAAAGGAATGAAGATAATGAAAAGAGCAGGCACCAACAGAAGACACTTCACATTCAATGCGAGTACCGTCCCTTATGCTTTATTAAATTTGTCCAGATTAAAAGGACACCAAAACTATGATCACTGTCCAATGCATTGCAAAGGTATTTCCCAAATGAAATTTTGTGCTTTACAAAAAATAATAATAATAATAATAATAATAATAAAGAATAGTAAATAAACACAAAATAAAGTTTAAATATTAAAGGTTAGAAAAAAAAAAAAAAAGAAAAAAAAAAGTTGTTTTACTTCTCAGGATGCAATGTTACCTTGTATCAATCTCACATCTGAACAGTATTTATAAACTTGGACTTTTTTTTTTTTTCAATTCTAGCAGCAACTATTACAGCTGCTGTAATTACACTACTCCCTACTGTAATTTTCACAAGGAATTGCTGGTAAGCGCAAGTGGCAGCAAGGCATTCGATCAGGACGTAGTACGCATGCCCTGTGTATTTCAACAACGTTTTTTGATAAAAATAAAAAGGATCTATCTCAGCTCTGTGACAAACTGTAGCTGATGGCACAGATAAGCAATAAAGCTAACTTATGAACAACATTCACAAAATGTGTAGCGCCAAAAAAAAGAATTCCAAAGATAAATGGTGATGAAGGTGAGAAGAAATAAAGTCTAAAAACGAATAAACAAAAAGGAATTTCAGCAGAACCAAGGAAAGGGCTCATGCACAGAGTCCCATGAAAGGATAAAGCTCATAAAAGCAAATCGAGTGTAATAGTGTGCAGCAACATCAACTAATGTATCTCTAAGAGAAGAAAAGTGATCCAATGAAGTGCTCCAAGATCAACCACCAGAGCCCAGTAGAATGGACACTCACCAGAAAGGATGGCTGCCGTTAGAGCAGCAAACACACATTCATTAAGTATCGGTCATCGGATTAAAGTAGGGTTCTAGCGACACTCCACATCAGGTTGCAACAAAGATAAACAAAGCTCGCAAGAAGCCAAATAAAGTCTTCATAGTGTAGTAACTTTATTACAGTTCCATCAACATTAAAAGCCAGAATGTAGCAAACAAACCTTATATTCAGTGCCGCTGCCGTTCCAGAATCAGTCAGCGGCACAACGTCAGGACTAGTGTCTCCTACCCTATGGGGACCGATTCCTGGTCGGCAGCGGCACTGAACGTAAGGATTGTTTGCTACATTCTGGCTTTTCAGGTTGATGGAACTGCAGTAAAGTTACCACACTATGAAGACTTTGACTCCTGGTGAGCTTAATTTATCTTAGTTACAACTTGATGGCGAGTGTTGCTGGACACCCAACTTTAAATCGGATGACAGACAATGAATGTGTGTTTGCTGCTCTAACGGCAGCCATCCTTTCTGGTGAGTGTCCATTCTACGGAGGTGTGGTGGTTGATCTTGGAGCACTTCATTGGATCACTTTTCTTCTCTTCAAGATACATTAGTTGATGTTCCTGCACACACAATTACACTGGGATTTGCTTTTATGAGCTTTATACTTTTAAGGGACTTTGTGCATGAGCCTATTCCTTGGTTCTGCTGAAATGACTTTATTTTAACTTTTTGTTTATGAGTTTTTGGACTTCAATTGTTCTCACCTTCATCACCATTTGTTATTTAGGTAATTTTTTTGGCGCTACACATTTTTTGAAAGTTCTTTAATAGTATGCAGCACGCCCAATATACACAACCAAATAAATGGTGTTTTTAGACCCATCAGAATGTTAGTTTTAACAATTAGATGAAAAATGGATTTAAAAAATAGGCAGGAAACAGATGCCCTATAGACAGCAGGCCTCTGATAGCTAAAAAGGAGTTGCCCCGGGCCTCGGTGACATAGGGGTACACACATACCTCTGCAACTTTTAAAAACTCAGAAATCCGTGTCATTCTGGTGAGGAACTTCTTGTAAATGTCCAACCCGTCTTTACACTGGTTCTTCTTCATGTCAAAATATTTTTCTAAGAGAGAAGATTGGGGAGAGTTCTGAGTAAAACACCTCATAAATGGTACATATGGAGGTGACTGGTTATGAATTCTTAAGGCAGGAGTGTCTAGGGCAGGGGTGACAATCTGGCTGCCCTCCAGCGGTTGCGGAACTACAAGTCCCATCATGCCTTAGGTTGTGGGAGTCATGCTTGTAACTATCAGCCTTGCAATGCCTCATGGGATTTGTAGTTCCATAACAGCTGAAGGGGCCGCCAGATTGACAAATGTGGTCTATGGGATCTTCATGCTAGACATTTATGGTCAATAGAGCGACTGAGCTTACAGCAGAAGGGAATGTCGCAACCGTAAAGGATACCAAGCTAGCCAGCTGCAAGCCCTTCTGTTCCTGATGTAACCCTTACCATCAGTGGCAGCGAAAGGGTTAAAGGAAAGATGTCGGAACGGAAACCATTTAGTCCGCCATTACTTACTGTCCATCCCAAAGTGAGTTGACTGTCACACTTATGCTTTGGCATCATTGCTTTCAAAATCAGCATAGACATACACAATAAATTTATTTTCAGCATATCTTTTCCAGGCCAGTGATTTAAAAGTATTGGATGTCAAATAGAGTCAGGACAACTAGTATATGGGAAAAATCAAAAATCTGCAGCCCATGTATTTCTCCTATTACAGGTACACTTTAAAGATGAATGTCAGCTATTTTTATTTATGTGCCATAACGAAGGATTCTCCTGGAAGCCACTATAGTAGGCAGTGCTACTACAGCAATTGATACTGGCTTTCGGGAACCAATGCTGAGTGGCTGCCCTGCATGGGCCTACACTCTATCCTTTCTAAAGGAATGCAAAGCGTTCTCTGATTGGATGAGGTGGAGATCGTGAAGTCACCGCCTGCCTCTCCACCTCGTCCAATCAGACAATGCCTTGCATTCACTGAGAAAATGCAAAGCGCTCCCTGAATGGTGGCCGTGCCAAGCGAGCGACCTCCTGCGTTCCCAAAGAAGCAGAGCAGCCACTAGGCTTGGGACTCAGAAGCCAACCGCAATCATTGCGGTAACAGGTACCTACCCACAGTAATTTCCAGCTTCCGGGGCATCTTCGGGAATGATACAAACACACTTTGGACCAGCATGGACTATGCAACCATGCAGAAACAGCAATAACTGGAATTCAGCTTTGCCAGGGATGCATTTGGCATCCTTGGAAGTACCCCAAGGTACCTTTCTCGCCAAGTTAATCTTTACCAGCTTGCTGCCCACCCACAGTAGCTGTACTGCGAGCGGGCAGCCGCTCCAGGCTTGTTAACATACCTGTATGTTGCAGCCTCTTACAGGTACAGTTGTTTTGGCAGCAGATTTCATCCGATGATTTTGGCTGAAGTCAGCTGATCGGCTGTGGCCAATCACACACACACACAGAGTTCTGAGTTTACAAAAACACAGAACTCTGTGTATTGTGAGCAGTGATCTGGCCAACAACCAACAATCACGGCCATCACCTTCCCTATTCATGAGCAGTCTGCCCCAAAATCAGGATATCTGCACGTCTAACACATGTTATTAAGAGATATCCTGCTACAGAAATCAATGACATCTCAATGCACCCATAAGAAGCCCACGTGACTGCTGCAATTACTAGGCTTGTTAAATGTATTCATGTGGCCTCACACTGCGTAGGATAACTTACACTGATATCACTTGCTGAATGAGAAAAAAAGGTTCTCTCAGGTTTTCTGCTATGTAACAAGTGTTGCAGAATGACAAATCAGATCTATTTACCTAACAGATTAATTATCCCTTCATTGTATGCAGCGAACAATCTGATGGCATCCTTGAAGAGCAGCATGAAAGCAGCATTAATGACTCCATTTGTCAGTTCGTTGGCATTTACCTAAGAGAAAGGGAAAACGCAAAACACTGAAAACATGGGCATCACAGGGTGCAAGGACATGACAACTGCCAAAAGATTGAGATTCTTCCATAAACACACAAAACACACAAACTACCTTAGCAGCCACATTAAAAAGTAAGCAGCAGCCCGACAACTCCAGCACTGGCTTATTTTGGGGGATTGCAGAAATCCGCCAAAAACATCCAATACAGCCAACTATTAGCTCCTTCTGCAATTGGCTGGTAAATAGTATTAGTGCCAGTCAAGGAGACCTGTCCATCTACACAAAGACAAAATATTAATTAAATTGGTTGTAAACCCTTACATACACTATATTACCAAAAGTATTGGGGCACCTGCCTTTACATACAAACATTTTACCTTAATGTATTCTTTGCATTAAGTTAAAAACTGTTTATGTGTCAGCATCCCCCCCTTTACTTACCTGAGCCCTCATTGGATCCAGTGTAGTGCACATCTGCAGCTCTTCTCTTCCCCTCACTTCCGGGTCTAGCTGGCTTTGCTGGGGAACCGGGAGCCATGGACTCCCAGTACGGTCAATTTAAAACCAGTAACGAGGGGGGCATTGGACAGAGGGGAGTGGCCAGGAGCGCTGGCGGGGGAACCCGAAAAGAGGACGTTTGCAGCCGCTCTGTGCAATTCCATTGCAGAGAACAGGTAAGTATAGATATGTTGTTTTTTTACCTTTACAATCAATCAATCACTCAATCAATCAACGACATCCCAGTCTTAGTCTGTAGGGTTCAATATTGAATTGATCCACCCTTTGCAGCTATAACAGCTCTGGTCAGGCACTGATGTGGAAGAGAAGGCATGGCTCTCTGCAGGCCAGTCAAGTTCCTTCACCCCAAAATCGCTGATCCATGTCTTTATGGACCTCGCTTTGTGCACTGGTGCGCAGTCATGTTGGAACAGGAAGGAGCCGTCCCCAAACTGTTCCCACAAAGTTGGGAGCATGAAATTGTCTATAAGGTCTTGGTATACTGACACCTTTAGAGCCCTTTCACACTGGGGCGGTTTGCAGGCGCTATTGCGCTAATAATAGTGCCTGCAAACCGCCCAGAAAGTGCCGCTCCTTGCATTCCAGTGTGAAAGCCCCGAGGGCTTGCACACTGGAGCGATGCGCTGGCAGGACGGTAAAAAAAAGTCCTGCTAGCCGCATCTTCGGAGCGGTGAAGGAGCGGTGTGTATACCGCTCCTGCCCATTAAAATCAATGGGACGGCGCGGCTATACCGCCGGCAATGCGCCTCTGCAGAGGCGCTTTGCGGTGGTATTTAACCCCTTCTCGTCCGCTAGCGGGGGGTAAAACCGCCCCGCTAGCGGCCGAATACCGACGGTAAAACGCCGCTAATAATAGCGGCGTTTTACCGCCGACGCCGCCCCCCGCCCCAGTGTGCAAGGGCTCTAAGAGTTCCCTTCACTGGAACGAAGGGGCCAAGCCCAACCCCTGAAAAACAACCCCACACCATAATCCCCCTCCACCAAATGATTTGGACCAGTGCACAAAGGTCCATAAAAGACATGAATGAGCAAGTTTGGGGTGGAAGAACTTGATTGGCCTGCACAGAGTCCTGACTTCAACCCGATAGAACACCTCTGGGATGAATTATAGCAGAGACCGCAAGCCAGGCCTTCTCGTCCTACATCAGTGCCTGACCTCACAAATGCGCTTCTGGAAGAATGGTCAAACATTCCCATAGACACACTCCTAAACCTTGTGGACAGCCTTCCCAGAAGAGTTGAAGATGTTATAGCTGCAAAGGGTGGGCCAACTCAATATTGAACCAAGACTGGGATGCCATTAAAATGCATGTGCATGTAAAGGCAGGCGTCCCTATACTTTTGGTAATTTAGTGTATATCCCCTGAAGCGAGTGGCCTCAGGTGATGCACAGAAATGAAATAAATCCTCCTACATAAGTTGTACCTGTATCTCCAGCCCTCTCTTCTCTACAACCATATAAAAACACACAGATTAAAGCTTTTTTCCCCAGCTGCAGCAGGCAGGGGGCGGGGATCAATTGTCACACACTACACAGGATAGAGCAGGGAGCCAAGTGTAATCTGAAACCTGAGTGGGGGGAATAGACATTTCCCCCTCCCCCAATACAGTCTCATAGGTAAACATGCACAGCTGAGGCTGTCAACCTGCTGTGTGTTGGAGGAGGAAAGGGCCGCCTCTCAAAATTCTGTGGTCTCAGGCGGTGTCAGAAGTGACCACTGCAGATAGAGGGAATAAAGAGAAGACCGAAATCACACTTGGTGATTTGGACTGAGCTTAGTACACTCTATAGAAGGAAATGCTCTGTTCATTTTTCTATTAAGGGATTTACAACCACTTTGAGTGGCCATTTATCTTGCCAGGCTTATTAAAGGACAAGTTCACCTTTTGGAAAATGTTACATGCTCCATCCATATTTAGGGTTGGACATGTAACATGTTCCAGCAGTTACAGCCTCTCCCCCCCCCCCTCAGTGACAGCGAACGGGCATCTTCTCCAGGCACCAGCTGTCACTGAAGAGAATGGGGCTGTGCGGAGCTCTGCCCACCTGGCTGTGTCATTTACTCTAGGGTTGTCCCGATACCACTTTTTTAGGACCGAGTACAAGTACCGATACTTTTTTTCAAGTACTCGCCGATACCGATTACCGATACTTTTTTTTAATGTCACGTGACAGTTTTTTTTTTTTTTTTTTTTTTGAGGGGGGGGGGGGTGGGGGCATAGTGAACGGTGTCTGTGTGTGTGTTTTTGTTTTGGTTTTTTTCATTTACATTTATTATTTTTTACAATTTTTTTTTTTATTCTTTATTGCACTATGTGTGTGTTTTTTTGTTTTTTTTAATCAGCCCTGTTGGGGGGCTTTGGTGAGATATCAGGGGTCTTAACAGACCTCTGATATCTCCCCCTTGAGACAGAGAAATAGACTGAGGATAGAGATTCCCCAGTCCCTTTCTCTGCAGCGTCAGCTGCACTGAGAATGAATGGAGAGAACACAGCAGCTTCTCTCCATTCATAAACTGACACATTGTAATCACAGAAGATTACAATGTTTCAGTTATGTGAATGGAAAGAGTCAGCTGACTCTCTCCATACACACAGCGGAGAGACAGCAGAACGGAGGGGACAGACGAAGAGAGAGGGGGACAACGGAAAGCCGGAACAGATGGGGACAGCGGAGGGGGACAGAGGAACGCATGGGGACAGCGGAGGGGGACAGAGGAACGGATGGGGACAGAGCAAAGAAGAAGGACAGCGGGAGGTGGACAGAGGAACGGAGGAGGACAGCGGAGGGGGACAGAGCAAAGAAGGAGGACAGCGGGGGGGGACAGAGGAACGGAGGGGGACACAGCAATGGAGCAGGACAGCGGGGGGGGACAGAGGAACGGAGGAGGACTAAGGAGGAGGTGACAGTCAGCGGTGATCGCGTGTGGGGGAATTACAAGCACCGATCACCGCTGTATGTCACTAAGCAGCTGAAAGCCGCGGGGGGAGAAGCTTGTAACTCCCCCACACGTCCATCACCGCTGACAGTCAAGGTATCGGCGGAAGCATCGGGAGCATTTGCCCGAGTACAAGTGCTTGGGCAAATGCTTGGTATCGGTGCCGATACCGATACTAGTATCGGTATCGGGACAACCCTAATTTACTCACAGAGTTCTGTGAATGGGAAACTACAAATACCAACAGCCTTTGTGGCTCTCGGCCTGTAGTTCCCAATGAAGCGCTCTGGTAGTTCATTGTCTCTTCCTGTCATAGAGGTACACTGACAAGTCTGTCGGAGTCCTGCATGGAACCTGTGATCTGCTGATCGTGGGTGCAATGCTTTACAGTAAAAAAAATAAAAAATAAATAATAAATGCAAATTTTTTTTACCTGCAAAAAGATGTGCATTTATTATTTTTTTGTAAACAGGTGAACTTCTCCTTTAATGGCAGAAAAACCTGCACAATTACCTAGATTTGGGTATATTCTACTTACATTGAAATCAAGCAGGGCATCCATTTGGTTCTGTATAATGGGCATGGTCTTTAGCAACTTTTCTGTGTTCATTGTCCTCATGACGCCATCAGCCCTAAAAATACAGATAGCAGGATTCAGAACAGCTGCACTTTTTTTTAATGCAGACTGATGAAGCACACATACATTCCCAGTGGGTCTAGCTTTTTGTGGCAGTGATGATTACATCCAGAATAATTTTTATCACTAGCAGTCAGGTGAATACAAATCAGCTCTTACAATCTGCAGGGCCGGGGTAGTGTACGGTATTCAGCTACAGGGGGGGGGGTGACTTGTCCTGCTAGACCGCTCTACACTGTGAGAACAATGAGGGTCCTTGCAGGAGCCACTGCCAATCATTCTGTTCAGACAGTCCCAGCAAGATCAGATCTACCATCAAGCAGAAGAAACTGTCAGGATCACCAGATATTCTATATAGAAATGAAAGCCTTTAAAAAAAAAAAAAGGCAAAAATACACTGTACTTTGTAATTAAAAGCCAGCCACTGAATGAATATTTGAATTTACAGTAGCTAACAAAATACCGAAGGAGGCCGGCTCTCGCCCCAACATTAGCGGCAATACCTCACTTGTGTGGGCCAAATGCTGTTGACATATGTGGGTGCAACTTGCATATCTGTTCGCTTTAGAGTGAGGGAAAACAGGCTTTACTTTTTTTTTTTTTTTTTTTTAATTGTACTTCATTTTACAAGAAATGTAAACTCCCCCCTGTAATAGGAAATAAAGCACGACAGGCCCTCTTTATGAAGGTATCTGGGGTCAATGAGACCCCAAATATCTTTTCTACCCTGGCAAGCATGAGAAAAAAAAAAAAAAAAAAAAATCGATCTCTGCTTTCCAGGACAAAAACTGACAGTTTACATCTGCCAGTATCAGAAGTGACTTCATGACATATAGCCTTCCAGGGTCATACAGATGGCCGCAAGTCTATGGTAATTCGTCCCCACCGGATCGGCTATCTGGCTTCCCTATCACTCGGTCGAGCCCGGAAAGGCACCGGAGGGACGTCCCATCCCACTGTCTGTAAAAGCAATCCAGCGGCTAAATAGCCGCTAGGGTGACTTTTACATTACAGGGAATCGGCAGCTGAAAAGATAGATATCTGAATGATGCCTGTAACTGCACGGGTTTTTTTTTTATTTTTTTAAATATCATACATATCATACTTACCTCGTACAGCTTGTTTTGCACAGAGTGGCCCCGAACCTCGTCTTCTGGGGTTCCCCAGCAGCTCCTCCCCCGGGGCATTACTTTACGGGCGCGCTCCCGAGTCCAGCATTCAGGCGTCCATAGAGGCCGAATGCAGGACTCGGCCCCGGCACCATTGGGTTTCATTGACAGCAGTGGGAGCCAATGGCTGCGCTTCTATCCATACAATCAAGAGCCGAGAACCCCGGGCAGAGAGACAGCGCGTCCCCGTGGGTTAAGTTCCAGGGCTCAGGTAAGTAAAACGGTTGGGGGGGGGGCTGGTCACTGGATGCATTAAGGTGAAAAAACACGTAGTTTTACAAACCCTTTAAAGACATCATATGACGTCCTACAGGCGGGAAGTGGTTAAAGAGATGCACTGAAAGAGCAACTGATTGACATGGGGCACTAACTCTAGAAGGGCAGCAACACGCATAAAGAATGCTTCACCTTTATCATCACCCACCAAATAGTTTTTATCCCGATCCATATTTACAGAAACGTACCCACGCTTTACTTTGGTGAAGTCAAAAGCAACTTGTCTGTAAGAAACCGCCTTCTCATTCAGGTACCGGCTATAGCGTCTTATAAATGTGGACATGTCATAACCTGGAAATGGTAAAAAAAGATATATCAGTTTAATCGAAACTCGAAATCTGCCAACTTTTCAGAGCTCATTGTTGCATTAAATTGCATCTTTAAATATGCCTGGAGTTCAGTTTTAATACGCACAATAGGAACACAAACAATTTAAGTTGGTAAATGTACCCTTTCATGGATTTTCTTTTTCACACTATCATTTGAGTGCTTGGCCGAGCACATCCATGATCTAACAGCCCACACTTCCTTAGGTTTTAAAAAAATATTTTTATCCAAAGAATTTTATTATAGCGATATGACCAGTTATACAAATTGTCGTCAGTTAATAAAAACATCTGTGGGTATAAAGTGCAAGTGTCTCCAAATGTGTGTACGTACCTACAGCAAACACGAAAAAGTTGCTCCTACAGCCAGAGCCGATCTTTTGGATAGGCAGCACTCTGTTGTGTCTAGGTTTATACCTACTGACCCATTAATATAAATGCCTGCCTCACCATCTACTAGGAATCTAGTGGATGACAGGTGACTGGTAGATCGTGGTCTGGGTTTACTGAGCCACCATTCCAGAGCATTAAACAGAGAGCAATGCAGAGGCACAACTTATAAAGTTGGAGCTGTAGTAGGGAGCAAAAGGCACATAAGCTGATGCCTCCTATGTAGTGCCGGATCCTGTCCCATGCAGAGGGATATCAACTGCACTCCATTTCTTATCCTGACTAGCGGTCCCCAGAGTGGTGCCAGCAGCAGGAAAGAAGAGATCTTCAGATCAGTGTGAAGCAAAATACACTGGGCAAAATAGTATAGGGCTGCTTTTACACTGATGTGCTGTGGTTCTCCCACACCATGGGTGCAGTGCACCTGCAGCTTTCCTGCGGGTTTGCTGCGTTTAGCCATAAACTTCTATTATATCCTGCTGTTTTACCACCCACAACCTTTACGTATTTAATGAGCCCTAAGGGCTCACTCACGAGTGCTGCTCCTCTGAAAAGCGATCAGAGTGTGTGTTGATAGGTGGCGACGAGGCGATATGTTGCCGTCTCAACATCTGATTTAATCACTTGCCGACCAGCTGCTGCCATTATACTGTGGCAGGTCGGCACGATCCCGCGATCCGTCGTAGCTATAAGTCGGTCCCTTTAAGCGGGATAGCAGGCGCACGCACGTTGCACAGCAGGGGTGCCGATGCTCGTGACCGCCACTCGCGATGACCGCCGGCCACGAGCACTCACGGGCACGTGTGTGTGTAAACACACACATCCCAGTTCTGTGAGGGGAGAGAGAGAGAGAGAGAGAGAGAGAGAGAGAGAGAGAGAGAGAGAGAGAGAGAGAGAGAGACAGAGAGAGAGACAGAGAGAGAGACAGAGAGAGAGACAGAGAGAGACAGAGAGAGAGACAGAGAGAGAGACAGAGAGAGAGACAGAGAGACAGAGAGACAGAGAGACAGACAGAGACGGAGAGAGACAGACAGAGACGGAGAGAGACAGAGAGAGATCGTGAGTTCCTACGAGCTGGGAACCACAATCTCTCATCTCCTATAGGCAGTCCCATCCCCCACAGTCAGAACACACACATAGGGAACACAGTTAACCCCAAAAATGTGTCAAAAGTGTCCAATGTTACCGACATAATTTTGCAGTCTCGATAAAAATCACAGATCGCAGCCATTACTAGTAAAAATAAATAAAAATGCCATAAATCTATCCCCTATTTTGTAGACGCTATAACTTTTGCACAAACCAATCCATATACGCTTTTTGCGATTTTTATTAGCAAAAATATGTAGAATACTACATTTTGGCCTAAACTGAGGAAAGAAATTAAAAAAAAAAAATTGGGGCTATTTATTACAGCAAGTACAAAATACTGAGTTTTTTTTTCAAAATTATCGCTCTTTTTTGTTTATAGCGCAAAAAATAAAAACCGCAGAGACGATCACATGCCATCTAAAGAAAGCTCTATTTGTGGGGGAAAAAAGGACGTCAATTTTGCTTGGGTACAGCGTCACACGACTGCGCAATTATCAGTTAAAGCGACACAGTGCTGTATCGCAAAAAATGGCCTGGTCATTGAGCAGCTAATTCTTTGGGGACTGAAGTGGTTAAACCCATCATTGTTGTGCAATGTATGCGCTTGCAACACGGTATTACACCAATTAGAGGTTTACATCAGGTGTGAGGAGGTGACCCTGTGCCCGGTAATCTTTGACTTCTCCTGTGTTGTTCAGGTAGATCTCCACCTCTTTTAGGTTGCCTACCCCTGATGTAGAGGATCTGCAGCAGTCATTTTAAAGCAACAGTGAATATCAAACCTTACCTTGAAGTCCACTCTTGTCCAAAAAATTGCTCAGATTGAATAAAGTATTCCGGGATGCCAGATACTGGATAAAGCGCTATAAAAACAAAAAAACAAATATAAATAATAAAGCGAAAAACCACCACTTAAGTTAAAAGCATATAAAAAGTATTTTATTAGTAAAGCCCTACCCCACTTTTAACAAACTTTTGTTTTTTAAAGCCCAACTTCAGGATAAAAGTAAATGCATCGGCACAGGCATGCAGGCACAGGTTTTGCATCGCGGTTCGACCACCTTTCCCGGCATACATGTCAAACTCTGCTGTGTGGGAGAGTCCATGTGGCCAATGTGCTCCCCATTCACTCTCTGGGCTGCCTGCACGCAGCTCAACAGTGAAAGTTCTCAGTAAACAAAAGGCTCATGCTGATACATAGGAATGAAAACCTGTGTGAAAAAGCCCTCAAGCCCCGTATACACAATCAGAATATTGTACTAAAAATACCCCTTTCGAAGCAATCGTACGACAATCTGGTCGTTAGTTTTTCGTTAGAGCTTTTGTCCGAAATTTTCAGAAGGGACAAAGACGAAAATTTTACTGGTATTATACCAGATCATATGATTTGTTTAATCATTACAGTTCTCGTCCGAAAATACAATACAAAAACACTATAATATATCACTTCAGAATTTTTATTCAGTCGTAGGAGAATTTTCGTACTCTAGTAACCTATTCGTTTTCGATATGGAGACTGGTATGCAAAAAAATCCCCAAAAAATAAAAAAGGACGATCATTTGTCCGATAAGCTCATTGTGTGAAATAGGCTTAAGAAGCATCACCTCTATTACGCCGCCAGTCATTCCCAGTAAACCCATGGCCCCACAGGATGCCAGGACATGTCGTTCTAGAGCAGGGGTCTCAAACTGGCGGCCCTCCAGCTGTTGCGAAACTACAAGTCCCATGAGGCATTGCAAGGCTGACAGTTACAAACATGACTCCCACAGGCAGAGGCATGATGGGACTTGTAGTTTCGCAACAGCTGGAGGGCCGCCAGTTTGAGACCCCTGTTCTAGAGCCAGTGGCTCTGTGACTGGTTAGTATTGCATCTCTCATTTTAGCAAACGTGAGGAAATATAATGAATAAGAGACGATATGGAATGTAGGTATGCAGTATGAAGAATACGATTACCTTATAAGTGCCTAAAAAGAAGTTTAGGATCACCGAATCATGGCATCCAAAGTTAAGTGTTTACATGTAAAAGGTAAGGGTGAGAGAAAGTAGGTATGAAGAGAATACATGTATGTGTACTGGCACTGATCGCCTTCACACTAAAAACAGCAGCAGTAACGCACCTTACGCGCATTTTTACATTTATGGGCAGTAATGGTGAACCTTGGCACCCCAAATGTTTTGGAACTACATTTCCCGTGATGCTCAACTACACTGCAGAGTGCATGAGCATCATGGGAAATGTAGTTCCAAAACATCTGGGGTGCCAAGGTTTGCCATCACTGCCCTAGGGTGTCATTCGTTGTAAATGACGCCTAGGGCAACTCTGTGTGCTGGCCTACCGAAAAAGGATCAGGTATGATTATGACCATGCTGGGATGCATGCAGTGACAGCGCATTTAAAATTTATGGGCTGCCTTTTTTTTTTTATAACCAGGAGTGCTTTATTGTAGAATCAATATTTACAATATTATGTAATCACATTTTGTTATACAAAAAGTATATTTGGTACAGGTTTGTCAGGATTTCACACAAATCATATACCGAGAACCAATGTCAAGAAAAGAGGTTATCTAAAACCACAAACATTATCAAATGCATTATATTCATTATTTCCTGCTCAGGGGTTATATATTTGAGTATTGAGGGGAGGAGAGAACAGGAAAGGAGGCAGGAAAGGGGAGAAATCAGTAGGGAACATAACCGGGGGCGGGACGAGGAGGGGAGAGGGAAGGCAGCGGAAACCAGAAACACCAGAAGAAAGCAAAGGTCATTCAGCACATCCTCCACTCTACTGATAATGTCCCTTTGTCTAAATCGATGTCCATGATGACCAAACTTTGTCAAATTTCCATGGGCATCCCCGGCTAATGTACGTCAATTTATATAGTGGCAGAGCAGCGTTTACTTTATTTTCCCATGTAGCTACATCAGGGGGGACAGAGGAGGTCCATTTACACAGTATCTCCTTAGCATAAAAGAGCAAATATGAAATTAATAATTTACTGTGATGCGATCTCTGATCATCATCATGTATACCCAGTAAGGCTAATTCAGGTGTCACGGGAACATTCAAATCCAGGCGGACGTTTAAATGATCAAATACTCCCTCCCAGAAGTTTGACAGCCTAGGACATTCCCAGAACATGTGTAAGTATGATCCCGGATGTATCAAACACCTGGGGCATTGTGGATCTCTATCTGGATATATTCTAGACATACGAACCGGGGTAAAATAAACCCTATGGAGGAATTTGGTCTGTATAAGTTTATCTCCTGCAGCTATAACCAGTTTGGGACCTTGTTCAAGACTGTCCTCCCAATCCTCTCTATCTAACATTGGGATATCGGCCTTCCACTGTTCCCATAGTCTATCCATTTTTGCGTTGTTAATTGGAAGCAGGATGCCATATAAAGCCGAAAGTGGCTTTATTAGGTCTTCACAGGACAGTAGATTCTCTACAGGATCCAATTTCAGAGTAGGCTGCGTCTGGAATTGGGCCCTGGCCGCATGCCTCAGCTGAACATAGCGGAAGAACATCCACCCAGGTAGCTCATATTTCCTTGCTAGTTGCGAAAATGACATCAGTATACCTGTGGGCATGATATCCCTTAGTGTCTTAATGCCGAATCTTGCCCACACCTGGGGGTCTGGTATTGACCTAAAATGAGGTAAGTTGGGATTTCCCCAGAGAGGCTGGACCGGTGACCATTGACCCGCTATGAGGAACCGACGTCTAGCTGCAATCCATACCTTTATCGTTGCCTTAGTTGGGGCAGGGAGGTTGTTATAAGCTCCCAGTCCTTTATACGCCAAATTTTGTAGTTCCTGTAGGGAGCCTAGCCAGGCTGCCTCTACACAAACCGCAGCGTTAGATTTGCTCGCCGCAAACCACCAATACACAGTGACCAGCATAGCTGCCCAGTAGTACACCCGGAAGTCCGGGAGGGCCAGTCCCCCCAGTTGTGTCGGTGCGCGGAGCGTGGTTTTTGCCAGTCTAGGTATGGAACCATTCCATATAAAAGCGGTAATGCATTTATCAATTTCGTGAAAGAAGCTCTGCGGTATCCAAATCGGACTGTTCCGGAAAAAATAATTAAACTTAGGTAGGATAACCATTTTGAGGATACTTATGCGGCCTAATAAGTTCAATGGGAGTCCGGACCAAGACTGACATTTCTCCCTTAGAAGTTTAAGCAACGGGAGCAGGTTCAGTGCATAATATTGGGCTACATCCCTAGATACCTTGACCCCAAGATACTTGAATTCGCTAACCCACTGTAGTGATGTGTGGTTGTGAGGGCCTTGGGACTGCACATCCAGTGAAAAAAGGACCGATTTGTTCCAATTAATTCGGATGCCTGATAACGCACCAAATCCATCAAATAACACCAGAGCAGCAGACAACGAGGGTCCAGGGTCATTTAGATAGAGTAGTGCGTCATCCGCATATAGGGATATTTTCTCTTCCAAATTGCCAATCCGAATTCCCTTAATTTCTTGTGATTCACGAATTAAAATTGCTAATGGTTCCAGGGCCAAGGCAAACAAACTAGGGGATAGGGGACATCCTTGGCGGGTACCCCTATGTAGAGAGAAAGCGTCCGACACTCGGTCATTAGTGCGTACCCTAGCTTTGGGAGATCTGTAGAGTAATTGCAACTAGCGTATGAATCTGGGTCCAAACCCAAAGTGCTGCAATACTCCCCAAAGGTACAACCACTCTACAGAGTCAAATGCCTTTTCGGCGTCTAGGGAGGCAATCACCCGAGATCCCACAGTATCATGACCGAACGAAAGGTTTAGGAAAAGGCGTCTAAGATTTATGTCGGTACCTTTGCCCGGCATAAACCCTGTTTGGTCGACGTGGACCAGGGTGGAGATAACCGACGACAATCGATTAGCTAGAATTTTTGCTAGAATTTTTGCATCAACGTTAAGTAAAGATATTGGCCTAAAGGATGCACATTCCTGCGGGTCCTTACCAGGTTTGGGGATTAGAACTATAATAGCTTCCTCCATAGACTCTGGGAGAGCACCTGTCTGATCCAGTCCAGAAAAGAGGGATTTCAGTCTAGGGGCAAGCACTTCTATGTGTTGTGCATAGAACTCTGTGGGAAGGCCGTCTGCACCTGGAGTTTTCCCGCATTGCAAACTACCAATCGCAGTCTGGACCTCCTCCAGGGAGAAATCCCCCTCTAATAAATTTTTATGTTCCTCTGAGAGGGACGGGAAAGGGATTGCATCTAAATATTCCTGTAGTTCCACTGACGTAAACTGGGCTCTAGAGGTGTATACTTCCCTGAAAAACTTCAGGAATTCAGCATTTATTTCCTCAGGTGATGATAGTAATTGTCCATCGGTGCGCCTGATATTAGCTATGTGGGTGGAGGCTGCCTGGTTCCTTGCTAGCCAAGCTAACAAACGCCCATTCTTATTTCCATGCTCAAATATTTTTTGCTTGGTATATAGCATAGATTTTTTAGTCTGTTCTACATTATGCAGAGATAATTCACATAGGGAGTTCTGCCATAAATAATAATTGTTATCATTGAGGGATTGGATATAGTCTGACTCACATCTAGCGGCCTTTTCCTCCAGTACCTCCCGAGTCCTGGAGGCCTCTCTTTGCAAGAAGGAGATACGGGCAATATAGTCCCCCCTCATTTTTGACTTAAAAGCATCCCATAACACATTAGCATCCGCAGATTCGCCATTTTCATTCCAGAAGTTACAAATATTTTCTGTCATTGTCTCCTGGACTCTATCATCCTTAGCCCAGAATCCGGACAGACGCCACAATTTAAGCCCCGGAGATTTAAGCAGTGAGATTTTAAGGTGGACAGGGGCATGATCTGATATACCACGAGGCAAATGCTCCACTGCCCCTACCCAACGCAAGGCCCCGGGTGAAGCATATATGAGGTCTATACGTGAGAGTGCTCGGTAGGAGGCCGAGTGGCACGTATATTCTCTTTTATTTGGGTGAAAGTGACGCCACACGTCTGTAAGAGCAAACGTGTAAGCCCATCCCCCCAAGGCCACTACATTACGGGTCACCATGTGTAGTCTGTCCAGATCCTGTGATGGGACCATATTAAAATCCCCAAAAATAAGGACTTCAGGCACGTTAAATTCCATTACCAAATGCATAATATCGTTTAGCAATTGTGCATCAGCTGGAGGTGGGAGATATAGGCCTACCAGTACCAATCCTCTATCATACAGTGAGGCATTAATAATTACATATCTGCCCTCCGGGTCAATCTTAACATCTAGGATCTGTAGGGGTAGGGACCTGCGGATCAAAATGCTCACACCCCTAGCATAATTTGAGTAGGTGGAATGATGATGAGCTCCCACCCATGGCCTCCGGAGTCCTAAGACACGTCTGCCTATCAAGTGGGTCTCCTGAAGTATACAAATATGTGGATTGTACCTTTGTAAGTATTTAAACACCAGTGACCTCTTTGTGGCTGAGTTTAGACCCCGGACATTCCAGGAAACAATAGATATCTCAGCCATCATCTCCCATTCTCAATTGTATAAGCAGGATCCGCACGTCCCCCCCCCCCACACCAGCCCCCCAGATACAGACATTCTATCCACATCATTGTCCCCCTTAGGCCTAAGGAGGCGTCATATGAATTGGTTACATGCATAGGTATGTGTGAGCCAATAACATTCCAGCTACAATTAAGCCACTCCTTTATAAAACTTGCAATTGCTGCAACTTCAAAAAACTGCAACGGCAGATAACTCCCCCCCCCCCTCCCCACATCCCCCTCCGGAACCGAGGATGCTTCACACCCTGAACCCCCAACATCTATATTTAAAAGAGGGCGAGCACTTGTAGCGTGAAGTGTTACCTAGCAAGGCACCAGAGTTGCTGGTTCATTATGCATAACTTATCTCCTGGGAGCCCCCAGGGGTACTTATCTTGGTTACAAAACGTTTTTATAAAACAAGAATAAAAAGAGGGAAAAGAAAAGGTGGACTTGTGTATAACCATTAACACTGTACTGCAGTCATATTAAGGCAAGCTATTCCTAGATTCGCAGGGATACCTGTTGTCCATAGCATCAACACAGTTAAGATCTCCCCAATCATGCCTCCCAACACAAGTAGCCTGTGGATTGACACGTGCGTTATAACTGGAATCGGAGAAGATCAGTTCCCTGGTTACAGTACCTCAGCATAACCTATGCATTGGTGGTTGAGGATAGTTCTCTCCTGATAGCCGATATTCCCGCATCAGGGGGCCAAATACCCAAAGTCAAAACAGCAGCGGTGTAAGGCCAATTAGGTCTTCTGTATAGTTAGACTTGAGAGGTGTTGTAGCTTGAATGTGTGCATGACCAGCGGGCTTAGAATTTGTGCTTTGCTGAGCACGGACAAAGAACATGGACATGTGACGGCATCACAAGGTACATCGGTCACTTTCCACCGCTCCAATTCTATAGAACAGGTTATAGCTTCCAGACAGCATTATTGAGCTGCAGCTGGCATCCGGTAATCAGCTTGTAGGAGGGTGATCCCACTGTTTCCCCCACACAGCACATTGCACAGTAGATTCCAGCACCGCAACTATTATATATCAAAGTCTGAGCCTCATTCCATGTAAAGGACACAGTAATTAGCCTGCTTCAAAGACTCAAAAGAGAAAAAGTACCACAGGTATATCATAAGTTGCTTGAGCATATAACAGTGTGTTTGAACTTACACTTAACGCTGTGGAGGTAAGGAATCCAACCATGCGGCAGCATCACGAGGCGCGGTGAAGAATTTCACTGTTTCCCCATCCTGCACCCTCAGCTTGGCAGGGAAAAGGATACTATACTTGATATTTCTCGCCCGTAGCCCCGCTTTGATTTGGTCAAAGGACCTGCGTAGCTTCTGGGTTTCCAATGAGAAATCGGGGAAAAACATCAGGGTGGCATTCTGATATTTCAACTCACCGGCTCTGCGGGCTGCACGGAGTATTTCGTCCCGATCCCTGAAGTTAAGAACCCGAAAGATCAGAGTACGGGGGTTAGATCCTGGTGGTCCCAGTACTGGAGGGATCCTGTGGGCGCGTTCCACCGTAAAGTATGGCGAGAACTGGGCCGTCGGCAGTATTTCTCTTAGGATCCCTTCTACAAAGATCGTGGGGTTCTTTCCCTCCGCGCCCTCCGGCATACCCACGAGGTGGAGGTTATTCCTCCTATTCCTATTCTCGGCGTCATCGACCTTAAATTCCAGCGCCCTGACCTTCGTTTGTAAGGTGCGGATCGAGGCTGTGTGCTCTGTTACCGTATCCTCCGTCAGCCCCACACGTTGCTCCGCTTCCGACACCCGAGCACGGAGCTTATCAAAGTCCTGCCGAATGAGGCTGACATCAAGCTGGACGGCCTCAATTTTGTTAGTCAGGGCCGTTTGACATGTTGCTATTGCAGCCATCACCTCTTGAAAGCCAAGTCTCTGCGCGTCTGACTGCTCCTCCATGTCCGTTTGGGACGCCATGTTCCTTGCACGGCCAGGAGAGGCCTGCACGTGGGGAGTCCCTTGTGGGGCTGTTTTCTCCACGTCTGATGGAAAACGAAGCTTCTTTCCCCTGTATCTTGTCTTGTATGGCATCCGGAGTTGTTCTGTCCACTTTATAGTGAAGAAAACCCACCAGGAAAAAGGATTTATAACGGATCTCCAGCAGAGCTCTGAAACCTGCTTCCTCTCAGGTTGCCATCTTGGCCACGCCCCCATGGGCTGCCTTAAAGCGCACACACACACATATATATATATATATATATATATATATATATATATATATATATATATTTTATTATACAAGGGCTCAAAATTACAAGTCCTGAGCTACTAGCTAGGTCTTAAGTGTTACTTGCCACCAGTTGCCCCACCCAACCCCTACCATGCACCGCCACTAAACACGCCCTTCCAAATTATCTCATGAAATGACACTTAAATGTTTTATGCATAATTAAAGTTACAAAAATAATTAACAACATTATCAGTGCCCATCAGCGCCGCCTCACCAGTGCCCATCAGCGCCGCCTCACCAGTGCCAAGGAAGAGGCAAGCCGGTGGGATCATCAGAGAGCGGGAACTGCCCGCTGTAACAGCTTTCATTTGAATTGCCCGGTGTCCCCGGCTTGCCTCTTCCTCTCCTCTCTCTTCCCCTGACTGGGTGAACGCCTCCCATTCAACCCCGTCTGCTGGCGGTGCTCACCCCCCCCCCCCTTCCGAGGCAGCCCCACACTCGCCAGCAATCATTTTCCACTCGCGAAACGCTAGACGAAAATTTGAGGGCTGTATTATACATATACACACACACAGACTATATTACCCCCTTTAGACACGCATGAACTTTAATGGCATCCTAGTCTTAGTCTGTAGGGTTCAATATAAAGTTGGCCTACCCTTTGTAGCTATACCAGCTTCAACTCTTTCTGGGATGGCTGTGCATAAGGTTTAGGAGTGTGTCTATGGGGAATGTTTGACCATTCTTCCAGAAGTGCATTTGTGAGCTCAAGCATCTTGCTTAGTGCACTGGTTCACATTATTTGGTGGAGGGGGGATTATGGTGTGGGGTTGTTTTTCATGGGTTGGACTTGGCCCCTTTGTTCCAGTGAAGGGAACTCTTAAGGAGTCGGCATACCAAGACATTTTGGACAATTTTATGCTCCCAACTTTGTTGGAATAGTTTGGGGATGGCCCCTTCCTGTTCCAACAGGACTGCACAACAGTACACAAAGCAAGGTCCATAAAGACATGGATGAGCATGTTTGGGGTGGAGGAACTTGACTGGCCTGCAACTTTGGCATGAATTAGAGCGGAGACTTCATGTCTCAGTAGATATTCCTCTACCCAGTTGCACCCATATCACCATGCCAACCTTCCTTTGGTTACCGCATAATCTTCGCCTGTTGACATTGAGCCCACTCAAGCAACACAGCTTACAAGTTGGGGATTCCGTGCAGTACTCCGCTTGTCTAATGTCGCCCTTCCTGCCCTTGCTCTCAATCACTAATAACTCTACTTTCCCCCCTAGGCCTAGACCAACCACAGGCATTCTCCTGGTGGGTTACCAACAGGTTTTCAGATATTTGACACTTCCACACCACCAGATCACTCCTCAAATGGGCTTCACTCCAGGAGACCCATAACATACCGGGAGGGGAGCGCCTCCTCTATCTCCAACTTCAGCATTGGCTCACCTCACTGCGCAGAACTTCTACGTACCCATTCCAGAAGACCGCATTCAAACACACCTGCTTGCACTCCCTGGGATCCCCAGGCCTCATCTCGGCTCTCTATGCTTCTCTGAAAAATCATCTGTCCCTTACTTCGCTCACCTATGTTGCTAGACTTGGTGACCGAAATAGACTTGGGAGACCAGAGTGGGGCTTGGCTTTTTGCGGCCAAATGCTCATTTAACATAGCCACCTTGGAGGAGGCATACAAGGTGCTCCTACATTGGTATTGGGTCCCTGCCCGCATTGCCCATGCCAATCCATCCTACGGTGACCATTACTTCTGAGGTTGTGGCCATCAGGATGATCTTGTTCATATATGGTGGAAATGTCCTAGACTAGCTGGCTTCTGGTCCCGTTTATTCGGCCTCTTATTTACGTTTTATCTGCCCATACCAAAAGAAGCCAAGTTTGCCTTATTACACTGCCCAATTTCGCCCATCAACAGAAATTCGCCTCCTGTTTGTCAGCCAAAAGAACAATTGCCTAAGCTTTGAAAAAAAAAAAAAACCATCTGTCCCCTTTCAGGTGGTGAGAGATTGCATGACTGTGTGGATGCTTAGCGAACAGATGTCAAACGACTCTCATGCCACATTTCTCAAAATTTAGGAACCATGGCTGTCATATGCCTTTCCTACCCTGCCCCCAGCCAGTCTGTGTATGTGTGTGTGTGTGTGTGTGTGTGTGTGTGTGTGTATGTGTGTGTATGTGTATGTGTGTGTATGTGTATGTGTATGTGTGTGTGTGTGTGTGTGTGTATGTGTATGTGTATGTGTGTGTATGTGTATGTGTATGTGTATGTGTATGTGTATGTGTATGTATATATATATATATATATATATTTTAGAGCTGCACGACTAATCGTTGAGCATCGAAATCGCGATCTTTTTCCCTTCCCTTCTTCAAAACAGCATGTCACGATCTTTCTAAGGCCCCTTTCACACATGCGGACCGTATGTCCGTATTTCATCCATCCTTTTACGGATAAAATACGGACATACATGCATCCCTATGGGATAGCGGGTGTCAGCAGATGTACATCCGCTAACACCCGATATCATCCGGCCCCCGCTCTCGTCCGATTCTGCAGACGGAAGAAAATCCTATTTAGCTATCCGTCTGCAGAGCGGATCGGAGGAACACGGACAGACGGTCCGTGTTCCTCCGGTCCCCCATAGGGGCGAGCGAAGATCTGAAAGGGCGGTCCCTTCACAGTGTGCGGGTCCCGCCCTGTCATCCGCCGGCTCAGCTGGGGAAAAACGGAGCGATCCCCGCAGAGCAGCGGATGTTCACGGGTCGGATGAACACGGATCCATTCCGTGTGAAAGGGCCTTACAAGTGTTGAGAGTTCTCACAGCTGGAAAAAAAAAATCCAGGCAGGAAGTTTTATTAAAACAGGTGAATAAGTAGAAACAAAGTATCTTTTCTTTCCTTTATGAAAGGAAACAACTCCAGCATGCAGATGAGGGAAGTTTAACCATTTAAGCCCTCATGCACACAGGCTGTTAAAATAACGTTATGAAAACGCCAGTATCTTTGCAGTGATTTTTTTTTAAACTTTTTTCAGCTTTTTTCAGTGTTTTTGCAATAGCGTTTTTTAGCGTTTCTTCCGCGTTAGCGTTTTTGAGCGTTTTTTTTTTTTTTCAAAATTTTTTTTTTCTCAATGGATCAAAAACGCTAAAAAACGTTGGTGAATGATGTTTTTGAGCGTTTTTACAGCTGAAAAACATCTTTCAGAACCCACTGGTCCTGGGTTTTTTTTACAGCTTAAAAACGCCTATGCCACTTGCAGCTCAAAAACGCCTAGGTGGGCATGAAGCCATAGACTAACATAGACAGGCCTTTTTAAGCTGCAAAAAAAAGCAGCTGTAAAAACATCCGTGTGCATGAGGACTAAAGCATAAACCTTTTCTGACATTTGTTGTTTACAAGTAAAAATCATTATTTTCTGCTAGAAAATTACTTGGAGCATCCAAACATAATTATATATATATATTTTTAGCAGAGACCCCAGAGAATAAAATGGTGGTTGTTGCAATATTTTATGTCACACCGTATTTGCACAACGCAATTTTTAAAAAAAAATACACTTTAAAGCAGTTGTATACCTGCTGACTTTTTTTTCCCCCCCACACCTGTAAGGGAAAAGGCATAATGAGCTAGTATGCACCGCATACTAGCTCATTATGAGAAACTTACCTTAGAACGAGGCGCCGGCATCTCAGCCGGTCCACGCCGAGGGAGCTGACATTTCCCCTCGGCGTGTCTTCCTGGTATCGTGGCTCCGGCGCTGTGAGTGGCCGGAGCCGCGATGTCGTCACTCCCGCGCGTGCGCGCGGGAGACTTTCCGGCAAGGTTGGGCGGCTGCGGGGCTTTCAGCCGAGAATCCCCTGTGCGCATGCGCCGCTGCAGTCAGCGGTTTATTGCGAGGGGAATATCTCCTAAACCGTACAGGTTTAGATTTTTTTTTTTACCTACAGGTAAGGTTTATTATAGGCTTACCTGTAGGTAAAAGTTTAAAAAATAGGTATACAACCGCTTTAATATATTTTTTTTAAAAAAACAGTAAAGTTAGCACAATTTTTTTGTATAATGTGAAAGAAGATGTTACACCGTGAGAGAATCGTGATCTTTATTCTAAGCAAAAAAAAATTGTGATTCTCATTTTAGCCAGAATAGTGCAGCTCTATTATACACACACACACACACTACTTCCCCTTTATAATTACGGTTTTATTATTATAGCAGATTTATATAGCACCTTTTCACTGTTACCACAGCCAACATGATCAGTGCTTGCACTACTTACTTTTTTTTATTATCACAGCACATTTAATAGACAATCAACTCCAAATTACACTATAAAAAGCTGTCAAGGTAAAAATTACAGAGGAAGCTGTTACAAGGGAAGCACCACTGCTTTGCAGTTTCTATGCATTAGTCAATTAACATTAAATATGACTCATTATTACACCAATTTCCTTCTTTTTTTTTTTTCTAGGAAAATTAAATTTGCTGCTCTATTAGTAATATGCCATTCTAGATCAGAGATATTTTGCCAGTCATTTTAAAAATTACTTAAAGAGTTGTAAAGGCAGAAGGTTTTTTTTTTTTTTTAATCTCAATGCATTAAGATTAAAAACCCTGTGTGCAGCCGCCGCCCTAATTACTTACCTGAGCCCCATCTCTCTCTAGTGATGTCCACGAGTGTCCACGGGACTCTCCTCCTGACTGGCTGAGATACAGCAGTGGCGCCATCGGCTGCCAATCAGGGGAGAGAGGGGCGGGTCTCAGTGTCTGAATGGACACACAAAGCTGTCACTCGGCTCAGGTGCCCCCATAGCAATCTGTTTGCTGTGGGGGAAATCAACAGGAGCAGCAAAGAGGGACACGAGAAGAGGAGGATCTGAGTTGCTCTGTGCAAAACCAACTTGTTTTTTAAATGAGACTTTACAATCACTTCAAGGCTCAGATCACACTTGAGGTGCGAATGATATCTCTTTTTAATTGCTATTGCGATGCAATTTCACAGTATGATTTTTTTTGTGTGTCAAGTGCGAGTCTAATGCCGCGTACACACGAGCGGACTTTACGGCGGACTTTGCCCGGCGGACTGGATTTCGTCGGACAATTCGATGTGTGTGGGCTCCAGCGGACTTTGTTTTCTCAAAAGTTGGACGGACTTAGATTTGAAACTTGTTTAAAATGTATCCGTTGAAATCGAGTCCGGTCGAAAAGTCCGCCGTCTGTATGCTAGTTCGACGGACAAAAAGCCACGCTAGGGCAGCTATTGGCTACTGGCTATGAACTTCCTTGTTTTAGTCCAGTCGTACGTCATCACGTACGAATTCGACGGACTTTGGTGGATTGTGTGTAGGCAAGTCCGTTCATTCAGAAAGTCCGTTGGAAAGTACGTCGAAAAGTCCGCCGGGCAAAGTCCGCCGTAAAGTCCGCTCGTGTGTACGCGGCATAATACGAGTTTGATCTGAATTGAAGTCTATGGAGCTAAATTCACTTTTCAAAATTCACATGACATGTAAAAATCTATGCATTCAGAATGGATCAAAATCGCATCAGAATTTGCATCAGCGTGAACAGGGCTGAAAGCGGAACTAAACCCGTCGACTTAACAGTTTTGCAAAACAGTTACATTCAAGGTATGCCATGAATGATACCCTGTCACACTTGTGCTCTCAACTGAACAGAAGCTACTAAATTGCTGGTATCATAATCGATCACATGCGCAGTACCGTGGAAACTGCTGATCAAACAGAGGCTAAGATGGCGGCTAGAGCTCCCCTTTACCAGTCAGAGGGGACCATGGCGCTCCCAATTCAAGCATCATTTGCAGCAATCGGTCAATCTCTGCCCTTCCTAGGTGACAGAACGCCTGCAACCCGTGACACTCAGGTTCCACGTCACAGGACCTAAAATTGCTCAACTTTACACTTGCATAAAAATCCTCACATGTTCTCCCTGCTTTGTAATGTTTAGGAGGGGGCTGTGGAGTAATGTTTCACAGGACTAGCCCTGCCTGCATGGTGTTCGCAGTTTTTCATTAGCCGCTGTGAAATGGATTTCAGCAGTCTGTACCAAAGAGGGGTTAAAAAAAAAAAAAAAAGGGAACCACCCTCTTGCATTGTATGTTAATAGAGACAAAGACAATGAGACTGCCCAGAAGAATCAGCCACGGCACCTTCTCCTTAGAAACATTTTAACCCCTTGGCGCCGACATAACACAAATATGCGGCCGCATATTTGCGTATCTCCCTTTGTACTGGGAGCACGCCACCACTCCCAGCACAGGGACCAGAGTCTCATCGAGAGCCCCGGGCCCCGTTCTAACGATTGGGACCCGGAAGGTATGGATACCAGGTCAACTGATCGCTGTGATGGCCTCTGATTGGCTATCACAGTGATCAGTCACTATGGAGCCCGAAGAAAAAAAAAGAAAAAAAGAAAAAGAAAAAAAAGAGAAAGAAAGAAAGAGAAAGAAAAAGAAAAAGAAAGGGAGAGAAAGGAAGAGAAGGAAAAAAAAGAAAAAAATGTTTTAAAAAAAGCAAAATGCTCACTACTGTTTCTGGGCAGGTAGGTTATTGTAGTAGCAAGAAATATATAATCTAGCTAAAAAATAATTTATATATATATATATATATATATATATATATATATATATATATATATATATATATATATATATATATATATATATATATATATATATATATATATATATTTTTTTTTTACTAATTTTGGCAAGTTTTCCTTCGATTAAAAAAATTTAAATAAAAATGTATTCAGGACCACCAGATGAAAGCCTGATTTGTCCTGAAAAAAATAGGTGGTATAATCTACCTGGATGCGCAAATAGTTTTACTAACACATGTCAAAGTATGCATAATTGGGCTTAGGCATTAAGATTGGCTTTACCCATAGGTGGGGTTAAAGGTAAGTATTTTCTTTTTATTTATGTATGCTGTGTGAATAAGAACACAAAAATATAGTGGGGTTTTTCTCAAATTTGACTGCAGAAGTGGAAACAATCTTTAAAGGTGGAGTATTCTTTTAAAAAAAACAAAATAAAGCAAAATTAGAGAAGTTGATTGTTTGGAGTTACACACACTTTGAATCCTGGCCTGCTTTAAAACTAGTGAGTTATAATGCTTAAAGGGGTTGTAAAGGTAAAAATTTTTTCACCTTAATGCATTCTATGCATTAAGGTGAAAAAACTTTTGACAATACCGCCGCCCCCCAGCCCCCCGTTTTACTTACCTGACGCCTCAAATCTGCGCTGCTCGTTCTCGTCATCTCCATTGCAGCTCAGCCTGGTCGCTGATTGGCTGCAGTGGATGGATTGAAAGCAGCGCAGCCATTGGCTCGCGCTGCTGTCAATCACATCCGATGACGCGGCGTGCCGGGGGGCGGGGCCGAGTGATACAGCGAGCGGCTATAGCCGCCGGCTGTATCACGGGAGCGCGCCCGCAAGCACTCACCACCATGCGAGGGAGCTCGCATTAAGGTGGTTAATGCTTGCGGGGAGGAGCTGACACAGCCGCAGAGGGACCCCAGAAGACCAGGTTCGGGGCTACTCTGTGCAGAACGAGCTGCACAGTGAAGGTAAGTATAACATGTTTGTTATTTTTTTTTTTTTAAAAATTTACCTTTACAACCCCTTTAACTATCCCTTGAAATAAGGGCCACAATAAAAGCCAACCTTTGGCTGCAGGGTGAACAGTCCCTGGTATTAGTACACTGTATAGAAGATAACGGATAGTAAAACCAGGTGTGACAAGTCATTTATCATGCAGAGACATCAATAATCAATGTGTAACATAAAAGGTGACCTTTGCTTTAATTAACACACAGGGTACGTCATCACCAAGTACAGTGTGGATGACCAGCTGACGACATGTCAATGTTGTGTGTAAACGAGTATATAGCCTCTTTCGCTAATAATTACTAGTTTGCACTTTTCAATGTTTAGGAAACAATGAGAAGAGGAGGATTGTCTGCCCAGGGAGGGTCAGTACATCCTAACTTGGGTCCATCAGTCCCCTCCCCCGACAGTCAGCCAGGGGGTGACTGCAAAGAATGCAGAGGGGCCAACACAGATGATCACTTCCCAGTCCAACTGTAAGATTGACTAGGCATCATCTAGGAGTGTCTTGACATGTTCACCATGGACTCGTTAAACCCTTCCTGCCTGCTCTGGCATCCCTTTAAATGGCTTGGAAAAGCCACAGTCAGCGTGAGCCTTTAGAACCACTTTAGCCCTTTTAACTCTCTTCTTTCTTATCTTCACCTGCTCTGCTGTGTGCTCCGTCCCTTTGAATGGCCAAACCATGATGACATCACTCCCAGGTAGGCACACAGGAGTCACAGCAATGGCACAGAGCTCTGAAGGAATGGCACACTCAAAATGCCGTCCCTTCTGAGCGCAGGGCACATACACCAGTGACGTCCCCAGCTGCAGAAACAGTGAAAATCTCCTATACGTTTAGGAGAGATTATACCTATAGGAAAGCTTTAATATAGGCTTTTCTGTAGGTATAAGTCCCCAAGCGTTCTTTACTACCACTTTAAGAAACAAAAACAAAAAGCCAATAAAATACGAAACACGTAGGTAGGCGTCTCTTCTTACTAAAGCCCACAAGCAAAGTAAAAAATATCTCCTGGCTGAATCATCTTGTTAAGCTGGAGAGGTGTGACCAGACTCTCCAACAAAAGTGCCTTTAAACAGGGAATGATTGACAGGTAAACACCTATTTAATGTATATGACAGGAATCCCAACCTGCAGGAACAGCTGTTCTCAGCTCAGATTTCACTGCTATAGTAGCAGCAACTTTGATTGTTCTACCCATACAAGAGACTCTTTACAGCCCCAATAAACCTGGCGGGTGGAAGAATTTTGCTTCACTTTGGCTACAAACAGGGCAATAAAATAAAGGTCTACAGAAACCTGATTTTGAGTTGAAGGTTTAAGCTCTTGCTTACCACATAATGCATATAGGCGACAGCAAGAAAGGTGGGCTTTAATGTCCAGCCGCCGCTCATATTTGTCCGTAGCAGCGTGAAGTTGTGTGCTACGGAAAGGTATCTTCACAGTAAGAGCTGTGAAAATGTGGAATAGACTCCCTCCAGAGGTGGTTCTGGCCAGCTCAGTAGATTGCTTTAAAAAAGGCCTGGATTCTTTCCTAAATGTACATATTATAACTGGATACTGACATTTAGAGGTAAAGTTGATCCAGGGAATATCCGATTACCTCTCTAGGGATCAGGAAGGAATTTTTTCCCTGTGTAGCAAGTTGGATCATGCTTTACTGGGGTTTTTCGCCTTCCTCTGGATCAACTGTGGGTGAAGGATTGTGTATATGGGATTGTATGAATTTTTTTTTTTTGGTTGAACTGGATGGACTTTTTCCAACCTGGCTAACTATGTAGCTCCCAGTACACTGACCAAGCTGTCACCGACAACTCTCAATCAAGGCTAAGGATCGTGAGCCAGCGGCATGCACTCCTGATCTTCCGGTCATGTGACCAGTGTGAGCCAGTCACAGCAATCACAAGATACAGAAGTCTGGGTTAAAGTGGACCTCCACCTCCTCTTTTTTTTTTTTTTTTCTTTGTGTGTGTGTGTGTGTGTGTGTGTGTGTGTGTGTGGGGGGGGGGGGGGGGGTACCTAGCTTGGACAAGTACCCGCTTCTCCACTTCCGGCCAGATTGCCACGGCGATCAGAGTGGAAGCTCACCCCCCCGCCCTTCCTCTGCAGCCTTATGTCACAAGTCCCAGAATAGTGCCGAACCAATCAGATGGCACAGCACTGCTCACTCATGGAGCAGCCAGATGTGAAGACGCAAACCGTCACTGCTAGCTACCCACACTACGTATGACGGAGAGTTTTGGTGTACACTTGGTGCTGTTTTTACTAGGGGGAAGAAAAGGATTCTAGTCCTTGCTTTGCAGGAACACAGAATCCATCACTTCCCTCCCTGTCAGAATGGCGATCTGCCTTGTTTACAAAGGCAGATCCTCAGTCTGTGTGCTTTACTGATGGGTGCCAGAGGATAGAGAGTGCCTGGCACCCGCAGATCAGTTTCTGTATGCGAATATGCCAAATCTAATTTACATACACGTGATCCGGCGCAAAGCTGCCAACCTTTTTTCAGTCAAACGACTATAGGATGGTCAGCAAGTGGTTAAATGTCAGCAGCTACTGCTCTTGTAGCTGCTGACTTTTAATTCTACAAAATATGACTGAAGTTTAAGAGGTTAAGGTATTATTACACCTGCTCCCCATCAAATCTAATGTAAAAGCATCAATAACATGCTTACGGTGAAAATTCACCAACACGGAACTACAAGTCCCTTCACGTCTCGGTCTTCCTGAGTCATGCTTGTGGCTGTCAGTCTTGCAACACCTCATAGGACTTGCCCACCTCTGCTGCAGAGGTTCATGTGAAAAAATAACTCCAACAAAAAACACATTACAAGGTTCTGGAAATAACCTAAAAAAACAAGCAGCCAAGAAAGGGGACGAGGCGGCGCTCACAACAGAACCGTCACCACAGTGAGAGCCCAACTGTCAATCAGTGGCCTACCACAACATCCGCTGCTCTACTAGAAGGATGCCTAATGGAAAAAAAGGTTACCGTTAATTTGACAGATTTAAGTAGGAACATTTCACTACAAATCTCTTAGAAGCTGGTCTGCTATCAGGAAAAAGCACCTCCATATGGACTAGAAAAACCCAACCAGATTAGTTTCGTGCTTCACATTTAAAGTGGAACCTTCGTCAGAAAATGAAGTCCTGCTAGATGATTTCAGGCTGGACCCTTTTGCAGGTATAGCAATGTAAAAGAAAAATAAGTGTCTACACTGTTGAAAAACCCAGTAATATTTGTCTCGCCCTGCTCTGCACATGCTCAGTTGCTCATCACTTTTTAGGCACTGCTGAATTTGTAGAGATCAGGTAAGCCCCGTACACACGGGTCGAATGTCGGGCAACATCAGCCAGTTCAATGAAAACCTGCCAACATTCGGCCCGTGTGTATAAGGCAGTCTGACAGAAGCCGGCCAGACGAGCATGCTGGGAAACCAGCAGCCGACCAGCTCCCGATCAGCGCTTTTGGCAGCTGACCGGTTCTGTCCCATCGACTGTTAAATCGATGGGTTTAGTTCCACTTTAGGATTTACTGCTGTTCAGGGGCTCTGGGCCCATGGCAGCCTCCAGCAAGAAGATACAGGAGTAATGCTGGAAGAAATTTACAGCACACACTAATTTTGGTAGTATACATTTTAATGGGAAATGTATGTTCCTTGCCAAAGAACATTATTTTTTATTAAGAGGTTATTGGTAAAATTCCGCTTTAACCACCTCCCGAAGTTGGCGGTCGTTGCCACTTTTTATGTCAAGGTATGCGCAGTGATTTTTCAAACGCTTTTTTTGGAAAAATAAAACTGTTTCATGAATGAAAAAAAAAAAAAAGACAAAATAGCAAAGTTAGCCCAATTTTTTTTGTATAACGTGAAAGATGATGTTATGCCGAGTAAATAGATACCTAACATGTCACGCTTTAAATTTTTTTTTTTACAGATTACATGTTTAGGGTTACAGAGGAGGTCTTGGGCTGGAAATGTTGTGCTTTAATTTTTTTTCTTCTTTAATTTTACTTTTATTTTTTTTTGTTTTTCAAAAAAAAAAAAAAAAAAAAATTGATAATTTTTATTCTCATTACAATGAATGTAAACATCCTTTGCAATAGGAATAGTGCGTGACAGGTCCTCTTTATGGAGTCTATAAGACCCAACATCTCTCCTCCAGGCTAGAAAGGCTGAGATAAAAAAAAAAAAGCAACACCTCTCGGCTCTTCCATCCGCATCCTCGGGTTTCTTTACTTATACCAGCCAGGATGTGATGTCATAAAGTTGCGCCTGGGCAACGGTGCATAGAATAGTTTCTGGAAAAAATGATACCTGGATAATGCCTGTAGCTGCAGACATCTTTTAGATATCGCCACTCAAAGTCCATGACGTCATAGGACGTACCTTGGGCGGGAAGTGGTTAAGATTAGAAACAGGGAGCCAATTGTAACTGGATCTGAACACGGTCTGTCCTAACAAAGGAGTTAAAGCTGTGTTCCAGCCGCACACTGTAGCTGCTGACTTTTAATAAGGACACTTACCTGTCCTGGGACCCCGCGATGTCGACCCCTCGAGGCTGATCCATCCATAGGTTCGCATGCAGGCACCGCCATTGTAACCAAGGGAAACCGGCCGTGGAGCCTACAGGCTTCACGGCCGGTTTCCTACTGCGCATGCGCGAGTCGCACATCGCTTTCTGAATGGCCCCGCCGTCTTCTGGGACACACACAGGTCCCAGAAGGCAGCGGGGGAGCAGGAGGAAATGACGCTTTGTGCCACGGCAGGACGGAAGTACACTCAGTACTTCATAAAAATGTAAGGAAAAATAAATAAATAATAATTATCCAAAAACGAGTGGTGGACTTTCCTTTAAGATAAAGTTGTAAAAGTGGGTGGAACTCCACTTTAAAGGCATTGAGGCTGAACTTTTTGCATTGTATGTTGAGGACAGACTTGGGACAGGCTCGCGCTAATATTCTTAAAAAAAAAAACCTTGTAGTCAACTGTGACCCCTTGAGAAACATCTAAAAAGTCAAGGTTTTTTTTTTTTTTCATGTTATACTTAACTGCTTAACTGGGACCAATCCTATTTAATAAATAAGATCTGAACAAATTAATGGAGTTGGCAACTACAGTTGTGCTCATAAGTTTTGCATACCCTGGCAGAATTTATGATTTCTTGGCCATTTTTCAGAGAATATGAATGATAACACAAAAACATTACTTTCACTCATGGTTAGTGTTTGGCTGAAGCCATTTATTATCAATCAACTGTGTTTACTCTTTAAAACATAATCAGGAACTACCCAAATGACCCTGATCAAAAGTTTACATAACCTGGTGATTTTGGCCTGATAACATGCACACAAGTTGACACAAAGGGGTTTGAATGGCTATTAAAAGGTAACCATCCTCACCTGTGATGTGTTTGCTTGTAATTAGTGTGTGTGTATAAAAGGTCAATGCGTTTCTGGGCTCCTGACAGACCCTTGCATCTTTCATCCAGTGCTGCACTGACATTTCTGGATTCTGAGTCATGGGGAAAGCAAAAGAATTGTCAAAGAATCTGCGAGAAAATGTAGTTGACCTGTATAAAACAGGAAATGGGATCTAAAAAGATATCCAAGGAATTGAGAATGCCAATCAGCAGTGTTCAACTCTAATCAAGAAGTGGAAAATGAGGGGTTCTGTTGAAACCAAACCACGGTCAGGTAGACCAACTAAAATTTCAGCCGCAACTGCCAGGAAAATTGTTCGGAAAGCAAGAAAAAACCCACAAATAACTTCAGGTGAAATACAGGACTCTACTTACTACGCGAATGCCATAAAGTATCCCACTTACAATACACCAAACAGCACAGAGAGACAAGCCTCAAAACTTCTGGCACAAAGTAATTTGGAGTGATAAGACCAAAATTGAGGTTTGTGGCCACAATCATAAACGCTACATCTGGAGAGGAGTCAACAAGGTCTATGATGAAAGGTTCACCATTCTTACTGTGAAACACGGAGGTGGATGATGTTTTGGGGATGTGTGAGCTACAAAGGCACAGGAAATTTGGTCAAAATTGATGACAAGATGAATGCAGTATGTTATCAAAAAATACTGGAGGAACATTTGCATTCATCAGCCAGGAAGCTGCACATGGGACCTACTTGGACATTCCAAAATGACAATGATCCAAAACACAAGGCCAAGTTGACCTGTCATTGGCTACATCAGAATAAAGTGAAGGTTCTGGAGTGGCCATCTCAGTCTCCTGACCTCAATATCATTGAATCACTCTGGGGAAATCTCAAAACGTAGAGTTCATGCAAGACAACCCAAAAATTTCCAGGAACTGGAGGCTTTTTGCCAAGAGGAATGGGCAGCTTTATCATCTGAGAAGATAAAGAGCCTCATCCACAAATACCACAAAAGACTTCAAGCTGTCATTGATGTTAGAGGGGGCAATACATGGCATTAAGAACTGGGGTGTGTAAACTTTTGATCAGGGTCATTTGGGTAGTTTCTGTTGTGATTAGGATTTAAAAAGAGTAAACACAGTTGATTAATAAATGGCTTCAGCCAAACACTAACCATGAGTGAAAGAAAAGTTTTTGTGTTATATTCTCTGAAATATGGCTAAGAAATCATAAATTCTGCTGGGGTATGTAAACTTATGAGCACAACTGTACATGGCAAATTAATCTAGAATGGAAAAGGACCTGGGGGGGTCCTAGTAGATGATAGGCTCAGCAACAGCATGCAATGCCAATATTTTTAAAAAGGGGATTAACTTCAGAGATAATAACGATAATGCTCCCGCTCTACAAGACTCTGGTCCGGCCACACCTGGAGTATGCTGTCCAGTTCTGGGCATCAGTCCTCAGGAAGGATGTACTGGAAATGGAGAGTCCAGAGAAGGGCAACAAAGCTAATAAAGGATCTGGAGGATCTTAGTTATGAGGAAAGGTTGCAAGCACTGAACTGATTCTCTCTGGAAAGGAGACGCTTGAGAGGGGATATGATTTCAAAATTTTCAAATACCATACTGGTGACCCCACAATAAGAATAAAACTTTCCCGCGTAAGGTAATTTAATAAGACACGCGGCCATTCACAAAAATTAGAAGAAAAGAAGTTTAACTTTAAACTGCGAAGAGAGGGTTCTTTACTGTAAGAGCGGTTAGGATGTGGAATTCCCTTCCACAGGCGGTGGTCTCAGCGGGGAGCATTGATAGTTTCAAAAACTATTAGATATACACCTGAACGACCACAACATACAGGGATATACAATGTAATACTGACATAAAATCACACACATAGGATGGACTTATGTCTTTTTTTCAACTTCGCCTACTATGCAACTATGTAATGGTTATGCATAGAGCAGCACCAAATCGCTTCTTTCTGGGTCCCCCACTGGCACTCTTGGCCCCTCCCCCTTGACCAGTGCCCCCAATAGCAAGCCGCTTGCTATGGGGTCACTGGTGCGTGCTCGCTCCCGAGCCCCTCTCTCTCCATAAGACACATAGCCATGGATTGGCCCTACCCTCCGCTCTATCCTCATTGGCTGTGATTGACAGCAGAGGGAGGCAATGGCTCCCCCTGCTGTGTCTCAGCCAATGATGAGAGAGAGAGAGACCTGAGACAGCCAAGGCTCCCGTGCACATCGCTGGATCGAGGTAAGGGCTCAGATAAGCAGCACACAAGGCATAGAATGCATGGAGGTAAAAACCCTTAACAGCCACTTTAAGTATGCTGTGTGAATGAGAACATACAAAACATAGTGGGGTTGTCTCAAATTTGACTGCAATAGAGTTAACGTGCTTTAACAGAAATAGAGGATTCACAACATATAGTCTTGTCTGTCCATCTCCCACTGCAACATGTTTCAACCCACAAAGGCCTAATCTTTAAGCCCTTTGTAGGGCAAGACACTTTATAGCAGTTTACTGTACATAGTGAATGCTACTAGTGTATTGTGGCGTCTCCAGCTGCCATAGTGATGTGGGTTGTGCAGAATCCATTGTCAGAAAGCCATTCTCCCTACAGTAAAGGTGACCAGGTGGCTGTAGAACTGCCCAGATCACATTTACTGAATAATCGATCACCTACTGTAAAAATTCACAACTCATAGCTGCAGCCATGATCTTGGTATAACCACTTGCATCCAGGACCTTTTTATATGCATGTTCGGTGGACAGCAAGTGTTTAACCGCTTAAGGACTGCCCCACACAGATATACTGCAGCAGGGCGACCCTTCAGCACGAAGTCACATACCTGTACATGATTTCGTGCACTGGTTCTGGGACAGGTGCGCGCCGGCGACCTGCTCCCGCTGTGATTGGACACAGCGGGAGCCAATCCCCGGATATGGAGGACCCGATGTCCGCCAGGACCCGCCAATCTTCCCCTGGAGAGGCAGAATGGCGGTCTGCCTACGCAAACAAGGTAGACCACCGTTCCATGAGAGGGGAAGACTGAGATCTTTGTTTCTGCTAAGCAGAATAATGGATCTATGTCTTCCCCCAGTCAAAGCACCCTCTCCACACAGTTAGAAAGCACCCCCTAGGAGCACATTTCACCATTTGATCGCCCCTGATATTAACCCTTGCCAGTGTCATTAGTACAGCGACAGTGCATTTTTTAATTTTTTTTAAAGCTTTGTAAAGATTGCCTGGGGAATTAACTACATATAAAAGAAAAGGGGGGAGAGGACACCTTGAATTCATCCAGGAGTAGGTTCTGGGGAAACGGGTAGGGGGAAGGGGGTTTTTCACCCACTAAAGTAATTCATCAAATTATTATACCCCTAACGTCACCCTTTTATATCATTGGTTGATTAACTCAATAGTGTGTAGCTAACAAGCTATCAGATGGTTGTTCAATGGACCATAAGGGCATATACAAAGAGAAAAGGGAAGGGGGCAGAAGAAAGCCCCCTAAAAAAGATGGTCCGCTCAAGAACAACCTATTGTGAACCTAAGAAAACTTTATTGTGTCATGATACTAAATAGAAACATAATCCACTAACCATGTGTATTTAAAAATAGGGCAAAAAGAGTCCTATTATGTGCTGGTGGCCACCACAGACATTACACATACATCATAAATTCATGCACTCACACTCATCAAATTAATGTCACTGAAGACCCGGGTCTGTGCAATTTCCATGGAATTCCAGAGCCAGAATGGCTACATGAATAATAGACTTTCGGTCCTTCTTGGGTAAAGTGCAAGTGCTAATGAAAAACAAGGGTCCCTTCAGATGTGAGCCAATAGCTGGTTAAACATGTATATGTGTCAACCGACAAGGAGAAAAGCAAGAGCGTCCTGGTTAATTGGTGAACAGTTGCAACTCCAGGGGGGGGGGGAGGAAGCAAACTCACATAGAAACCATTGAGGATAGACGGAAGATGGCCATTAATAAGGTGCCTCATATATGTAAAGGTACATTTTAGCTCACCGTCTGGCGTCTTCAATGGAAAGGTGATAGAGCCCAGGAGAGTTGCTGATGGCCGCGTTCGTGTGGGTTGAAGACACGTTCATGCGGCGTGTTGGTTTGTTATGGACATGAGCTGTTACTTCCGGGTATCCCCTGGCTATCTAAGCTATATCATGCCACCCACACTAACTACTCAAGAGGTGTATCTATACTCCTGGCTAAATCCCTTCCAGCTGAATTGATTAGTGTTAAAACAGACCCAGAGGGGAGGTATATTGTTCTTATATTACGAATTTCTACTATAATCTTTACATTGGTAAACATCTATGTTCCCCCTCCATTCTCAGTAGAAGTACTCTCTAAATTATCCCTGCAATTACTGAATAGGCCCTTGGGCCCTCTGCTTTATATAGGGGATTTTAATGCAGTCCTGGACCCAACGGTGGATCGCCTGGGTGGGGGAGGCAGATCTTTTCCCTCCTTTGTAGACTGGGCTCAGGTTCATGGTCTGACGGAGGTGTGGCGATGGAAACATCCGGAGAAACGCCAATTTTCCTGCCATTCGGATTCCTTCCATACTAGGTCTAGGCTAGATATGGCTTTTGCGTCGACGGAGACCCTTCCGGTTGTCTCCGCCGTCTCATACCTGCCCAGGGGGGTTTCCGATCATGCCCCCTTGTCTGTGTCCCTTCTCATCCTTCCAGGTTCGGGACTTGTTTTGTGGCGCCTGAATTCATACTGGCTGGAAGACGAGATAGTACAGGGTGAGTGTAGGACGAGTATTTCTAACTACTGGAAGCAAAACTTAAACAAAGTAGACCCCCCCACGTAGTGGGATGCGTTTAAGTCCACATCAAGAGGTACCTTTATGTCTATTACAGGAATTCTACGTAAAAATAACAAGATGCGCACTGAGGAATTAGAAAATGCTATGTTAAGTGCGGAATCTGCCTATGCCTCTAACCCTGTCTCTGACACTAGAGAGACATGGTTACAGTGCCGTAGGGAATATGAAATTCGTTTGCTGGATCTCACACAAAAACGCATGTTGTATGTCTCACAAAAATCGTTTGAATATGGTAATAAAGCAGGACGTCTCTTGGCATATTTGACCAAACCTGATCATACCCCCATTTCTATACCACGAATCCTGACTGCTCAAGGTGCGATCAGTGACAACCCACGGGATATCCTAGACTCCTTTCTAAACTTTTACAGAAAATTGTACACTTCCAGGGTTGACTATGATGACTCCCAGCTGTCTGACTATCTGGCTGACATATCCCTTCCCTCCCTGTCAGATGAGGGACGGGACATGTTGGAGGAACCTATCACGGTAGAAGAGATTGCAGCAGCTATCTCCCAAATGCCGGCACATAAAACCCCTGGACCTGATGGTTTCCCGACTGAATGGTATGCTAAGTTCAAGGATCTCCTATCCCCCTTCCTTCTCCGAACCTATAACAAAGCCCTGGAGGCTGGGATCCTTCCTCCATCAATGAGGGAAGCTTTGATAGTTCTTCTGCTGAAGCCCCGTAAGGACCCACTTCACTGTGAATCTTATCGTCCAATTTCACTTATAAACGTGGACGTTAAGATTCTGGCCAAAATATTAGCAAACCGTTTAAATACTGTGGTCACATCTTTGGTCAATAGCGACCAGGGTGGATTTATCCCGGGCAGGTCCACCAGAATGAACATACGCAGACTGTTCCATAACTTGCAGTATCCACATGATTGCCCTTCTACACGTGTCATTGTGTCCTTGGACACCTGTAAAGCATTTGACAGTGTGGAATGGCCGTACCTCTTTCGGGTGTTGCAGAAGTATGGTTTTGGTCCCCGAGTGATAGCATGGATAAAAATTCTGTACACCTCCCCAACGGCTAAGATAAGGGTTAATTCATTTATTACTGATTCCTTCCCAATTACTAGGGGCACTAGACAGGGGTGCCCATTGTCGCCTCTGTTTGCTCTGGCTATGGAGCCGCTTGCAGTTCGCATTCGCTCCTCCCCTATAATTAAAGGCCTCCCAATTGAAAATATAGAGGAGCGCATTTCTCTTTACGCAGACGATACACTGGTATATCTGGCAGATGCTGATGAGTCTTTGGGGGCGTTACTGGAGGAGGTCAACACCTTTGGGGACTACTCAGGATTCCGAGTTAACTGGGATAAGTCCAGTCTTTTCCCTTTAGATGTGAGTGACCCCCCTCAGGTGCACCCGGACTCTAAGCTTCAAGTGGTGTCTTCTTTTAGATATCTTGGGGTGTTGGTTCAGGCTCCATTATCTTTGTATGCCACTAATAATCTTGACCCCTTGCTGACCCGCCTCCAGGAGCAAACTAAACAATGGATGGATCTACCGTTAGACCTCATGGGGAGGGCCAATATACTTAAAATGATTTATTTACCCAGACTGCTCTATATCCTCTCTAACTCCCCATGTAAAATATCCAAAGCTACTTTCAAACGCATAGATGCGATGTGTACTTCTTTCCTGTGGAGGGGCGGATCCCCCAAAGTGGCACTGGAGACCTTGAGGTTACCAGCCCATCTGGCAGGCCTGGCATTCCCTAACTTCTTCCTTTACTACATGGCATCTCAGCTGGTGCACATACATGACTGGATGAACCCGGATCCAGCTAATGCCTGTACAGCCACAGAGGGGGCTATCGCATCCTCCCATGAAACCTTACATAACATAATATATAGAGGTCAGGTCCCAGACCGCCCTGGAACCTCTCTGCTCTCAGTCTCCCTCTCACTGTTTAAACACATTACCACAAAAATATCGAAACATTCTTGGACAAAATCCCCTAATAACCCCTTGTGGTTCAATCCCAATCTGCAAGAATTATACTCTTTTCCAGATGCCAATCGTTGGTATTCAAAAGGAGTTAAATATCTATGCCACTTATATACTACGCAGGGCTTTAAAACCTTTTCTCAGTTGAGTACAGACTTTGATCTACCAAAATCTCATTTATTTTATTATTATCAACTTAGACATGCCATACATACCCAATTTGGTACCCTAGATGTCACTGATCTGCCTCCACTGGAAAAACTACTTAGGCAACCAGAACCCTCTAAATTAGTTTCCACCTATTACGCAGCCTTAGTGACTGACTCTAACCCTAGGTTTCACAGAGCACAGGAGAAGTGGGAGACATTAGATATTGATATGGCAAACGATGACTGGACAGAATTTAGTGACACATATAAAACCTCTGTCATTTCCTCCCGAGACCGTATCATACAAATTAAAATTTTTCATCAAACTCACCTCACCCCGGCCAGACTGCATAGGATGGGTCTATTGTCATCAGCTGTCTGTTTCCGAGGCTGCGGCCAGGAGGCAGACTTTTTACATTGCTTCTGGTCGTGCCCGATAGTTAGTGACTTCTGGGAGGAAGTGGGTGGTTTTATTTCAACTGTGTTGGGCCTTCCCAATATAATACACCCTAAGAACTGCTTATTGGGAGTATTTGGAGATTTACACATACCATCACATGCCAAGAGACTGCTCCGTATTCTTTATTTTTATGTTAAAAAATCTATTCTACTGTCCTGGAAAGGTGCACAGACCTCTTTGAAGTCCATCTGGCTAAAACTTATCAATGACTCTATTCCATTATACAAACTAACCTTTGAAATTCGTAAAAGAAATAAAACCTTTTATAAAATTTGGGGGAAATGGTTGGCTAGTCCACTAACCCTTTCCAAAATTTAATACAATTGATCATTGATGGGCCGTGCCACAGGGACCCCAAATACCAGGTCCATTAATATGGTAATGCTGTGTAAAAGTACATATATCTGACTGTTGCGATTACCAATTTCTTAACTCTTTTGAAACGAAATGACATGCCTACAATGACCTGTGTGATCCACCTACTGATTGTATATCACCTGTGTATACTGAACGGATCAGATATTCATGTGTGTTTTGTTTTTGTTTTTATTTTATCTTATTTGTGACTGTTTTGTGTCTGTTGGTTTGTGTAGAACCTAAAACCAATAAAAATATCTTTAAAAAAAAAAAAAAAATAAGATGTTCACATCCAATTTCGGGGGTATCCTTATTGATGTGTGAGGGTCTGTGTGCCGCCTGCACATGGGTCAGATGCTAGGCGCTTACGCGTTTCGCTTGTTTCCAAGCTTCTTCAGAGCTAGTGTGGTATCGGTAGCTGAGCGTTTAAATAGCCTCATGGCTAATGTTCAATTTCCTGTCCTCATGATCAGCACCTGAATACCATGGCCTGACCATAATTACAATCACCAAAATGTGCCAATCACACTCATGCATACATCTATTCAGACAAACCATTGATGGTAGTGGATATATAAAGATTCAATCTGATCGGCTTGTGTATGTGGTCAGATTTGAATATTACATTTCCCACCATTATAAAATGGTAGGGAAGGACTTGTCAAACAATTGCTGTTGGTGCATAGAGCCCATAATCAGAGAGTGCTGCGTTTTCAATCAAGTCAGTGCATATATGGCCATATACTGGACAATAAGGGAGTGTTGACGATAATGTTATACAAAGGTGAGAGGGAACGGTCTATTGTTCCAATTAAATTAAGTCACATCTCACGCATTATATATCATCATCCAAAAAGGCAAAAATATCCTAGCAATTAGTCTCTGACTACATGGTGGACACACAAGGAATGAGACAATAGAAATAAAAATAAAAATAAAAAGCGCAACAAGCTGTCATTCTGAATAGATTGAATTACAGCTCACATCTTGTGTATTGTCATCCATGCATGGGATAGAGATATTATTGCTAGTGGGATTGCCAGTAAGGTCACACATGATAGCTGGATATAAAGTGATTCCAAGTGGTCCAGATATACAGTTACATATAGACATTCCAATGTCATTGCCCCCGTGTGAAACAAGGAAGTATATTGTACAAATTATTGTTTTAGATATGGAGATCCATAGTCAGAGGGCACTGCAGCTTCGATCTGATCGGTTGGTGTGTGGCCAGATGGTTAACGCGAACTGAAGTGGGATAAGATCACGGATTGCCAATTTGCATAAATTACATCTCACAAACTAAGTACTGTCATCCATGTGGAAGGCAAGGATATAGTTGTAGATCAAATTGCATACAGTCGGTTTTCTTAAAAGTTGCCGATCACAGTCAGGAGAAGATGTGGATCCCCAGTCAGAGCCCATCAGGTTCCGGACAGGAGCAATTAGGTTGTTTACTATTAAATCATTGTTCCAAAAAAGGGGACAAATTAAATTCATTGTTCAATCCGGAAGGCTGCATACTGTTTAAATAGAAGATCCACATCTTCTCCTTCTGATATAGGATCTTATCGAAATCTCCACGTCTATGGGGTAAGTTAAGTCTGTATATACCCTTGACCTTGAGGCCATCTGGTTTACCTTCGTGTTTTTCAAGGAAATGTAATGACAGGGGCCGGTCATCATCCTTGTTGAGGATGCTCTGGATGTGCTCGCCAGTTCTGATTTTTAGTTCTCTTTTGGTTTTACCAACATAAATAAGGCCACACGGGCAAGTCAACATGTAGACTACCCGTGTGGTTGTACAGTTAATGAAACTGTTAATTCTAAACTGTCTTTTATTATCAGAACTGGCGAACACATCCGTCCTATCCACATACCTACACACATGGCATCTGCCACAACTGTACATACCCCTCAAGGGTGGAAGGTCAGTGAGCCAGCTGCGTTTTCTGGGGCGGGTATACTCTGAATGTACCAGACGGTCCCTCAGATTTGTTGCTCTACGTGCAGTGAGCAGAGTTTTTTTGCTGACAAGCTTTCCCAAAATGGGGGCCTCAGACAGGATATGCCAGTGACGGCCTAAAATTCCTTTAACTTGGTCCCACTGGGTACCGAACTTGGTAATGATTCTTAGGGGAGGGTGACTTGAGGTTTTTCCCTTTTCTTTGGTGGAGTTCATCAACAGGGACGATCTATTTGTCTGCAATGCTCTTTTTCTAGCACGTCTGATACATGTATGCGAGTAACCCCTGTCGCGAAACCTCCCATGTAGGTCATGCATTTCCCTGTGGAAATCCCCTTCCTCCGAGCAATTCCTTCTTGCACGGAGGAACTGTCCCACGGGGATACCCCGTTTAAGGGATGTGGGATGGTAGCTAGACGCCAGCAGCAAAGTATTTGCCGCTGTGTCTTTTCGGAAGGTTTTTGTATGTAGCCTATCATCCTTTACAAACACCATGAGGTCCAGAAATGACAGTTCGTTGGGGTCATACGTATATGTTAACTTGATGTTACGGTCATTGTCATCAAGTTCCTCAATAAATTGTGTCAATTCAGATGGCAGGCCGTCCCAGATCATGATAACATCATCGATGTACCTCAGCCACAAGCGACAGTGGCTGAGGTACATCGATGAGGGGTACACGCATTCAGATTCCCAAAAGCCAAGGTGCAGGCATGCATATGATGGGGCCCATGGGGCACCCATCGATGTGCCTCTAATTTGTTTGTAATATGTTCCAAGAAATTGGAAGTAGTTATTTTCCAACATGAATTGCAATAATTCAATGATGAATTCATTTTGCCCTGCTAGTAATGGGAATTTGTGTTCTAAAAAGAATTGTGTCGCTGCTAACCCCCATCTGTGCGGGATCGATGTGTACAACGACTCTACATCAATTCCAACCAGTAACATGACCTTGGGCAGCGATATGTCTTCCAACTGCCCCAAAACATCCCGTGTATCCTGAACATATGATGGTAGTTCATGTACGAGTTCTTTAATCAGTGAGTCCACATATTTCCCGACCCTTTCAAGGGGACCCTTCATGGCTGACACTATCGGTCTCCCCGGGGGGTCGGCGATGGACTTATGTAATTTGGGGATGGTATATAGGGTGGGGATGTTGAAATCACTGACGCTGAGGTATTCACATTCTTTTTTGATAATTAAACCTGCCTCAAGGGCTAGTTCAAGTTTAAAATTTAAATCTGACACCATTTGGGGGAAAGGGTTCTGGTGTAACCGTAGATATGTGGATCCATCACGGAGAAGACGCATGGTTTGTTCCTCATATAGGGCATGAGACATAAGGACCGTATTGCCTCCCTTGTCACTTGCTTTAATGACAATATCTTTTGCGTTCTCTAATTCCCGTAAGGCCCTTCTCTCTTTACGGCTGAGATTGTCATATCCTTTATACTCCCAGTTGACCCCCGCAAGGTCCCTTTTTACCTGTTCCAGGAAGAACTGAATGTGTCTATGTTTGGACAGGGGGGGCATTTTTTGGGATTTAATCGTCAATTGGGATGGACGGGGGCAACTCGATGACGACTGAGTGGCTTCCCCTTCTGAGTTCCATTCTTGATTTTCATCAAGAAGGGCAATCAGGGCCTCAAGAGAGTCACGCTCTTGTTTGTTTAGCTGGTCCATGTCTGTATCTTGAATATCCCTTTTTGCGTGCCAGTACCTAAAAATTAGTTTCCTCAAAAACAAATTGATATCTTTGAAAACCTCAAATTCACTCATCGTTGTGGTGGGAGAGAATGTAAGACCTTTTTGTAGCAGGGAAATATGATGGTGATTAAGGGGGAAATCTGATAGGTTAACAACCTTCAGATCTGGTTGTTGTTTTCCTAAGGGGTCACTGGGTAGATTTTCTTCATTATCTAAAGCTTGCGTGGCCCTGACCTGAGTTCCCTTTGGTTTTCCCTTCCTTCTTTTCCTTTTCCCCGGTTTCCTCTGTTGGTTTGAGCCTGGGTTTTGGTCATGGATGTAGTTGGTTGGGTGCCTGTCCTGGGGATAACATCCCCTTCCTGATCTAAAAAAGCCACAGTTTTTTCTGGTTGTTCAGGGTCACTGTCAGTAGATGTATATCTGGGTCTAGATGTGCCTGATCGATTTCTCCTACCCTACCCTACCCTTACGTGACCTACTCCTCCCTCGAGGTACTGTGGGGTCAAAGACATCCCCTTTCTCCCAATCTAAAAGATTCTGTTTGAATTTCTCTTGTTTGGTGGTTTTGAGGGTTTTTTGTGTTTTTTCAACCTCCTTTCTAAGCAGAATGACAGCTTGTTGCACTTTTTATTTTTATTTCTATTGTCTCATTCCTTGTGTGTCCACCATGTAGTCAGAGACTAATTGCTAGGATATTTTTGCCTTTTTGGATGATGATATATAATGCGTGAGATGTGACTTAATTTAATTGGAACAATAGACCGTTCCCTCTCACCTTTGTATAACATTATCGTCAACACTCCATTATTGTCCAGTATATGGCCATATATGCACTGACTTGATTGAAAACGCAGCACTCTCTGATTATGGGCTCTATGCACCAACAGCAATTGTTTGACAAGTCCTTCCCTACCATTTTATAATGGTGGGAAATGTAATATTCAAATCTGACCACATACACAAGCCGATCAGATTGAATCTTTATATATCCACTACCATCAATGGTTTGTCTGAATAGATGTATGCATGAGTGTGATTGGCACATTTTGGTGATTGTAATTATGGTCAGGCCATGGTATTCAGGTGCTGATCATGAGGACAGGAAATTGAACATTAGCCATGAGGCTATTTAAACACTCAGCTACCGATACCACATGTATAGATAGTATGGTGCCACGCTAATCCTATTCTGTGAACTTCTCTTTTGTGAAATGCAATACAATAAATAAATATAAAGGCCCAGCCTAAAGGGCCAGTGATATGTATAAGCGAGTGTTAAAATCCACTCTGTACGATAAATAAATAAAATAAAAATAAAAATAAAATATATAGTGGATGTGGACAATAAATAAATAAACAGCCTAAAAGCCTCAGATATTCCAATCGTAACTGTCCATAAGTGTAGATGTTGTGATAATGTGACAAAAACCAAGGAAATATAATTAACATAAATTAAATCCAATAATTAACAATCAGCAAAGTGCAAGGTGCCAACACTGTGCAAACTAAATAGCTAAATCATAGCGTAAACATGGTGTGAACCAACAATTTTTCCATAAGGTGCAAGCGTGCAGACAAACTTAATATAAAGTGTGAAGTCCAAAAAACTGGATGGTGGCAAAAATAGTATGTCCCAGCAGCTGGAATATAAAAATCATACAGAAATAGCGTCCTTAATCTTCAAAAATCTTTGTGACTTAAAGTGCTGGCATGCGCATGTAGCAGTTAAAGTGCCCGGTGACTCAAGATTACGTGCAGCTTCGTGTGTGAACACTCCAGTGAGCAATGGCCCCTTACCTCACAGAAATGGGGCAACAGCATATGACCAAAGCTGGTTCTTTATCTTTTTTTCGCCTAGCGGCTCCTGCGTTTTCCTCACCGTCCTGGGGTGGGATTCCCTCAGATTCCCTCAGATTCCCTCAGGTATGGTCCAGGGGGGTGTATTGAAAGCAGGAATAAAGGAACCCAATAGTGTAATACCGTTTACAAGATAACTAGGTTTTATTAAATAAAAGTGCAGGTACTCACATTTAAAATAGAACAACAGGGTGTTTGTATCCGACGAGCGGCGAGCTCGTAGCTTTCTGTCAGTGTACTCAGCCTATCCTATACCGATACCACACTAGCTCTGAAGAAGCTTGGAAACAAGCGAAACGCGTAAGCGCCTAGCATCTGACCCATGTGCAGGCGGCACACAGACCCTCACACATCAATAAGGATACCCCCGAAATTGGATGTGAACATCTTAATTGTTATCGACCGGATCTTGGACATCAGGCGGAGCCCTTGCGGTGAACACTGACGTTGAGCGTCTCCTCTGACTGCCTAACCTACTAGGTATGAAACGCCAATACTTTTGAACCTTGTGACTCACCTTACATCTTGTTGGAGGATACCCGGAAGTAACAGCTCATGTCCATAACAAACCAACACGCCGCATGAACGTGTCTTCAACCCACACGAACGCGGCCATCAGCAACTCTCCTGGGCTCTATCACCTTTCCATTGAAGACGCCAGACGGTGAGCTAAAATGTACCTTTACATATATGAGGCACCTTATTAATGGCCATCTTCCGTCTATCCTCAATGGTTTCTATGTGAGTTTGCTTCCCCCCCCCCCCCCTGGAGTTGCAACTGTTCACCAATTAACCAGGACGCTCTTGCTTTTCTCCTTGTCGGTTGACACATATACATGTTTAACCAGCTATTGGCTCACATCTGAAGGGACCCTTGTTTTTCATTAGCACTTGCACTTTACCCAAGAAGGACCGAAAGTCTATTATTCATGTAGCCATTCTGGCTCTGGAATTCCATGGAAATTGCACAGACCCGGGTCTTCAGTGACATTAATTTGATGAGTGTGAGTGCATGAATTTATGATGTATGTGTAATGTCTGTGGTGGCCACCAGCACATAATAGGACTCTTTTTGCCCTATTTTTAAATACACATGGTTAGTGGATTATGTTTCTATTTAGTATCATGACACAATAAAGTTTTCTTAGGTTCACAATAGGTTGTTCTTGAGCGGACCATCTTTTTTAGGGGGCTTTCTTCTGCCCCCTTCCCTTTTCTCTTTGGAATTAACTACATGCCATATTATAGACAAGACCTGTTTGAGACCAAGCGTCCCTGTCGGCTGTATTTGTTTCAGAACAGACAGGGATAGTAGGAAGCAATTTATTATTTGCAGGGGGAACGACAGAACAGCACTTCACAGCTATACTGTAACTTAACCTGCGTGACAGTCCATTTTTTTAGCACCGATAACTGTATTGGTGTCACTGGTCCCCAAAAAATGTCACTTCGTGTCCAATTTGTCCGCCGCAGTCCCGCTAAAAAGCACTGATCGGCGCCATTAGTAGTAACAAATAAAAATTCCATAAATGTATCCCATAGTTTGTAGACGCTATAGCTTTTGTTTTTTTTACATTTTCTTATTGGGTATGTTTTATAGCAGAAAGTAAAAAAAACTTTTTTTTTTTTTTTTTTTCAAAATTGTCGGCCTTGTTTATAGCGCAAAAAATAAAAAACCACAGGGACGATCACATACCACCAAAAGAAAGCTCTATTTGTGGGAAAAAAGGACATCAATCTTATTTGGGTACATCGCACGACCGCGCAAATATCAGGTAAAAGAACGCGATGCCGTATCACAAAAAATGGCGGTTATAGAAGGCTACTAGTAAAGACAAGTGGCTATTCATCTAAAAGGTCACACTTCAACTTCCATATAAATCATTTTAGTCAGATAATGTTCCCTAAGTGGACCAAAATGAAGACTTAAAAAAAAAAAAAACTAGGAGGGCTCTGATTTTCTAATGCACATCAGGAACTTTTAGAGGCAGGGACTTTATTTTTCACTGCATTCATGACACACCCGTTTTCCCCAGGAACGGTCCTTCCCAAAGTGACAGGTGATGCTCTTGCATACATGACCTAAACCAGGGTTCTCCAAACTGCTGCCCGAGGGCCAGATGCGGCCCTTTGCTAGCCTTCATCAGGCCCTTGGGGAACCATTGCTTCCAATGACATGAGGCACAATTCCTCCCACTGACGACAACAATGGGGCACTATTTCTTCCATAAATACCAATGATGGGGCACTACTCCCCCTCCTACTGACCACCAACATTGAGGCTGTGTTTATTCTCACTGATGCTGGGCCCGGGGCATTTTCTAGTCCCACTGGCCACAATCCAGCCCCCCTAAAGTCTAAAGGACAGGAAACTAGCCCTTTGTTTGAAAAGTTTGGAGACCCCTGACCTAAAATATTGTCCGATTGCCCAAAATAACCAAGTTCACACACAGTACTTTTATGGCTATTAATCTGAAATTAAAGGGTTAGTTCACCTTTAATTGGCCCTAGTATGTGTATGAATGTGAGTTAGGGACCTTAAACTAAAGCTCCTTGAGGGCAGAGACTGATGTGAATGTAATATAAATATATATATATCTATATATAGATATAGATATAGATATCTATATATATATATATATATATATATATATATATATATCTATATCTATATATATATCTATATCTATATATATATCTATATCTATATATATATCTATATCTATATATATATCTATATCTATATATATCTATATCTATCTATATATCTATATATATATCTATATATCTATATATCTATATATCTATATATCTATATCTATATCTATATCTATATATTTTCGCAGCATAAATTGACAGCACTATACAAAGTATCTAAAGTTAGACACTAAAAGGGGAGGCGTCCAATATTAGTTCACCTTCACATTTTTGTTGTAAAGGTGAACACCTCAAAGTGTTACTAAACCCACAACAGTAAAATCAGTCTGTATATGCTGTAAAGCGGGGATATGCAATTAGCGGACCTCCAGCTGTTGCAGAACTACAAGTCCCATGAGGCACAGCAAGACTCTTGACAGCCACAAGCATGACACCCAGAGGCATGATGGGACTTGTAGTTTTGCAACAGCTGGAGGTCCGCTAATTGCATACCCCTGCTGTAAAGCATGCTCGTTATACTCACTAATTATCTGTATTGTGTAAAAGGCTGCTTGATCTTGTATGCACAGATCCTCCCCCTCCCTGCACTGTCTCCTGGACAAGTCCGGATAAGACAGAGCCTTTGGAGTCAGGCTGCACATGCTCAGTTTGGTGTGTATTGCTAGAGAGGTTTTTTTTTCTTGGAAGAGTGCATGTGATCAGCCCAGGGCCAATCAGCACTATCCAGACAGAGGGGTCCTGCAGCTTCATAGGACAGCTCAGTGCAGTATAAAAAAAAATCCTCCTACAAGCTACACCAGGAACTGATAGAAGTCACAAGACTGCTATATACTGCTGATGAGAAAAGGTACTTAGCCGTTTATATTTACTAAAATTGCATTTCCATATTCTGTGTACTGTGGGAGACCAGATATAGTGAATGCAGAGACCTGGGTTTAGTGACACTTTAAATACAAAATAACAGTTTTACACATATTAGGCAGCACATTACAGTCTATGACAGCACTCCCCCCCTTTAGCCAAACTGTACCCATGTATGTACATCATACAAACAAAAAAACATCAGAGTTCTCATCACCACAATAAGCTGAACACAGCATGACAACTTCCTCTGTTCCTTTTCATGGATTGTATGCAGCTTTCACTTAATGACAACCGAGTGTGGAAACCAAAGACTTCTAAACAGAGAATGAAACCAGTACGATGACGCAATTTCTACAGCATGTTGATTCTGTGTACTCATTCATAATTTAAAACATGGGAAGAGAGTACACCGGATTTACTTCTATAGCCCTTATTAGAAATGGTTAGTGGTAATTAAAGAGGAAGAGTTAAAGTGTTACTAATCCCAGAACAGTAAAATCAGTCTGTATATGTAGTAAAGCATGCTTGTTATACTCACTGTGGAACCTACGGGGTTAATCCTCCACATTGTGTAAAAAGACTGTTTGATCCTGCCTTCTCTGATCCTCCCCTTCTTCCAGAGATTTCAGAACAGGCCCTGATAAGACAGAGCCTTTGGAGTCGGGCTGCACAGGCTCAGTTTGGTGTGTATTGCTAGAGAGGTTTTTTCTTATTGGGAGAGTGCATGTGATCAGCACAGGGTCAATCAGCACTGTCCAGACAGAGGGTCAGGGGTCCTGCATCCTGAAAGGACAGTCAGAGGAAAATGAAAACTCCTCCTACAAGCTTTAACCAGACACTGATAGAAGTCTAAAGACTGTTATATACTGCTGATGAGAAACAGTATTTAGCAGTTTATATTTACTAAAATAATTGCATTTCCAAGTTTTGTGTACTTTGGGAAACCAGACATAGTGAATGCAGGGTCCTGTAAGTTAGTAATACCAACTTCACCAGTCCTATACAATTCAGCCGGGTCAGATGCCCCCTCCACTACATTAACCTACCTCCTCATTTAGTTACAGATTTATACTTGCCCCTCTACCTTTCTGTCCTTCCTCCCTCTCCCATCTTGGTTTTATTAATCTGGTGTGTCCTCCCCTCCTCCACATTTCACCTTTGATCCTGCACCGTCTCCCTGACCACCCTTCTTACACCCTTCTCATTTCTCATTTAACCTGATTCACACATATTTATGATGGTAATTTTTCCGCTATACCCAACGTACGTTACACCACCCCCACACTACCTCTAATCCTAGTTCTTTTCATACATCACTTCCCCAGACTGGTCACAGACTGGGGACATGGTACAGGAGGTGGTCACAGACTGGGGACATGGTACAGGAGGTGGTCACAGACTGGGGACATGGTACAGGAGGTGGTCACAGACTGGGGACATGGTACAGGAGGTGGTCACAGACTGGGGACATGGTACAGGAGGTGGTCACAGACTGGGGACATGGTACAGGAGGTGGTCACAGACTGGGGACATGGTACAGGAGGTGGTCACAGACTGGGGACATGGTACAGGAGGTGGTCACAGACTGGGGACATGGTACAGGAGGTGGTCACAGACTGGGGACATGGTACAGGAGGTGGTCACAGACTGGGGACATGGTACAGGAGGTGGTCACAGACTGGGGACATGGTACAGGAGGTGGTCACAGACTGGGGACATGGTACAGGAGGTGGTCACAGACTGGGGACATGGTACAGGAGGTGGTCACAGACTGGGGACATGGTACAGGAGGTGGTCACAGACTGGGGACATGGTACAGGAGGTGGTCACAGACTGGGGACATGGTACAGGAGGTGGTCACAGACTGGGGACATGGTACAGGAGGTGGTCACAGACTGGGGACATGGTACAGGAGGTGGTCACAGACTGGGGACATGGTACAGGAGGTGGTCACAGACTGGGGACATGGTACAGGAGGTGGTCACAGACTGGGGACATGGTACAGGAGGTGGTCACAGACTGGGGACATGGTACAGGAGGTGGTCACAGACTGGGGACATGGTACAGGAGGTGGTCACAGACTGGGGACATGGTACAGGAGGTGGTCACAGACTGGGGACATGGTACAGGAGGTGGTCACAGACTGGGGACATGGTACAGGAGGTGGTCACAGACTGGGGACATGGTACAGGAGGTGGTCACAGACTGGGGACATGGTACAGGAGGTGGTCACAGACTGGGGACATGGTACAGGAGGTGGTCACAGACTGGGGACATGGTACAGGAGGTGGTCACAGACTGGGGACATGGTACAGGAGGTGGTCACAGACTGGGGACATGGTACAGGAGGTGGTCACAGACTGGGGACATGGTACAGGAGGTGGTCACAGACTGGGGACATGGTACAGGAGGTGGTCACAGACTGGGGACATGGTACAGGAGGTGGTCACAGACTGGGGACATGGTACAGGAGGTGGTCACAGACTGGGGACATGGTACAGGAGGTGGTCACAGACTGGGGACATGGTACAGGAGGTGGTCACAGACTGGGGACATGGTACAGGAGGTGGTCACAGACTGGGGACATGGTACAGGAGGTGGTCACAGACTGGGGACATGGTACAGGAGGTGGTCACAGACTGGGGACATGGTACAGGAGGTGGTCACAGACTGGGGACATGGTACAGGAGGTGGTCACAGACTGGGGACATGGTACAGGAGGTGGTCACAGACTGGGGACATGGTACAGGAGGTGGTCACAGACTGGGGACATGGTACAGGAGGTGGTCACAGACTGGGGACATGGTACAGGAGGTGGTCACAGACTGGGGACATGGTACAGGAGGTGGTCACAGACTGGGGACATGGTACAGGAGGTGGTCACAGACTGGGGACATGGTACAGGAGGTGGTCACAGACTGGGGACATGGTACAGGAGGTGGTCACAGACTGGGGACATGGTACAGGAGGTGGTCACAGACTGGGGACATGGTACAGGAGGTGGTCACAGACTGGGGACATGGTACAGGAGGTGGTCACAGACTGGGGACATGGTACAGGAGGTGGTCACAGACTGGGGACATGGTACAGGAGGTGGTCACAGACTGGGGACATGGTACAGGAGGTGGTCACAGACTGGGGACATGGTACAGGAGGTGGTCACAGACTGGGGACATGGTACAGGAGGTGGTCACAGACTGGGGACATGGTACAGGAGGTGGTCACAGACTGGGGACATGGTACAGGAGGTGGTCACAGACTGGGGACATGGTACAGGAGGTGGTCACAGACTGGGGACATGGTACAGGAGGTGGTCACAGACTGGGGACATGGTACAGGAGGTGGTCACAGACTGGGGACATGGTACAGGAGGTGGTCACAGACTGGGGACATGGTACAGGAGGTGGTCACAGACTGGGGACATGGTACAGGAGGTGGTCACAGACTGGGGACATGGTACAGGAGGTGGTCACAGACTGGGGACATGGTACAGGAGGTGGTCACAGACTGGGGACATGGTACAGGAGGTGGTCACAGACTGGGGACATGGTACAGGAGGTGGTCACAGACTGGGGACATGGTACAGGAGGTGGTCACAGACTGGGGACATGGTACAGGAGGTGGTCACAGACTGGGGACATGGTACAGGAGGTGGTCACAGACTGGGGACATGGTACAGGAGGTGGTCACAGACTGGGGACATGGTACAGGAGGTGGTCACAGACTGGGGACATGGTACAGGAGGTGGTCACAGACTGGGGACATGGTACAGGAGGTGGTCACAGACTGGGGACATGGTACAGGAGGTGGTCACAGACTGGGGACATGGTACAGGAGGTGGTCACAGACTGGGGACATGGTACAGGAGGTGGTCACAGACTGGGGACATGGTACAGGAGGTGGTCACAGACTGGGGACATGGTACAGGAGGTGGTCACAGACTGGGGACATGGTACAGGAGGTGGTCACAGACTGGGGACATGGTACAGGAGGTGGTCACAGACTGGGGACATGGTACAGGAGGTGGTCACAGACTGGGGACATGGTACAGGAGGTGGTCACAGACTGGGGACATGGTACAGGAGGTGGTCACAGACTGGGGACATGGTACAGGAGGTGGTCACAGACTGGGGACATGGTACAGGAGGTGGTCACAGACTGGGGACATGGTACAGGAGGTGGTCACAGACTGGGGACATGGTACAGGAGGTGGTCACAGACTGGGGACATGGTACAGGAGGTGGTCACAGACTGGGGACATGGTACAGGAGGTGGTCACAGACTGGGGACATGGTACAGGAGGTGGTCACAGACTGGGGACATGGTACAGGAGGTGGTCACAGACTGAGGACATGGTACAGGAGATGGTCAGAGACTGGGGACATGGTACAGGAGGTGGTCAGAGACTGAGGACATGGTACAGGAGATGGTCAGAGACTGGGGACATGGTACAGGAGATGGTCAGAGACTGGGGACATGGTACAGGAGATGGTCAGAGACTGGGGACATGGTACAGGAGATGGTCAGAGACTGGGGACATGGTACAGGAGATGGTCAGAGACTGGGGACATGGTACAGGAGATGGTCAGAGACTGGGGACATGGTACTGGTACAGGAGATGGTCAGAGACTGGGGACATGGTACTGGTACAGGAGATGGTCAGAGACTGGGGACATGGTACAGGAGGTGGTCAGAGACTGGGGACATGGTCAGAGATTGCAGACATGATACAAGAGATCAATGCAGCCTCACCAGTGCCCGTCAGATGTAGCCAGCCAGTGTCCCCATTGCAGCGCAGCCAGTGTCCCCATTGCAGCGCAGCCAGTGTCCCCATTGCAGCGCAGCCAGTGTCCCCATTGCAGCGCAGCCAGTGTCCCCAGTAGCGCAGCCAGTGTCCCCAGTAGCGCAGCCAGTGTCCCCAGTAGCGCAGCCAGTGAAGGTAGAGGAGAGCCGCCGGTTTGATTACAGCACCGGGAACATCACAGCTTTCATTTCAATAGCTGTGTGCCATCACATACAGCCCCTCCCCCTTGTCTGGGGAAGTTTGATAGACAGCTCACCCATCTCAGGATTGGACGGGTGATCTGTCTATCAAAGTGCCCGGACAAGGGGGAGGGGCTGTATGTGACAGCACCCAGCGGGGAACACACAGCTATTGAAATGAAAGCTGTGATGTTCCCGGTGCTGTATTCAAACAGGCGGCGGCGGCTCTCCCCCTTTCAACAATATAAGAAGCCCCCCTGATAGGCGGCACCAGGGCCCCGCCCCATTTTCGGCTCCAGTATCGGCAAAAATTCTCTTTCAGATTTTTGCCGAAAGGGCCATTTTCTGCCAATATGTTTCAGTGGCCGAAATTTCAGTGTATCCCTACTTTTGTTCAAATTGTCACGGTAATGTTTCTTTTGTGTTACCACTTGCACAATATCATATGGACCATTATGACCACTGAAACAAACACTGTATTATCTATTGATGCTGTGTTGTCCTCAGTGTTCCTAAACCCAGTACCCTACATTCACTATATCTGGTCTCCCACAATACACAGAACATGGAAATGCAATTATTTTAATAAATATAAACTGCTAAATACCTTTTCTCATAAGCAGTATATAGCAGTCTTGTGACTTCTATCAGTGTCTGCTTAAAGCTTGTAGGAGGAGTTTTCATTCTCCCCTGATCCTCTGTCTGGACAGTGCTGATCCCATGCACTCTCCAGGGGGAAAAAAAAAAAAAAAAAAAAAAAAAAACTCTAGCAATACACACCAAACTGAGCATGTGCAGCCCGACTCCTAAGGCTCTGTTCTATCAGGAGATGGGTTGGAATCAGTTAAAGTAGGAGGATCAGAGCAGACATGATCAAGCAGCCTTTATATACCATGCAGAGGATTAACCCCTTAGGTTCCACAGTGAGTATAACAAGCATGCTTTACTACATATACAGACTGATTTTACTGTTGAGGAATTAGTAACACTTTAAGGCATAAAAAAAAAAGCTGGTATGTAAAATATTGATAACACTTGGTATTAAAGAGGAGGTCCAGCCTGTGTTAAAAAAATTAAAAAAGTCAGCAAATACTGTAGCTGCTCACTTTTAATATAAAAAAAGGACACTTAACTGTTCAGGGAGCCCGCCATGCCGGTACCCGAAGTCGACCCTTCCATCGGCTTCGGGTGCAGGTGCCAACATCCTTACTAAGGGAAACAGGAAGTGAAGCCTTGCAGCTAAACAGCCTGTTTCCTACTGCGAGTCGGGATGAAGGAGGGGCTGCAAATGACGTAGGTTGCCGTGGCGCCCCTACATGGAAGTGGGAGCGAGTACCTGTTTTTGATAAGTGGAGCCTCCACTTTTGGGTGCAACTCCGCTTTAAGAAAAATTAAAGCGGAACTGAAATCAGAAAATCTGTTGCGAGGAGGTAACCTCCTCCCTTTGATAGATTGTAGTTTGTTCACACAGACTGTGGCGCATACGCGGTACAGTGTACAAGCCTGGCATCTTAAGAAACCAAATGCCTCTGTATCTGGAAGAAGTGGATGGTTTAGCAGATGTAGCAAGTCTGAAGCTACACTAGTGGTGGTGGAGGGCACACTAGTATGTCCAGATATGCTAACGCAATGCTCAACCAACCAGAACACTTATTCCCCCGTACATACAGATGGACCTTCTGAAATGAGGCAGGTGGCAACCTGAAGCCGAATTCAAACCACTTGCACTGCATTTAAAGGCCAAGTTCACCTTTTGGAACATGTTACACCCTTATATTTAGGGTGCAACATGTAATGCTTTCCAGCTCCTGCCACCAATCCCCCCCCTCAATGTGACAGCGGGTGAGGGATCTTCTCCCTGCGTGTACAGTCAAAATTAAAAAAACAGATCGGCTGTGCGGGGTTCCACCCACACATCTGCGTTATTCATTCACTGTTTCCTGTGAACGAATGAACTCCAAGTACCATCATCCACCGTGCCAGATGAACTGTAATAGCGCCAAAAAAGAGTGCCCTTGCCGTTCACTCACAAGCCCTGCTGCTTTCAATCTGAAAGCCTGTATGGAGGTATGGGCTGAAATTTACAGGGCTTGTCCGCAGAAGCCTGACATTGCACCCCTGGTCTACTGATCCTGAGTGCAATGCTTTCCAGGTTCCTGCAGGGAAAAAAAAAAAATATGCATGCCGACATGTCTAACTTGTGTTAACTTTTTTTCTTTCGTACAGCTGGAGCCCAAAAACCCCCCCCCCCCCCCCACCACCACCTTTATGTGCTCCTCTTAGATGCAACAAATGGCACGCAACAGGACAATTATAATCAAGGTAATTTGCCTTCTTGCATTGAGCAATGAAGCCCAAACAGAAGAGGCGTGAGTCAGCCATAAGGCATCATTGCCTTCTTCAAAGATGAAAACCCACTAAGGCTCGGTTCATACTGTATGTGAATTGCACAGGAACCACACCGCATTCCAGTGCAATTCACATGCAATTCAGTGCGGTGCGATCGATTTAAGCCCATTCGTTTTAAAGGGGCTCAAATCTCACCAAAGAAGTGCAGGCACCTTCTTTGGAGCCGCAACAGACTGGATGGCATGGTCGTTTTGTGCCATGCGATCCGGTACAGGCAAACACATGTTTGTGGCGTTATCTTTGTATTGACACCCACAGCCAAATGCAAGGGCAGTGTGATTGCATTACAGTGCGGGATACACGCACAGATTGTGGCATTTCCCGCACTGCACAAGTGAGAACTGAGCCATATAGTGTGTGATAGATAGAGGTGTGTGTATGTATATATATATATATATATACATACCTATATCATACCATATCTATATAGATATATATTTTTTTTAAAAAGGAGTAAAAAAAAGCAAAAAAAAAAAAAAGGGGGGGGGGGGGGGGGGGTGTTTATAAAAAATGTAAAAAAAAATTGCAAAGCTGTATTAAACAAAACTGCATATATATTTTCTCTTTGAATATAGGTTAAAAATCTAAAAAGTTATTCAGCTATTTTCTCTTCAGGTCTAATGTTATTCATTCATAGGAAGAGAGTGAATCAGGGAGTATGGCAGTATTGCCTATGATTTAGGCCCCTTTCACATAGGCAGACCGTTTGTGTCATCAGTTGAGCCACTTTTTTTAAAGAAAAAAAAACGGGTGAAGTTTATATCAGTTTTTGACCCGCTTTTATATCAGTTTTTTTACATCTGCGAGAGCTAGGGTTCCTAAAGAAGAACTTCAGGTTTTCACTAAATTTACAAGCTGGCCCAAAACGAACCATGTCCTTCACTAACCTGTGAGGCTGCCGGATGTGCGGTATGAACTGTATGTAGTTGAGGCTCTATACAGCACACCACACTGTTCTTGGTGCAAGCCGAGACGTCTTGTCTCATACCTGGAAAACACAGGAGAGTCTACAGCAGTGGCGCTCATCCATTCAGAGAGAGCGATGCATTCCATCAATGAATACAAAGCTTCCTCTGATTAGTCAGACAGAGAGGTGTGCTGATGTCACACCTCTAAGCTAATCAGAGGACGCTTTATATTCATTCATAGAATACATCATTCCCTCTAAATGGATGAGCGCCACTGCTGTAGACTCTCCTGTGTTCCAGGTACGGGAAGGTCCAGGTCGTACCCGGAACAGCCTCAGCTACATACAGTGGCCTCACAACAGGTTAGTGAGTGACATGGTTTGTTTGGGCCAGCTTGGCCCAAGCAAGTGTGTAAATTGCGTGAAAACCCGGAGTTCTTTACCCACTTGAGTCTAGGAGCCATTTTTTCATTTTGTCTGTTTACATCAAATTTTCAGCGGTTTACATCTGTTTTTTTTTTTTTTTTTTTAATGGAAGAAAAATAGGGCTTTGAGTAAAAAAAAAAAAAACAGACGTTGACGGAAGCGGATGTAAATAGATGTTTACATCTTTTTTACATAGAGATGCACTGATGTCAGGTATTCATCCAACAGATGGATGAAAAACAGACAAAAATTCTGCATGTGTGAAAGGGGCCTATCAGTTCATCTAGTGGACAAAATGCAGTCATTTCCTGATTCACTCTTTATGAACTGAAGACATTCAACATTGAGAGACTGTGTGTGGCCTTACATTTAATTTTACCCCATTAGCAAAAGGACAAACTGTTTCACTGGAACGAATATCTCTGCAAATGTTTTTTTTTTTATATATATATAATAAATGCAGAGGAATATCTGATTTATTGGGAAAAGCACATCATTCCAAAATTATCGTCACAACATTACACAAAATTGTGGTGTTACCTCATTGCCATACACCATGAGGTGGTGAGTTGTAATCAAAGACTTGAAGACTACCACCCAGCTGCTGTTGGTCGTTCGTTCAAATAACGTGTCTGCCAGTTGTGGGATGTTTACATTCATCTCATTTGTGCACTGGATCAAATCTGAAAAACAGCAAAAACGCAGAAGTTGTAAATGTGAGACTCTAAAGTAAATCGTCAACCACATTCATCCATTTATTTCTTGAAAACGAATTCCACCCAAAACAGATATTTCACTTTTGTGTTCTTCCTGGCAATTCTAGACACATGTTGGCTTATAACTCTTGAGCAATACAGTGATGAGAAATTCCAATATGGATTACCAGTTGTGGCAAAAGGGGCACGACAATTACAAAGGTTTAAAATAGAACTCAAGTCTGGATCTAACTAAAGCTGGCCATACAGGACTCTTCATTTGAGCCGATGTCCCCCATCCACACATTCATTGTGCTCATCTTCTCTGCAAGCAGGGAACCTTGCTGGCAGGATACAATGATCAGAGTTGCAAGCTATGCGGCACTGATCGTTCAGGAGAAAAAACGATCGACTTGAGTACAAACAGCTAGCCCATACATGGATCGAAATTTGGGAGCTCCCTGCTGAACTGGCTAAATTTTAATCCATGTATGGTCTGCTTAAGCTCAAAGCTGCTCCCACCCCCTTCCAACTCCTACTCAAAACTACCCTGTATAGAGCAAGTGGTCTCCAAAGTGCGTCCCGTGGGCCAGAGGTGGCACTTCGTTTGTCTTCATCAGGCCCTTGGGGCACCATCCCGGCCACTGACACCAATGATGGGGCACCATCCCGGCCACTGACACCAATGATGGGGCACCACCCCGGCCACTGACACCAATGATGGGGCACCACCCCGGCCACTGACACCAATGATGGGGCACCACCCCGGCCACTGACACCAATGATGGGGCACCACCCCGGCCACTGACACCAATGATGGGGCACCACCCCGGCCACTGACACCAATGATGGGGCACCACCCCGGCCACTGACACCAATGATGGGGCACCACCCCGGCCACTGACACCAATGATGGGGCACCACCCCGGCCACTGACACCAATGATGGGGCACCACCCCGGCCACTGACACCAATGATGGGGCACCACCCCGGCCACTGACACCAATGATGGGGCACCACCCCGGCCACTGACACCAATGATGGGGCACCACCCCGGCCACTGACACCAATGATGGGGCACCACCCCGGCCACTGACACCAATGATGGGGCACCACCCCGGCCACTGACACCAATGATGGGGCACCACCCCGGCCACTGACACCAATGATGGGGCACCACCCCGGCCACTGACACCAATGATGGGGCACCACCCCGGCCACTGACACCAATGATGGGGCACCACCCCGGCCACTGACACCAATGATGGGGCACCACCCCGGCCACTGACACCAATGATGGGGCACCACCCCGGCCACTGACACCAATGATGGGGCACCACCCCGGCCACTGACACCAATGATGGGGCACCACCCCGGCCACTGACACCAATGATGGGGCACCATCCCTCCCACTGACACCAATGATGGGGCACCATCCCTCCCACTGACACCAATGATGGGGCACCATCCCTCCCACTGACACCAATGATGGGGCACCATCCCTCCCACTGACACCAATGATGGGGCACCATCCCTCCCACTGACACCAATGATGGGGCACCATCCCTCCCACTGACACCAATGATGGGGCACCATCCCTCCCACTGACACCAATGATGGGGCACCATCCCTCCCACTGACACCAATGATGGGGCACTGTTCTGCCCACTGACACCAAAGATAGGGCACTATTCCTCTCACTGACACCAACGATGGGGCACTATTCCTCCTCCTACTGGCCATAGGCATGGTTTACTCACTGACCACCAAGACCAGGGCATTTTCTACTCCCACTGTCCAGTCGTCCTAAAAATCTGAATAAACTAGCCCTTATTTGGTAAAGTTTGGAAATCCCTGTAGTAGAGGGAAAATGCTTATACTTCTTTATTCTCAGGGCACTTCAGTCTGGTCACATAACCTCGCCAGTGGCTGGCCACAGTGGAGAGAAGAGAGCACCAACAAAGGCTGGAATGCCTGGGCAGTGATGTCACCCATATTGGCTATTTGTTGTTGGCTGTCCCTCCTCGCTCTCCCCTGTAGCTGGCTTCTAGGAGCCGATCACATCACAGGACCCAGAGCACTCTAAGTAGTATAAGCATTTTCTTTGAACAGGGTAGATAGAAAAGGCATTGGGAAGGGGGCAGGACCTGTTTTAAGTTTACTTAGATTTAGCCTGGACTTCCACTTCAAGTCTGGCACACACAGATCAGCTAGGGCTCCGTGGCCCACACACAGATCAGCTAGGGCTCCGTGGCCCACACACAGATCAGCTAGGGCCCCGTGGCCCACACACAGATCAGCTAGGGCCCCGTGGCCCACACACAGATCAGCTAGGGCTCCGTGGCCCACACACAGATCAGCTAGGGCTCCGTGGCCCACACACAGATCAGCTAGGGCTCCGTGGCCCACACACAGATCAGCTAGGGCTCCGTGGCCCACACACAGATCAGCTAGGGCTCCGTGGCCCACACACAGATCGGCTAGGGCTCCGTGGCCCACACACAGATCGGCTAGGGCTCCGTGGCCCACACACAGATCAGCTAGGGCTCCGTGGCCCACACACAGATCAGCTAGGGCTCCGTGGCCCACACACAGATCAGCTAGGGCTCCGTGGCCCACACACAGATCAGCTAGGGCTCCGTGGCCCACACACAGATCAGCTAGGGCTCCGTGGCCCACACACAGATCAGCTAGGGCTCCGTGGCCCACACACAGATCAGCTAGGGCTCCGTGGCCCACACACAGATCAGCTAGGGCTCCGTGGCCCACACACAGATCAGCTAGGGCTCCGTGGCCCACACACAGATCAGCTAGGGCTCCGTGGCCCACAGCTGCATACAGAACAAATAGAAAAAATCTGCTTTCACAATGCTGCAAATAGACTATAATTTATGCAGTAGGCATTTGTAAATGTTCCCGCTAACGTTTATATGAGTACAGCACAAATGGAATATAAGAGCCGCCCACGTCACTAGCAAAGAAGGACACTTGGCGTAAACAACAAAAGGTGGTGAAACAGGATGCAGTGAGTCAGACAAACCATGCAAGCTCTAGATTAAATCTGCATAAATTCTGGGGCTCCCAGGGCACTCTGGAAGTAATCCGGCACCTCAAATTGCCTGAAAACCAGGTCACTCATCCAATGGGGAGCTCTCAAGAGGTCTTAAACCTACAGTAGTACACACTTGGGAGGAGCCGCTGTACTAACAATCTAATGTTAGTACAGTGATCACCCCTCTGAACTATTGTGTTCTGACAGGGGGACACAGGGTCAGCGCTGTCAGCCACTGGATGAGACCGCTGATTGGGTGGCCGATTGGCAGACCTTTTTCAGTCACGCCCCTGAACGGAACGTTCAGTCGACTTCTCTTGGAGTGGCTGCTATATGCATGGGCCAAACGTCGGCCGGTTTCTATTGAACTGGTAGATACAGCCCGATATAGTGTATGGAGCTTTAGGAGCTTTAGGGTCAACATACTTATTAATATTGAATCATACAATCAACTTTAGATTTACCAAAAAGTACACAATGAGGTCCTACTAAATCTATCCAATCAGAGAGGCCCTTGAAACGGTGTGGGTAGAGTCACAGGAGAGAGATTGTACGGTCAGACTAAGATGTGCAGCCAGCTTTTGTGACATAGAATGCTCATTTTTTTTTATATAAAAATGAAAAATGTTACATTTTTCAACCTATTACACTCAAGAAGTATTTTCCTTAATGTGCCCCACCCCCACACTTACGTTACACCACAGACAAGAAGATACAATATGGTACAAATCTGGTGTGGGAACAACTGACGGGATGACAGGAATCCTTTAGCATGCTCGGGTCCACATAATATATGTGAGGTCACCCATATTCATCGGGGTGAGTGCTGGAGACTACGGAAGTCACATCCTATTAGGACTGCTTATATAAAATAACACGTACAGATATTTTGCTGCATGATATTCATTTTAAACAATGGGCTGAAGACACGATAGGCAAGCAGCTGGTCTTCACTGCAGAGATCTCATTCTCACACATGTAATCCAATATGTAGGATGGCTGAAAAGTGCTGTCAGCAAAACACCCACCTCCACACACAATTCTTCATCACATCCAGTGGAGCTGGGGGGGATTCAATACAATATGAATGGCGGCACTATTAGCCTCCAATTAATTTTTCCTATTCTAAAAGCCGTCACAACAAAGTTTACACACAAGTGTCTATTCCCTAAAAGGTCAGTTCATTATTCCAAAAACATACAAAAAAAAAAAAAAAAAAAAGGACTATGCTGTCCCATATGAGTACAGAAGTATAGTGTGCTAAACCTACCTACTAGCCAAGGCTCCTATTCTATTTACACAATATGGTCCAAAATCGCATATAGAAACAGCTTATTAAAATCCTCTGCAACCAGCGATCGCTCTATCCTGAGTTATTGTAGAGGTTTAGCAGTGTTTGGGACCAGCGCCCCCTAGTTCCAGAGGAGGGCGCGCCACCCTGTTCTTTTGGGCTGCACGTCCCCATTGTGTACTCTATACTGTCCAGGGTGGATTTGATTTAAATCACTAGTAAAAAGTCTTGATTTAAATCATAATTTTTGAAGAGCAACTGTCATCTCTGTCCCGCAGTGGCTCCTCCTGTGACCCGCTGTTGACTCACCGACAGTCTCATTCACTTTATTGGGACGGTTGGTGATGCGGCAGTGACACAACAAGGTGAGGGACGTGGCGGCAGAAGGTGAGTGGAAGCCGCTAACAGGTGCTGCCATGATGGATCTGAAATGACAGGTGCTCTTTAATTGTAAGGACTTATTCTTGCTGGTAGTTAGACTCGAACCATCTATTTACAAACAATATGAAGGTTTCCTATTTAGAATAAGCTGGCAGGTTAGTAAAACAGATATCAGAACTGATTCAATCATACAGTTTGTAGTGTACATAGATTTGAACAATGGGATAAAGAAATCTTCCTGAATTTTGTTTCTTCGCGTGGTTACTGTGAAATTGACTGAATGCATCAATGCAGTGCATGTTATCTCAGCTTGCAGAGCTTGGATTCATTGAATGAGTTTACCAAAAATGTAAATATTGCAGAATATACAGCCTCATGCTACAAAACTAAGCTCCATTTCATGCTGAATAAACTAAATTATTAATGTATCTTAAATCTTTTGATTGATTTTTACTCCAAAAGCATTTTATTAAAATAAATTTGATAAAAATCAATTTAAATCCAAAATAAAAATAAAAATAAAAATCATTGATTTATATTCACCCCGATACAGTCACAGCCACTGCACATGAGTGGTCTAAAACAGGGCAGCGTTACCTCTTGTGACACTAGGAGGGTGCTGATCACTTCATCCCTACTACGACCCGGGTTGGGGCCATCAATAGCTAAAGAATATTCTAAGGTGGCTTCTGTTTAATGCATTTTTGGAATAGTCGTTGAACGGAAAGGCAGCCTTGGCTACAACACATTATGATGCTGTATGCATATCAGACAGCATAGTGTAATGTTTGCCAAAGGTGAAATTACACTTTAAAGTGATTCTAAAGAAGATTTTAGAAGATTTTTTTACTTTATTAAGGTAAAAACACAGAGATCCCAGTTCTCTCAGGGGAGAAGAGACAGATCGTGTGTTCATACTATGTATGAACACCGATCTGTCACCTCCTAGTCAGACCCCCCCCCCCCAGTTATAACATACACCAGGGAACACAATTAACCCCTTGATTGCACCCTAGTGTTAACCCCTTCCCTGCCAGTGACATTTGTACAGTAATCAGTGAATTTTTATAGCATTGATCGCTGTATAATTGTCAATGGTCCCAAAAATGTGTCAAAAGCGTCCAATGTGTCTGCCGCAATATCGCAGTCCCGATAAAAAAAAAAAAAAAAAAAAAAAAAAAAAAAATCGCTGATGACCGCCATTACTAGTATAAAAAAAAAATAATAATAAAAATGCCATAAATCTATCCCCTATTTTGTAGAAACTATGACTTTTGCGCAAACCAATACACGCTTATTGCGATTTTTTTTTTATACCAAAAATATGTAGAATACATATCGGCCTAAACGGAGGGAAAAAAATAGTTGTTTTTTTTTGTTAAATTGGGATATTTATTATAGCAAAAAGATAGTGTTTTTTTTTTTCTTCAAAATTGTCGCTCTTATTTATAGTGCAAAAAATAAAAACGGCAGGAGGTGATCAAATACCACCAAAAGAAAGCTCTATTCGTGAGGGGGGGGGGGGGGGGGGGGGGATGTCAATTTTGTTTGGGTACAGCGTCGCCCGACTGCGCAATGGTCAGTTAAAGCGATGAAGTGCCGTATTGCAAAAAATGGCCTGGTCATCGAGCAGCCAAATCTTCCGGGGCTGAAGTGGTTAAAGGCATTGGTAATGGAAATGTCAACATCCAAAGTGGTATAATCCACCAAGACCTGGCAATAATATATAAGATTCTGCTAGGGCTGTTCTCTACATCCATAACTTATGAAAAAATAAAGATAAAATGACAAGTTTAGCACTAATCTGTATAGACAATAGTGTTCCCCCATACACTGAACACTCTGCAAATCCCACAGTAATCTAGCAGACCTCTTGGCCCCACTTAGCAGGTTTTCAACAGAATATCTATATCATCAAAGGAACGGCACGTGAAAAGTAATAAACAGGCCACAGAGGTGCCCCTCTCCCATACAGGGAACAGCCATCCTTAGACAATCAGGTATTGAGAACAGGCAAAGCATAGATGGTTCTTAGTGTTCTCATTCAGAATGGCGGGCACAGGTGTGCAGAATAGTTTCTATTCATTCACAAAACTGAAAACTATTATAGAGGCTTTTTTATACAAGCTAATAACTTTAAGGCCTCATACACACGGACGTTTTAACAGCGACTTTTTTGAGTTTTTTTTTGCTGCTTAAGAACGCCATTCTATGTTATTCAATGGGCTCATACACACCATGGTCGTTTTTAAGCTCCAAAAAAAAAAAAAAAAAAAAACAAAAAACAAAAAAAACAAACAAAAAAAAAAAAAAACACACAAGGACCAGCGCGTTCTGAGGCTCCAGTGCTAGAGCTGTTTTGACGCCGAAAAAAGCTCAAAAACGCGCCTTGGCGCTGTACCGACTTTTTTTGCGTCAGCGTTTTTAAGCTGTAAAAATGTTTGTGGGTAATTTGGCAGTGGAAAATAGCAGAGGGTTTTTTTGTTTTTTTAATTCGACTTAGCGTTAACGCTTACAAACGACGTTAAAAGCGCATTGACGCCAAATCAAAACGCTAATAAAAATCGTGTTTTTAATGCTGCTTTTTTTCCCCCCAGGCGTTGTTACTAGCTTTACAGCCCGTTTTTTAAAACGTCCGTGTGTATGAGGCCTAAGCCCTCGTGCAAACTGGACGTTAAGAGAACGTTATAAAAACGTTAGTAACTTTGCAGTGAGATTTTCAACTTTTTTCAACAGCGGTCTTTAGCGTTTTTTTGCGTGTTTTTTTTTTTTTTCCAATGGATCAAAAACGTTAAAAAACGCTGGTGAGCAACGTTCTTGAGCGTTTTTACAGCTGAAATTGTAGATGGTTCTTAGTGTACTCATTCAGAATTGCGGCCCCGGGTGTGCAGAATAGTTTCTATTCATTCACAAAACTGAAAACTATTATAAAGAGGCTTTTTTATACAAGCTAATAACTTTAAGGCCTCATATACACAGACGTTTTAACAGCGGCTTTTTTGGGGGGGTTTTTGCTGCTTAAAGTGGAGTTCCACCCACTTTTACAACTCTTCAGCATCCCTCACTAAACTGTGCACTGTAAACGAATTGGATATTTTTTTATTTTTTTTCTCAGCACCTACTGTATATCTGCTGTATTCATTTTTCACTTCCTCCCCCTGGCCGTGGCCCATCGCATCATTTCCTGTTTGCAATGCCTTCTGGGAAGGGGCCGCAACTTTCTTTGACATCGCCTTTGCTATGGAAACCTGCCCTGAAACCTATTACACTGCTTGTGCTGCACTGAGCATGTGCGAGATCTGCAAGGATGAGATCCAGGAAGAAATACAGTCTGGCTTCAGATGCCCACACTTAAGATGGCCACGGCCTGCTGTTAGTTTATAAAATAACAAACTACTGCTATAAACTAACAAAACAGACCTTAGTTTACAGACTAACTTTACTAGAATACATTAAGCTTGTGTATTATAGGGGTATGTTTATTTAAAAAGTATAATTTCGGCCGGAACACCACTTTTAGAACACCACTCCATGTTATTCAATGGGCTCAAACACACCATGGCATTTTTGAGCTGTAACAGACATGGTCGTTTTTAAGCTCCCAAAAAAACCAAGGACCAGCGCATTCTGAGGCTCCAGCGCTAGAGCTGGTTTGACGCGAAAAAAGTTCAAAAGCGCGCATTAGCGCTATACCGACATTTTATAGTGCCAGCGTTTTTAAGCTGTAAAAATGTTTATGTGGGTAATCTGGCAGTGGAAAATAGAGGGATGTTTTTTTTAAAAAACATAAAAATGCACCTTGGCGTTAACACTTACAAGCGACGTTAAAAGCGCACTGACGCCAAATCAAAACGCTAATAAAATCGTGTTTTTAACGCTGCTTTTTTTCCCAGGTGTTGTTACTAGCTTTACAGCCCGTTTTTTAAAACGTCCGTGTGTATGAGGCATAACTGCTCAAAAACGTTACTTCCCAAAACTGCTGATAACAGCCTATGTGTGCATGGACACATAGGAGAACATGATGGAGAGTTTAATGACTAGAAAAAAACGTCTACAGCCAAAAACAGCTGCTGTAAAAACGTCCAGTGTGCATGAGGCCTCAAAAGGAGTATTTTGTGCTCTCTAAGGGCTCGTTTACACTTGCATGTTGGGAGCAGTAAAAATATGTAGCTGAGCCCTCCATCCGCTCTCAGGACCCTGCATTCACTATATCTGGTCTCCCACAGTACACAGAACATGGAAATGCAATAGTTTTAGTAAACAGAGTGAGGGGAAAAAAGTATTTGATCCCCTGCTGATTTTGTTCGTTTGCCCACTGACAAAGAAATGATCGGTCTATAATTTTAATGGTAGGTTTATTTTAACAGTGAGAGACAGAAGAACAACAAAAATATCCAGAAAACGCATTTCAAAAAAGTTACAAATTGATTTGCATTTTAATGAGTGAAATAAGTATCTGACCCCTTCACAAAACATGACTTAGTACTTGGTGGAGAAACCCTTGTTGGCAATCACAGGAGGTCAGATGTTTCTTGTAGTTGGCCACCAGGTTTGCACACATCTCAGGAGGGATTTTGTCCCACTACTCTCTGCAGATCCTCTCCAAGTCATTAAAGTGGATGTAAACCCACTCTCATCCTTTCTAAACTACTGCCATAGGGGTTATCTATAAGGATATACATGTCTCCTGCATGCATCTTTACCTGTCAAATGTCTCCCCTCTGTCTGAGACCAGGAAAACTGCAGATTCTGTTGGCGGGTCTGTTGTCTGGAGCTCGGTGGGTGGAGTCGTGATGTCAGTAGACTCCCCGCCCACCTCTACACTCCCCTTGTCAATATGCATTTTCTCCTGTGTATTTCTTACACTGAACTTCTGCTATGATCTCTAACATCCAGTCAAAACCCAGAAAAGTCACCACATGACTTCAGCATGCCCAATCATGCTGAGGTGTGGAGCAGCCAATCATGGGAAAGCTGGAGAAGAAAGGTGGAGGGGAACTTAAGTACACAGAATGCGCCTCTCACACTCTTGCATGAGATATGTAAATCGCCTATCACTCACAGCAAGGGAGAAGAATTGACTACTATTTCTGTGTGTCAGTTTTTATCTTACTGAAAAAAGATGAGGACTGCTCAGAGCTGGATTAACTCTTCGTGGCAAGACTGGGCACAGGTGACATGAAATCCTATACTGTACAAGGTGCAAGCCTTAACTCGAACCTTCAGCTCCCTCCGCATATTTTTTATGGGATTAAGGTCTGGAGACTGGCTAGGCCACTCCAGGACCTTATTGTGCTTCTTCTTGAGCCACTCCTTTGGTGCCTTGGCTGTGTGTTTTGGGTCACTGTCATGCTGGAATACCCATCCAAGACCCATTTTCAATGCTCTGGTTGAGGGAAGGAGGTTCCCACCCAAGATTTGACGGTACATGGGCCCATCCATTGTCCCTTTGATGCGGTTTAGTTGTCCTGTCCCCTTAGCAGAACCCCCCCCCGCCCCAAGCATAATGTTTCCACCTCCATATTTGACGGTGGGGATGGTGTTCTTGGGGTCATAGGCAGCATTCCTCCTCCTCCTCCAAACACGGCGAGTTGATGCCAAAGAGCTCGATTAAGGTCTCATCTGACCATAACACTTTCACCCAGTTCTCCTCTGAATCATTCAGATGTTCATTAGCAAACTTCAGACGGGCCTGTACATGTGCTTTCTTGAGCAGGGGGACCTTGCGGGCTCTGCAGGATTTCAGTCCTTCACGGTGTAGTGTGTTACCAATTGTTTTCTTGGTGACTATGGTCCCAGCTGCCTTGAGATCATTGACAAGATTCTCCCGTGTAGTTCTGGGCTGATTCCTCACCATACTCATGATCATTGAAACTGGGCAAGGTGAGTTCTTGCATGGAGCCCCACACCGAGGGAAATTGACAGTTATTTTGTGTCTCTCCCATTTGCAAATAATCGCGCCAACTGTTGTCACCCTCTAACCAAGCTGCTTGGCGATGGTCTTGTAACCCATTCCCATCGTGTAGGTCTACAACAGGTATATGCAATTAGCGGACCTCCAGCTGTTGCAGAACTACAATTCCCATGAGGCATAGCAAGACTCTGAAAGCCACAAGCAAGACATCCAGAGGCATGATGGGACTTGTAGTTTTGAAGCAGCTGGAGGTCCGCTAATTGCATATCCCTGGTCTACAATCTTGTCCCTGGCATCCTTGAACAGCTCTTTGGTCTTGGCCATGGTGGGGGGATTGGAATCTGATTGATTGCTTCTGTGGACAGGTGTCTTTTATACAGGTAACAAGCTGAGATTGGGAGCACTCCCTTTAAGAGAGTGCTCCTAATCTCAGCTCGTTACCTGTATAGAAGACACCTCGGAGCCAGAAATTTTGCTGATTAATAGGGGATCAAATATTTATTTCACTCATTAAAATGCAAATCATTTTATAACTTTTTTGAAATGTGTTTTTCTGGATATTTTGGTTGTTATTCTGTATCTCACTGTTAAAATAAACCTACCATTAAAGTTACAGACTGATCGTTTCTTTGTCAGTGGGGATGGAATACTCCCCCCCCCCCCCCCTCACTGTATAAATTGCTAAATACCTTTTCTCATCAGCAGTATATACAGTCTTGTGACTTCTATCAGTTTCTGGTTTAAGCTTGTAGGAGAAGTTTTCATTCTCCTCTGACTGTTCTATGGGGCTGCAGGACACCGGACCCTCTGTCTTAGCAGTGCTGATCACATGCGCCCCAGCAACCAACAAAATAACCTGTAGCAATACACACCAATCTGGCATGTGCAGAGTGCCCCCCAAGGCTCTGTACTATCAGCAGATGGATTGGGGACAGTAAAAGAAGGGGAGGATCAGGGAAGACTGGATCAAAAAGCCTTTTTACACAATGAAGATTAACCCTTTAGGTTCCAGAGTATAACAAGCATGCTTTACTGCATATACACACCGATTTTACTGTTGTGGGTTTGTTAACACTTACATATGCCCAGTGAAGCGATTGGCCTCAGGTGACACAGGTGAAACAAATCCGACTGCATAAGTTGTACCTGTTTCTCTGCAGTCTTCTCTAGAGCCATTTCAAAGTCCAGAATTTATAAAGCTTGTCTGAGCTGTCAGGAAACGGGGTGGGGAGCTGAAGTTACACACTGCAGAGCTCAGTTAGAAGAGCTCTGAGAGCTGATTGGAGGGAAGAGACACATCCCCCTACACACAGCACTCGGAAACCGAGCTGAGGTTGTCAATCACAGGATGTGTGCTGGAGCTCCCTCCCCTGTCACCATTTTCTTTCTTGGTGTCAGGAAAATTTGTCAATACGACTCATGCAGACAGCAGAAGAATGAGGCAGTGGACAGAAATGACACTTTGTGCTCTTAACTAAGTACACACTATATTCTTCATATCTCATATATGAGGTTTACAACCACATTAAAGCGGACCTTTAACCACTTCAGCCACGGAAGATTTGGCTGCTCAATGACCAGACCATTTTTTGCGATACGGCACTGCGTCCTTTAACTGACAATTGTGCGGTTGTGTGACGCTGTACCCAAACAAAATTGACGCCCTATTTTTGGAAAAACAACCCATTCAGTTTAAAATAGAAATGAAAGGCAAAAACGTGCATAGATCTGATAAAAAAAAACACACACACACTATAAATACCTGGGGGGGGGGGGGGGGGAGAGAGACAGCGCAGCACACTGAGCTTCCAAGTGAATGGCTGTGCAGTGGGGGTGTGTCAGGACAAGTCTGATCATTGGAGAACACAGCTAGAGAACTGACCACACTGTGCTCTCCTGCTTAGTGTGGTCAGTTTTCAATAGGAAAACAGGGGGAACTGGCAGGAACACCAGGGATTTCACACAAAAAAAAAAAAAAAAAAAAGATAAAAATTGCCTTTATAAGCATTGTAAGGCCGGCTGCACACGGGTCGTCTAGCTGTTGTGCTGTTTTAGTGTACTTGGGAGGCATAGGTACAGCATCCAGCTTTGCGACACAGCCTGTCAGAGTCTATGGCAGGCTGAAATACGCTGGGGCTGAACGCTGTACCAAGTGAGCCTTGCATTAAGGAAAGGACGGCCAGAACGCAGCAATCACACAGATCAGCAATCCATGCTACATACATATTACTCAAGATCAGAATTAGTATTTTTCTGATTGCGGTGAAACTCGCCTTCATGACTTTGTAGAATTATTACCACGCGAGCAGACAAATGGAATCCAACAACACAGCTCTGCTTATTAACTCAGCTTCTCCATTTTACTCCCCATCCTCATTCATTTTTAGTAAACACGAGCAATGTTTGCCAAACTCAACCCAAGGCATCTTCAACGGAAGCAACCGCTGCCAAAATTCCGACATTAGAGGCAGGAAAGCATCTGCTCCCAGAGAAATATACACATGTGTGCGAGACTTTGTAAAAGCTTTATGGAGTGAGATCTGTGAACTGGCCATGTATACAGGGAGAAGGTACAGATCTGGAATACAGGGAGAAGGTACAGATCTGGAATACAGGGAGAAGGTACAGATCTGGAATACAGGGAGAAGGTACAGATCTGGAATACAGGGAGAAGGTACAGATCTGGAATACAGGGAGAAGGTACAGATCTGGAATACAGGGAGAAGGTACAGATCTGGAATACAGGGAGAAGGTACAGATCTGGAATACAGGGAGAAGGTACAGATCTGGAATACAGGGAGAAGGTACAGATCTGGAATACAGGGAGAAGGTACAGATCTGGAATACAGGGAGAAGGTACAGATCTGGAATACAGGGAGAAGGTACAGATCTGGAATACAGGGAGAAGGTACAGATCTGGAATACAGGGAGAAGGTACAGATCTGGAATACAGGGAGAAGGTACAGATCTGGAATACAGGGAGAAGGTACAGATCTGGAATACAGGGAGAAGGTACAGATCTGGAATACAGGGAGAAGGTACAGATCTGGAATACAGGGAGAAGGTACAGATCTGGAATACAGGGAGAAGGTACAGATCTGGAATACAGGGAGAAGGTACAGATCTGGAATACAGGGAGAAGGTACAGATCTGGAATACAGGGAGAAGGTACAGATCTGGAATACAGGGAGAAGGTACAGATCTGGAATACAGGGAGAAGGTACAGATCTGGAATACAGGGAGAAGGTACAGATCTGGAATACAGGGAGAAGGTACAGATCTGGAATACAGGGAGAAGGTACAGATCTGGAATACAGGGAGAAGGTACAGATCTGGAATACAGGGAGAAGGTACAGATCTGGAATACAGGGAGAAGGTACAGATCTGGAATACAGGGAGAAGGTACAGATCTGGAATACAGGGAGAAGGTACAGATCTGGAATACAGGGAGAAGGTACAGATCTGGAATACAGGGAGAAGGTACAGATCTGGAATACAGGGAGAAGGTACAGATCTGGAATACAGGGAGAAGGTACAGATCTGGAATACAGGGAGAAGGTACAGATCTGGAATACAGGGAGAAGGTACAGATCTGGAATACAGGGAGAAGGTACAGATCTGGAATACAGGGAGAAGGTACAGATCTGGAATACAGGGAGAAGGTACAGATCTGGAATACAGGGAGAAGGTACAGATCTGGAATACAGGGAGAAGGTACAGATCTGGAATACAGGGAGAAGGTACAGATCTGGAATACAGGGAGAAGGTACAGATCTGGAATACAGGGAGAAGGTACAGATCTGGAATACAGGGAGAAGGTACAGATCTGGAATACAGGGAGAAGGTACAGATCTGGAATACAGGGAGAAGGTACAGATCTGGAATACAGGGAGAAGGTACAGATCTGGAATACAGGGAGAAGGTACAGATCTGGAATACAGGGAGAAGGTACAGATCTGGAATACAGGGAGAAGGTACAGATCTGGAATACAGGGAGAAGGTACAGATCTGGAATACAGGGAGAAGGTACAGATCTGGAATACAGGGAGAAGGTACAGATCTGGAATACAGGGAGAAGGTACAGATCTGGAATACAGGGAGAAGGTACAGATCTGGAATACAGGGAGAAGGTACAGATCTGGAATACAGGGAGAAGGTACAGATCTGGAATACAGGGAGAAGGTACAGATCTGGAATACAGGGAGAAGGTACAGATCTGGAATACAGGGAGAAGGTACAGATCTGGAATACAGGGAGAAGGTACAGATCTGGAATACAGGGAGAAGGTACAGATCTGGAATACAGGGAGAAGGTACAGATCTGGAATACAGGGAGAAGGTACAGATCTGGAATACAGGGAGAAGGTACAGATCTGGAATACAGGGAGCAGGTACAGATCTGGAATACAGGGAGCAGGTACAGATCTGGAATACAGGGAGCAGGTACAGATCTGGAATACAGGGAGAAGGTTCAGATCTGTGAACTGGTCATGTATACAGGGAGAAGGTTCAGATCTGTGAACTGGTAAAAATCGGGAAAAAAAAGTCTCCAAGTCAGAATAGAAAAAAGACTTCTATAAAAAGGTATTGACTAATTATCACCCTTGTGAACAATAGTGTATCCTGACAATAGTATGCTGGTCCTACATATGACATCAGTCAGTATATTTGTCCTGACCTACTTTATAATAGAATTGCTCTCAGAAGAGCAATCTGTGTTTGGATTGCTTTTTAGAGAGCATCTGACAGGAAGCGAGATGGCACTGCATTGCCACCTCACTGCCTGTTTTAACATTTTAAAGAATACATAAACCCAAAATTTTCTGTTCCTAATGCCTGTTGTACCATGTACTTAAGGTTTACAAACACCAGGTGCCAGGTCGCCATGGCGACCAGACGTTCCACCCTGGCGCCTGGGCTGCTGCCCGAATGCTTCCTATTCCCCTCGCTATGTATCCAGGGCTTCGCTTGCCCATCTGCGGGCCCATGACCGGCATTGCGGGTGCTGCCGGGTGGAGGGGGAATAAGAGCAGACACACTTCCGCTCTCCTCCCCTTCTAGTTGTGGATCCAGAAGTGACGTGACGTAATTTCCAGGTCCCCGTTGACAGTTACCCCGGCAAGAATGTAATGCAGTGTGACGTGTATTGCATTCCTTTCAGTAGAGCAGAGGGGAGACAGTCTCATTAAAGAGAAGCTAAACTAAATCAAGAAAAAAAAGAAAAACTTTTTTTTAACTCTAAAAAATTAAAGTTACAACCAAGCATCCAATGATCAGACTTGTCATGACACCCTCCACACCCCCCAAACAATCTTTCACTGGGAAGATCAGTGTACGGCTGTTTCTCCTCCCCCAGCTTTTAGGCAGCTGAGAACAGATGGAATGTAATCAATACAGAAACATCAGTAATGTCTCGCAAAAAGGAAAATCATATCTGAGTACATAAAAGACATGTGCAACTATAACAATATTTACGAGTTAAAAAATAGACGACCTCTACAGGATTGCATTTCATTTCTATTTTAAAGCAGAGTTCCACCAAAAAAAAAAAATTAAAAGTCAGCAGCTACAAATACTGCAGCTGCCGACTTTTAAAATATGGACACTCACCTGTTCAGGGCGCCCACAATGTCCTCACCTGACGCCGACCCGTCCCTCGGCTCTTGGATGCAGGCGCCGCCATGTTCGGTAAGGGAATCAGGAAGTGAAGCCTTGCGGCTTCAAAGCCTGTTTCCTGCTGCGCATGTGCGAGTCGAGCTGCGTGCCCTGACTGGTCCCTGCTGTCTTCTGGGACCTGTGTGTCTCCCAGAAGACAATGTGGGGGGGCAAGGTAAACTCCGCCTTAAACTGAATGGGGTGTGTACAAGGTGAGCGTGTAAAATTACTTTAAATACAACACTAGTGCAGCGGAATTGCAGGGCAACGCCATGAAGTTGAATGGGTCTTTTTTTAGCGGGCGGTACTGCCCACTGATCACAACAGCGGGAATCATTTTTGCTGCATTGCAATGCAAGTGCGGCGCCCGCAGCATACTCTATGTACTCCCCTCTCTGCTGCCTTTGCTGCAACATTAGGGGGCGCGGTTGGGGAGGTGGTAACAGCCGCACTCGCAACAAAGCCAAATTCCAGGTTCTTTCTCCTATATATGTATTTACAGGCAGACCAAGCTGTCCAAAAAAAGAGACAGAAACGGGATAAACTATAATCCTTCCAGGAGTGACGGAGCAGTTAGAGCAAGGTTTATTTATAGAAAGAAAAAAAAAAAGAACAAACATTTAGACCTTTATAACTCACGCATGCAAGCTCAGCGTAATTTCCCAAACGTGACACTTCCGCGTTTGGTGACGCACAAGCAAACATCGACGCACCCGAACCTCAACTAATATGGAGACACAAGAACACAAACACTGATTATTATGTGGAGCGATACAGAAGATTTGTTAGGTGCTGAACAAAATACAACTTGAAAGGAAATCTCTAGAAAATCAGGAATGGGATGTTAATCTATTATAGACGGATTTATAGATTGTGTGGTTTCTCTACAACAGGGGTCTCAAACTCGCGGCCCTCCAGCTGTTACGAAACTACAAGTCCCATGAGGCATTGCAAGCCTGACAGTTACAAGCATGACTCCCACAGGCAGAGGCATGATGGGACTTGTAGTTTCGCAACAGCTGGAGGGCCGCTAGTTTGAGACCCCTGCTCTACAACAAGCATTTCATTTGGGAAGCCAACACAGTGGTGGCCTTTATTGCCGAGCTACCGACACACTCATACATACACTTGACATACCCCCACCCCCGGCACAGTGACTGCGCTCTCATCGACAGATCCCGATCACCGTTTACAATCAGGAGCCGGTGGTGATGGGCAATCACAATAATTACCATGACCAGGAAAACCCATGTAAGTCTCAAGCGTTCGGCTCCCACTGGCTGGAAAGTGTTGCGTTATAGCTGTTCGATAAAAACTATTAACAATTAAAACTTTTTTTTTTTTTGTTTACTTTATTCATTAATATTTTTACAGCTTTACTATTTTACATTGAAAAAAATATATCATTTGTAAAATAACTTTTCAATACTTTTCAAGTACCATCGCTGACAGCTGAAGGGTAAACAAAAAATGTTGCGGTAGGCATCGGTAATTGGTATTGGCGAGTACAAAAAAAAAAAAAGACCCTAATATAACTTAAAGCGGAGTTCCATCCTGAAATTTTTCTCTCAGAATTGGACTCCTCTAAACCTATACAAAAACATTTTGTTTTATATCATTTTTTTTTTTATATATACTTACCAGAATCGCCCTGTTGCTATGTAGTCCTCCTAATCTGCCACTTCCTGGTTCACGGAGCTCCTCATCACTTCCTCCCTCGCCTGTGCGAGGGAGGAAGTGACACATTTCCCAGGGGTCTGTGGGCAGTACTGTGATGTTGCCATAACAATAAGTCGGGACCTTCCTTCTGTCGCCACCCGTTGTTATGGCAACTTTAGAAACAATCGGCGCTACGGCCCATGAATTGCGCATGCTGGTTACCCAGCATGCACCTCTGCAAAGCTAATCCAGTAAGAGATCTCGATTGGGCTTCACATGCCCACAATCATGATGGCAACGGCCACAACAGGAGGCAGAAAAGAATCAGTAAGAAATTTATATTTTTGCTAAATACATAATAAACATTGTATACTAGTTTTTGTATTGAATTAGTAATGATAGGATCAATTAAAAAAAAAAAAAATAATAATTCAGCGGGAGCTCCGCTTTGATGGTAATTTTTTTTTTTTGTTATTTCTTTACACATTGCATTATTTTTCATTACATTTCTTTCAATTTGATTGAAGCAAAGAATATTAGGTCTTATTTCATTTATTGCCATCTTGTTTGATAACCTAATGTTCAGGGGTTGTAAATCTTTAAAATAAAGTTCTTCAGAATTTTGAAAAAAAAAAAAAAAAAAAAAAAAAAAAAAAAAAAAAGCGATTCTCATGTTATCCAGAATAATGCAAACTGATCTGAACAGCAAAATATTTCCAGCGGTCAGTAAAGCACGGAAGAATCTTCGATTCCACAAATGCTGCAACCAGAAACACTATTACAGGTAGTCATATACAAAATGAACCCATACTGAAAAAAAAATAAATAAAAAATTAAATTACTACTTCACTTTAGATTCCCTTTAAATAGTGTACATTAGTAAATATATATTTCGGGTGCTGTCAATGCATAATTCTGCATTTGTAATAAGACTGCTATCATTTTCTGGGGTCAGACTAAGAATAGGGCAGTAAAAATGCTGATGTGATGGGACGAAAGGATCTAACACAACGATACGGAAAAGGACGCGCTGATTCAGCTTCATCAAATGCGGGCGAATAAGGTTTCACCGGAGAAACTTCATACAAATCGCATGACGATCAGGAGATGGCAAGACCTGGCAAAGAAAGACAACACAACTGAGTGCAGCAGCCTGGTAGATCTTCAGTTCACCCAAATCCTAACCAACTCTAAATCTACTGGGAGCCACATTCTAAACCTAACCTATCTAGCCCTGTACAACACAAATCAATATACTTACCTTTTCCGCAGAAGCTCTAGTCCCACGTCCGGCTTCAGTGTGTGAGAATGTGCAGGAGAGGCAGCCGACAACAGAAGCCCCATAGTAAGTCTATGGGTGACGTCACTTCCCAGCCGTTGTCGGTTCTCTCCTTCACATGGCATCCACCGCTGGAGACCGGACCGGCTGCAGAAAAGGTACGTATAGCGATTTCTTCATTATAGGGTTATATAGATTTGTTTTAGAATGGGGCTGCCAGTAGGTTTAGAGCTAGTTCGGTTTTGGGTGAACTTCTATTTGGTTTCTGGTGCTCAGATGCAGCAAGGATCCACTTTAAAGAGGAAGTAAACTCTGATCTCTGACTTCTAACTATAATAAGGCTTACCTATAGGTAGTGTAAATATCTCCTAAACGGGCACCATTTAGAAGATATTTCCTGTACATGTAGCCAGCAACATCACTGGCGTATGCGGAACGGCCACCCGGGCAGTTCCTTCAGAGCCCTGTGCCGTAAACGACGGCTCCCTTGTGCAGGAGCGGCGTCATCTCGGCACAAACTAGAGTTTATGAACCCGGAAGCAAGGCGGGTGAAGATGAGAGCGCCAGTGACATCTTGGCACTGGAAAAGATTTGTTTTAAAAAGGTTGTAAACCCTCGTGTTTTTTCACCTTTCATCCATCCTATGCATTAAGGTGAAAAAACTTCTGACACTGAGCAGCCGTCCAGTTTTACTTACCTGAGCCCGTTCGTTCCCCCGCCGGAGACACACTCTACCTCTCTGGTTGAGGGTTCTCGGCTCTTCATTGGACAGATTGATAGCAACGCAGCCATTGGCTCCCACTGCTGTCAATCAAATTCAATGAAATTCAGGCGCCGGGGGAGTGTGGCATTCTGTGTCTATGGATGCAAATGCTTGACTCAAAAGAGCGTGCCCGCAAGGTAACCCCCAGGGAGAGAGTTTCTCCTAGGGGGTTTACCGATGTGGGGGAGGAGCCGCGAGCGCCGCTGAGGGACCCCAGAAAAACTATGATCAGGGCCACTCTGTGCAAAACGAACTGCACAGTGGAGGCAAATTATATTATATATATATAAAAAAAAAATCCAAACAAGGGATTGCTGCACAAACCGTATTTATTTTGAAATCTTCAAAAAGGACATCATCACGACATCCATAAAATCAGGCATCGGCCATCTGAGACTGCAGTGCACCTCACCCTTCTGACATACATACATACATACATATATATATATATATTATACACACACATACATATACATATATATATATATATATATATATACATATACATATACATACATACATACATACATACATACATACATACATACATACATACATACATACATACATACATATATATATATATATTTTTTTTTTTTTTTTATAAAGAGGGTTTACAACCCCTTTAACATAATGTGCTAGCAGGGTGGATAGAATTTGATTTAAAAAAATTTAATTTAATTAAAAAAATATATGATTTAATTTATTATCAAATTTACTTTAATGAAATGCTTTTAGAGTAAGAATCTATCTAAAGATTGTTTTCTATTTAAGATAAATTAATAATTTAGTTTATTCAGTATGAAATGGAGTTTATGTAGCATGAGGCTGTATATTCTGCAATATTTACATTTTTGGTAAACTCATTCAACGAATCCAAGCTCTGCAAGCTGAGATAACATGCACTGCATTGATGCATTCAGAGAATTTCACAGTAACCATAAGATAAAACAAAGTTCAGGAATATTCCTTTATCCCATTGTTTTGCAAATCTATGTACACTACAAACTGGATGATTGAATCAGTTCTGATATCTGTTTTACTAACTTGACTGCTTATTATCCTCAATAGGAAACCTTCATTTTGTTTGTAAATATAAAAGATTCTAACTACCAGCAAGAATGGAGTCCTTACAGTTAAAGAGCAACTGTCATTTCAGATCCATCCTGGCAGTGCCTGTTAGCGGGCATCCACTCACCTGCTGCCGGCACGTCCCTCACCTTGTTGTGTCACTGCCGCATCACCAGCCATTCTATTAAAGTGAATGGGACTGTCAGCGAGTCAACAGCGGGTCAGAGGAGGAGCAGCTGTGGGACAGAGATTATGGTTGCGCTTTAAAAATCATGATTTAAAAAAATCGAGTGGATCTAAAAATTGAGCCCTTTTTTTTTGTAAAATTCTTTTTATTAAAGCGTTTAAGAACAGACATACAAAACATTGAGAGAGAGTGACTCTGACACAACGCCAGGCCCCTCCATGACCAACATGATCAACCATTACACAACATGTTCAATCTACCCAAGAGCCCTTGCACACTGGGGCGGCGTCGGCGGTAAAACGCCGCTATTATTAGCGGCGTTTTACCGTCGTATGCGGCCGCTAGCGGGGCGGTTTTACCCACCGCGAGCAGCCGAGAAAGGGTTAAATACCACCGCAAAGCGCCTCTGCAGAGGCGCTTTGCCGGCGGTATAGCCGCGCCGTCCCATTGATTTCAATGGGCAGGAGCGGTGAAGGAGCGGTATACACTCCGCTCCTTCACCGCTCCGAAGATGCTGCTGGCCGGACTTTTTTTACCGTCCTGCCAGCGCATCGCTCCAGTGTGAAAGCCCTCGGGGCTTTCACACTGGAATGAAAGCAGCTGCACTTTCGGGTCGGTTTGCGATTAGCGCAATAGCGCCTGCAAACCGCCCCAGTGTGCAAGGGCTCTAACATAGGCAACTGACTGTGTATTCTTCAATAACCTCCCCCCCCCACCCCCCATAACCCAAAACTCAGTTCACCACTGTCCTCAGATGGCAGAATCAGAATAAAACAAAAACAAAAAGGGGATACACAAGAATACTGACTCTGGACCGATATATGTGGCCCAAGTAATAACAAGGTAATGCACATCTATCATCAGAATTCTAATTCAGAACTTCAGAGGAGGTACCCATCCTTGTTTAAGCCCCTCCCCCTCTGTATATCAGAGAGCTCGTGATTTAGATAGACTTGATTAAGGGCCAGTTCACACCACATGCAGCCCAGTGCGTTTTTGTTCTGCATCAAAAAATGCATGGAAAGTAGGTTTTCAATGGCATAGTTCACACCAGTGCTTGCAGTTTCAGAGAGAAAAAAAAAAGTAGAACATGCTGCATTTTTTCTGCACTGGAACGCTGTAAAATGCATCAACAACTCACTGGAACGCACATGTTCCTATGTACGGCTAGGAGAAACAAAAAAAAAAAAAAAAAGCACTGGAATGCATAAAAACGCGCATGCAGAAAAGAATCTGGAATGCATCCGGACTGCGTTTCTATGGTGAGAACTGACCCTTAAAGCGGAAGTAAACCCATTGATTTAAGTTTTGAAAACAGTTACATTCCCAGCATGCCGGGATTGCCAACTGCACATTGGTTTTGCTCTCAACCAAACTGTCAAACCATCCAATGGCTGGTGTCATTACTGATCACATGTTGTGCAGCATCAGGTCAGTTGAAGATTAAACAGAGGCAAAGATGGCAGCTTCCCTGGCTGAAAATGATAGGAGGGTTTACTAATTCCACTTTAAATCAAATCCACTCCGTGTGCTAGTATGTGATGAACACTAAATACATTAATGGCATTCCACTGCAGGGTACGAGAAAGAAAAAAAGTCCGCTTTAACCACTTGCCGACCACCGCACACCGATCTACGTCGGCGCAATGGCAGCGGTGGGCAAATGGGCGTACCTGTACATCCCCTTTAAGAGGCGGGGATAGCAGGCATGCGCGGGTACAGAGTGACCGTACCCGCGGGACCAGCAGACTCGATGTCCGCTGGTTTCCCGGCGATCGTGTCACAGAGCTTCAGAACGGGGAGATGCCTATGTAAACAAGGCATTTCCCCGTTCTGGCTTGTGTCATGACAGAGATCACCGCTCCCTGTCATCGGAAGCGGTGATCGCTGTCATGTCACTTGAAGCCCCCCCCCCCCACAGTTAGATCACTCCCTAGGACACACTTAACCCCTTTACTGCCAGTGTCATTTACACAGTAATCAGTGCATTTTTATAGCACTGATCGCTGTACAAATGACAATGGTCCCAAAATAGTGTCAAAAGTGTCCGCTGATGTGTCCGTCATAATGTTGCAGTCCCGATAAAAAAATCGCAGATCGCCGCCATTACTAATAAAAAAAAAAAAAATGTAAAAATTAAAAATGCCATAAAACTATCCCCTATTTTGTAGATGCTTTAACTTTTGTGCAAACAAAATCAATATACGCTGATTGCAAATTTATTTTACCAAAAATATGTAGAAGAATACATATCGGCCTAAACAAAAAAAAATTTATATATTTTTTGGGGATATTTATTATAGCAAAAAGTAAAAAATACCACCTAAGGAAAGCTCTATTTGTGGTAAAAAAAAATGATGTCAATTTTGTTTGGGTTCAGCTTCGCGCAACCGCGCAATTGTCAGTTAAAGCGACGCAGTATCGAATCGCAAAAAGTGTTCTGGTCAGGAAGGGGGTAAAATCTTCTGGGGCTGAAGCGGTTAAGGTAAAACAACACAGACCAGGGATATGCAATTAGACCTCCAGCTGTTGCAGAACTACAAGTTCCATGAGGCATAGCAAGACTCCGACAGCCACAAGCATGACACCCAGAGGTAGAGGCATGATGGGACTTGTAGTTTTGCAACAGCTGGAGGTCCATTAATTGCATATCCCTGACATAGACTATTACTTTAACCCTTGCAGGTCGGACACAGCCTCACTAAAAGGGATTTCTTTCTATCTGCCCAGAGTTGGGCATTAGCGGTCCTTGTACACAATACTGATGTACAAATGTCACATCTTCCAGGGAAGAAAATTCATACCTAAAAAAAAATAAAACACGAGAATATTCTGTAGAGTATACACATTTACACGCATATATTCTTCTACCTCCCACAATGCTAAATAATTTAGGGAAGGTGTGACCAGTAAAGCAAATGTTTGTATTTTCTCTAAACGAGATGCTAGTTTGATATTTATTAAAAGCAATATAAAAAAGTAAAAAAATAAAATAAAATATAAATATTAAAAGCAATGGGCTGCATTCAGATATGCCCAAATCCATAAAAACGTGGCGTTTTCTGGTGCTTGTATGAAGGAGCCCTAATGGGATGTGTACTGAAATACACACGTCTGTCATTGCTGATGTCTCCTGTATCACTAAATTAGTTATTCTGAGTCACTGACCCCGGAATGACACTTCAGACTTTCATGATGTGCATACGTGTTCCAAGTCACTGACTCAAAGTATGGAAACCATTGCATCAGCATGACAGCCAGGAAACTAGCATTTCAGGTGGTCAACCACAGCGGCAGTATTTCTCATGATGGGTTGACTTTCACATTCACCAAACTGCAATAAGTAAGCAGATGAGAAAAGCCAGAGATCATCATCAAACTTCCTCCCATGTCAGTAATTCATACAAAGAACCAAATCATCAGCGTGATAGCACTTCAAGACCGAAATACGTATATAAAGGTTGCGGCTTTGAAGTTGTTTATGGCTGAAGATATCAGCAATAAACACAGGATTTTTCTTCTTCAGCCGGCGATTCTTTCTCATATAAGCAATCCAAGCAGCTGATTAGCCGCTGGATTGCTTTTAGAAGCAGCAGGAGGGCTCGTACACCCCCCCCCCCCCATTCCTTCAGTGTACCATTCCTACCAGCAAGTCTGGGAAACTATCCGACTGTTCACACAGATGGCCACAGGAGGTGAGAAGAGACCAGATCATCTCTGATCTAGGAGGACTGGAAGCGACGTCACTTCCACCCTAGGGCGGAAGTCAACAACTTTTTCTTTTCTTTTTAAGAGCATAAGATAAATGTTTTTTGATCTGATGCTTTCAAAAGGTAGAGGAGAGATTTGGGGTCTTAAAGACCCCAGATCTTTCTGTAAAGAGGACCCCTCATCCCTGATTTTTAATCACAAGCGAGGTTTACATTCCTTATTAGGATAGGAAAAAAAAAAAAAAAAAATTAAAAGCGACAGTAAGAATAAAATAAATTAAAAAAAAAAAAAAATGTAAAGCTCCCTAAACCCTCCGTGCTCACTCGCAGAAATGAACACATACACAAGTCACACACACACACGTAAACGGTGTTCGAGCCAAAACATGAAGTATTGCCGCAAACGTTTTATCAAGAGCAATAATTTTAGCGTTAGACCTCCTCTGTAACTCTAAAATTGGTAACCTGTAAAACATTTTTTTCAAGCGTCGCCAATGGAGATGAAGTTTTGGAGTTTGTCACCATTTCGCTAATGCAACTTTAAAAACATGACATGTTCGGGATCTACTTACTTGGCGTAACATCGTTTTTTTTTTTAGAATTTTACCAAAAAATTGGGTTATATATTGTACATTAAAGTGGATGTAAACCCAATGTCATCGTTTCTAAACTACTGCCATAGGGGTTATCTATAAGGATATACATGTCTCCTGCATGTATCTTTACCTGTCAAATGTCTCCCCTCTGTCTGTTATGAGACCAGAAAAACTGCATATTCTGTGGGCGGGTCTGTTGTCTGGAGCTCGGTGGGTGGAGTCGTGATGTCAGTAGACTCCCCGCCCACCTCTACACTCCCCTTGTCAATATGCATTTTCTCCTGTGTATTTCTAACACTGAACTTCTGCTATGATCTCTAACATCCAGTGAAAAGACAGGAAAGTAACCACATGACTTTAGCATGCCCAATCATGCTGAGGTGTGGAACAGCCAATCCTTGCAGAGCTGCTGAAGAAAGGAGTGGGGGAGGGAATTAAAAAATAATGCATGTCTTAGGCTAGTGCACCAGATATGTAAATCACCTGTCACTCATCGCAAGGGGGAGGATTTCACAAAGTTTTTCTCTGTTTGTCAAGAATTATCTCACTGAACAATAAGAGAGGATTGCTCAGAGATGGATTAACTCTTTGTGGCAAGACTGGGCTCAAATGATAGGAAATCTTATACTCTAACATTATGACATAAAAAAAAAAAAAAAATTTGGGTTTACATCCACTACAGTGCATTTTTTCCCAAAAAATTGCATTTAAAAACCGATACACAAATATCGTGAGACCTAAAAAAATTGCACCGCTCGCCATTTTATTCTCTAGGGTCTCTGCTAATATAGATAGATATATATATATATATATATATATATATATCTATCTATCTCGTCAATGTAGCTGGGGAGAGAGCCACACCCGGTTTGTTTTTAGTGCAAAGCAATCTGGTCTTCCCACTGACCATAGTTTGAAGGATTGCTGCACTTAAAGAGGAGTTCCACCCAGGCGGGCCATTAACCACTTCAGTCCCGGAAGGATTTACCCCCTTCCTGACCAGAGCACTTTTTACAATTTGGCACTGCGTCGCTTTAACTGCTAATTGCGCGGTCATGCAATGGTGTACCCAAACGGAATTTGCGTCCTTTTCTTCCCACAAATAGAGCTTTCTTTTGATGGTATTTGATCACCTCTGCCGTTTTTATTTTTTGCGCTATACACGGAAAAAGACCGAAAATTTTGAAAAAAAATGATATTTTCTACTTTTTGTTCTAAAAAAAATCCAATAAACTCAATTTTAGTCATACATTTAGGCCAAAATGTATTCGGCCACATGTCTTTGGTAAAAAAAATGTCAATAAGTGTATATTTATTGGTTTGCGCAAAAGTTATAGCGTCTACAAACTAGGGTACATTTTCTGGAATTTACACAGCCTTTAATTTATGACTGCCTATGTCGTTTCTTGAGGTGCTAAAATGGCAGGGCAGTACAAAACCCCCACAAATGACCCCATTTTGGAAAGTAGACACCCCAAGGAATTTGCTGAGAGGCATGTTGAGCCCATTGAATATTCATTTTTTTTGTCCCAAGTGATTGAATAATGACAAAAAAAAAAAAAAATTACAAAAAGTTGTCACTAAATGATATATTGCTCACACAGGCCATGGGCATATGTGGAATTGCACCCCAAAATACATTTAGCTGCTTCTCCTGAGTACGGGGATACCACATGTGTGGGACTTTTTGGGAGCCTAGCCACGTACGGGGCCCCGAAAACCAATCACTGCCTTCAGGATTTCTAAGGGCGTACATTTTTGATTTTACTCCTCACTACCTATCACAGTTTTGAAGGCCATAAAATGCCCAGATGACATAAAACCCCCCCAAATGACCCCATTTTGGAAAGTAGACACCCCAAGCTATTTGCTTTGAGGCATGTTGAGTCCATGGAATGTTTTATATTTTGACACAAGTTGTGGGAAAGTGACAAATTTTTTTTTTTTTTTTTTTTTGCACAAAGTTGTCACTAAATGATATATTGCTCACACAGGCCATGGGCATATGTGGAATTGCACCCCAAAATACATTTAGCTGCTTCTCCTGAGTATGGGGATACCACATGTGTGGGACTTTTTGGGAGCCTAGCCGCGTACGGGACCCCGAAAACCAATCACTGCCTTCAGGAATTCTAAGGGCGTACATTTTTGATTTTACTCCTCACTGCCCATCACAGTTTCGGAGGCCATGGAATGCCCAGGTGGCACAAACCCCCCCCAAATGACCCCATTTTGGAAAGTAGACACCCCAAGCTATTTGCTGAGAGGCATGGTGAGTATTTTGCAGCTCTCATTTGTTTTTGAAAATGAAGAAAGACAAGAAAAAACTTTTTTTTTTTTTTCTTTTTTCAATTTTCAAAACTTTGTGACAAAAAGTGAGGTCTGCAAAATACTCACTATACCTCTCAAATAGCTTGGGGTGTCTACTTTCCAAAATGGGGTCATTTGGGGTTTTTTTTTGCCACCTGGGCATTCCATGGCCTCCGAAACTGTGATAGGCAGTGAAGAGTGAAATCAAAAATTTACGCCCTTAGAAAGCCTGAAGGCGGTGCTTGGTTTTCGGGGTCCCGTACGCGGCTAGGCTCCCAAAAAGTCTCACACATGTGGTATCCCCGTACTCAGGAGAAGCAACAGAATGTATTTTGGGGTGTAATTTCACATATTCCCATGGCATGTTTGAGCAATATATCATTTAGTGACAACTTTGCGCAAAAAAAAATAAAAAAAAATAAAAAATTGTCTCTTTCCCGCAACTTGTGTCACAATATAAATTATTCCATGGACTCAACATGACTCTCAGCAAATAGCTTGGGGTGTCTACTTTCCAAAATGGGGTCATTTGGGGGGGTTTTGAACTGTCCTGGCATTTTATGCACAACATTTAGAAGCTTATGTCACACATCACCCACTCTTCTAACCACTTGAAGACAAAGCCCTTTCTGACACTTATTGTTTACATAAAAAAATAATTTTTTTTTGCAAGAAAATTACTTTGAACCCCCAAACATTATATATTTTTTTAAAGCAAATGCCCTACAGATTAAAATGGTGGGTGTTTCATTTTTTTTTTTTTCACACAGTATTTGCGCAGCGATTTTTCAAACGCATTTTTTGGGGAAAAAAAAACACACTTTTTTACATTTTAATGCACTAAAACACACTATATTGCCCAAATGTTTGATGAAATAAAAAAGATGATCTTAGGCCGAGTACATGGATACCAAACATGACATGCTTTAAAATTGCGCACAAACGTGCAGTGGCGACAAACTAAATACATTTTTAAAAGCCTTTAAAAGCCTTTACAGGTTACCACTTTAGATTTACAGAGGAGGTCTACTGCTAAACTTACTGCCCTCGATCTGACCTTCGCGGTGATACCTCACATGCATGGTGCAATTGCTGTTTACATTTGACGCCAGACCGACGCTTGCGTTCGCCTTAGCGCGAGAGCAGGGGGGACAGGGGTGCTTTTTTTTTTTTTTTTTTTCTTTATTATTATTATTTTTTTATCTTATTTTTAAACTGTTCCTTTCATTTTTTTTTAAATCATTTTTATTGTTATCTCAGGGAATGTAAATATACCCTATGATAGCAATAGGTAGTGACAGGTACTCTTTTTTGCAAAAATTGGGGTCTATTAGACCCTAGATTTCTCCTCTGCCCTCAAAGCATCTGACCACACCAAGATCGGTGTGATAAAATGCTTTCCCAATTTCCCAATGGCGCTGTTTACATCCGGCGAAATCTAAGTCATAAAATGCTCGTAGCTTCCGGTTTCTTAGGCCATAGAGATGTTTGGAGCCACTCTGGTCTCTGATCAGCTCTATGGTCAGCTGGCTGAATCACCGGCTGCATTTTCAGGTTCCCTGTTGAGACAGGAGAGCCAGAGAAAAACACGGAAGACGTTGGGGGGGGGGGGGCATTCCCTCCCACTGCTTGTAAAAGCAGTCTAGAGGCTAATTAGCCGCTAGGATTGCTTTTACATGAAAGCCGACCGCTGGCTAAATAGGAATGATACCAAGATGATACCTAAACCTGCAGGCATCATTCTGGTATAACCATTCAAAGTCGTGAATGGCGTACCGGAAGACAAAAAAATGGTTAACAATAAAGCACAGTAAACGGTAAAGTATAAAAAATTGCATACCTGAAAAACAAACATGATAAAACATAATAACAATAAAACATTGCAGAATAGAATACAGTAAAAAAGAGCAGAACAATAGAGAGAGAGAATAGAGCGAGAAAGAACAATAAAACGACAACTATTTTTTTTTTATTTTATATTTTTGTATGTGTTTTTTTTTTTTTTTTTTTTTTGTAACTAACTTTTATAACGGTAACCGGTTCCAGGTTCGGGTCTCTCAAAATGCGATGGCATCTTGGGAGACCCTGTGAAAGTGTGCCTAGTCTGTGGAATGCTGTACCCTACGCTAATAGTCAACTAGTGAATGGTAGCGTTCAAAATATTCACCAATGCAAAGACCAGGATTGTCAGGACAGGAGGGACAATAATAGCGGGTGTCACACCTATATCCGCGCTTGCTGCAGACACAACATCTTTTTTGGGGGGGTTCGTTGGGTAGGGGTACTCGGGAGGACATAAAGAAAATGCCTCTCATGCAGCCGACTGCATTTGGTTGGGGATGTGAATGGGGGAAGTACGGGCGCTGCAGAAGCGGTGGGTTCCCAATTAGGATTGGCGAATGCAGCAGGAAGGGCACTATGGGCACGACGGGCCTGTGTTTGTCTTTTTGGTGGCAGCGGGACACTACTTGTGCTTGCCACCTCACCAGCTTGAACTGCACTTATGGGACTCGCCACATCACCAAGTGTTACTGCAGTGCTGGTTTGACTACGACCGGGGTGTACTAGGCCGCTGGTGCTTGCCAGTTCACCAAAACGCTACCAAAAAATCTGTTAGCGATCGCAGGGATCAGGCCTGACTCTGCGAACGCTGCAGTTATGCGTTTAGTGTTCTGTAAGTGACAGTGATCGATCGATACTGCACTTGGGTGGGCTGGGCTGGGCCGGGCGGAGGGGCAAAACGCAGGTGCTAGCAGGTATCTGGGCTGATCCCGCTAACACTGCGTTTGTGGGAACCCTAAACTGCTGGGGACGCTAGTATAGATCTGATCGGATCAGATATTGATCCGTTCAGATACTATACCACTAAGGGAGGCGTATGCTGCGTGCGTGGGTGTTAGCGGTACTGGCGCTAATCTGACGCTGCCTGGGGCTGGTGCTTGCCAGTTCACCAAAACGCTACCAAAAAAACTGTTAGCGATCGCAGGGATCAGGCGTGACTCTGCGAACGCTGCAGTTATGCGTTTAGTGTTTTGTAAGTGACAGTGATCGATTGATACTGCACTTGGGTGGGCTGGGCCGGGCGGACGGGAAAAACGCAGGTGCTAGCAGGTATCTGGGCTGATCCCGCTAACACTGCGTGTTTGGGAACCCTAAACTGCTGGGGACACTAGTATAGATCTGATCGGATCAGATATTGATCCGTTCAGATACTATACCACTAAGGGAGGCGTATTCTGCGTGCGTGGGTGTTAGCGCTACTGGCGCTAACCTGACGCTGCCTGGGGCTGGTGCTTGCCAGTTCACCAAAACGCTACCAAAAAAACTGTTAGCGATCGCAGGGATCAGGCCTGACTATGCGAACGCTGCAGTTATGCGCTTAGTGTTTTGTAAGTGACAGTGATCGATCGATACTGCACTTGGGTGGGCTGGGCTGGGCCGGGCGGAGGGGCAAAACGCAGGTGCTAGCAGGTATCTGGCTGATCCCGCTAACACTGCGTTTTCGGGAACCCTAAACTGCTGGGGACGCTAGTATAGATCTGATTGGATCAGATATTGATCCGTACAGATACTATACCACTAAGGGAGGCGTATGCTGCGTGCGTGGGTGTTAGCGGTACTGGCGCTAATCTGACGCTGCCTGGGGCGACGCATATCACCGCCGGGCGATCAGGGGGCTAAACCTTTATTCGGTAATAAACGGCGGGTGCCCTGACACTATAAAAAATGAACTAACCAGCGTCACCCGTAACAGTTATACGGTGATCAGTGGTGAAAGGGTTAACTAGGGGGCAATCATGGGGTTAAAACATTTATTCGGTAGTATATGGGGGTCCCTGTCGCTATAACACGCTGACGGCGAACCTAAATATTTATGTCCCTAACTAGCGTCACCAGCGACACTAATTCAGCGATCAGAAAAATGATCGCTTAGCAACACTGGTGACGGGGGGTGATCAAGGGGTTAAAACTTTATTAGGGGGGGTTAGGAGGGTACCCTAGACCTAAAGGGGGCCTAACATTCACTGCCCTAACACACTAACTGTCACAAACTGACACCAATACAGTAATCAGAAAAAAAAAAAAAATAAAAAAAAAAAAAAAAAAAACCTGCTTTGTGTCAGTTTGTGACAGGGGGGGGGGGTGATTGGGGGGGGGGGTCGGGGTGTAATGTGTGCCTGGCATGTTCTACTGTGTGTGTGTGTGTTGTGCACTCACATTACATGTTTTCTCTCCTCGGCCCGGAACGGAAAATACCGAGCCGAGGAGAGATGACATCATTTCCTCTGCCTCTGTGTACAATACAGAGGCAGGGAAATGATCCCATTGGCTGGGAGCGATCGCGAGGGGGGGCCACGAATGGATGGCCTCCCCCTCACCACCGATCGCCGGGGGACATTTGCCGACCGTCGCAGGCACCGGGGGGGGGTCCGATCGGACCCCCCACCCGCGGGCAGGCAGGGACGTACAGGTAAGCCCTTATGCCTGCCCGTGCCGCTTTGTCGACGTACATCTGTGTGCGGCGGTCGGCAAGTGGTTAAAAAAAAAAAAAATTAAAAGTCAGCAGTTACAAATACTGCAGCTGCTGACTTTTAATTGGACACTCACCTGTCCCTGGGTCCAGCGATGCGGGGGATCGAAGCCCCGCTCGTCCCCCCCCCCCCCTCCGCTTGTCGGCATTTCAACTGTGGGCGCCGGGCTGTGGCTTCACAGCCTGGCACCCACTGTGCATGCGCGAGCGGCGCCGCGATTGGCCGCTCAATCACCTGGGACCTGTAATGGGTCCCAGATGATTGACAGGAGGGAGGGAGAAGAGCCGAGCACTTCCTGTGCCAGGGGGAAGTGATGTCACCAGCCCAGGCAGAGGAAGGGGCAGACTACAAGGGACCACCTAGCAACAGGCATTTAGAGGCGAGTAAAAAAAAAAAAAAAAATATCCAAATGTTTTTTTGTTTTTTTGTTTTTTTAGAATTTTTTAGATATGTTTGTTTTTTTGGGTGGAGCCCCACTTTAAATTTTTAATTGTTCAATAATTTCAAAAATAGTTACATAGTAAAGTGATTTGTGTTTCAAGCTCACATGCTTACGCCCTTCCTCAGACCAGAACACATCTAACATCACAATCATTAGAATGTAAACAATTTTCAAATAATCACATATGGAATCAATTATGTGGTTAATTACTCATTAGTATAATTGTATTCCTTCATGAGAATTTTTTCAAAGCCGCTGATACAGAAATGGTTATTCAAGCAGACATTCATCTCACTATTCCATCTGAAACCATCATATTGTTAATCTGTCAAGAAAGTATATGAATATTATCATCTAGATATCCAAAAATAATATTATGTATAACAAAAAAATATAATGAATATATATTTTCGGATATATTTCCTTAAAGTGGTTGTATACCCCAATTAATAATTTTTACCTACAGGTAAGCCTATAATAAGGCCCCTTTCACACAGACGGATAGAATGGTGCTTTTAGCTGCGGATTTTATAGTTTTCTACGGCAGCTAAAAGCACACAATGCTTTCCTATGGCCCCATTCACACATTGCGTTTAGCTGCGATTTAGTTACATGCAGTTTGGTGCGGATAGAAATAAACTGAATTGACTGCGTCCAGGAGAGATTTAGCGCAGCTATCTGCAGCTATCTGCAGGTAATCGCAGTGTACTATTTCTCCTGCGGATAGCAGCGGCAACAAGGAAAGAAAATACAACAGGAAGCACATCAGAAATGGCAAGAATGTTCCAAACGCAGCCGTATGTAAACACACGTAAACGCAGGTAATCTCACTGTACAAATGCAGCTGATCGCAGTGCCTGGAGTCATGAATTTCACGGAACATATTATATGCATTTAACTGCGGCAGAACAGCCGTCCGTGTGAAAGGCGCCTAAGGCTTACCTGTAGGTAAAATGAAACTCGTTCAATGAATTCAAGCTCTGCAAGCTGAGATAACATGCACTGCATTGATGTATTCACACAATGTCACAGTCACCATGGGATAAAACAAAGTTCAGGAATATTCCTATATTCCATTGTTTTGCAAACCTATGTACACTACAAAAACTGTATGATTTAATCAGTTCTGATATCGCTGTTTTACTAACCTGACAGCTTATTATTCTAAATAGGAAACCTTCATTTCGTTTGCAAATATTAAAGATTCTAACAACCAGCAAGAATGAGTCCTTACATTTAAAGAGCTCCTGTCATTTCAGATCAATCATGGCAGCGCCTGTTAGCGGGCATCCACTCACCTGCTGCCGCCACGTCCCTCACCTTGTTGTGTCACTGCCGCATCACCAACCGTCCCATTAAAGTGAATGGGACTGTCGGTGAGCCAATAGTGGGTCAGAGGAGGAGCCGCTGCGGGACAGAGATGACAGTCGCTCTTTAAAAATTATGATTTAAATCAACCCCCCCCCCCAGCACCCTCCACTCCGCTGGCCCGCCTCGCCTACCTTCCCTCCATCCCAGCACTGCAACATCTGTAAGACCCCTTTTCACACTAACGCAACTTCAAAGTTACACGATTTTGAGGCAATTTCAGGGAATGCCTGTGTAACTCGCATCATAGTACAGGGACTACTTTGAAGTCGGTGCAACTTATAGTCGCACGGATATGAATGGTACTCGGGGGGGGGGGGGGGGGGGACGGACGACTTGTCATGCGACTTTGCAGTCCCAAGTCGCACAAGTGAGAAAGGGGCCCAAGGCTCTTCTGCATTCCCTACTTCCAGGAGTGTCAGCGGTCTGCGGCCCCCATCCTCCGACTTTTCCCCCTCCTCACTGCTGCTCAAGTCTTGTCTGGAGTTGGCCTTTATATTCTTATGAAAAAAAAAAAAAAATTTACAAAGAGGGAACTTGTTCCAACGTTCGATCTAAGCCAGAGCAATGAATGAGTCAGATGTAAAAATAACCTGGAACTTTTCAGGCGCACGGCTCCCTATTAGCCAATAAGGTTCTGCAAATACACGCTTTTGCCAAAGTGCGGGCCGGGAAATCAATCTCGCGTCCGCCTGCCAGTGCTTTGCTGATCACACACAAATCTAGGTGGATAATCATTTCGCCCTTTCTGGCAAATTGCTACACAAAGGTTTCAGAAATGATAAATAAAATATAGCGGTGATTTTTACATCTGGCTGGGAAAGTAAACAGAATGCAGCTACTGGCAAAAAAACACAAAACGCTCCCAGGAAGGCGCCAACATCAGAGCGTGACCTGATTTTTACAGAGAAATTCAACAAAACAAACACAATACTTTACCTAAAGAGACCGTCAATAAAAAGTTACCAATGCTCCCCTGCCCTACAGTCTATGCATGCGATATTCGCTCTTTTGCAGAGTTACACCATATGAAGAATCGCAGGGGGTCCAACACACTTCTGGGAGTGAAGGACGACATGTCAAATGAGGAAGAGACTTCTCTTGGTGTAGCTCTGCAAAAGACCAAATATCGGTGGCAGCAGCGCAATGATTATTTCTAGTTTAGGCCACAATCACATTTGTGTGACTTGGACACAAAGTCGCATGACAAGTCACAGACCATGCATTTCAAAAGGAAGACATTCAAATCTAGGTTTCTTAAAGTCGCAGCAACTTTAAAAAAAAAAAAAAAAAAGGTTCCGGCACTACTCTGATGTAGAGCTACACAATTAATCGTTAAAAGATCGCGATCTCGATTCAACGCCCCTGACGATCTGTATTGCAGAGTTTCCCCGATTGTTTCATGTAACAAATATAGAGCTTCTGGCAGTCTGCCAAGTTTTTAACAACATTGTAACTCTTCAGTCTTAGATCAAAGGGATAAAACTTCTGTGTGTAAATGCAGGAAGTTTAAACCTTTTTCTGACACTTGTTTCTTACAGTTAAAATCATATTTTTTTGCTAGAAAATTACTTGGAACCCCCAAATAATATATCCTTTTTTTTTAGCAGAGAGCCTAGGGAATAAAATGGCGATTGTTGCAATATTTTGTCACACTGCAATTGCACAGTGGTCTTTCAAATGCAATTCAATGAAGAAAAAAAAAAAAAAAAACACTAAACAGTAAAGTTAGCTCAATTTTGTTGTATAGTGTGAAAGATGATGTTACACCGTGAGAACATCGTGATCTATCTTCTAAGGAAAAAAAATTGCGATTCTCATTTCAGCCAGATTCGTGCAGCTCTACTCTGATGTGACTTTCATGCGACCCGAGTGCCATAGATCAGTGCTTCTCAACCTCAGTTCTCAAGTCCCCCCAACAGGCCATGTTTTGGGAATTTCTTTTAGATAAAAATAGCTGTCCAAAATACAGAGCCATAGACTCTGATTTATAGTACTTGTGCAAGATAAAGGAAAACCTGAAAACATGGCCTGTTGGGGGTACTTGAGGACTGACTACCAGAGACCGCAATGAACACTTTTAGAAGTCACACGAAAGTCACATCTTAAAGTGGCTGTAAACCCTTACAACACACTTTTTGCTACAGGTAAGCCTATAATAAGGCTTACCCTGTACCTACCCCGGATATCTCCTAAACCTGCACGGTTTAGGAGAAATCCCCTGTATTTGCCAACGTCATCGGCACATGCGCACTGAAGCAACAGCACACACAGTGAGTGTGCCGTTACAGGCAACTTCCACGCGCAGCAGTGATGTCATCGCAGCTCCGGCCAATCACAGCGCCGGAGCCCATGATACCCGGAAGTAACTCCGGGAGCGATGTCGGCCGCCGGATTTGTGTACGAGGACGGCTGTGAGGTCTTAGATCTCAGGTAAGTAATTCATAATGAGCTAGTATGCTATGCATACTAGCTCATTATGCCTTTGTCTTGCAGGTTTTTTTTGGTCCTAGGGTTTACAACCACTTTAAAGTGTTACTAAACCCAGGACCCTGCATTCACTATATCTGGTCTCCCACAGTACACAGAACATGGAAGTGCAATTATTTTAGTAAATATAAACTGCTAAATACCTTTTCTCATCAGCAGTATATAGCAGTCTTGTGACTGGTTAAAATGTGTAGGAGGAGTTTTCATTCTCCCCCGATTGTCCTATGAGGATGCATGACCCCTGACCCTCTGTCTTGACAGTGTTAATTGGCCCTGTGCTGAGCCGTACTGTGTGTGTCGATGGACACAGAGCCGGCTCAGGAGCGAGTCCACACACAAGTGCCCCCATAGCAAACAGCTTGCTATGAAGGCACTCAGCGGTAAAGGAAAAGCCCAGTGTGCCCGCGGGGGACCCCAGAAGAGAAGGATCGGGGCTGTTCTGTGCAAAACCATTTCACAGAGCAGGAAAATATAGTATATTTAAAATTAAAAAAAGATTTTAAAAGAGAAGTGCGAGTATAAAAAAAAAACAATTTATACGCAACTAGGTGGAGGCAGCATTTAGACTACTGTCACACTGGCATCACCGGCCGTTTGCGATAAAGTGCCGCTGGTCTGCAGCGCTTTTCGGGCGCTAGCGGGCGTTATTTTTACCCCAAAAAAAGGTAAAAACACAAGTTTTAAGGTGCTTTACAGCGCCCCAAACCACCCCAAAGATGCTGCTTTTCACCCCGGTGTGAAAAGACACTGCAATGAACGGGTGGTGGCTTTTGGGCAAAACTTAGAGGCCATTTCTAGGGCTAAAACGCCTGAAAACCACCCCAGTGTGAAAGTAGCCTAATCTGTTATATAGGCAAAGATCAGGTCTTTTTCAACAACCCGCCGTAGACTGAAGATTCAAAACAGAGGTTTGCCACAAAACAGACAGTATTTCAGGAGCATCAACTGTGAAACATGGTGGAGGAAATGATATAAACTGAGAATGCTTTGCTGCTTCAGCACCTCAACATAATTATATATTTCTACATAGCTTCTTTTATTATTGAAAATAGTAATCCTAGTTTCAATCAACTGTGATATTGTCTAAAATTACACATTCAATAAGCAGTCATGCTTGTCAATAATCCTCATTTCTCTGCTCCAGAGATGAAATTATAGATTATTATATAGTTGCATAGTCTGTTGCATAGGAATTTGACCCCTAAAAATGAAACTGGAATTAGACGCAGAAATTTACATACATTTACTGTTTTGCCTGCAGAAGAATAGGTGATTTTGGCCGTTATGACGCACACACACCCCCCTATTACTCAGGGCTGGTTCCTGGTTTATTCTATGGCAGTTTCCTCTTTCCGCAACCTGATCAGACCTACCAGACAAACCCGATTATGTTCTTTCACTTTTCAAGGAGGACCAAAAGAGGAGAGGTGACGTGATCGCAATTTGCAATGCTGAACTAGCAGTCAGAGTGTCACCTGCATACAGGGTAGTGTGGTAGAGGCTGAAAAATCACAGGACGGGCTGACCAGAATGAACCACTTTCCTACCGGGCACCTTCACCCCCTTCCTGCCCAGACCAATTTTCAGCTTTTGGCGCTGTCACATTTTGAATGACAATTGCACGGTCATGCAACACACTGTACCCCAATGAAATTTCTATCATTTTTTTTCACACAACTAGAGCTTTCTTTTGGTGGTATTTAATCACCACTGGGGTTTTTTATTTTTTTCTAAACAAAAAAAAAAGCCAAAAATCTTGAAGAAAAAAACAACAGTTTACATAGTTTGTTATAAAATTTTGCAAATAGGCAATTTTTCGGCTGCACTGATGGGCACAGATGAGGCTGCACTGATGGGCACAGATGAGGCTGCACTGATGGGCACAGATGAGGCTGCACTGATGAAAATAACCACAATCGGGGGAACTTTGACTGGGGTCTGTGATTTGGATTGGTAAGTGTGCCCAGTTCTGAAAACAAGAAGAGGAAAGATGAAACCTCTTCAATAAAAACTCCAACGCTGCACTGGTGGGGCACCGATTAGTAGTACTTATGGGCACCAATAGGTGGCACTGGCTCTTTGTGTGCGGGACCGATGACACAAGCCGGAAATCGGCTTTTATTTCTCCTCAGGCTGTTGGGGTGAGGATAAAAAAAAAAAGAAAAGGCTGATTACTGGCTTGTTTACATCACTTGATCGGCTGTCATTGGCTGACAGCTGATCACGAGGTAAGGGGCCAGGATTGACTCTCTGATCACAGAGCACGCTCAGAGGACGTACATGGAGGCCTTCCCAGCAATTTAGGTCCGCTCTGTAGCAGTCTTTTGGCTATAGCACGGGCTCAAAGAGGTTAAACAATCATTTGACCGTCAAAGAGCGAATATATGCATTTGTGACTTTCGCCTGTTATAGATACTGGCATCAGTCCAGTGAATTCATGTTGATTACAATGAGATTCAGCAATGGTGTATTGGAGTCAATGGCGACAAACCCAACAGAGGATTACACAGTAATATTCTTCTTGCCAAAATACAGTCAATGCTTTTCAATTAGCAAACATTAGAAAGTTAACCAATAAGGAGCGGTGTTTGTAGTGTTCAGTGACAATATTACTGAGTTTTTATTACCTTTTGTTTCCACTTGTCCCTCCAATCTAGATTGTAAGCTCTACGAGCAGGGCCCTCCGATCCCTCCTGTATTGGTTTGTATTGTAAGTGTACTGTCTGCCCTCATGTTGTAAAACGCTGTGCAAACTGTTGGCGCTATATAAATCCTGTATATTAATAATAATAATTGGAATTTCCTTTTGTAAAATATAAGATGCTGATGTGGGCAAAAGAAGAGTCCATTCATCTGTCAATGATCCAATGGGGGGGGGGGGGGGCCCACCAAGGAACGAAACGCTCAAACACTGCTCAATAGTTCTACCTCCCCTTATTAAACCTGACCCCTTTATTTGAAACCGCAGATAGATACATTTTTTTGTCAGTTTTAAAAAAGTTTAAGAAAAGCTTGTTTGGCTGTACTTCTGCAGTTTGTTCTGCACTCCTGTGACCTGCTTTCAGCAGACAGCAGGCTGTTTGATGACGTCACAGAGCCGGTGCAGGCTTGGGCAAGATAACGACCATATCCACATGGTTGGGATCCGCCCACCCACCTGGACAGGAGGGCAGAGCAGAGAGTCGGTGGCTGAGTCACCAGCTCTCTGCTCGGGGAGCTATGAAAAACCAAGCAATCAACGGTGTTTGATCGCTCGGTTCGTTAGAGCCAGAGGGGGGGACTGATGCTGCATCCACCTAGGCAAGTATGATTAAACAAAAGTATCTATACGGTGAAAAAAATTGGAATACACTCATCCTGCTCTGCACATGCTCAGTTGCACTCTATTTTTAGACACTGCCGATTTTGTAGAGGCCGATCTAATGACAGCCTTAAAGCAAAATTAAACTCTATTCTTTAACAGCCAAGGAAGCTGCTTCTGTTTGATCTGCAACTGCCATAGTGTTGCACATGTGATTAGTTATGACTTCAGCCATTTGATGGCTTGACAGTTTGGTTGAGGACACAATCAAATGTGACAGTTAATCCCCACATTCCAGGAATGTAACGATTTTTTGAAACCGCTAAAAATCGATGGGTTTAGTTCCGCTTTATTATTTACTGCTGCTCGGGGGGCTCTGGGCTTCAGTAGGGCCCTCTGATTCCTCCTGTATTGAATTGTATTGTATTTGTACTGTCTGCCCTCATGTTGTAAAGCACTGCGTAAACTGTTGGCGCTATATAGTTCCTGTATAATAATAATAATAATAATAATAATAATAATAATAATAATAATGGAAACCTACAGCAAGAAGAAACAAGGACAATACTGGAAGTAATTTACTAATTTTGGTAGCACTATTATTAATATAGAATGTATAAATACGTTCCTTGCTAAAGAACATTATTTTTAATCAAGTTGTTATTGATAATATTCTGCTTTAAGCTGTTTAATTAAAAGAAAACCAAAAAAAAAGATAAAAAATAAATAAAATCCTAAAATCCTTGCAGTGTATATACCAGACTGCTACAATCCAATGAAATACCTGCATATTCTGCGTGTCTACAGGGATGCCAGTCTCTGAGTGTTTCCCATTATAACACTGGGACTAATCATGTGATTATAATAAAGGCAGAACTGTCCAGTTAACAATTCATTAAAATATATAATTGAAGGCAACTGCTCTGTAAATATGTACAGAACATCATTATCAGCAATAATCTTTAATAAGGCCCTTGTAATATATACATTTAAAGCTGAACTCCATGCAGATGTAAAATTACACACATTCATGGAGCTTTGTGTCCATTCATAATGGATTATTTTAATGCAAAAATACGTGAATGTGACCTGGTATCAGCCACTTTGCAGTTCCTTATACCAGACCTCAGACAGGGAAGGGGAGGGGACTGCACAAAGCGGTGTTGCAGCGCAAGGAGCATGCTGATAGGAGGAGAAAACAGAGCAGAGTGGATAAAAAAAAAAAATCAGATTTTTTTTGATTATCAAATTTTTTTTTTATAAAATGCTTTTGAAGTAAAAATCTAAAGATTGTTTTATATTTAAGATACATTAATAATTTAGTTTATTCAGCATGACATGGAGCTTGGTTTTGTAGCATGGGGCTGTATATTATGCAATATTTACATTTTTGGTAAACTCATTCAATGAATCCAAGCTCTGCAAGCTGAGATAACATGCACTGCATTGATGCATTCACAAAATTTCACAGTAACCATGAGACAGAACAAGGTTCAGGAATATTCCTTTATCCCATTGTTTTGCAAATATATGTACACTACAAACTGGATGACTGAATCGGTTCTGATATCACTGTTTTACTAACCTGACAGCTTATTATTCTAAATAGGAAACCTTTTTTTGCAAATATTAAAGTGGAGTTCCACCCAAAAATGGAACTTCAGTTTTTCAGAATCCCCCCCCCCCCCTCCGGTATCACATTTGGCACCTTTCGGGGGGGGGGTCTAATACAGGTATTTTGCTCCCACTTCTGGGCATAGATAGCCAAGCCACCCGTGGGTATCTATACCACTTCCGGAGCCTCCCCCCCCCCCCCCGCTGTCTTCTGAGAGACACACAGGTCCCAGAAGACAGCAGGGACCAGTGGGAACGCACAGCACGAGTCGCGCATGCTCAGTAGGGAGCCAGGAAGTGAAGCTGCAAGGCTTCACTTCCTGATTCCCTTACCGAAGATGGCGGCACCTCCACCCGAGAGCGGCTGGACAGGTCGGCTTCGGGTGCCGACATCGCGGGCACCCTGGGACAGGTAAGTGTCCTTATTTTAAAAGTCAGCAGCTGCAGTATTTGTAGCTGCTGACTTAAAAAAAAATAAAATAAATTAGGCAGAGCTCCGCTTTAAAGATTCTAACTACCAGCAAGAATAAGTCCTTACATGTAAAGAGCACCTGTCATTTCAGATCCATCATGGCAGCGCCCGTTAGCGGGCATCCATTCACCTTCTGCCGCCACGTCCCTCACCTTGTTGTGTCACTGCCACATCACCAGCCGTCCCATTAAAGTGAATAGGACTGTCGGTGAGTCAACAGCGGGTCAGAGGAGAAGCAGCTGCAGGACAGAGATGACAGTCGCCCTTTAAAAATTATGATTTAAAATCAAGCCTTTTTTAATAGCGCTTTAAATCAAATCCACTCTGGAACAGAATGAGGGATGAGCTCATCAGTCTGCTTCTTAGAGCCCTTTCACACTGAAAGCGCCCGGGCGTCGGCGGTGAAGCACTGCTATTTTTAGCTGCGCTATTTGGCCAAAAAAGCATTAAAACTGCCCGCAAAACACCACTGCAGCAGCGCTTTGCCGGCGCTGCCCATTGATTACAAATGGGCAGGGGCGCTTTAGGAGCGGTGTATTCACCGCTCCTACAGCACTGCAAAGAAGCTGCTTGCAGGATTTTCTGTGACGCCCTGCCAGCGCAGCGCCCCAGTGTGAAAGCACTCGGGCTCTCATACTGGGATTGCAGCGGAGTTTTTTTTCAGGCGATTTACAGGCGCTACTTTTAGCGCTAAAGCGCCTCCAGTGTGAAAGGGCTCTTATCCATTTTATCTAATTCGTACACGCCAAGCCGATCATTTTATACCACGTTACACCTATATTTGGGGTATATACTGTAACAGTACAAAGCTGCCAACACCACCCCCAAACAGCTCACCTTGTACAGAAATTTGGGGTTCTTCTCTTTGGTGGTTCCTGTCACTTTTTAAATGTATTGCTGCTGTGTGTGCAAAAACTAAAGTGGGGGGAGTTGGTCGCTCCAAGTTTTTTTTACTTTTTTTGTGCCAGGAGTTGGGCTATTAAATTATTGAGCTACTTAAAATGACCCGAAGAGGTTTTGAGAGCTGCAGACAGATTATTAGTGTTGGGAAGGAAAGGTCCACTTTAAGAAGTCGTAAATACACTTTAATGGGGGAAGTAAAGCCAAAGCGCTTTTGTAGGGTTGCGCTGATACCGGTATAGGTACTAAGCATTTGTACGAGCATCAGAGCAAACGTTCCCATACCTGATACCGATACTTTCCGCCTTGGCTCTTTTATCTGTCAGCGGGATCCCCCCCACTGACATAAAATATTAAAATAAAAAAGCCGGCAACTATCTGTTAAGGTGCGGGGCCACCACATCCTAATACCCAATGATTCATTTAGCTGTCAGTAGGGTTCCCCTGTTGACCGCTGAAGTGTAAACGAAGTCCCGGCAATTGGAGAGGTCAAAGGAAAAAAAAAAAAAAAAAAAAAAAAAAAAGCAGTCGGGCAATGTTTATTAACATTGCTTAGCCACTGAAACCGAGAAGGATAATAAAAAAAATAAAAAACACAACACGTTTGTTTTTGTTTATATATCTACAGATCAAAAAGGTATAAACTTCGATCTGCAGATAAAGTCAGTTTAAAGCAACCTTTTAAGTGAAATAAATTTTTTTTTATTAAGGCCTCATGCACACTGGACGTTAAAATATTATAAAAACGGCAGTAGCTTTGCAGTGAGTTTTTCAACGTTTTTGCAATAATATTTAGCGTTTTTCTGCGTTAGCAATTTTTTTTTTTCTATTGAAAAAAATTTTTTTTTCAATGGGTCAAAAAAATGCCGGTGAGCCACGTTTTTTAGCGTTTATCGGAATTTATCAGCCTTTTGACGTTAGGAGTTTTTCAGCTGTAAAAACGCTCTCGGAACCCCACTAGTTTTGGGGGTTTATTTTAAACCAAAAACTGATAACAGCCTATGTGTGCATGGGCACATAGGATAATATGATGGAGAGTTTATTAACTGCAGAAAAAAAAAACATCTGAAGCCAAAAACAGCTGCTGTAAAAACGTCCGAAAAACGTCCAGTGTGCATGAGGCCTAAATGTGCCTCTGTTTACCCCTTATTAACCGTTAATTTACTCTAATCAGCCCTAATTAACTTCTTATTCTCCTCCATTTAATAATTAAAACTTTTTTTTTTTGTTTGTTTGGCTCGCTAATATTTTTACACCTTTAAAAAAAAGGAGAAGTATGGGTACCAAAAGTAGTATTGGTATTCGTAAAAAAAATAAATAAACAAATAAATGGATCAGTGCATCTTTTGGCTGTACCTCTCCTCGGTCACTCAGTGCACTTAGTTTGGCACTCCTGTGACCCAGATTTAGCACACAGCGGGCTAAGGTCCTCTGTCAGCTGACGTCACAGAGCCCTTCCAGCATCTGCAGGGATCCCGACAATAATGTCAGGATGTGTCCAGGTGCCTGACTGGCACACCGCTGAGAGCCTGAGCCAGCTGCTCGGCCCCTTCCCTAGCACAGCACTCCAGTGAGCAATGGAGGGACAGAGCAGAGAGCCGGTGACTGACAGTCACTGAAGACCAAGAACCGAGTAATCAGTGGTCCTCATTCTAAAGTCAACCATAGACGGAGCCTTTTCCTTCCTGCATCCAAGGGTGCTTGCTTCCTCCATCAACACAGTCATTGTTGATGTGGGAATCCCTCCCGGGAAGTCATTCCCGACCGTCCCTGCCGGGATAACACCGTGATTACCGCTAACGTCTATAATAGTCACTAGCAATAATCACATGTAAAATCCGATAGGCTGGTTGTACTCAAGTTGATCAACTTGGGTACATTTAGCCTGCCCATTTATGGTTCAAATCTTGGCCAGTTCAGGGGGTGATTCTAACAGTCTATGGCCAGCTTTTGAGCCAGATCGATGCTGCCTCCACACAGACGCATGCCTTACTGCATATACAGACTGATTTTACTGTTGTGGGTTTAGTAAAGCCCCATACACACGATCCGATTATCGGACGAATGATCTCCATTTTTTTTTGCATGCTAATCTCACGTCGAATCTGATGAGTTTACTAAAGTCCCGAAAATTCCCGTACGACAGAATAAAAATTCAGAAGTGATGTCATGTGTTGTAATGCATTTGTATTGCATTTTCGAACGATAGCTGTACTGATTAAACAAAAATCGTACGATCTGACATCATACGAAAAAAAAAGTTTCCGCGCACGTCCGATAGAATAATAATGGGATGAACCGTCCTGATCGGCCCTCAAAAGCTCTGTACTAACAATCCGATTATCGTACCATCGATTCAAATGCGGCATTTTTCGTACGATTTCCAGATCGTCTGTCCGGGCATAACACTTTAAATCAAAAAAGTTATTCAGAATCATGAGAGAATCGCAATCTTTATTCTAAGCAAAAAAATTGTGATCTTTATCCAGAATCGTGCAGCACGAGGCAATCCACTGCCCCACACTACATGGCCAGCAAACTAACTTCATGAAATGTATCTGTGACATTTAAATAAAGTTAATTCTAAAAAAAGTAAACAGTGCAATGTCCCGAGATCAGCGCATCAGAACTGTGGCGATCCTGCCAGAGTACATCACACACCAGCCACTAAGTGGTGACTTTGACGCACTGAAAACCTGAAGGCCGGGCTCACACCTAACCACTAAGGTGCGGTGCTTTAAAAGCACACACATTTATTTGTTAATGTATGCTGTGTTAGTCATCACATTCAAAACGAGAGGGCTGGCACGCACACAGCCCAGAAATTGGACTTGCACCCTTTGTTTACAGCACTGAAATGCAGCCCACCATCAGCAGCAAGGTGCGTTGCGGGTGCCCTTCAGAAGGATTGGCACCTCTGCTCTGCCATAGAACCCTTGCATGTTCCAGAAAGGGAGGAGAAAAGAGCATGGCAAAATACAACGCAGCACGCTGACGCATGTCCATGCGAGTGCGGTGAATGGCCCACCCCTTAGAGATATTAGAAATGACATCATTTTGTAAACACTTACATAAGAATATAGTTATTGAGCTTACATGTACTTTAACCACTTCAATACCAGGCACTTAGACACCTTCCCGCCCAGGCCAATTTTCAGCTTTCAGCGCTGTCACAATTTGAATGACAATTGCGCGGTCATGCTACACTGTACCCAAACAAATTTTTTATCATTTTGTTCCCACAAATAGAGCTTTCTTTTGATGGTATTTGATCACCTCTGCGGTTTTTATTTTTTGCGTAACAAATAAAAAAAGACCGAAAATTTTGAAAAAAAAAACACGTTTTTCTTTGTTTCTGTTAATTTTTTGCAAATGAGTAAGTTTTCTTCTTCAATGACGGGCACTGATACGGCGGCACTGATGGGCACCGATGAGGTGGCACTGATAGGTGGCACTAATGGGCACTGATAGGTGGCACTGATGGGCGGCACTGATGGGCACTGATAGGCGGCATTGATGGGCACTGATAGGTGGCGTTGATGGGTAGTTATGGGTGGCACTGATAGTTGGCACAGATGGGCACTGACAGGTGGCACCGATGGACACTGATGGGTGGCACTGATGATACTGATTGATGGCAGTGATGCCCCTAAGTGTGGCATTGCTGGGCATCACTGCAACATAATTGTGCCAATCAGTGCCCATTTGTGGGCACTGATTGGCACAGATTTGGCACTGACTGGGCACATGTGGATGGCCATGGGGTACATACCTGGCCATCCACATGTTTCCCTTCCCTGGTGGTCCTAGTGGCGATCCCTGGTGGTCCAGTGTGGTGATCTGCGGGGGGGCTGCGCTGATAAACAATCAGCGCAGACCCCCCCTGCCAGGAGAGCCGCCGATCGGCTCTCCTCTACTTGCGTCTGTCAGACGCGAGTGAGGAAGAGCCGATCAACGGCTCTTCCTATTGGCAGCGTGATCAGCCGTGATTGGACACGGCTGATCACGTGGTAAAGACCCTCCGCCGGAGGCTCTTTACCAAGATCGGTGTAGCGGTGTGTCAGACTGACACACCGATCGCCGCGATGCGCGCCCCTGCGGGCGCGCGGCGGCATTTTATCCTGAAGGACGTCATATGACGCCCAGTCAGGATAACTGAACCACCGCCCGGAACTACATGTTCAGCAATTTCACTGACAGAATTCTCCAACATGTGATTGTAAAGTCTCTTTTTTTTTTTACCACTTAAAAAGGTGTTGTAAAACCCTCAGCCCCCCCCGCCCCCCCATTTTACTTACCTGAGCCCCTTCATCTTCTCGGTAGTGACACGCTGCCCCTCTCTCCACGGGGTCCCCGGCTCTTGATTGGATAGATTGATAGAAGCGCAGCCATTGGCTCCCGCCAATCAAATCCAATGATGCGGGTGCCAGGGGGCAGGGCCAGCATTCGTGTCTGTGGTCGCCGAATGCTGGACTCGGGAGCACGCCCACAAAAGGTAGCCCCCTAGGGAGAGCGTTTCTCCTAGGGGGTTATCTGATGCAGGGAGGAGCCGTGAGAGCCGCCAGGGGACCCCAGAAGAGGATGATCGGGGCCACTGTGCAAAACGAGCTGCACAGTGAAGGCAAATATGACGTGTTTTATTTATATATAAAAAAAAAACAAAAAAAAAAAAACACAACAACGATCCTTTACAATCACTTTAACCACCTCAATACTGGGCACCATCACCCCCCTCCTTCCCAGACCAATTTTCAGCGCTCTCACACTTTCAATGACAATTGCGCGGTCATGCTACGCTGTACCCAAATTAAATTTTTTTCATTTTGTTCACACAAATAGAGCTTTTTTTTTGGTGGTATTTATTCATGACTCTTTTTGCGATATAAGCGAAAAAAGAGCATAAATTTGAAAAAAAAAAAACAATATTTTCTTCTTTCTATTTTAAAACAAATCCAATAAAATCAAATTTTGTCATAAATTTAAGCCAAAACGTATTCTGCTAAATGTTTTTGGTAAAAAAAAATCCCGTTAAGTGTATAATAATTGGTTCGTGTGATCACGGACACGTGCGCAAATGATCATGTACAGATGTGCGCAGGTGACATATGTGTGCAGATAATCATTGGGACATGTGATTTTACTGGGACGTGTTTTTACGTTGTGGGGACATGTGTTGTGGGGACATGTGTTGTGGGGACATGTGTTGTGGGGACATGTGTTGTGGGGACATGTGTTGTGGGGACATTGTGTTTTTACATGTGTGTGGGGACACTAGACTGGTGATCAGCGAGTAAAAAGCTGTAAAAAAAACAGCTCATACTCACTGATCACCAGCCGGCTGCAGCGATCCGCTCTCCTCTCCTCACTGACAACTTCTGTGTGAGGAGAGGAGAGCTTATTGCCTAGCAACCAGCTCTGTGTTTGCATCACATGATGGCTGTGATTCGACACGGCCGTCATGTGATCAGGAGGGCCAATCGCAGAGCCCTCCTGCCGGCCAGAGATGCGCCGTGTCCGGGTGACATGAGCGCATCGGGATCACGCCGCTGCGCGGGCGATCCCGCTCCTTCTGAGGGACGTTCCTGAACGTCCACTCAGAAGGAGAGATAGCCCACCCGGCCGTTTATGTGCAGTGGCCGGGTGGGAAGTGGTTAAGGACCGGAAGGATTTCCCCCCTTAATGACCGTGGCACTGTGTCGCTTTAACTGACAATTGCGCGGTCGTGCGACTCTGTACCCAAACAAAATGTATGTCTTTTTTTCCCACAAATAGAGCTTTCTTTTGGTGGTATTTAATCACCTCCGCGTTTTGTTTTTTTTTCTTGCCCTATGGACGAAAAAGGACCAACAATTTTGGAAAAAAAAAAAAAAAAAAAAATCATGGTTTTACTTTCTGCTATATCCAAAGAAAAAAAAAAAAAAAAAATCTTCACAAGTTTAGGCCAATATGAATTCTTTTTTTTTTTTTTTTACCAAAAGTATTGCAATAAGCGTATATTGATTGGTTTGCGCAAAAGTTGTAGCGTCTACAAAATAGGGGATAGTTTTAAGGCATTTTGTTTTTTTTACTATAAATGGCGGTGATTAGCGATTTTTAGCGGGACTACATTGTGGCGGACAGATGGGACCATTGCACAGACCAGGTTTATATAACATGTTATTTATTTTACAGAAAAAAAAAAAACCTAAGCCTTTACTATTACTTTAACTACTTCCCGACCGTGCTATAGTCAAAAGACAGCTACAGCGCAATCATCCAGTTCTGGAAGGGGCGTCCACAGACGTCCTCCCAGAACCACACCCCCTGCCGGGGCGTGCTCTGTGATTGGGGTAAAGGGCCAATCACAGAGGCCCTTTACCATGTGATCAGCTGTGTCAAATCACATTTAAACACACTTGTCGGTTATTGGCACAATCTCACACGTGAGGGTTGGGGGCTGAACCATGCTCTGTATGTCTATGGACACACACAGTGTGGCTCAGGAGCAAGAAAGATCACATGCCCCCATAACAAACAGCTTGCTACGGGAGCACTCAGCAGGGGAGGGGAGCCAGGAGCACTGCCAGGGATCCTGAGAAGAAGAAGAAGATCGGGGCTGCTCTGTGCAAAACTTTTACACAGAGCAGGTAAGTAGAACATTCTAAAAAAAATAAAAAAAAAAAAAAAAAAAAAATGAACCTTCAGTATTTTGAGAGTTAACAGTTTGTTTGTTTTTTTTTATTTGCTTACATTTCACCTTCCCTAGCCCCAATCAACATTAGAAAAAAATTTCATTATGCACTTATTTTAGATCCAGTGATGTAATCACTGAGTCGCTCTGCTTCTCTTTACAAGGCAGGCAGATCATGGCTGGTGGGAGTGGGCAGTAGGGTGCTGGACATTGCTCCAGACTGCAAGAGTGGAGATTCCAAGGAGGACTGTATTGGCATGCAGACGTCCCTGGGTAATGCCCACGTGGGATCCTGAGGCTCCACATTTGCAAGAACTGAACTCCAATGAATAACAGTGGTTGGCCAGGGAGTCACTGGGCTTACTACTGCAGGAAGAAGATGCTCACAGCCCTGGTGGGGGATTATGTGCCATATGCTGCAGGGCAGTGTCACTTTAAAAATCATACTTGTGTTATCGGTTTCCCAATAAGTTCCAAAGTGCAGTGAACAGCTCTCCACCATTGCACAACCTCAGGCCAATTATACTGCGATTCTGTAATCAGATCACCAACCGCACCGCATACAACTCTATGGAGAGCGAGACTCAACCACATGAGATGAGGCAAGTTCTATACCCAAGGTCTCCAAACTTCTCAGTATGACGGCCACATTGCATGTTTTACAAAGGGTGCAGAGTGTTCATACACCTTTTCAGGAAAAAAAAAATAAAATAAAAAAAAAAATGGGAGGTGAACAAATCTTTTAACCACTTTTCACCTGCACTATAGCAGAATGACGGCTACAGGGCGGGCTTCCAGTGCCAGTAGGGCATCAATACACATCCTCCAGTGATCGCACTACTTGCGTGCCCCCTGGGGGGGGCATGGCCGGTGCGCACTGTGATCACCAAATCCTTCGGACTCGGCTGATAACAGAACAGGGTAAAGGGCCAATCACAGCGGGACATTTACCACGTGATCAGCTGTCTGCCAATGACACCTGATCAGAAAGTACACAGAAGCCAGATCTGCTTTTGCCGGTAATTGGCTTCTGTTACAGGGACATCGGTCCCAATCTGTGCCAGCTATCAGTGTCCACAAGTGCTGCTAATCAGTGCCACCTTTCAGGGCTGGCAAGCAGTGCCACCTTTCAGGGCTGGCAAGCAGTGCCACCTTTCAGTGCTGGCAAGCAGTGCCTGTTCTAAAGAAATTAGATTTTTTTTTTCATTTATATCGCAAAAAAAAAAAAAAAAAAGAAAGAAAACAACCCAGTGGTGATCAAATACCACCAAAATAAAACTATTTGTGTAAAACAAAAATTATATAAATTTTTCATTTTGGTACCACGTTGCATGACCGCACAATTATCAGTTAAAGAAGAAGTATAGCCAAAGCTTATTTTAAGGCTGTACTTCTCCTATAGATCACAGGACTGCAGTCTGTTTTGCACTCCTATGACCCGTTTTGAGCAGACAGTGGGCTGAAGTCCGCTCTCTGCTGACATCAGAGGAATCAGTCCAGGCACCGCGTCATCCCGACAATGGGAGTCTGGATCCGCCAGGTGCCTGGACTGATACCCCTCTCAGCGAGTTGCCGAGAGCCTGAGACGGCCATTCCCCGCCCCCTCCACAGCTCAGCGCTCCAATCATCAAGGAGGAAGCTGTGACTGACAGTCCACAGCTCCCTGCTCGGGGGGGAGGGGGACTGTGAGAACCGAGCCATCGGCGGTGTTCGATCGCTCGGTTCTCAGTGCAGAGACGCCGGGGGACAGATGCAGCATCCATCTAGGTAAGTTTAAAATTGAAATAAAAATTCCTTTACTTCTCCTTTAAAGAAGTGCCACATAGCATAAAATGGCCTGGTCATGAAGGGGTAAAATCTACCGGAACTCAAGTTGTTACTTTTATGGTTATTACTTTTTGGGTTTGCTCCAATAGACAACAATGAGACACCAATCTGGCGATGCACCCAACACTTGTGCATCCCTGTACCGGGAAAAGAGGGCCCTGCACAGAGCTCATCTCCCCGTGTGAACAAAGCCTGACGCTCAATGGCAGAGAATCGCTGTGCGTTTAATACCATTATGGCCGACATCCTATATGGAGACTCCTCTTGTTTGCTAGATATAAACTGTCCACAAATGGTAGAACCCAAAAGAAGATCTGAATTTATTTACGCTCAAATCCTTTCTATAGTACCCACAATATATGACTGAAACGTTCACAAAGACAGTTCTACTTCTCAGGGCTGACAGAGCAGATGGACATCTCCAGAACTTGCTATGATTTACATTGGGGTAAGCCTCTACAGGTATCGCTGACCTCTACTCTCACGTTGAATAAAGTCCAGCTCTGGGCGATAGGGGAAAAAAAAATAAAAAAAAATAGCTACACTTGCAGTGAGGACTCCTTAGGTCTAGGGCTACAGGAACACGTTGTAATACTTAACTTATACCTTTCTACCTCAGACTTACTCAAAGATGTGCCACCGGTCACCTGTAACCTCTTCTCTAGGTACTCCAGCCTGCTATTCCTGCATTGTCCCTGGTGGTGAATGAGCGGTCAGAGACTGGGGAGCAGAGGAAAGGACCAACACTTCATTCCTGATCACCTAGATCAGCATGTAACACTTGCACTGTGGGGTTGTTTCACTGCAAGAGTATTTATTTTCTTAAAAGCTGTACCCGGGGGGATTAAGTTAACATTGATCCTGACATCAGTATGCTGTTAAAGCAGAAATCACTTAGCTATATAGGACTGCGTGATCCCTACACAATATAGAGAGAGCGTTACTGAACAGCCACAACAGCCACGAGTCAAGTTACATTAGAGCCCGACAGTCACAGACGTCTCCAAAACACAGGAACTCCTCCCCCACCACATCAAAGGACAGCCCAAATACACCACAGAAGAGCTCACCGAGAGACAGCAAGAGAGTCACACAGCCAACGTCTGTCCAGAACAGACTACAGGAGACCCAAGACTACACTACCCCCTCCAACTATGGGAGACCCAAGACTACACTACCCCCTCCAACTATGGGAGACCCAAGACTACACTACCCCCTCCAACTATGGGAGACCCAAGACTACACTACCCCCTCCAACTATGGGAGACCCAAGACTACACTACCCCCTCCAACTATGGGAGACCCAAGACTACACTACCCCCTCCAACTATGGGAGACCCAAGACTACACTACCCCCTCCAACTATGGGAGACCCAAGACTACACTACCCCCTCCAACTATGGGAGACCCAAGACTACACTACCCCCTCCAACTATGGGAGACCCAAGACTACACTACCCCCTCCAACTATGGGAGACCCAAGACTACACTACCCCCTCCAACTATGGGAGACCCAAGACTACACTACCCCCTCCAACTATGGGAGACCCAAGACTACACTACCCCCTCCAACTATGGGAGACCCAAGACTACACTACCCCCTCCAACTATGGGAGACCCAAGACTACACTACCCCCTCCAACTATGGGAGACCCAAGACTACACTACCCCCTCCAACTATGGGAGACCCAAGACTACACTACCCCCTCCAACTATGGGAGACCCAAGACTACACTACCCCCTCCAACTATGGGAGACCCAAGACTACACTACCCCCTCCAACTATGGGAGACCCAAGACTACACTAACCCCTCCAACTATGGGAGACCCAAGACTACACTACCCCCTCCAACTATGGGAGACCCAAGACTACACTAACCCCTCCAACTATGGGAGACCCAAGACTACACTAATCCCCCCCCCCCACCACACACCTCCAGGAGACCCAAGATCACACTATCCCTCACAACAGGAGACTCAAAAACACATTCTTCGATCTTAAGATGTTAATGGATGGTGTGTTCTCGGGGGTCTCCTGCACTTGAGGGACGGGATGCTCTTGGGGGTCTCTTGCAGTTAAAGGGTACATTACTGAATGACTAGCTATAAATAAATTGCTGCGAGTCATAAGCCAACACAAGACCTCAAACACCACACAACGACACCACACAACGACACCACACAACACCACCACACAACACCACCACACAACGACACCACACAACGACACCACACAACGACACCACACAACACCACCACACAACGACACCACACAACACCACCACACAACGACACCACACAACACCACCACACAACACCACCACACAACGACACCACACAACACCACCACACAACACCACCACACAACACCACCACACAACACCACCACACAACACCACCACACAACACCACCACACAACACCACCACACAACACCACCACACAACACCACCACACAACACCACCACACAACACCACCACACAACACCACCACACAACACCACACAACGACACACAACGACACACAACTGACCACAGTGAGAGACTTGGTGACAGCAGAACAAGCCGAGATCCGAGGATCACACAGATCCCACCCTCACTCTCGAAGCTCATTTTCGGGGGGGGGGGGGGTCCTAGTCAGACGCACTCACTGTATCCCCCTTAAGTTCTAGCAGGACGTCCAGCACTGTACCCCTGACTGTCACACAGGACAACTCGTCATGATCCCCTCAATCATCCCACAGGAAACAGAGGGGCACCAATATCCCCCCCCCCCCAGCACCCCGCTGGAGCGCCCTCCCCCTGTCCGAGAACACAATGACCAATCACCCACACCATTGTACAACCCCAATACTGCAGACCCTCAACTCTCTCCAAACACCTGCATAAGACCCCAGCGGGCCCTAGGATACCACAGAGAGCCCCACTGCGCACCGGGGGGCCCTACATCAATGCACAGGAATCCTCTGAGCACCAGGGGCCCCTCCACCATGTGGGCCCCATATGAGCACTGGCAGCCCCTCCATCACCACGCTGGACCCTAAGCAATAGGGGTTCCTCCAAACACCACACAGGACCCATATGTCCACCAGGGGCCCCTCCATCACAACACTGCCCCCTTCACCAAAGAGGACCCCTTCTGGGTGCCAAAGGCTACTCTACCATCACACAGGACCCGGACGTACATCAGGGGCCCCTCTGGGCACCCAGTACTAAACCAGTCTGCACACCATGGGCCCCTCCGTCACCAAAAAGGGGACCCCTCGCGGCTCCGGGGGGCCCCTCCGTCACCTAAAGGAGACCCCTCGCGGCTCCGGGGGGCCCCTCCGTCACCTAAAGGAGACCCCTCGCGGCTCCGGGGGGCCCCTCCGTCACCTAAAGGAGACCCCTCGCGGCTCCGGGGGGCCCCTCCGTCACCTAAAGGAGACCCCTCGCGGCTCCGGGGGGCCCCTCCGTCACCTAAAGGAGACCCCTCGCGGCTCCGGGGGGCCCCTCCGTCACCTAAAGGAGACCCCTCGCGGCTCCGGGGGGCCCCTCCGTCACCTAAAGGAGACCCCTCGCGGCTCCGGGGGGCCCCTCCGTCACCTAAAGGAGACCCCTCGCGGCTCCGGGGGGCCCCTCCGTCACCTAAAGGAGACCCCTCGCGGCTCCGGGGGGCCCCTCCGTCACCTAAAGGAGACCCCTCGCGGCTCCGGGGGGCCCCTCCGTCACCTAAAGGAGACCCCTCGCGGCTCCGGGGGGCCCCTCCGTCACCTAAAGGAGACCCCTCGCGGCTCCGGGGGGCCCCTCCGTCACCTAAAGGAGACCCCTCGCGGCTCCGGGGGGCCCCTCCGTCACCTAAAGGAGACCCCTCGCGGCTCCGGGGGGCCCCTCCGTCACCTAAAGGAGACCCCTCGCGGCTCCGGGGGGCCCCTCCGTCACCTAAAGGAGACCCCTCGCGGCTCCGGGGGGCCCCTCCGTCACCTAAAGGAGACCCCTCGCGGCTCCGGGGGGCCCCTCCGTCACCTAAAGGAGACCCCTCGCGGCTCCGGGGGGCCCCTCCGTCACCTAAAGGAGACCCCTCGCGGCTCCGGGGGGCCCCTCCGTCACCTAAAGGAGACCCCTCGCGGCTCCGGGGGGCCCCTCCGTCACCTAAAGGAGACCCCTCGCGGCTCCGGGGGGCCCCTCCGTCACCTAAAGGAGACCCCTCGCGGCTCCGGGGGGCCCCTCCGTCACCTAAAGGAGACCCCTCGCGGCTCCGGGGGGCCCCTCCGTCACCTAAAGGAGACCCCTCGCGGCTCCGGGGGGCCCCTCCGTCACCTAAAGGAGACCCCTCGCGGCTCCGGGGGGCCCCTCCGTCACCTAAAGGAGACCCCTCGCGGCTCCGGGGGGCCCCTCCGTCACCTAAAGGAGACCCCTCGCGGCTCCGGGGGGCCCCTCCGTCACCTAAAGGAGACCCCTCGCGGCTCCGGGGGGCCCCTCCGTCACCTAAAGGAGACCCCTCGCGGCTCCGGGGGGCCCCTCCGTCACCTAAAGGAGACCCCTCGCGGCTCCGGGGGGCCCCTCCGTCACCTAAAGGAGACCCCTCGCGGCTCCGGGGGGCCCCTCCGTCACCTAAAGGAGACCCCTCGCGGCTCCGGGGGGCCCCTCCGTCACCTAAAGGAGACCCCTCGCGGCTCCGGGGGGCCCCTCCGTCACCTAAAGGAGACCCCTCGCGGCTCCGGGGGGCCCCTCCGTCACCTAAAGGAGACCCCTCGCGGCTCGGGGGGCCCCTCCGTCACCTAAAGGAGACCCCTCGCGGCTCGGGGGGCCCCTCCGTCACCTAAAGGAGACCCCTCGCGGCTCGGGGGGCCCCTCCGTCACCTAAAGGAGACCCCTCGCGGCTCGGGGGGCCCCTCCGTCACCTAAAGGAGACCCCTCGCGGCTCGGGGGGCCCCTCCGTCACCTAAAGGAGACCCCTCGCGGCTCCGGGGGCCCCTCCGTCACCTAAAGGAGACCCCTCGCGGCTCCGGGGGCCCCTCCGTCACCTAAAGGAGACCCCTCGCGGCTCCGGGGGCCCCTCCGTCACCTAAAGGAGACCCCTCGCGGCTCCGGGGGCCCCTCCGTCACCTAAAGGAGACCCCTCGCGGCTCCGGGGGCCCCTCCGTCACCTAAAGGAGACCCCTCGCGGCTCCGGGGGCCCCTCCGTCACCTAAAGGAGACCCCTCGCGGCTCCGGGGGCCCCTCCGTCACCTAAAGGAGACCCCTCGCGGCTCCGGGGGCCCCTCCGTCACCTAAAGGAGACCCCTCGCGGCTCCGGGGGCCCCTCCGTCACCTAAAGGAGACCCCTCGCGGCTCCGGGGGCCCCTCCGTCACCTAAAGGAGACCCCTCGCGGCTCCGGGGGCCCCTCCGTCACCTAAAGGAGACCCCTCGCGGCTCCGGGGGCCCCTCCGTCACCTAAAGGAGACCCCTCGCGGCTCCGGGGGCCCCTCCGTCACCTAAAGGAGACCCCTCGCGGCTCCGGGGGCCCCTCCGTCACCTAAAGGAGACCCCTCGCGGCTCCGGGGGCCCCTCCGTCACCTAAAGGAGACCCCTCGCGGCTCCGGGGGCCCCTCCGTCACCTAAAGGAGACCCCTCGCGGCTCCGGGGGCCCCTCCGTCACCTAAAGGAGACCCCTCGCGGCTCCGGGGGCCCCTCCGTCACCTAAAGGAGACCCCTCGCGGCTCCGGGGGCCCCTCCGTCACCTAAAGGAGACCCCTCGCGGCTCCGGGGGCCCCTCCGTCACCTAAAGGAGACCCCTCGCGGCTCCGGGGGCCCCTCCGTCACCTAAAGGAGACCCCTCACGGCTCCGGGGGCCCCTCCGTCACCTAAAGGAGACCCCTCACGGCTCCGGGGGCCCCTCCGTCACAAAAAGGGACCCCTCACAGCTCCGGGGGCCCCTCCGTCACCAAAAAGGGACCCCTCACAGCTCCAGGGGCCCCTCCGTCACCAAAAAGGGACCCCTCGCAGCTCCAGGGGCCCCTCCGTCACCAAAAAGGAACCTCTTTGAATTCCATGAGATGCTGATGGTGATATATAAGTTTAGGACCTCAGGGGGCCCCTGTGTGATCACACAACATACAGGAGGGGCCCCTGTGTCAGGCATACATACAGTGTTTGGCCCCCAAGCACACATCATTCATGGGGTCCCCCGGACAGGACTGATGAAAGGTATGTGGCCCCCAGGGGCCCCTCAGTCAGCTCCCCTCCCCCCAGGTACTCACAGTCCAGGTGCTTCTTCTTGGGGCCCATGACCTCGTGGGTGGTGGCCTTGCAGACGGTTTTGGAGACGGCGGATCCGGTGACACTGTGCTGAGCCGCCGTGATGCGGTCGGTGATGCTCTGTCCGGACATGGCGGCTCCGGGAAGGGACACAGAGAGAGAGAGGATCAGGCCTGGAGGAGGGGATCCGGTGTGATCAGACCAGCCGCACACCCGAGCATGGAGGAGGAATAACGGATCCCAACCCGCCGCTATTCCCGGCCCTGGCAACCGCCGTACAGGTGACACAGGACGGGGATAGGGAGGAAAATGGCGGCTCGGCTCCACCTCACTGCCCGGCGGACTCACGTGACCGCGGGGCGGGCGCTTTCCGGACGGAGGGGGCGGGCCGTTCCAGAGAACTCTGCCGCTCGGGGCGGAGTCTGGGGTAGAGGGGGGCGTTGCCCGGTTGGGAATCCCGCTTGAGTGGGCGGGGCCGTACCTGCGGCATAGGCACGCCCAGAGGAGTCAGGCCATGTGCTGACACCCTCTGGGGCAGATCGTACAACTGTCTGCAATGGAGAGATCCTTCAAGACAGGAGCTCCCCACATCCCCTTTGAAAACTCATTGTTAACCACTTGAGCCCCGGACCATTATGCTGCCTAAGGACCAGAGGTCTTTTTCCAATTTGGCACTGCGTCGCTTTAACTGCTAATTGCGCAGTCATGCAATGCTGTACCCAAACGAAATTTGCGTCCTTTTCTTCCCACAAATAGAGCTTTCTTTTGATGGTATTTGATCACCTCTGCGGTTTTTATTTTTTGCGCTATAAATGGAAAAAGACCGAAAATTTTGAAAAAAAATGATATTTTCTACTTTTTGTTATAAAAAAAATCCAATAAACTAAATTTTAGTCATACATTTAGGCCAAAATGTATTCGGCCACATGTTTTTGGTAAAAAAAATGTCAATAAGCGTATATTTATTGGTTTGCGCAAAAGTTATAGCGTCTACAAACTAGGGTACATTTTCTGTAATTTACACAGCTTTTAGTTTATGACTGCCTATGTCATTTCTTGAGGTGCTAAAATGGCAGGGCAGTACAAACCCCCCCCCCCAAATGACCCCATTGTGGAAAGTAGACACCCCAAGGAAATTGCTGAGAGGCATGGTGAACCCATTGAATATTTATTTTTTTTGTCCCAAGTGATTGAATAATGACAAAAAAAAAAAAAAAAAAAAATATTTACAAAAAGTTGTCACTAAATGATATATTGCTCACACAGGCCATGGGCATATGTGGAATTGCACCCCAAAATACATTCTGCTGCTTCTCCTGAATATGGGGATACCACATGTGTGGGACTTTTTGGGAGCCTAGCCGTGTACGGGACCCCGAAAACCAATCACCGCCTTCAGGATTTCTAAGGGCGTAAATTTATGATTTCACTCTTTACTGCCTATCACAGTTTCGGAGGCCATGGAATGCCCAGGTGGCACAAAACCCCCCCAAATGACCCCATTTTGGAAAGTAGACACCCCAAGCTATTTGCTGAGAGGCATGGTGAGTATTTTGCAGCTCTCATTTGTTTTTGAAAATGAAGAAAGACAAGAAAAAACTTTTTTTTTTTTTCTTTTTTCAATTTTCAAAACTTTGTGACAAAAAGTGAGGTCTGCAAAATACTCACTATACCTCTCATCAAATAGCTTGGGGTGTCTACTTTCCAAAATGGGGTCATTTGGGGGGGGGTTTGTGCCACCTGGGCATTCCATGGTCTCCGAAACTGTGATAAGCAGTCAAGAGAGAAATCAAAAATTCACGCCCTTAGAAAGCCTGAAGGCGGTGCTTGGTTTTCGGGGTTCCGTACGCGGCTAGGCTCCCAAAAAGTCTCACACATGTGGTATCCCCGTACTCAGGAGAAGCAGCAGAATGTATTTTGGGGTATAATTTCACATATTCCCATAGCATGTTTGAGCAATATATCATTTAGTGACAATTTTGTGCAAAAAAAAAAAAAAATTGTCTCTTTCCCGCAACTTGTGTCGCAATATAAAATATTCCATGGACTCGACATGCCTCTCAGCAAATAGCTTGGGGTGTCTACTTTCCAAAATGGGGTCATTTGGGGGGGTTTTGAACTGTCCTGGCATTTTATGCACAACATTTAGAAGCTTATGTCACACATCACCCACTCTTCTAACCACTTGAAGACAAAGCCCTTTCTGACACTTATTGTTTACATGAAAAAGTTTTTTTTTTTTGCAAGAAAATTACTTTGAACCCCCAAACATTATATATTTTTTTAAAGCAAATGCCCTACAGATTAAAATGGTGGGTGTTTCATTTTTTTTTTTCACACAGTATTTGCGCAGCGATTTTTCAAACGCATTTTTTGGGGAAAAAACACACTTTTTTAAATTTTAATGCACTAAAACACACTATATTGCCCAAATGTTTGATGAAATAAAAAAGATGATCTTAGGCCGAGTACATGGATACCAAACATGACATGCTTTACAATTGCGCACAAACGTGCAGTGGCAACAAAATAAATACATTTTTAAAAGCCTTTAAAAGCCTTTACAGGTTACCACTTTAGATTTACAGAGGAGGTCTACTGCAAAAATTACTGCCCTCGATCTAACCTTCGCGGTGATACCTCACATGCATGGTGCAATTGCTGTTTACGTTTGACGACAGACCGCCGCTTGCGTTCGCCTTAGTGCGAGAGCAGGGGGCGACAGGGGTGCTTTTTTTTTTTTTTTTTTTTTTTTTTTTCTTTATTATTTTTTTGCTTTTTTATCTTATTTTTAAACTGTTCCTTTCATTTTTATTTTTTTTTTAATCATTTTTATTGTTATCTCGGGGAATGTAAATATCCCCTATGATAGCAATAGGTAGTGACAGGTACTCTTTTTTGAAAAAATTGGGGTCTATTAGACCCTAGATCTCTCCTCTGCCCTCAAAGCATCTGACCACACCAAGATCGGTGTGATAAAATGCTTCCCCAATTTCCCAATGGCGCTATTTACATCCAGCGAAATCTAAGTCATAAAATGCTCGTAGCTTCCGGTTTCTTAGGCCATAGAGATGTTTGGAGCCACTCTGGTCTCTGATCAGCTCTATGGTCAGCTGGCTGAATCACCGGCTGCATTTTCAGGTTCCCTGTTGAGACAGGAGAGCCAGAGAAAAACACGGAAGACGGTGGGGGGGGCATTCCCTCCCACGGCTTGTAAAAGCAGTCTAGAGGCTAATTAGCCGCTAGGATTGCTTTTACATGAAAGCCGACCGCTGGCTGAAAAGAATGATACCAAGATGATACCTAAACCTGCAGGCATCATTCTGGTATAACCACTCAAAGTTGTGAATGGCGTACCTGAAGACAAAAAAATGGTTAACAATAAAGCACAGTAAACGGTAAAGTATAAAAAATTGCATACCTGAAAAGCAAACATGATAAAGCATAATAACAATAAAACATTGCAGAATAGAATACAGTAAAAAAGAGCAGAACAATAGAGAGAATAGAGAGAGAGAGAACAATAAAACGACAACTATTTTTTTTTATTTTATATATATATATATATATATTTTTTTTTTTTTACACTTTTTTTGTAACTAACTTTTATAACTGTAACCGGTTCCAGGTTCGGGTCTCTCAAAATGCGATGGCATCTTGGGAGACCCTGTGAAAGTGTGCCTAGTCTGTGCAATGCTGTACCCTACGCTAATACTCAACTAGTGTATGGTAGTGTCCAAAACATTCACCAATGCAAAGACCAGGATTGTCAGGACAGGAGGGACAATAATAGCGGGTGTCACGTCTATATCCGCGCTAGCTGCAGACACAATATCTTTTTTGGGGGCGTTCGCTGGGTAGGGGTACTCGGGAGGACATAAAGAAAATGCCTCTCATGCAGCCGACTGCATTTGGTTGGGGATGTGAATGGGGGAAGTACGGGCGCTGCAGAAGCGGTGGGTTCCCAATTAGGATTGGCGAATGCAGTAGGAAGGGCACTATGGGCACGACGGGCCTGTGTTTGTCTTTTTGGTGGCAGCGGGACACTACTTGTGCTTGCCACCTCACCAGCTTGAACTGCACTTATGGGACTCGCCACGTCACCAAGTGTTACTGCAGTGCTGGTTTGACTACGACCGGGGTGTACTAGGCCGCTGGCGCTTGCCAGTTCACCAAAACGCTACCAAAAAATCTGTTAGCGATCGCAGGGATCAGGCCTGACTCTGCGAACGCTGCAGTTATGCGTTTTAGTCTTTTGTAAGTGACAGTGATCGATCGATACTGCACTTGGGTGGGCTGGGCTGGGCCGGGCGGAGGGGCAAAACGCAGGTGCTAGCAGGTATCTGGGCTGATCCCACTAACACTGCGTTTGTGAGAACCCTAAACTGCTGGGGATGCTAGTATAGATCTGATCGGATCAGATATTGATCCGTTCAGATACTATACCACTAAGGGTGGTGTACAGTGCGTGCGTGGGTGTTAGCGGTACTGGCGCTAACCTGACGCTGCCTGGGGCTGGTGCTTGCCAGTTCACCAAAATACTACCAAAAAAACTGTTAGCGATCGCAGGGATCAGGCCTGACTCTGTGAACGCTGCAGTTATGCATTTAGTGTTTTGTAAGTGTCAGTGATCGATCGATACTGCACTTGGGTGGGCTGGGCCGGGCGGAGGGGCAAAACGCAGGTGCTAGCAGGTATCTGGGCTGATTCCGCTAACACTGCGTTTTTGGGAACCCTAAACTGCTGGGGACACTAGTATAGATCTGATCGGATCAGATATTGATGCGTTCAGATACTATACCACTAAGGGAGGCGTATGCTGCGTGCGTGGGTGTTAGCGGTACTGGCGCTAATCTGACGCTGCCTGGGGCGACGCATATCACCGCCGGGCGATCAGGGGGCTAAACCTTTATTCGGTAATAAACGGCGGGTGCCCTGACACTATAAAAAATAAACAAACTAACCAGCGTCAACCGTAACGGTTATACGGTGATCAGTGGTGAAAGGGTTAACTAGGGGGCAATCAAGGGGTTAAAACATTTATTCGGTAGTATATGGGGGTCCCTGACGCTATAAAACGCTGACGGCGAACCTAAATATTTATGTCCCTAACTAGCGTCACCAGCGACACTAATACAGCGATCAGAAAAATGATCGCTTAGTGACACTGGTGACAGGGGGTGATCAAGGGGTTAAAACTTTATTAGGGGGGGTTAGGGGGGTACCCTAGACCTAAAGGGGGGTAATACTCACTGTCCCAACACTAACTGTCACAAACTGACACCAATGCAGTAATCAGAAAAAAAAAAACAAAAAAACTGCTGGTGTCAGTTTGTGACAGGGGGGGGGGTGATTGGGGGGGGATCGGGGGGCGATCGGGGGGGGGGATCGGGGTGTTTTGTGTGCCTGGCATGTTCTACTGTGTGTGTGTGTGTTGGTGCACTCACATAGATGTCTTCTCTCCTCGGGCCGGAACGGAAAATACCGAGCCGAGGAGAGATGACATCATTTCCTTTGCTGCTGTTTAGCATACAGCAGCAAAGGAATGATTCGATTGGCCGGCGGCGATCGCGAGGGGGGGCCACGAACGGATGGTCTCCCCCTCACCACCGATCGCCGGGGCACAAAGGACGACCGCCTCGGGCACCGGGGGGGGGTCCGATCGGACCCCCCACCCGCGGAAGGCAAATCACGTACACTGTATGTGATTTTGCCTGTCCGTGCCACTTTGCCGACGTACATCGGCGTGAGGCGGTCGTCAAGTGGTTAAAGCAAAAATACTTGATGTGATTGTAGCCGTATTAGTGCAATTGTGATTAGAAAATTGAGTACTGTCCGTGATCGTTTTTTTTATTTGCACTAACATACAATTTTTCAGGGCAAGCTTTCGGGGTGTGTCCCCTTCTTCAAGGTCCAAGCAGTACTGATTCACAAATTTTTAGGCAGAATGTTAAAGGAAAAAAAAAGCAAAAAAAAAATGCTTTTGCTAATTTTTTTATTCTGAAAATGTTAGCTTGTTTAACCACCTCAATACAGGGCACTTTCGCCCCCTTCCCGCCCAAGCCATTTTTCAGTTTTCAGCGCTGTCGCACTTTGAATGACAATTGCGCGGACATGCTACACTGCACCCTAATGAAATTTTTATCATTTTTTCCCCACAAATAGAGCTTTCTTTTGCTGGTATTTGTTTACCTCTGCGGTTTTAATTTTTTGCGCTATAAACAAAAGAAGAGGGACAATTTTGAAAAAACACAATATTTTTTACTTTTTGCTATAATAAATATCCAATTTTTTTTTCTTTTAACAAATTTTTTCCTCAGTTTAGGCCGATATATATTCTTCTACATATTTTTGGTAAAAAAAATCACGATAAGCGTATATTGATTGGTTTGCGCAAAAGTTATAGCGTCTAAAAAATAGGGGATAGATTTATAGCATTTTTATTTATTTATTTATTTTTTACTAGTAATGGCGGCGATCTGCGATTTTTATTGTGACTGCGATATTGCGGCGGACATATCGGACACTTTTGACACATTTTTGGGACCATTCACATTTATACAGCGATCAATGCTATAAAATTGCATTGATTACTGTGTAAATGTGACTGGCAGGGAAGGGGTTAACACTAGGGGGCGCTCGAGGGGTTAATGTATGACCTAATGATGTGATTCTAACTGTGGGGGGAGGGGACTGACTGGGGGAGGTGACCGATCGGTGTCCCTATGTACAAGGGACACACCATCAGTCTCCTCTCCTCTCTGACAGGACGTGGATCTATGTTTACACACACAGATCCACGCTCCTGCTCTGTTACCCGGCAATCGCGGGTGCCCGGCGGACATCGCGGCCGCCGGGCACGCGCACCGGGTCCAGAGCGACGCAGCGGGCACGCGCGCGCGCCGCCTAGTGGCTCGGGAGGGCGATCACGTCATATGGCGTCCGCACAGAACAAGAGAAGCCTCGTCCCGCCGTCATATGGCTTAGTGGTTAAGCTCCATTCACACCAATGAGCGTCTTTTTTTTTCGTGCTCTTTTGGCGCATTTTTTGCAATACACACCAAAAAAAAAAAAAGCTCCCGCAACTTTTCAGTTTTGCGTGATTTTGTCTGCATTTTTTTCTGCATTTGTCGCATGACAAAAACGCACTATTCCTGGCTGCATTCAGGGCGAACTTATCTGCAGTTCTACAGTGGCCTTGACCCGTACGTCTACGTCCGTTCCAACGTTTCCTGGGCTTCGCCAATTATTATCGGAAATTTATTCGGAACTTCTCTTCTCTGGTCAAACCCCTGACTGATATGACCGAGAAAGGACGGTAACCCACAGAATTGGTCTCCGGATTCCATTAAAGCCTTTGAATCTCTCAAGGCTGCCTTTGTTTCAGCTCCTGTGTTGGCACATCCTGATCCTACGCTGCCCTTCATTCTTGAGGTTGATGCTTCTGAGACTGGAGTTGGCGCCCTTCTGTCTCAGCGTCCTACCTCTGAGAGCGCATTGCATCCTTGCGGCTACTTTTCTAAGAAATTGTCTCCTGCAGAATGCAATTACGAGATTGGGGACAGAGAATTGTTAGCGATCATTTTGGCTCTTAAAGAAAGGAGGCATCTCCCCGAAGTTACCACTGTGCTGGTCCTCATTTTGACTGACCATAAGAATCTCACATTCTTGTCTGAGGCTAAACGGCTCTCTCCCAGAAGGGCGCTAAGGTCTCTTTTTCTGTCAAGCTTCAATTACATAGTCTCATTCTTACCCGGTACCAAGAATGTAAGGGCTGATGCATTGTCGTGACAGTTTTCCTCCGCTTTCAAGATTGAGTCGGTGCCTGTTCCTGTAATACCTCCCGATCGCATTCTGGCTACTAGACGCACCATTTTCGCCTCACCTTTTGGGTGACAGAATTTGTGCCGCTCAGATCCAGTCTCCTCCCGAGAAACCTGGTCACCACTTCTTTGTCCCTGAGAATCTCCGCACTGCTTTGCTCCAGACTTACCATTCTCCCAAGGCAGCCGGCTGGCCACCCAGGGAAGAATCAACTCATTTGGGCTATTTCTCAACAATTCTGGTGGCCTAGTCTACGCGCTGATGTAACCGCCTTTGTAGCTGTTTGTTCTGTGTGTGCTCAGAGTAAGACACCACAACGCCTTCCAGTGGGCCTCCTACAACCCATACCCAATGGAGAGAGGCCTTGGACCCACCTGTCTATGGATTTTATTGTGGAGTTACCCAACTCCCAGGGCAACACAGTTATTCTTATGGTGGTTGACCGGTTCTTGAAAATGCCACATTGTATTCCACTAAAGAAATTGCCCACTTCCAAAGAACTGACATCCATTTTTGCACGGGAGATCTTTCAATTACATGGGCTACCCAAGGCTATCTTCTCTGACAGGGGTAGCCAGTTTGTCTCCTGGTTTTGGCGAGCCTTTTTTACACAGTTGGCAATTCAGCTTTCCTTCTCTTCTGCGCATCACCCCGAGTCTAATGGAGCCGCAGAACAAGCCAACCAAGCCTTGGAGCAGTTTATACGCTGCTATATTTCTGACCACCATAACAATTGGTCAGACCTCCTACCTTGGAGGGAGTTTGCTCACAGAAGTGCCGTCAATACCGCTTCCGGATTGACTCAGTTTATGGCGAATTATGGTTTCCAACACAACATCTCCATTTTCCCCTCTGGCAGAAAAGCGATCTGCCCTGTTAACATAGGCAGACTGCCGTTCTGCCTCTCCTCATATCAATCGGCGGGTCCCGGGCAGACATCACGTCTGCCGGACCCACTGATTGGCTCTTGCTGTGTCAAATCACAGCGGACAGGTACATGATTTTGCACTTAAGGGCCACCCTGCCACAGAATATGTATGTGGGGCGGTCCTTAATCGGTTAATGGCACCAGAAGTGCAATGCATATTTTTTATCCTACGTTCCCAGCATGCGTTTCTCTTCACATTCCCGCACCTGAACCTCGCGCTAATGTGCAATTTTTTTTTGTAAATCTTTTTGGCGTGTTTTAACCATTTGCCTTTTCTTGCACTTTTTGTTTACAAGTTTAAGGGCTGGTTCACACCACAAAAACGCAAATCTGCTCCAGATCTGTTTCTGCATGTGTGTTTTTAACGCGTTATGTGTAATGTGTGTGATATGTACTGGTTTTACTAAGCGATCGTGTTGCTCTTTTTCCCTGCTTTGCAGGGAATTAAAAAACAACAAGATCGCCTGTCAGTGTACAGAACTCTGTGTTGTTTACAACACAGAGCTCTTTTCCATGAATGACAGAGCCAATCAGCAGGTCCCGACGATTAATCATTGTCCGGGACCTGCTGATCAGCTTGTGCTGTAACAAACCAGAGCACAGTTAGGGCAGCGCGCGCTCCTTACCCGGAAGGGCTGATCACGTATCAGATACGTGATCCAGCACACGGAGGTCGCCCTGCTGCAGTTCATGTACGTGGGGCAGTGGATAAGCAGTTAAAAGATCATTTTAGGTCTGCAGATTACATAAAACCCAAATTATATATTTTTTGAAAGCAGACACCGGATGGCAGCCACTCTCAACCAGGGTTCTGTGGAACTTTTGTGGTTCCTCCAGAAGTTGCTACGGGTTCCTTCAGCTGTGACTGATTAACCTCCCATTTGGTGGTGCCTGCATCGTTTTGGGGCCAACATTTGGCAGAGCTAGCAGCAAGATACCTATAAAGCTTTGGCAAAGGCTTTTTTTTTCAAAATTTTTCACAGAGTGGCCCTGAACCTCCTCTTCTGGGGCACCTCCTCTTCTCCAAGTGCCCTCACAACAAGCCGTGTGCTATGGGGGCACTCATGCGGGCTTGATCTCAAGCCGGGTTGTGTGCATCTATAGACACACACAGTGCGGCTGGGCCCTGCCCCCTGCTTTCTCCTCCCTTCCCCAAGGCAGCCCCATTGAAAGCAGTGGGAGACTGACAGCTCTCGCAGCTAGTCATGGCTGCTTGCAGGTAGTGTGTATTCACGGCTAAGTATTCAAAGGTAAATTCATGAGTAAGCGGCTGCCATTATCTGCCGGAACTGTCAGCCGCTCATTGCTTTCAATGTGTCTGCTGCCCGCAGCTAATGACCGGAAACCCCCACTGGTTCTCCTGCATGTAATTAGAAGCCTAATCAGCAAAATAATTTTTCCCAATGAAGGATAGGGCAGGAGGCGGCATGTCCCCATCGGATCCGTTGTCTGCCTGCTCTGCCATTTGACAGTTCGAAAGGTTCCAAAGCTAAGGAGCAGGGCCCCCTGGTGACATCACAAGGGGGTGGTGTCACCAGGTGAAGTCGCCAGGTGACCCTGCCCCTTAGCTATTTAGGAACTGTCAAACGGCAGAGCAGGCACATGGCGGAAGCCTTCGGCACAAGTGGACCTTTTTTTTTTTTCGGGTCAGCGGTGGCACCGGTCGTCATGAATAATGATGGATATACACCGGAGGGGACATTGTTTTTGTAATAAAGGAATTGTCAGAAACTGTCTGTGTTTTTTTTTCTTTTTGACACTTTTTTTGGAGAATAAGTATGTACAATGTACCCCATAATTATTCACATAGGGGATGGCTGGAATCTGGGGGTCCCCTTGTTGAAGGGGGATTCCAGATTCTGATAAGCCCCCTGCCCGCAGACCCCCACAACCACTGGCCAGGGTTGTGGGGAAGAGGCCCTTGTCCCCATCAACATGGGGACAAGGTGCATCGGGGTGGGTGGGACTGCCCCAATGCACCTTGCCCCATAACGAGGGGATGTGGCCTGGTATGGTTCAGGGGGGGCTCAATTATTCCCCTTTTCTTTCCCTTGTTGCCATTTTTTTTTCAATTTTGGCAGGAGGTTTCCCTTAAAATTCGTACCAGACCCAAAAGGACTGGGGAGGACCCCCACGCCGTTTTTTTCAATTTTTTTTTATTGCCGGCAATGTTTTTTTTTTACATTTAGCTGTCAGCGGGGAATCTTGCTGACAGCTGACAGTCATACGTTGTTAAAGGGGTTGTAAATCATATGCATTAAGGTAAAAAAACTTCTGACAGTGACTGGTCCTCCAGCCCCCCGTTTTACTCACCTAACCCCCTTCGATCACTCGGCGGAGACGCGCTGTACCTCTCTGCCCGGGGTTCTCGGCTCTTGATTGGATAGATTGATAGCAGTGCAGCCATTGGCTTCTGCTGCTGTCAATCAAATCCAATGACGCGGGCGCCGGGAGGCGGGGCCGAGTCCTACATTCTGCGTCTATGGACTCGGGAGCGTGCCCGCAGGGTAACCCCCCGGGAGAACGCTTCTCCTAGGGGTTTATACGATGCAGGGAGGAGCTGATAGCGCCGCCGGGGGACCCCAGAATAGGATGATCGGGGCCACTCTGTGCAAAACGAACTGCACAGTGGAGGTAAGTATGACATGTTTGTTATTTTTTTTAAAAAACTAAGCTTTACAATCACTTTAAAGTGGTGTTCCGGCTGAAATTATACTTTTTAAATAAAAATACTCCAATAATACACAAGCTTAATGTATTCTAGTAAAGTTAGTCTGTAAACTAAGGTCTGTTTTGTTAGTTTATAGCAGTAGTTTGTTATTTTATAAAATTACAGCAGGCCATGGCCATCTTAAGTGTGGGCATCTGAAGCCAGACTGTATTTCTTCCTGGATCTCATCGTTGCAGATCTCGCACATGCTCAGTGCAGCACAAGCAGTGTAATAGGTTTCAGGTCAGGTTTCCATAGCAACGGCAGTGTCAGAGGAAGTTGCCGCCCCTTCCCAGAAGTCATTGCAAACAGGAAATGATGCGATGGGCTATGGCCAGGGAGGAGGACGTGAAAAATGAATACAGCAGATATACAGTAGGTGCTGAGAAAAAAATAAAAAAATATCCAATTCGTTTACATTGCACAGTTTAGTGAGGGATGCTGAAGAGTTGTAAAAGTGGGTGGAACTCCACTTTAAGGACATGGCAGCCAGCTTACCAGCCCGCTCCTTAACAACCAGCTAATGTTGAAGATGCCGGTGGTCGTCGGCTCCAAAATATCACATCTGAACCGCATCTAAATTGCAGCTGAACCGCCGAACAGCTGTTTAGGAAATTCACAAGGAAATTCTCACCGGACACCTAGCCTTAATAACCTTAACCTATGCATTTGCTGCAGCTCCTGTTTGCATGGGCATAGCAGCCCATTGATTTGAATGGGCTGCTATACCTGTGGGAAATGCAGGAAAAAAGTTCCTGCACCTTATTAAAAATGCAGCCAAACAGAAATTGCTTGTTGCTTTTGCACCATGCGATTTCCCGCACTCAAAAAGATGAATGGCAGCCTCATGTGTTTGCCATAGAGCAATGAGTTTTAGCTGCAGGTGGTTGCAGGTGCCGGAATAGGTGCAATTTACACACTGTCCCGCACCCGCAACCACGCGCAACCTAGCCTAAAGCTCAGCCCGGAGACCTGAACCCCCAAAGTGCCGGACATTTAGCATCAGGAAGAGGACAAGGCAGCCCCTTGTGGCTTGCATTTGTATTCAGCCCCCTTCATTCTGATACCCCTTACTAAAATCTAGTGGAACCAATTGCTGTCAGAAGTCACCCAATTAGTAAATAGAGTCCACCTGGGTATAATTTAATCTCAGTATGAATACAGCTGTTCTGTGAAGCCCTCAGAGGTTTGTTGGAGAACCTTAGTGAACAAACAGAATCATGAAGCCCAAGGAACACACCAGACATGTCAGGGATAAAGTTGTGGAGAAGTTTAAAGCAGGGTTAGGTTATAAAAAATATCCCAAGCTTTGAACATCTCACGGAGCACTGTTCAATCCATCATCCGGAAATAGAAAGAGTATGGCACAACTGCAAACCTACCGAGACATGGCCCTCCACCTAAACTGACAGGCTGGGCAAGGAGAGCATTAATCAGAGAAGCAGCCAAGAGGCCCATGGTAACTCTGGGGGAGCTACAGAGATCCACAGCTCAGGTGGGAGAATCTGTCCACAGGACAACTATTAGTTGTGCACTCCACAAATCTGGCCTTTATGGAAGAGTGAGAAGAAGAAAGCCAATGTTGAAATTAAGCTATAAGAAGTCCTGTTTGCAGTTTGTGAGAAGCCATGTGGGGGACACAGCAAATATGTGGAAGAAGGTGCTCTGGTCAGATAAGACCAAAATTAAACTTTTTGGCCTAAAAGCAAAATGCTATGTGTGGTGGAAAACTAACACTGCACATCACCCTGAATACATCATCCCCACCGTGAAACATGGTGGTGGCAGCATCATGTTGTGGGGATGCTTTTCTTCAGCAGGGACAGAGAAGCTGGTCAGAGTTGATGGAAAGATGGATGGAGCCAAATACAGGACAATCTTAGAAGAAGACCTGTAATTATGGTTGCCACCTCATCCCTTTAAACCCGAACACATAATAATAACACAGGTTCTGTGGCTGATTAAGGTGGTAATTAAACTCACTTGGTGCCTTATCTGCATTTAATTAGCCTCAGAACCTGTGTAATTCAAAGGTGTTCGGGTTTAAAGGGATGAGGTGGTAACTCTACCTGTAATGCCGTGTACACACGAGCGGACTTTCCGGCAGACTTGGCTTGGCGGACCGGACTCCGTCGGACAATTCGATCGTGTGTGGGCTCCAGCGGACTTTTTTTCCCCAAAAGTCAGACGGACCTAGAAATAAAACATGTTTCAAATCTTTCCAACGGACTCGAGTCTGGTTGAAAAATCCGCTCATTTGTATGCTAGTCAGACAGACTAAAACCGACGCTAGGGCAGCTATTGGCTACTGGCTATCAACTTCCTTATTTTAGTCCGGTCGTATGTCATCACGTATGAATCCGTCGGACTTTGGTGTGATCGTGTGTAGGCAAGTCCGTTCGTTTGAAAGTCCGGCGGACCTACGCTTCAAAGTCCGTCGCAAACACTGTTGGACCTAGTCCGTCGAAAAGTCTGCTCGTGTGTACACGGCATTAGAGACTGGGGCGGAGGTTCACCTTCCAGCAGGACAATGACCCTAAACATACAGCCAAAGCTACAATTCATGTGTTAGAATTTTTGAGGCATCTATCTGTTGCCTGTATCACGTCACAATACTGTTTTAATTTCTGCAGATATAGGAATAGTTCTTATGTGTCACTACTTTAACTTTTTATCACTAAATTAAATTGCACAGTGATTATCACTCTTATTCATAATCCTTCTATGAGGTTATAGGCACTTGTTCCTTGCCATTTTTCACATTTTCAGCGCGACTTTCTTATTATTAATAGATTGTGCGCTTTACTACTTTTTTAGTCGCAGCTCACGTAGGTTTAGTTTTTGTTAGCGCAGTATTTTATTTTATACTTTTCCATGTGTTAGAATGGCCCAGTCAAAGTCCAGACCTAAATCCAATTGAGAATCTGTGGCAAGACTTGAAAATTGCTGTTCACAGATGCTCTCCATCCAATCTGACAGAGCTTGAGCTATTTTGCAAAGAAGAATGGGCAAAAAATTCACTTTCTAAATGTGCAAAGCTGGTAGAGACATCCCCAAAAAGGCTTGCAGATGTAATTGCAGTGAAAGGAGGTTCTACAAAGTATTGACTCAGGGGGGCCGAATATAAATGTACCCCACACTTTTCACATATTTATTTATAACAACATTTTGAAAACCATTTATTATTTTCCTTCCACTTCACAATTATGTGCCACTTTGTGTTGGTCTATCACATAAAATCCCAATAAAATACGTTTATGTTTTTGGTTGTAACACCAAAATGTGGAAAATTTCAAGTGGTACGAATACTTTTTCAAAGCACTGTAACTAAAGCTGTAGAAAAAAAAAATTGTTTTTTTTTTTTAGCGAAATATTTGTCAGTTAAAATTATACATAAAACAAAAAATCCTTTAATCCAATTAATACAGGTTTCAGTCCTGTATGGCACATACTATGCACAATAGTCTTTTTTTATAATGTGTTTTTGAGGAGATCATGGAAAAAGGCAAATGTGGATTCCTGGAAGCTTATAATGTTGCTCTTTCCTCCAAACTAATTTGCGAAGGATTTATTTGGGTCATTAACCCAGCAAAATATGTTATAAACAGGAAATGCCAGGGCTTCACATCACAAATGCAGGGACGGGGTGGGGGTGGCTGGTCCTTTGTCATCTGTAGATATTATTAGAGGACATGGTGTATTTTCCCTGTAATGTCATTATCTTGAGTCACTTCAAGTTTCCTTTCTGAAAATTAGGAGTCATGCTAAATTCTATAGTATGAAGGCAGAAGAATGACGGCAGTGCAACAAAAACAGATTAGGATCTTATTTATAGGCCTGTTATATACAGCAACCAATTTCTTATACCTTTCACCGTCTCTGCTTGCCAGAAGTCTGCACCCAAGTTCCCAACTCCGCCCACCAGTTTTATCCTCACTGGAAAGCCGACCATTTATGGTTAGATTTTCATTTGAATAGTCATAAAAAGAATTATTAACCAGATTGTTCTTTCTTGCCATCACTGGGGGGAATTTACTAAAAATGGAGAGTGCAAAATCTGGCAGTGCATAGTAGCCAATCAGCTTCCAACGTCAGCTTATTCAGTTAAAGTGTTACTAAACCTGTACACCTGCTTCTGGGCGATATTAGTGTTTTATACTGTTGCATCTTAAAGTGGTGTTCCGGCCGAAATTTTAAATAAAAATATCCCTATAATACACAAGCTTAATGTATTCTAGTAAAGTTAGTCTGTAAACTAAGGTCTGTTTTGTTAGTTTATAGCAGTAGTTTGTTATTTTATAAACTTACAACAGGCCGTGGCCATCTTAAGTCTGGGCATCTGAAGCCAGACTGTATTTCTTCCTGGATCTCATCGTTGCAGATCTCGCACATGCTCAGTGCAGCACAAGCAGTGTAATAGGTTTCAGGTCAGGTTTCCATAGCAACGGCAGTGTCAGAGGAAGTTGCCGCCCCTTCCCAGAAGGCATTGCAAACAGGAAATGATGCGATGGGTCGCGGCCAGGGAGGAGGAAGTGAAAAATAAATACAGCAGATATACAGTAGGTGCTGAGAAAAAAAAATAAAAAAATATCCAATTCGTTTACAGTGCACAGTTTAGTGAGGAATGCTGAAGAGTTGTAAAAGTGGGTGGAACTCCACTTTAATTTAGTTTAATGTAGGTGAGCTGTTGTTATGTTGACATCATACTATTCCCTATGTTCTTAATAGATGTTGCTACTTTCTTATTGGTTTGTTTAACAGCCTATTCTTACTGTACAATATTACGTTGCTGGAATTGTTTTGTCCCGTCTGGTGCACACATTAAAAAACTTTAAATCAAAAAAAGAAAAAAAAAGTGTTACTAAACCCAGGACTCTGCATTCACTATATCTGGTCTCCCATAGTACCAAGAACATGGAAATGCAATTATTTTAGTAAATATAAACCATTAAGAGGAAGTAAAGCCTCTGAAAAAAATAAAAATACAGCCTGCAAGACAAAGGCATAATGAGCTAGTATGCATAGCATACTAGCTCATTATGAATTACTTACCTGAGATCGAAGCCCCCGAAGCGACCCTCGTTCGCCCCCTCCGACACCGCCATCTATCTTCCTGGTATCTTCCAGGTATCGCGGCTCCGGCGCTGTGACTGGCCGGGGCAACGATGACGTCACTCCCGCGCATGCGCGCTGGTGCCGCCACTAACGGCATGATCGCCGTTAGAAAAGGCACGCTCAGTGTGCCTGCGCCCGATGTCTACGGTGGTGCTATTTCTGCAAATATCTCCTAAACCTTTTAGGTTTGGGAGATATTTCTTGCACCTACAGGTAAGCCTTAAAGTGGATGTAAACCCAATGTCATCCTTTCTAAACGACTGCTATAGGGGTTATCTATAAGGATATACATGTCTCCTGCATGTATCTTTACCTGTCAAATATTTACCTTGTCAATATGCATTTTCTCCTGTGTATTTCTTACACTGAACTTCTGCTATGATCTCTAACATCCAGTGAAAAGACAGGAAAGTAACCACATGACTTCAGCATGCCAAATCATGGTGAGGTGTGGAACAGCCAATCCTTGCAGAGCTGCTGAAGAAAGGAGTGGGGGAGGGAATTAAAAAATAATGCCCGTGTCTTAAGTTTTTCTCAGTTTGTCAAGATTTTTCTCACTGAACAATAAAAGAGGATTGCTCAGAGATGGATTAACTCTGTGTGGCAAGACTGGGCTCAAATGATAGGAAATCTTATACTCTACAGTATGATATAAAAAAAAATTTCGGGTTTACATCCACTTTAATCTAGGCTTACCTGTAGTTTAAAGTGGTTGTAATGGGTTTACAACCACTTTAAATACATTTTGTCATCAGCAGTATCTTGCAGTCTTGTGACTTCTTTCAGTTTCCAGCAGAGCACTGGTTAAAGCTTTTAGGAGGAGTTCTCATGCTCCCCGATTGTCCCATGAGGCTGCAGGATCCCTGACCCTCTGTCTGGACAGTGCTGATTGGTCCTGTGTTAATCACATGCACCCTCCCAAGAAAAAAAAAAACTGAGCATGTGCAGAGTGCCCCCAAAGCTCTGTTCTTTCAGGAAATGGATTGGGGATTGTGGAAGAAGGGGAGGATCAGAGAAGTCAGAATCAAACAGCCTTTTTACACAATGCAGAGGATTAGTGCCTTAGATTCCACAGTGAGTATAATAAGCATGCTTTACTACATATACAGACTGACTGACTGTATTGTTGTGGGTATGTGTTCAGGCTGTGTAAAAGTCTCACACATGTGGTATCGCTATACTCAGGAGGAGTAGCAGAATGTATTTTGGGGTGTAGTTGCAATTATGCATATGCTGTGTGAGAGAAATAACCTGTTAATATGACCAGTTTGTGTAAAAAAAAAAAAAAAAAAATCTTAATTTTACCAAGAATTGTGGGAAAAAATTACAGCTTCAAAAAACTCACCATGCCTCTTAGTAAATACATTGGACGGTCTACTTTCCAAAAAGGGGTCATTTGGGGGGTATTTGTACTTTCCTGGCTTGTAAGGGTCGGTTCACACTGGGGCAACACGACTTCAGCGCGACTTTGCACGGCGACTTCAACGCGGCTTCGACGCGACTTCAGCGCGACTTCAGCGCGACTTTAGCAAATTACAAGGCGACTTGAAGTCGCCTCCATGACAGGCGACTTCGGCTGTGGCCAATCACAGGGCAATCAGCTCCCTGGGAGGGAGGGGGGGAGGGAGGGGTTTTCCCTGCAAAGTCGCTTGACTTTACAGAGAGATCCGACTTGGAGGCGACTTCCATTGATTTCTATGGTACAGGTCGCCTACCAAGTCGGATCAAAGTAGTACAGGGAGTACACTCTGAAGTCGGAGCGACTTCAGTAGTGTCTATTAAGACGCTAGCGTTCACTCCCATTGAATCTATTTCTGGGGCGACTTGGGGCGACTTGAGGGCGTACAAGTCGGATCCCAAGTCGCCCCAGTGTGAACCGACCCTTAGTGTCTCAAGAAATGAGATAGGCCTTGAGGTGAGATAGTACATCAGGTGTGAACAATTTTCAGTGATTGGCACCATAGTTTGTAGACTCTATAACTTTCACAAAGACCAAATAATATACATTAATTTGGGTTATTTTTACCAAAGATATGTAGCAGTATAAATTTTGGCACAAATTTATGAAGAAAAATGACTTGTTTGCAAAATTTTACAATAGAAACTAAAATAAAGTGTGTTTTTTTCAAAATTTTCGCTGTTTTTTTGCTTATATCGCAAAAAATGAAAAACCCAGTGGTGATTAAATAGCACCAAAAGAAAGCTCTATTTGTGAGAAGAAAATGATAAACATTTTGTTTGGATACAGTGTAGCATGACTGAGTAATTGTCATTCAAAGTGTGAGAGAGCTGAAAATTGGTCTGGGCGGGAAGGTGCATAAGTGCCTGATATTGAAGTGGTTAAATGAAATAAAATAAAAATAAATTGTTTCTTAGACGTGCACAATTATTCAATCTTGACTTATTGGGTATCTAATTACTCATCGTAACCTCATTTTTTATATTTAAAAAAAAAAAAAGTTATTATATGGTGCTTGTGTTCACTAAAATGCATTTAAGTGTATTTTTCCCTGAAAATTTGCATTTAATAAACAGCTGCGCAAATATCGTGTGATATAAAATATGGCAACAACCACCATTTAAATCTCCAAATCTCTATTTTCAGAAAATATATCATGTTTGGGTATTATAAGCCATGTTATTGCTAAAAAAAACATGATTATTTTAACAAGTGTGTGAGAAATGTCAAAATTGTCCCTGGCAGTGAAGGGTTAACATGTTTACAAATTTGAATTTTTTTTGTCAGTTAGGAAAAAAAAAAAGTCATGTGATATGACCATATTCATATTTGAATTTTTTTGTCAGTTGCAAAAAAATAAAAAAAATAATTAAATCTTGACTTTTTGGGCATCTATTTATTCATCTTACCCTCATGTTTTAAATTTTATAAAAAATAAAATAGGTATTACACAGTGTTTGTGTGCAAAATGCATTCAAGTGTATTTTTTCCAAATTTGCATTTAATAAACAGCTGTTTAGGGCAGTTTTAAACACTGTCTGCATTCACCTAAAACCCAGACAGAGACACGCAGAAGGTATGTAGGATTTCATTCAATTATAATGTAATAAAATGGAGAGAATTCTATACTGGATACATTGTTATTATTCAAATATAATCTCAGCTCACTCCTTCAGCTGGCAGTTGGGCAGCAGGAGACATGAATGAGGTGTGCGGGAGGAATGCCTGGATCTGATTGGCTGCCTGATGTAACTGACAAACACTTGTGTCCCATCACCAGTTTTAATTATAAATGCAAAATCAAAGTAATTATTCCCATCATCATTCTGCTAATTAATAATTATCCCAGTATTCTATATTTGGTTATATTACAGTAGTTATACAGAAGAGTTCTGTCACATAACCTGGGATTGCTTCTAACTGACAAATTTCAAATTTCAAAAAAAAAAAACGACTGTCTTCATGTACACTGCTGCTGGAAAACGGACGTTTAGGATCAGTTGGGCGTTTTTTTCCAGCTGCCCCTGAACTCTGCTCTGTTATCTTATCAGTACATGTACACGAGGGGGGGCATTTATAGTCCTTTCTAAGCAGTTTAGTTTTGAAGCATTTTTTAGAAAGCAAAAAAAAAAATGCGATGTTCAGAGCTATTTGAAACACCAAATGCCTGTAACAAGCTTGTAATTGCGGTAACTTGTGTTTAGCTGCGATTCGTTTACAGGTGTTTGCGCGGTAAAAGGGACATTTTTTTAAATGTCGGTTACTATCTGTCAAGGTTTTCAAACATCCCGTGTACATTAGGGGCCGGTTCACACCATAGAAACGCAGTCCGGATGAGTTCCAGGTGCTTTTCTGCATGCATGTTTTTGATGTGTTTTTGATGCAGTCTAGTGCATTTTTTTCTCCCTTTTTATACTTAACCTTAACCCTTTCATGACTAAGCCTATTTTTGACATTTGGTGTTTACAAGATAAAATCCGCATTTTTTGCTAGAAACTTACTTAGAGCCCCCAAGCATTATAGATATTTTTTTAGCAGACAATCTAGAGAATAAAATGGCGATTGTTGCAATATTTTATGTCACACGGTATTTTTGCAGCGGTGTTTTAAATGCAATTTTTTGGGAAAAGGGACACTTTCATGAATTTAAAAAAAAAACAAACAGTAAAGTTTTTTGTATAATGTGAAAGATGATGTTGCGCCGAGTAAATAGATAACAAACATGTCAAGCTTTATAATTGCACGCACTTGTGGAATGGCGACAAACTACGGTACCTAAAAATCTCCATAGGTGAAACATACTGACGTCATGGGGTAAAGGCCTACACTCCTGGTTCGGGAGATGCAATCTTATCAAGATGTGCATCTTGCCCAAATACCTTTATATGTTACAAGCACTCCCAATTGCGATCCCCACATCCTATTTTAGAAAGGTGCACAGTCAACTCCATAAATTCATATGGGCAAACAAGAAATCGAGATTACCACGTACACTCCTATCTATGCCCAAAGCTTCCGGAGGCCTTGCTGTCCCGGATGTGAGAAAATACTACCAAGCAGTACACCTGGGCAGAATTATAGACTGGGGTCGCCACCAAGACCTTAAACTATGGACACACCTTGAACAGGCCCAGGTGCAAATACCCCTGCAGGGAGCTCTATGGTGCTATGAACACCTTCGAGTACAAGACAAAAGACACCCACTGATAGGGACGACGCTCCGGGTGAGCTCACAAACATGCCAACTGCAATCACTATCGTCGGCTAACTCCCCACTCTATCCAATTATAGGAAACCCGCAATTCTCCCCAGGTCTAGACCCTCAGGTTAAAAATGCACTTTTAAGCTTAAAACGCACACAAGCACGACACTTTATGGCAGGAGATTCATGGCCATCCGTGGAGACATTAAGCAACCAAACAGGCCCCTTTAACCACTTTAGGACCGCCTCACGCCGATGTACGTCGGCAAAGCGGCACGGACAGGCAAAATCACGTACATGGTACGTGATTTGCCTTCCGCGGGTGGGGGGTCCGATCGGACCCCCCCCCGCCGCCCGAGGCGGTCCCGTTTTGTCCCCCGGCGATCGGAGACGAGGGGGAGGCCATCCGTTCGTGGCCCCCCCCTCGCGATCGCCGCCGGCCAATGGGAACACTCCTTTGCTGCTGTATGCTAAACAGCAGCAAAGGAAATGATGTCATCTCTCCTCGGCTCGGTAGTTTCCGTTCCGGCCCGAGGAGAGACGACATGTAAGTGACTGCACCAACACACACACACACAGTAGAACATGCCAGGCACACATTACACCCCGATCCCCCCCCCCGATCGCCCCCCGATCCCCCCCCCGATCACCCCCCCCCCTGTCACAAACTGACACCAGCAGTTTTTTTTTTTTTTTTTTCTGATTACTGCTAGGTGTCAGTTTGTGACAGTTACTGTGTTAGCACAGTTACTGTTACCCCCCTGTAGGTCTAGGGTACCCCCCTAACCCCCCCTAATAAAGTTTTAACCCCTTGATCACCCCCCGTCACCAGTGTCACTAAGCGATCATTTTTCTGATCGCTGTATTAGTGTCGCTGGTTCCGCTAGTTAGTGAGGTAAATATTTAGGTTCGCCGTCAGCGTTTTATAGCGTCAGGGACCCCCATATACTACCTAATAAATGTTTTAACCCCTTGATTGCCCCCTAGTTAACCCTTTCACCACTGATCACCGTATAACCGTTACGGTTGACGCTGGTTAGTTTGTTTATTTTTTATAGTGTCAGGGCACCCGCCGTTTATTACCGAATAAAGGTTTAGCCCCCTAATCGCCCGGCGGTGATATGTGTCGCCCCAGGCAGCGTCAGATTAGCGCCAGTACCGCTAACACCCACGCACGCAGCATGCGCCTCCCTTAGTGGTATAGTATCTGATCGGATCAATATCTGATCCGATCAGATCTATACTAGCGTCCCCAGCAGTTTAGGGTTCCCAAAAACGCAGTGTTAGCGGGATCAGCCCAGATACCTGCTAGCACCTGCGTTTTGCGCCTCCGCCCGGCCCAGCCCACCCAAGTGCAGTATCGATCGATCACTGTCACTTACAAAACACTAAACGCATAACTGCAGCGTTCGCAGAGTCAGGCCTGATCCCTGCGATCGCTAACAGTTTTTTTGGTAGCATTTTGGTGAACTGGCAAGCACCAGCCCCAGGCAGCGTCAGGTTAGCGCCAGTACCGCTAACACCCACGCACGCACCGTACACCTCCCTTAGTGGTATAGTATCTGAACGGATCAATATCTGATCCGATCAGATCTATACTAGCGTCCCCAGCAGTTTAGGGTTCCCAAAAACGCAGTGTTAGCGGGATCAGCCCAGATACCTGCTAGCACCTGCGTTTTGCCCCTCCGCCCGGCCCGGCCCAGCCCACCCAAGTGCAGTATCGCATAACTGCAGCGTTCACAGAGTCAGGCCTGATCCCTGCGATCACTAACAGTTTTTTTGGTAGCGTTTTGGGGAACTGGCAAGCGCCAGCGGCGTAGTACACCCCGGTCGTAGCCAAACCAGCACTGCAGTAACACTTGGTGACGTGGCGAGTCCCATAAGTGCAGTTCAAGCTGGTGAGGTGGCAAGCACAAGTAGTGTCCCGCTGACACCAAAAAGACAAACACAGGCCCGTCGTGCCCATAATGCCCTTCCTGCTGCATTCGCCAATCCTAATTGGGAACCCACCGCTTCTGCAGCGCCCGTACTTCCCCCATTCACATCCCCAACCAAATGCAGTCGGCTGCATGAGAGGCATTTTTATGTCCTCCCGAGTACCCCTACCCAGCGAACCCCCCAAAAAAGATGTTGTGTCTGCAGCTAGCACGGATATAGGCGTGACACCCGCTATTATTGTCCCTCCTGTCCTGACAATCCTGGTCTTTGCATTGGTGAATGTTTTGAACGCTACTATGCACTAGTTGAGTATTAGCGTAGGGTACAGCATTGCACAGACTAGGACACACTTTCACAGGGTCTCCCAAGATGCCATCGCATTTTGAGAGACCTGAACCTGGAACCGGTTACAGTTATAAAAGTTAGTTACAAAAAAAGTGTAAAAAAAAATATATATATATAAAATAAAAAAAAATAGTTGTCGTTTTATTGTTCTCTCTCTCTCTATTCTCTCTCTCTATTGTTCTGCTCTTTTTTTACTGTATTCTATTCTGCAATGTTTTATTGTTATTGTTATTGTTATTATGTTTTATCATGTTTGTTTTTCAGGTATGTAATTATTTATACTTTACTGTTTACTGTGCTTTATTGTTAACCATTGTTAACCATTTTTGAGTGGTTATACCAGAATGATGCCTGCAGGTTTAGGTATCATCTTGGTATCATTCTTTTCAGCCAGCGGTCGGCTTTCATGTAAAAGCAATCCTAGCGGCTAATTAGCCTCTAGACTGCTTTTACAAGCCGTGGGAGGGAATGCCCCCCCCCACCGTTTTTCGTGTTTTTCTCTGGCTCTCCTGTCTCAACAGGGAACCTGAGAATGCAGCCGGTGATTCAGCCAGCTGACCATAGAGCTGATCAGAGACCAGAGTGGCTCCAAACATCTCTATGGCCTAAGAAACCGGAAGCTACGAGCATTTCATGACTTAGATTTCGCCGGATGTAAATAGTGCCATTGGGAAATTGGGGAAGCATTTTATCACACCGATCTTGGTGTGGTCAGATGCTTTGAGGGCAGAGGAGAGATCTAGGGTCTAATAGACCCCAATTTTTTCAAAAAAGAGTACCTGTCACTACCTATTGCTATCATAGGGGATATTTACATTCCCCGAGATAACAATAAAAATGATTAAAAAAAAGAAATATGAAAGGAACAGTTTAAAAGTAAGATTAATAAAGCAAAAAAATAATAAAGAAAAAAAAAAAAAAAAAAGCACCCCTGTCGCCCCCTGCTCTCGCGCTAAGGCGAACGCAAGCGGCGGTCTGTCGTCAAACGTAAACAGCAATTGCACCATGCATGTGAGGTATCACCGCGAAGGCCAGATCGAGTGCAGTAATTTTTCCAGTAGACCTCCTCTGTAAATCTAAAGTGGTAACCTGTAAAGGCTTTTAAAGGCTTTTAAACATGTATTTATTTTGTTGCCACTGCACGTTTGTGCGCAACTTTAAAGCATGTCATGTTTGGTATCCATGTACTCCGCCTAAGATCATCTTTTTTATTTCATCAAACATTTGGGCAATATAGTGTGTTTTAGTGCATTAAAATTTAAAAAAGTGTTTTTTTTTCCCCAAAAAATGCGTTTGAAAAATCGCTGCGCAATTACTGTGTGAAAAAAAAAATGAAACACCCACCATTTTAATCTGTAGGGCATTTGCTTTAAAAAAATATATAATGTTTGGGGGTTCAAAGTAATTTTTTTGCAAAAAAAAATAACTTTTTTATGTAAACAATAAGTGTCAGAAAGGGCTTCGTCTTCAAGTGGTTAGAAGAGTGGGTGATGTGTGACATAAGCTTCTAAATGTTGTGCATAAAATGCCAGGACAGTTCAAAACCCCCCCAAATGACCCCATTTTGGAAAGTAGACACCCCAAGCTATTTGCTGAGAGTCATGTCGAGTCCATGGAATATTTTATATTGCGACACAAGTTGCGGGAAAGAGACAATTTTTTTTTTTTTTTTTTTTTTGCACAAAGTTGTCACTAAATGATATATTGCTCAAACATGCCATGGAAATATGTGAAATTACACCCCAAAATACATTCTGCTGCTTCTCCTGAGTACGGGGATACCACATGTGTGAGACTTTTTGGGAGCCTAGCCGCGTACGGGACCCCGAAAACCAAGCACCGCCTTCAGGCTTTCTAAGGGCGTGAATTTTTGATTTCACTCTTCACTGCCTATCACAGTTTCGGAGGCCATGGAATGCCCAGGTGGCACAAAACCCCCCAAATGACCCCATTTTGGAAAGTAGACACCCCAAGCTATTTGCTGAGAGGTATAGTGAGTATTTTGCAGACCTCACTTTTTGTCACAAAGTTTTGAAAATTGAAAAAAGAAAAAAAAAATGTTTTTTCTTGTCTTTCTTCATTTTCAAAAACAAATGAGAGCTGCAAAATACTCACCATGCCTCTCAGCAAATAGCTTGGGGTGTCTACTTTCCAAAATGGGGTCATTTGGGGGGGGTTTGTGCCACCTGGGCATTCCATGGCCTCCGAACCTGTGATAGGCAGTAAAGAGTGAAATCAAAAATTTTCACCCTTAGAAATCCTGAAGGCAGTGATTGGTTTTCGGGGTCCCGTACGCGGCTAGGCTCCCAAAAAGTCCCACACATGTGGTATCCCCATACTCAGGAGAAGCAGCTAAATGTATTTTGGGGTGCAATTCCACATATGCCCATGGCCTGTGTGAGCAATATATAATTTAGTGACAACTTTATGAAAAAAAAAAAAAAAGTGTCACATTCCCGCAACTTGTGTCAAAATATAAAATATTCCATGGACTCAATATGCCTCTCAGCAAATAGCTTGGGGTGTCTACTTTCCAAAATGGGGTCATTTTGGGGGGTTTTGTGCCACCTGGGCATTCCATGGCCTCCGAAACTGTGATAGGCAGTGAAGAGTGAAATCAAAAATTTACACTCTTAGAAATCCTGAAGGCAGTGATTGGTTTTCGGGGCCCCGTACACGGCTAGGCTCCCAAAAAGTCCCACACATGTGGTATCCCCATACTCAGGAGAAGCAGCTGAATGTATTTTGGGGTGCAATTCCACATAGGCCCATGGCCTGTGTGAGCAATATATCATTTAGTGACAACTTTTTGTAAATATTTTTTTTGTTTTTTGTCATTTTTCAATCACTTGGGACAAAAAAAATAAATATTCAATGGGTTCAACATGCCTCTCAGCAATTTCCTTGGGGTGTCTACTTTCCAAAATGGGGTCATTTGGGGGGGGTTTGTACTGCCCTGCCATTTTAGCACCTCAAGAAATGACATAGGCAGTCATAAACTAAAAGCTGTGTAAATTACAGAAAATGTACCCTAGTTTGTAGACGCTATAACTTTTGCGCAAACCAAAAAATATACGCTTATTGACATTTTTTTTACCAAAGACATGTGGCCGAATACATTTTGGCCTAAATGTATGACTAAAATTTAGTTTATTGGATTTTTTTTATAACAAAAAGTAGAAAATATAATTTTTTTTCAAAATTTTCGGTCTTTTTCCGTTTATAGCGCAAAAAATAAAAACCGCAGAGGTGATCAAATACCATCAAAAGAAAGCTCTATTTGTGGGAAGAAAAGGACGCAAATTTCGTTTGGGTACAGCATTGCATGACCGCGCAATTAGCAGTTAAAGCGACGCAGTGCCAAATTGGAAAAAGACCTCTGGTCCTTAGGCAGCATAATGGTCCGGGGCTCAAGTGGTTAAGTTATCATTTTGGACGGCTGTCCAGTTGAGACACTTCCTCACGCCTATACCTAACCCACAGGGGTTTGCACAACCTCTAACGGCATTTGAAGATTACTGCTCAGAGGAGGGTACACTCGCAAGGACGCTTTCGATAATGTATAACCTCCTCATTACCCCGACGGACGACACACACCTAACCTTTATACGTAAATGGGAGAGGGATTTGAACTGTACATTTACATCGGGCCAGATTCAACGTATAGTAACTTTCTCGCTAAAGTCCTCTATTTGCACAAAAATACAGGAAACTACCTATAAACTCTTGACAAGGTGGTACCTAACCCCCCAAGCCCTACATACCTTCTACCCGAACACCTCAGCACTTTGTTGGAGATGTCGGGTGGAGAGGGGCACGTTGCTACACTTATTCTGGTCCTGCTCGAAACTCTCACATTTCTGGTCCACCATTAGAGCAACCATCCAAAAATTCACGGAATACAATATCCCCAATGACCCGGCCTTTTTTCTGTTACACGTAAATACTATATCAACTAAAAGATACAAAAAGTTCATCGTGTGACACTTAGTTAACGCAGCTAAATCCTGTATCCCACTCCAATGGAAAAGACAAACTCCACCAACCATGGCGGAGTGGGTTCGGAGGGTGGAGGAGATTAGTAGAATGGAAGACCTGGTACTAACGGCGAGACACCAACAGGAAAAATATAGAAAGACATGGGCAATATGGCAACAATTTATTCTGTCCTCAGAGGGCACCACCCTTAGAACCGCCTGATAAGCTCACTTCTCCAGATAATACAAAATATGAGGCTGTCCTGAATCAACCAGAGCCCCCCCCCCCCCCCCCCTATACCCTCCTCCCCTCCCCCCTGCAGGTCCCTCCTTTTCTCTCCTTTATCCCCCTCTCTATCTACCCCTCTTTTTCCCGATGTATACCTACGATTCTCTCCGCTGCCCCTTCCCTCTTGGGTACTGAGGTTCTGCCTGAGTGGGATAGGAGGCGAGTGGAGACTAATGAAGAGAAATGTTAAATGTGAATTTTTACTGCTGACCTTCTATTGTAAGAAATCTATCAATGTATAGGATTATTTAGGAAGGTAAATGAATATGCCTCTCCTCATTCTCAATGTATGTATGTATTGTACTGTATTGTAATGTTTCAAGCCCACGTTGGGCCTGTAAAAAATAAATAAAACCTATATTTGAAAAAAAAAAAAAAAAATCTCCATAGGTGACGCCCTAAATTTTTTTTACGGTTACCAGGTTAGAGTTACAGAGGAGGTCTAGTACTAGAATTATTGCTCTTGCTCTGACGATCGCGGTGATACCTCACATGTGTGATTAGAACACCGTTTACATATGCGGGCGTGACTTCCGTATGCGTTTTCTTCGCTGTGTGAGCTCGCGGGGATGGGGTCGCTTTAAAAAAAAAATACATTTTTTCATATTTATTTTTATATTAATAAATTGCGTTTAAAAAAAAAATTTTTTGATCACCTTTATTGCTGTCACAAGGAATGTAAACATCCCTTGTGACAGTAATAGGTGGTGACAGGTACTATAAAAGACCCCCGATCCCTGCTTTGCACTTCAAAGTATTCAGATCGCCGTTTTCGGCGATTCTGAATACTTTATATTTTTTTAAAACATTGACAGCCGAGTAAACGGGAAGTGACGTCATGACGTCGCTTCCGTGTTTACAATTAGGAGGCTGGAACGAAGCTGCTCACGGCTTCATTCCAGACTGTCACTAGCCGCTGGAGGCGGCGGATTGGTAATCGGGCCTCCCGATGGAACGGGAGGCCCGGTAAGAGCGGTGGGAGGGCTTTTAGCCGCATCGGTTGTTATACCTGGATAGCAGATCGTCGGCTCTAAAAAACAGTACCGGGATGATGCCTGCAGCTGTGGGCATCATCCCGGTATAACCCCCGAAAGCCGAGTACGCACATCTGCGTACGCTCGGCGGGAAGGGGTTAAATAAGGACACATTTTTCATGCAATTATTGCCAGCCAGTGGGTCGGGATGAGTGGCAGGCAACAAGCATTTTTATACGAAGGCCAACAAGAGTCATCCTTGTGTCCCTGTCATGTCGAGTTTACTCATTGTCTCTGGCACAAGAGTTTTGAACTTTTCTCTCTATAATTGGATGTTGTACAAAGAAAAATATATGAAATGTAGCTGAAGGTGCTAAATCTAAATTCCTCTTTTTTTTTTTTTTTTTAAGATGTTTGCAGTATTTACTGCAGACAAGGCTCACACGGCAGGCCTGTCGATCATCACATTGGGACGCCGCCCAAAAGTGACATTCAAATTGAGACTCCACCAGTGCGACCGTGACATGGCCACTCCACCAGAGTGCGACCTAGACATGGCCACTCCACCAGAGTGCGACATAGACATGGCCGCTCCACCAGAGTGCGACCTCGACATGGCCGCTCCAACAGAGTGCGACCTCGACATGGCCACTCCACCAGAGTGCGACCTCAACATGGCCACTCCACCAGAGTGCGACCGTGACATGGCCACTCCACCAGAGTGCGACCGTGACATGGCCACTCCACCAGAGTGCGACCGTGACATGGCCACTCCACCAGAGTGCGACCGTGACATGGCCACTCCACCAGAGTGCGACCGTGACATGGCCACTCCACCAGAGTGTGACCGTGACATGGCCACTCCACCAGAGTGCGACCTAGACATGGCCACGCCACCAGAGTGCGACTGTGACATGGCCACGCCACCAGAGTGCGACCGTGACATGGCCACTCCACCAGAGTGCGACATAGACATGGCCACTCCACCAGATTGCGACCTCGACATGGCCACTCCAACAGAGTGCGACCTCGACATGGCCACTCCACCAGAGTGCGACCTCGACATGGCCACTCCACCAGAGTGCGACCTCGACATGGCCACTCCACCAGAGTGCGACCTCGACATGGCCACTCCACCAAAGTGCGACCTCAACATGGCCACTCCACCAGAGTGCGACCGTGACATGGCCACTCCACCAGAGTGTGACCGTGACATGGCCACTCCACCAGAGTGTGACCTAGACATGGCCACGTCACCAGAGTGCGACCTAGACATGGCCACAAGAGTGCGACCGTGACATGGCCACTCCACCAGAGTGCGACCATGACATGGCCACTCCACCAGAGGAATGTCTCCAGTGAAGATGGGGGCAAGGTTACAAGAAAAGATAGGAATATATTAGTGGTAGGGGATTCAGTTATTGGAAGGATACAGAGGGCGATCTGTCACAAAGACCAGTATCGCCGAACAGTATGTTGTTTACCGGGCGCTCGGGTTCGGAACATTGTAGATTGCATGGACAGATTGTTGGATGGGGCCGGAGTGGACCCAGCTGTCATGGTATATATCGGTACCAATGACAAGGTTCGAGAAAGATGGAGCGCCCAAATGGCTTAGGAACTGGTGCAGGGAGGAGGGGTTTGGGTTCATGGAGAACTGGACTGACTTTTCGGTAAATTACCGGCTCTATAGCAGGGACGGACTGCACTTAAATGAGCAGGGTGCCGCTCTATTGGGAGAGAAGGTGACCAAAAAGCTGGAAGAAATTCAGGTTGATATTCCACCAGAATGTGAAGCTCATATTGAGAACCCACCAGAGTGTGAGACTCCACCAAAATGCCAGAGGAACATTGGGAACATCTCCTCCAGTGAAAAAGAGCGCAAAGTTACAAGAAAAGATAGGCATATATTAGTGGTAGGGGATTCAGTTATTGGAAGGATACAGAGGGCGATCTGTCACAAAGACCGGTATCGCCGAACAGTATGTTGTTTACCGGGCGCTCGGGTTCGGAACATTGTAGATTGCATGGACAGATTGTTGGATGGGGCCGGAGTGGACCCAGCTGTCATGGTATATATCGGTACCAATGACAAAGTTCGAGAAAGAGGGAGCGCCCTACAAAATGATTTCAGGGACTTAGGGGCTATATTGAAGAAAAGGTCCCCCAAGGCAATATTTTCAGAAATACTGCCTGTACCTCGAGCCACACCAGAGAGGCAGCATAAGCTTATGGTACTTAACAAATGGCTGAGGAACTGGTGCAGGGAGGAGGGGTTTTGGTTCATGGAGAACTGGACTGACTTTTCGGTAAATTACCGGCTCTATAGCAGGGACGGACTGCACTTAAATGAGCAGGGTGCCGCTCTATTGGGAGAGAAGGTGACCAAAAAGCTGGAAGAAATTCAGCTTGATGCTCCACCAGAATGTGAAGCTCATATTGAGAACCCACTAGAATGTGAGACTCCACCAAAATGCCAGAGCAACATTGGGAACATCTCCTCCAGTGAAAATGAGCTCAAAGTTACTGCAAAGAACAGGAAGATACTGGTGGTAGGGGACTCAATAATTAGAGGGACAGAGAGGGAAATCTGTCACAAAGACTATTGTTACCCAACAGTATTCTGTTTACCGGGTGCTTGTGTTCGGGACATTGCACATCGGATGGACAAATTGTTGGATGGGGCTGGGGAAAACCCAGCTGTCGTGATACATATTGGAACCAAGGACAAAGTTAGAGGAAGATGGGGCGCCCTAAAAAATGATTTCAGGGACTTAGGGACTATATTGAAGAAAAGGACCTCCAAGGCAGTATTTTCAGAAATACTGCCTGTACCTCGAGCCACACCAGAGAGGCAGCAGGAGCTTAGGGAGCTTAACATGTGGCTAAGGAACTATTGCAGGGAGGAGGGGTTTGGCTTCATGGCGAACTGGGCTGACTTCTCAGTCGGTTACCATCTTTATAGCATTGATGGATTGCACCTAAATAGGAGGGGTGCAGCTTTTTTGGGAATGAAGATGGCCAAAACGTTGGAATAAATTTTAAACTAGGAGATGAGGAGGAGGGATCAGAAGATGATTTGCTAGTGAACATGGAGGGAGAAGATCTTCAAGTCAAGCCATCATCACCAGAGTCCACTACGTCATCATTCTCTTGAAAGATTCTCATCAGCTCCTTTCTTCAAGAGAGCAATACCACCAGCTATCTTTACCAACAAGAGTGCCACATTATCTCTTCTGCATAGTTCAAGTTTTGTGTGTGGGGATAGTGTTAGAAGACTCAGTGGAAAGTCTGAGGAACCCTCCCAGGGACCAGGTACGGCTTTACCAACACAGGTTCCTACACTGGTGGCGGCTGCCACTCCGGTAACCAGAGGGGATTCCCATCAGCCCTCTATTTCCCTTTCTGCAGCTTCTGAATCAAGAAGACTCAACAAAAAGTCTAAGGAACCCTCCCAGGGACCAGGCACGGCTGTACCAATACAGGTTCCTACACTGGTGGCGGCTGCCACTCCAGCAACCGAAGAGTCTTCCCATCAGCCCTCCCAGGAACCCAGTACCTCTGTACCAACACAGGTCCCCACACTGGTGGTGCCTGCCTATCCAGTAAACAGATGTTCTTCCCATCAACCCTCCCAAGGACCAGGTACAGCTGTACCGACACAGGTCCCCACACCGGTGGCAGCTGCCACTTCAGTAAATAGAGGATCTTCCCATCAGCCCTCCCAGGGACCAGGTGCGGCTCGAAGAAACATCCATGACCTTTTGGCATCTGCCATCTCAGCTATCTTGAGGAAATGGTAATCAGCCCTCCCAGAAACCAGGTACGACTGTACCAAGACAGATCTCTGCACCAACGCTTCTACTGAGATCACCTAAAAGGTATTTCCAAATTTTCAGCCACATTTTTTACACCTACTTTATATTTTTTACTTGTTCCCATTCACATAGCATAACTTTAAGAACATTGTAAAAATTGCTGATCACAATTAAAGCAGGAACCCCATGGAAAAAAAAAAAACATGGCCCCCCAAAATCCAGACCCCCTCCTAAGCACACATCCTGACAGGCTAGGAAAGGGGGGGAGGGGGCTAGCATACGCCGTGCCCTCCTCTCCTCGTCCATACCAGGCCACATGACCTCAAAATAAAGAGGTGCCTTGTCAGGGGGGAGGGGGGTCCCCCTTTTCAAGGCCCACTTCCCATGTTGAGGGCACGTGGCCTGGTATGGCTCAGGAGTGGAGGGGGTGCACGCTCATCCCCCCTTTCCTGACCTGCCAGGCTGCATGCTCGGCTGGGGTTCTGGTATCAGATTTCTAGGAGCCATGTTTTGTTTGTCATTTTTCACACGTGATTCCCTCTTTAAAGGTGAGCAGCAAACTTTACAATTTTTATTAAGTTTTATTCTGTGAATGAGAACATGTAACAGATATAAAAGTAGGTATTATCCCGATATGGCTGCAAAAGTGGAAATACCTTTTAGGCGAGCGTCAAAGAAGTAGCGCTGGTGCCCCATTCAAGTGGTCACCATTCAGATGCTCATAAAAACAGCAGAGGCCGGCCAGCAGACCTGGGCACAGTAGGTGGAGCTACTAGTGGTAGCAGCTCCACAGACAGACAATCATAGACAATGATGATGGACTATCAGGGCATCCTTGTTGCCCAATCCACCATACTGGGAATGGACTCTCTACCATCTATGAAGAGCCAGGCTTCCACATTCAAGTCAGTTGTCCTGTCCCTGCCTGTCTACACTATATAGACCAGAACACATGTATTTGTCCCATTCCACACAAAGGACATCACCAATATTGGAGAAGTGACCACTGAGGCCTACAACAGCTGAAGGACTCTGTAGCTCTAGGTCACTCTACAAAAAGGATCTGCAGCTCTAGGTCACTCTACAAAATGGATCTGCATCTCTAGGTCACTTAAAGCGGAGTTCCGCCAAAATATTTTTTTAAAAGTCAGCAGCTACAAATACTGCAGCTGCTGACTTTTAAAATATGGACACTTACCTGTCCAGGGCACCCGCGATGTCGGCACCCGAAGCCAATCTGTCGCTCGGCTCTTCGCCGCCATCTTCGGTAAGGGAATCAGGAAGTGAAGCCTTGCTTCCCGGTTCCCTACTGCGCATGCGCGAGTCACGCTGCGCAATCAGGATGGTCCCTGCTGTCTCTGGGACCCATGTGTTTCCCAGCAGACAGTGGGGGGGGGGGGGGGAGTGGGTGCAAATACCTGTATTATAAAGGTATCTGCACCCCCCTCCCCCCTGAAAGGTGCCAAATGTGACACCGGAGGTGTGACCCTCCGCCTTAAGAATATCCTAACCCAAGGGGAAATATGGAAGGCTCAATGGGTAGGGTGGATGGAATGAGAACCATTCAGAGTCCCTCCCTACAGGACAGAATATGAAAGATTCATAACACTACAATATGGACCTGTATCTCCAGTTCCTTTAGGAAATTTAAAGCCGAATGAGGAAGAGGATGAAAAGCGGAACTTCCCTTTATAGGTGAAGTTCTACTTTAAGATCGGGCAGCACAGAGGCTTAGTAGTTAGCACTTCTGCCTTGCAGCACTGGGGTGTTTGGATCATATCCTGACCAGGACACTGTCTGCATGGAGTCTGCATGTTCTCCCTGTGTTTGCGTGTGTTTCCTCCGGGTACTCCGGTTTCCTCCCACACCCTAAAGACATGCTACCTCGCGTTGGTGGTGCAGTGGTAAGCATAGCTGCTTTCCAAGCAGCTGACCCGCGTTCGATTCCCGGCCAACGCAATCTCACAAGATAACTGGCTCACCTGGTAAGTGTTACTGCCCCCCTCATAATAGCTGTATATACAATGTTCCCTCTACAGTAACACTTTAAAATGATAGTTACATAGTTACATAGTAGGTGAGGTTGAAAAAAGACACAAGTCCATCAAGTCCAACCTATGTGTGTGATTATGTGTCAGTATTACATTACATATCCCTCTATATTGCGGTCATTCAGGTGATTATCTAATAGTTTCTTGAAGCTATCAATGCTCCCCACTGAGACCACCGCCCGTGGAAGGGAATTCCACATCCTTGCCGCTCTTACAGTAAAGAACCCTCTACGTAGTTTAAGGTTAAACCTCTTTTCTTCTAATTGTAATGAGTGGCCACAAGTCTTATTAAACTCTCTTCTGCGAAAAAGTTTTATCCCTATTGTGGGGTCACCAGTACAGTATTTGTAAATTGAAATCATATCCCCTCTCAAGCGTCTCTTCTCCAGAGAGAATAAGTTCAGCGCTCGCAACCTTTCCTCATAACTAATATCCTCCAGACCCTTTATTAGCTTTGTTGCCCTTCTTTGTACTCGCTCCATTTCCAGTACGTCCCTCCTGAGGACTGGTGCCCAGAACTGGACAGCATACTCCAGGTGCGGCCGGACCAGATTCTTGTAGAGCGGGAGAATTATCGTTTTATCTCTGGAGTTGATCCCCCTTTTAATGCATGCCAATATTCTGTTTGCTTTATTAGCAGCAGCTTGGCATTGCATGCCATTGCTGAGCCTATCATCTACTAGGACCCCCAGGTCCTTTTCCATCCTAGATTCCCCCAGAGGTTCTCCCCCCAGTGTATAGATTGCATTCATATTTTTGCCACCCAAATGCATTATTTTACATTTTTCTACATTGAACCTCATTTGCCATGTAGTCGCCCACCCCATTAATTTGTTCAGGTCTTTTTGCAAAGTTTCCACATCCTGCGGAGAAGTTATTGCCCTGCTTAGCTTAGTATCGTCTGCAAATACAGAGATTGAACTGTTTATCCCATCCTCCAGGTCGTTTATGAACAAATTAAATAGGATTGGTCCCAGCACAGAACCCTGGGGACCTGCTAAAGTCTTTTTTTTTTTTATTTCATTAAAAATAACACGTTATGCTTACCTCCTATGTGCAATTGGTTTTGCACAGAGCAGCTCAGATCCTTCTCTTCTCAGGTCCCTCTTCGGCACTCCTGGCCCCTCCCTCCTGTTAAGTGTCCCCACAACAAGCAGCTTGCTATGGGGGCACCCGAGCCCAGCTGCAGCTCCCTGTGTCCATTCAGACATGGAGCCGCGGCTCGGCGCTGTCCCCTTTCTCTCCTCATTGGCTCACAGACTTTGATTGACAGCAGCGGGAGCCAGTGGCACCGGGCTGCTGTCTCAGCCAATGAGGAGGGTAGTCCCAGACAACCGAGTCTCTCGTGCGACATCGCTGGATCTAGATCAGTGGTTCTCAACCTTCTAGTGCCGTGACCCCTTGATAAAATTTACAAAGTTGTGGGGACCCCGAACAGTAAAATTATTTTCGTAGCATGGGTTGTCAGCACCCAAGGCAAGACATTTGTGCCCCGGCCCCCTAACAAACAGACATTTAGCGTTCCCAGAGTCCCTTCCACTTGTACAGTATTAAAACCCTTTATGGTACATTTTAGGATGTACTACTCTCTCTTTGTTCTCCTTTCTTTCCCTTTTATCTCTCTCTATCCTAATTTCTTGTTTTTTTTCCCCCATCCCTCTCTAGCCGTCTTTTTCTTATTCTTTCTCTCCCTTTTTCTTTGTTCCTCCCCCTCTTTTCCTCTCCCTTCCATGTATTCTCTAATTGTATTCCTTCTCTTACGCCTTGGGGGGGGGGGGGGATTGGGATGAGTAGCAATGTTGGCGGGGAGTTCTGATCAGCCAACTTAGGTGCTCTTGATCAAGGTCATCTGCTGATCCGAGAACTGTAGTGGGGACTTTTAATGGCAACTCTAATCACAGGTAGTGTTACTCACTGTGTCTCCAGCTCTGTGGTGTCTCATTAACAGTGACACCTATGCCGAAATCAGGAGATAGGGTCTCCTCCAGCCCCTCCCACTTCACATTCCTCACCAGTCAGCTGACCTCTAGTCTCTGCCCCCCCCACCCATGCCGTGAACTGAATGAGCGGCTGGGAAGAGGCTGAGTGGGCAGCTGCGGGCTCCAGGAGCAGCCCAGGATTTGGTGACCCCTGGCAAATAGTCATTTGACCCCTGAGGGGGTCCCGACCCCCAGGTTGAGAACCACTGATCTAGATGGACCTCAGGTAATTAATGGGGGGGGGGGGGGGCGCTGAGGGGGGCTGCTGCACATAGAAGGCTTTTTATCTTAATGCATAGAAGGTGATTGGCTACCATGCACAGCTGCACCCCATTTTCCACTCTGCAGTTTTACTAAATCAACCCCACTAAGACCCCATTCACACAGGGGCAACACGACTTGCAGGTCGCCTCAGCGAGGCGACCTGCAAACGACTGCCCGGGCGACTTGCAAAACGACTTCTGTATAGAAGTCTATGCAAGTCGCCCCAAGTCGCCCCCAAAGTCGTACAGGAACCTTTTTCTAAGTCGGAGCGACTTGCGTCGCTCCCCTTAGAACGGTTCCATAGCACAGAACGGGAGGCGACTTGTCAGGCGACTAGGTCGCCTGACAAGTCGTCCCTGTGTGAATGGGGCTTAAGTCAACCAATTTTGTTCGAAATCCCTTAAAGATGAATTCTAGGCACAAAAACTTTCATTTCAGTATATTCCTTAATAGTCACGAAGATTGTAAATCTACTTTGTGTGTACCAAATGCATTCCGCAAACCCAGCTATTACCTTGTACATAGCCTGTGCAGACAGCAGTTCTATGGGAGGGACCCAGTGAGCCCCACCCACTGCAGGCTGCCTGCAGAAAACTACAGAAGGAGGCGGAGACAAGACCAGTCACCCCGCACAAGGAGGGAGAGCAGCAGTGAGCGGTCTTTATTACAGGAAGTTCGCGCACAGAGGGAAAGTCTCACACTGGATTACTGCAAAGAACTGGAAGAAAAACACAAAGCACTTCGAGATTCAAGGAAGTTTTGTTTAGATTATTGTATATTTGATTACCCCGGAAATTAGCTTGAAAATGTTGTCCAGACTTACTATTTGAACTTAATCACAGACATATTAAAAAGATTTCATTTCAATACAAACAATTTTTCGCAAATTAAAACCACATACTCAGAGTTTTGTTCGTTCAAGAAAAAATTTCTGTCCTGTTCCTTTGAAAAATATATCATTACTGCAGTCGAAAATTAACGTCAATTTGACCCCACTAACATTTACAAAATTGGAAAATGTAAAATGTTAATGTTAAAAAATAAATAATAAAAAAAAAGGACAATTTTCAACTAAAATGCCACTGGTGCATGGCTAGCTTAAAGTACAACTACAGGCAAAACGTATTTTTTAATTATTATTATTATTTTAGATAGAGTAAGGGAGGGTTATAATCCCTGATAGCCCTCATTCACACTGAGGGCGGGTTAGAAATTTTCATTCCAACTCGCATTTTAGTGCGAGTTCGGGGGGTGGGAGGTTTGAAAGACATCTGTGCGGGCAGTGCCAGGACAAGGTCATCCGGTGCCCAGGGCAAAGATGGAAAACAATCCACAGCAATGGTGCTAGCTTATGTAATAACCTCCAGCATTGATGGCAGTGTCTGCGATCCCCATATGAACTGGCTGGAGTGGTTAACTCTTAACCACTTGAAATATTTTATCCCCTTCATGGCCAGTCCATTTTTTGCTATATAGAATATATATTTTAACTGGCAATTGCGTTGTCATGCAATATCGTGCCTAAAAGAAATTTGAGACATTTTTTTTTCACACAAATACAGCTTTCTTTTGGTGGTATTTGCACACCACTGGGTTTTTTAGTTTTCATGATATGATCGAAAAAAGCCCGAAAATTAAACAAAATATATATTCTTTACTTTCTGCTATAAAACATCTAATAAAAAAAAAAAAAAAACCTTTATATATTTAGGCAAAAATGTATTCTGCTACATGTCTTTGGTAAAAAAAAAAAAAAAAAATCCCAATAAGTGAATATTGATTGGTTTGTGTGAAAGCTACAGTGCCTACAAACAATGGGATATATACTGGAATTTTTTTTTTTTTTACTAGTATTAGCGGCAATCAGCGACTTAGGCGTGGTTCACACTGGGGCGCCTGACAAGTCGGGCTCCATTCAGTGCAATAAAACCGTTCTAATCGGAGCGACTCAAGTCGCTCCGACTTAGGAAAAGGTTCCTGAACTACTTGGGGGCAACTTCAGAGCAGCTTGCATTGACTTCTATTAAAGAATTCTGGTGACACTGGCTGGGAAGGGGTTAACATCTAGGGGCAATCAAGCGGTTAACTGCATGCCTAACAATGTGTAATGTGTAAGCGATTGTTCCCTCTGTACAAAGCTCTGTGTTGATTGTCAACACAGAGCTTTGGGCTGTGATTGGACGCAGCTGATCAGCAGGTCCCGGCCATGAATCATTGGCTGGGATCTGCTGACAGACTCTTGCTGTGTACAATCACAGGGGAGTAGGTGGGAGGAGCATGCGCCCAAAACAGGCAGCGACGTGTGGGTATGTCCCGGTGCCTGTAGCTGCCACCTTCGGCTGGTTGGCAAGTGGTTAATTAGCAATGGTATTTGTAATATGCAGCAGGAAGGGGGTTAATGTACTGTCACTAATGCATTAGTGACCAGTGGCAGTTAATTAATCCCTTTGTGTTGCATTAGTGGCACCAGTGTCAGTGTTAATTAACCCACTGGAGCCACCAATGCAGCACAAAGGGGTAATTAACCACTTCCGGACCACCCACCGTCGTTATATGTCGGTACTTTGAAGAGGGATATCGTTATGGCAGCAGCTAGCTGCCATAACCCTGGTATCCTCTTCTTCAGTGGGCAGTCGGCTTTCAGATAAAAGTGGCCTCTGCAGAGGATTCCCCGCGAGATCACTTTTATCGGAGGCGGGAGAGGAGCCCCCCACCACGCTCCGGTGCCCTCCGTCGCTTACAAGAGCCGTCGGCAGCGGCAGAGGTGATTGGATCCTTTCCCTAGCCTGACATGGAGACGAGTGAGGGGGAAGATGGCCCCCACCCATCTCCATATCATTGCAGGGCGGAAGTGAAGTCAAAACGTCACTTCCGCCCATAGCTATTAAAGGGCCATTTTTTTCTAATCTCTTCAAATGATAAAATATTTTTTTTATTGCATTTTAGTGTAAATATGAGATCTGAGGTCTTTTTGACCCCAGATCTCATATTTAAGAGGTCCTGTCATGCTTTTTTTCTATTACAAGGGATGTTTACATTCCTTGTAATAAGAATAAAAGTGACGCAATTTTTTTTTTTAAAAAACAGTGTAAAAATTAAAAATAAAAGGTAAAATAAATAAGAAAAAATAAATAAATTTGTAAATGCGTCCCGTCCCGCCAAGCTCGCGTGCGGAAGCGAACGCATACGTGAGTAACGCCCGCATATAAAAACGGTGTTCAAACCACACATGTGAGGTATTGCCGCAATCCGTAGAGCGAGAGCAATAATTCTAGCCCTAGACCTCCTCTGTAACTCAAAACATGCAACCTGTAGAATTTTTTAAACGTCGCCTATGGAGATTTTTAAGGGTAAAATTTTGTCGCCATTCCACGAGCGGGCGCAATTCTCACTCGTGGAAAGCTCTGCAAGTCTACAGCATGAAAATTCAGTCACAGTGACCCCCTGTGGTGGGATGACGATTGCAAAACATAACTGAACCAGAACTTGCAGCAGACTTGCAGAATGTTTGCAAAGAAAGTTGATCTGGAGTCATGCAATGCAGACTTGCTGCAATTGTGCCAACTTGTGAAGCCTGGCAAGTCTAGCAATAGCTTAGCAAGTCATTTTCACACTTGCGGCTCAATTGCTTGCTATCTGGGCCTATGCCTATGCATTAGGGTGAAAAATTTTCCGTCATGCAGCAGCCCCCCAGACCCCCCCCCTTTTACTTACCTAAACCCGTTCTTTCTCGCCCCAGGACGAGCACACCAGCTCTAGCCAGTGTCTCATGTCCTGATTGGATAGATTGATAGCAGCGCAGCCATTGGCTCCCACTGCTGTCAATCAAATCCAATAACCTGGGGGGCAGAGGCCGAGTCCTGCTGTCTGTGTCAAAAGACGCAGCAGCAGGACACGGGAGCGCGCCCGCACGGGTGTCCCAAAGGAGAGCGCTTCTCCAACGGGGCACTCGAGAAGAGGAGGAGCAAGGAGCGCCGCTGAGGGACCCCAGAAGAGGAGGATCGGGGCCACTCTGTGTAAAGCCAACTGCACAGAGGAGGTAAGTATGACATGTTTGTTATTTTACAAAAAAACAAAAAAACAAGGGTTTAGTAACCCTTTAAAGTGTATTTAATCCTGAGAACAAAACTATAGTATGTTACAGATTTCCAGACATTATATGTATCATTTGCATTATTTTATTATTATCATACAGGATTTATGTAGCGTCAACAGTTTACGCAGCGCTTTACAATGTAGAGGGGGGGACAGTACAATTACAATACAGAAGGAATAGGAAGGTCTTGCTTATGAAGCTTACAGTCTAAAGGGAGGGGTAGGTGGTACAAAAGGTAATAGGTGCAGGAGATGATCTGATGGAGGTTCAGTGTAGGTGGAGATGGGGCAGGCTTCCCTGAATAAGTGAGTTTTCAGGGATCGCCTAAAGGTGGACAGGGTAGGGGCTGACCGGACACATTGGGGCAGGGAGTTCCAGAGGATGAGAGAGGCTCTGGAGAAGTCCTGGAGGCGAGCATGTGAGGAGGTAACAAGGGAGCTAGAGAGCAGGAGATCTTGGGAGGAGCTAAGAGGCATTTTCTTTTCACCGGGCAATCTTGTCAGTAACGCACAACCTGTCCTAGGGTGGCAACGATCACTCATCTTACTGCATCTATGGAGGGGCAGCTTTGTCCTGCTAGAACAGAACTACAGAACACCTGCCTCTTTCCTCATCTTCTTAACATGGGCGGGTGGTCTGTAGCTCACGGAAAGTGCTAGGAACAATGCTAACTAATTTGAGTGCAGCACCAGCAGAGAGCATAAGACATTCAGCTCACAAAATTTCTGGCAGGATCAACAGGCATACCTCCCAACATTTTGAGATGGGAATGAGGGACACCTACTAACAAACGTATGTAGGCATAGGACACGCCTCCCCTGCCACACCCCCTTAAAGGAGAATTAACCAAAAAAAGGTTAATTAAATCCACAAGGACTTTTTTTTACCACTACTATTCCTTTATATTGGCTTTTAAAATGTACAAATGCAGCCATTTAGAAATTGGATGAAAGGTTTAGCGCTGGGAAACACTTATTGAAAGAGAAAAAAAATGCATTTTATATACAACTATATAGATCAGACCAAAATGAGGGACAAATGAGGGGGACAGAGGGACATTACCTCAAAATCAGGGACAGTTTGGAGCTATGTCAACAGGTATCTTTTTTTTTTGCACTTGAATATATAAAACACAATGCTTTTAATGGGATATATAACAGAACAAACTGAGAATATAATGCCACGTACACACGATCAGAAATTCCGCCAGCAAAACTCCAATGAGAGCTTTTTGTCGGAAAATGCGAGCGTGTGTATGCTCCATCCCTCTTTTGCTGGCGGAATTCCAGCCAGCAAAAGATTGAGAGCAGGTTCTCTATTTTTCGGTCGGGAAAAGTTCCTATCTGAAAATGCGTTCGTCTGTATGCAATTCGGACGCACAACAAAATCACACATGCTCGGAAACAATTTTACGCATGCTCGGAAGCATTGAACTTCATTTTCTCGGCTCGTCGTAGTGTTGTACATCACTGCGTTCTTGGCGGTCGAAAGGTCAGAGAACTTTTGTGTGACCGTGTGTATGCAAGCCAAGCTTGAGCGGAATTTCGTCTGAAAAACCATCCAAGTTCCGATAGTGTGTACGCGGCATAAAGGAAGCTTTTTGTTAGGGTATACATAATATTTAAAATGAAATAAAACGATAACAATTCTTCAAAACGTTCCCTCCTCCTCCGCGTCCTACCTATCCTGCCTAACCTGTATAAAAAAAAGAAAGATCTGTGTACTTACCTATTTTTAATCTGCTCTGGTCCAGTCAGCTCTGTGTAAGGGAGCGCTTGGCAATGAGTGTGACATCACCCATAGGCTCCCTTAGCCCAGCCATTGTTGGCGCTCCCTCCTCTCCCCTGCAGCAGCAGCTGCAGGATCATGTGACCAGACTGAAACAGGTTAAAAATAGGTAAATACACAGATATTTTTTATGCAGGGTAGGCAGAATAAGTAGGAGGGGGGGAGGCATTTATAAAAAAAATAGTTATAATTAGACTTTTTTCCTACATGAAGTAGCTGTAGTTTTCTCTGACACAAAATACATCTAAAAGCAACATACAGATGTTGGCATCTATACCACTAAATAATTTGGGCAGGTTGACCAAGCTGTGATTGGAGTAGTGTCTCCTCTGCTGTTTTAGGTCCAGACATAAAACACAGGTGTCTTCTCCTGTCTCTGAGCCTCCAGGGAAGGAAAGCTCAGGCTTGCTGTCGTTCCTCGAGGACTGAGAGACGCAGCAACCATTAAATCCAGCTGTTCCATTCTTCGGAACGTTGCTCCAGCTTGTAGTCTCACTGATCCCAGGCAGGAAGCCACAAGCAGCCGTATGAGTTGCGTTGCACATCTGGAAAGCCCCAGAGCTATTTTCATTTTATTTAAGGAACCAGTAGACCTAAAATAGGAAATACTTGATGTAGAAGAGCTACCGATTACATCGACATATGTGCATGTAAATCTCCATCACCACATTCAGTTGTTCACGTGGTCTATTGTTCAGGGACATTACACATTGTAGGATAAGTCTGGCTATAGGTACCAGCCTAGGAATTTTTTTTTTTTTAATTCTCTTTACTGATTTTTCATAGATTTACAAAAACAGAACCTTGGGGCATTCCCCGGCTCAAAAAGTACCATGTAAATCGGTACCTAACAACAGGTTATCTGCCTAAAACAATGCTGTTATCGACAGAAAAACAGATAAAATACAAAACAAAAACAAAAACTAGATATCACTGCTCAACCACTCCAATTGGAGAGATTATGAAAGGAGAATGTGTAACTCATCTTCGATGAAGGTGAGGTTTCCCAAGAGGGGATTCTGGTACTAGGCCTAGGACATTAAAGGTTCAACTATAGGGGTGTCACAAGGGTCTTAGCAAGTGTTAGCACAGAAGGGGGAGGTAATGGGTGTCAGATATACCGTCTACTCTTGAGCGGCATTAGTGGAGGCAGAGTCAAGCCATAGTTTCCATATTTTGTCAAACTTAGCAGTACACCCATGGGAGTGGTATGTGGCTTTATATTATGGTATTGTAGAATTGCCCAGGGCTTTCCAAGAGGTCAGAGAGGGCGCATCAGGTTGTTTCCATTTTAGTAATATTGCTTTACGGGCGTAAAAGAGTAGAAGTCCTATGAAGGTCTTAGTTGCTGTGCGGTGCGCTAAAGAGCCCACCAGGCCAAGCAAGCAGACCGGTACAGTCAGCGGGATTGGGATTGTTAACAGCAAGGTTATAAATTGCGTCACCTCTACCCAGAAAGAGTGCACTTTGGGACAGGACCACAACATATGACAGAAACCGGCCTCTAGGTTACCACATTTCCAACAGCTAGGATAGGCCCCAGGATAAATTTTGTTCAGCCGTTGCGGCGTTAAATACACCCGGTGTAGAATCCGGAATTGAATTAAACGGTCCTTCACTGCCACTAATTGAAGAAAAGGGTATTCCCACATATCCTCCCAGTCCTCTGTATCTAGTTCAGGGAAGTCAGCCATCATTTATCTTGGAGAGTTTCAAGCCCAAAATGCATTGATGGTAATAGTGCCTTATATATGGTGGATAGGGGTTTTACCAGCTCGTCATTCCGGAGGAGGGATTCTAAAGTGGAGTGAAGGAGTAATGGTGGTTGAGATTCGAATTGGGAAGAGAAGGCATGTCTAAGCTGTAGATATCTAAAGAAGTAACAATTGGGTAAGTCATGGTTCTGTTTGAGAGTGTAAAAGGGAAGGATAGCCCAGTCTTTACATACATGGATCGAGTACCTTAATGCCGTTTTTTGCCCATAAGCTCGGATCAGGCATAGTGTGGAACTCAGCGAGGAGCGTATTGAGCCACAAGGGGGTATCCGGGGACCATCTGTTTGGTTCTGTTTTATGTTTACAAACTTGCAATTGCCACACCTTTATCACTGAAGTCATAGAGTGTGTGAGAGTCGCTGGCGCTCTGGGACCTCTGTGTAGTGCATTTCTCAGTGATTCAAAGGACCCCAGCGATGCTGCCTCCAGCACCACCGAGGCGTTTGTATCATCAGAGATCACCCAATTATGTGCGTGGACAAGTAGGGCTGCAAAGAAATATTTTTGGAGGTCTGGACAGGCCAGGCCCCCCTCCGTCCAGGGTCTACGGAGGATAGACCTGTTAAACCTGGGGTATCCAGACCTCCATAGGAAGGAAGAGAGGATGGCATCCAATTGTGTAAAGAATTTTTTGGGTATCTATACTGGAGTGTGCCTGATGATGTATAGAAAAATAGGGAGGCACTTCATTTTGAATAGGTTTATTCTACCTATAAGAGATAGGGGCAAATTATCCCAAGCTCTTAGTTTGGATTTAAGGTTTGATAAAAGGGGAGTAAGGTTTAAGGAAATAAAATCTGTCACCTTGGGGGTGATGTTGATCCCCAGGTAACAGATTTTCGAGGCCCAGGACAGGGGTAATGAGGGGTCCGCCGCCTGCTCAGCCGCTGAGTCGATAGGCAGGAGTTGGGATTTTTCCCAGTTGACTTTCAGTCCAAATAAAATTGCAAAACGAGAAAAAATATTAAGAGCTTCTCGAAGGGAGGGCCCAGGGTCGTTAAGAAAAAGCACCAAGTCATCGGCGTATAAAGCTAATTTTTCAACTATGGAGCCCACTCGTATGCCTACCACAGCATTAGAGTTACGGATGGCAGTGGCTAGTGGTTCCATCACCAGGGCGAACAAGAAAGGGGAAAGTGGGCACCCCTGCCTAGTTCCCCATTGTATCTGGAACTGTTCTGAGAGCATGCCCCCTAGTTTAATTTGTGCTGTCGGGGATTTGTATAGAATGGTGATCCATTTACAGAAGGTGGGGCCGAATCCGAAGGCTTGTAGTACTATATGCATGTAATCCCAAATGACGGTGTCAAAAGCCTTCTCCACATCTAAGGCCACCAAGACCCTAGCCTGGGAGGAGGTTGGAGGAAATTGCAAATGTGTCAACACTCGTCTCAAATTTATGTCTGTGGATTTTCCAGGCATAAACCCAGTCTGATCTATGTTGATAAGGGAGGGTAATACTTTAACCAATCTAGCAGCGAGAATCTTGGCCAGGATTTTTAAGTCATAATTTAGGAGTGAGATAGGCCTATATGAGGCACAAAGTCTCGGGTCCTTCCCAGGCTTGGGGAGGAGAACTATGTGGGCCTGATACAGGGTAGGTGGAAGAGATCCAGTCTCTAGACAGTGTGTGTAGAGGGCTTGTAGTCTGGGGGCCAGCCTCTTTGCGTACGTCCTATACCAGTCTCCCGGTACACCATCTGGGCCTGGTGTCTTAGCAGGGGGAAGGGATGAGATCGCCAATTCAATCTCCAAGGTGGAGATCTGGGCGTCCAGAGCCTCCACATCTTCCTGCTCCAGAGAGGGAAGGGAGAGGTTCCGGATTTCCTCTGTCATGAGTTCAGTAGAGACAGGCAGAGATTGGCTATACAGTTCCCTAAAGTAGTTCCCAAATTCCTGAAGTATGGCTTTCGTGCCCATAATCATCTCCTCGTCGGGTGTATGTAGTTCAGATACCACCGTCTGGTAACGTGGGTCAGCAACTAGATTAGCTAACAGTCTGCCATTCTTGTCACCTGACTCGAAAATTCTACCGGCCAATAAAGTTACATCATTGTTCGTTAAGGTGGTATAATGGAGGTTTAACTCTCTTCTCGCCTGTGCCAATAGCAGATAGGCCTCTGGAGAGGGGCTACGTGCGAAGCAGTCGGCCACTTCAGATGCACGGTCTTCGAGTTGTGATGTCAAGAATTTATAGTCAGCCCTTGCCGCTTTGATGGCCGAAATGTAGTAACCCCTCATGGTCGCTTTAAAAGCTTCCCATACCGTCTCTACAGAAGCCGTATCCTCATTGGCAGGCCAGTAAGAGTCCAATAGTGGAGTGACAATTTCTGCAACTGTTTCATCTTGTATCCACCGCGGAGCTAATATCCAGGTGCCTGGGTCATTCCTCCCACCCACACCGAGGCGTATCTCCAAGGGGGAATGGTCTGATAGCCCCGTCGGAGATAGGATGTCTCGGATAACTTTGAGAGAACAGAAGCACTGCCAAATGCCAGGTCGATCCTTGAGCTTGATTTATGAGATGAGGACAAGTGTGAAAAGGCCTTGGCAGAAGCGTGCTTCCATCTCCAAAGTTCAGTGAGGGCGAAAGTGTCAGCCCAGTGCCTGAGATCCAGGTTCCCCTTACGCTGTGTGTTAGAGGAGTCAAGGACAGCATCTAGAATGGAGTTAAAATCCCCCCCAATTAATACGTGAGCAGATTGGAAGGGTGCAAATTTCTCATAGAGAGTGTATAGTATGGAGAAGTCTACTGGGGGGGGGGGGGGGGGTAAATAGACATTTACCAATGCCCACAAAACTGTATGTATTTCCAGCAATAAAATGATATACCTTCCTCCAGGGTCTGTAATGACACCCTGACAACCTTACAGGGAAGAGACTTATTAATGAGTATTGCTACCCCTCGGGCATAGGTGGAGTAGGTAGCGTGAAAAGCTTGTCGGACCCATGCCCTGCGCAAGGCTAGGACTTTACTGCCAGTCAAATGCGTTTCCTGGAGAAACAATATATGAGGTTTGTGTGTGTTGAGGTATTTAAACAATAAGGACCTTTTGAATTTGTTATTAAGCCCCCGTACATTCCAAGAGAGCAGCGTAATTTCAGACATTAGTACACCTGTGAAAAAAATGTGTTAGCAGGAGTAATCAGATTAGTAAGTAAAGGTAGGAAGACAGTTTCTGGCGGTCTAGTACACAGATAGATCCTGAAGTATGTATATAGAGAGAACAGATGAGTGGTGAGCACACTTAAACTGTAGGGAGGAAGATCGACCCTACACATAACAAAAAACTCCCTGCCACGCAGCCTATTCCCCAACATAACTTGGCTTGTAGCTTGATCCCAAAACCAAAACAATAAAGTTGGTGACTTAATGGTATCCAAGGGGCATAAAACTAAGCGAATCACGACCCTGGAGTGAAGTCACAGCGTTCTATCAGAGTCCACAAGTTTGTTTAATTTGTGGCTTAAACTCGTAGGGTAGCCACTTCCGTTGGCATGCGTTCCATCTCGATAAGAGGGAACGGGCGGTAATTCCTCAAGGTTGATGGAAAGCACCCGGTCTCCCACTTCTTAGAGAGAAGCCGTGGGGATCAAGTGTGAACCTCTTATCGATGTATCCTTGGGGAGGCTCCGGTGCTTACAGGAAGTCTGGTAGGATAGAGTTGGCAAGGATGTGGGAAATCCGTGCATCAGATAACTTTTGTAGGGAAAGTGCTTCAATGCACTTTGATCAGCCAGTCATCAGCATCCGCTGGGTTGTTGAAGAACCGGATTGTTCCGTCATGCTGGACCCGCAGACGGCTAGGGTAGAGCATGCTGTACTTTATGTTCTTATCTCTGAGCCATTTACGAACATCATTGAAGGTTTTTCTCTTCCGCTGCAAGTCAGCTGAAAAATCAGGGAAGAGGAGCACAGAGGCGTTTCCATATTTGAGTGCGGGATGTTTGCGAGCTTCAGAGAGAATCCTGTCCCTGTAGTTAAGGAAGCGGACCAGAAAAGGCCTGGGGAGGTTTCCAGGAATGGCACGGCCCGTGGGCACCCGATGGGCCCTTTCTACCACGTAGGTGGGTGGGACGTCTGTAAGGCCCAGGAGGTTTTTAAAGAACTCCTCCGCAAATTCGGCCGGGCAATCCCCTTCCTCTTTCTCGGGTAGCCCCTGGACTCTGATATTGTTGCGCCTGAGGCGGTTTTCAGCGTCATCAGACTTTGCGACAAGGGACTGTACTGTGCTCTGCAGTTCGGCAATGGAGGTGGCATGGGTGGCTGTAAGATCTTCGGTGGCTGATATTCTAGACTCAGTTTCGGACATTCTCCCCCTTATTTTGTCGAGGTCATTCCTTATAAGGTTGCACTCCTCTGCAAGATGGTCGATGCGCACCAGCAGTGAGGTCCTGCTCCGTTCGATCGCAGCAAGGATCATGGCTGTACTATCAGGAGGCGCTGGGGCTGATATTTCCGCCTCCGGAGCCCCCCCAGGACCCATCTCCATTTCCGCCAATAAAACCCGGAGTCGTCCGATCAGTGTGGGATCCTGCAACGGGGAAGGGGGCGGTGGTAGCCGGAGCGGTGAATTGACTGCAGCGGTTTTGGAATTCTTTTTCCCCTTTTTGGAGGAGGAGGAGAACATCTGGTCAGTCTCAAGGGGGGGAGCCTTATAGCGGGCGATCGTCTCCCAGGTCAGCGTTCAGGGGGCTGCAATCTAGGTCTGCAGCAGGCAATGAGCACCAGAAGGTCGCAGCACAAATAGGCAGGTCGTGGTCACCAGCAGCCCTCCACCTCTCAGCAATCCCTCCAGGTAGTGGGGGTAGATGGCTGGGTGTATCAGGTAGGGAAGGCCCAGAGCTCAGGGACAGAGGCAGAGGAAGGATCATGTAACAGGGCCCCAAGACAACTCAGTCAGCCCACACCGGCAGTCTACACAGGGCAGCTGATTACAGTGGGTAGGATGGTGGATGGTGAGGCAGATGAGCAGTGTCCGCACTCCGGAGCCCGGAACCGGCCGCACCTCTGCGGGGCCGCGGCGTAGGAAAGAGCGGTGTCTGGTAGGCTTCGCTAGGCCGCACTAGGCCACAACCGCGACGGACAGTCCCAGGGGCCCGGCCGCCTACCAGGCCACCTCAGGCAGATGGATGGGCAGGCAGGATGGCGAGGGGAGAGACCCTTACCTTGCGATGAGGCCGAAAACAGCTCCCTCCAGCAGTGCACAGGCCCGGAAGATGGCGGCAGCCGTGGACGTGCAGGATCAATGGCCCCTCGGATGGCAGCGGACGGATCCTCCACAATACAGGCCCAGGACTTGGCACAATGTAAAGAGGAACAGGTAGGTAGGTGAACTGGCAGTTTTTGTGTTAATCTGTGCACGGATGGCTTAGGATGGAGAGTAGGATTCCTGGAGCTCCTCACTAACACGTCCGCCGCCGCTCACATCCGGACACGCCCTTAGGAATTTTTAATAAGTGCGCAAACCATAAATCCTCAGTGATAAGATCAATTTTCATACAATATTTGTGTCAGGGCTGGGCTCAGCCCTTCCTTCTCTGAGCTGGCCACTCAGCTGTTGGCTAATTGCCAGCTCCTATCTCTTCACAGTTACTCAGCTGTTGATGATATCCTGCTCGTCAGTACTGCCTACTTAAGCCGTCTAGTCCAGAGGGTCTCTGCCTTCGCCTTGGTCACATCACAGAAAATATCTCCTGCGATCCTGTTCAAGACTTGCTTTGCTGACATCCCTTCTGGCTCTAGATCCTGCTTGCTGTTACACTACATTGATCCCTGACTTCTGGCTTGGCTGACTATCCATTCCGGTTACTGAACTTTGGCTATGTTTTGACTACGTTTGTTCTTTTTACTTTTATTATTAAACTAGTGTGGTTTAACTGTACTTCTGTCTCGGCCTGATTTCATGGTTTCTGACAATATGTAAAAAAATCATATACTCAATAAATCCACATTAAGTCCATAGGAAAAAGGAAAAAAAAGAATAAAATCAATGAAAAAGAGTCCAATTGAACGTGAAAGGTGATTCGCAAAAAAGGGTGCTTCAGATTGCTTTTTCCCACATGCAATACGCGCCTCTTACCAGAAGGGCTGGATCTCCAGTTATAGAGATCTAACTCGCTCGCACAGATGTCAGCCACCAGGGATATCCCACTCCTAAAGCCCCGTACACACGGTCGGACTTCTCAACGTAAAATGTGCGATCGGAGCTTGTTGTCGGAAATTCCGACCGTGTGTAGGCTCGATCGGACAGTTTCCATCGGAATTTCCGTCGCACAAATTTTGAGATCTGGTTCTCAAATTTTCCGACAACAAAATCCGTTTGCGCAAATTCCGATCGTGTGTACACAATTCCGGCGCACAAAGTGCCACGCATGCTTGGAATCAAGCAGAAGAGCAACACTGGCTATTGAACTTCATTTTTCTCAGCTCGTCGTACGTGTTGTGCGTCATTGTGTTCTTGACGTTCGGATGTTCCGTCCAACTTTGTGTGACCGTGTGTATGCAAGACAAGTTTGAGCCAACATTGGTTGGAAAAAAATCCATGGATTGTGTTGTCGGAATGTCCGATCAATGTCCGATCGTGTGTACAGGGCATGAGGCTCCTATGAGGGCACTCCCACCTCGTGAGAAGACTGCTTCACTCTGTTGTAGTGTATCTCGTGTGTCCTCAGTGTCCCACTGTAGGTTCTCTCAGGCATGAAGGATTATAGAAGGAAGAGGCATCATGGTGCAGTACTTTAAACCAACATTTATTAAAGGCTAACTCCACTTTCGTGGGGGAAAAAAATTGCAAATAAAGAAAAAATAATATAGCGTATAAAATTGTGAGATAAGTTATATTGTAATTGAATGTTATTAAAAATTCCCTTTCCTTTTCAATCTGCAGCCAGTGTAATTTTCTGAGAATGCAATGCAATATGGCTACCTGGAGTTGTTCTGTACACAGAGTGGGTACTGACCACTCCCCAGAAACATCATTTCCTGCTTGTGTGATTGGCTCACCAATTTTCCCAGAAGTCTGCCTAAGATACAAGTCAGATTTCAGGCATACCCTGCAACAAAAGTGTCATTTTTGGTGAGACGCTCCCAGTAGGAACACGTGTAAAGGGATGCAGACCCAGCAGCTTTCCTCATTAGTGCCCTGCAGGTGCACACCTGAAAGATAACTATGAAACCACTCCCATTAGACCCAATCAGCACTGAGGCTCAGAGGAACATACAGGGATTACTTCAGAATAACAAAAGGTAGGAATCTGCAACAAAGGTTGTTATAACCCTTGCAATGTACAGAGATCACCCAGAGGGGAATGTTTTTTTCTCAACAAAAGTGGAGTTACTCTTTAAAAGTATCTTATACACTTAAATGTAACAAAAACGATAGGAAGCAAACAATCGAACAGCCACGGACTTCATCTGCAGGCTGATGCGTAGTTATGTCACAGGAATCGGCTCCACCCGACGCGTTTCCCCGTAAGAGGCATTAAAGGGGTTGTAAACCCTTGTGTTATTTCACCTTAATGCATCCTATGCATTAAGGTGTAAAAACACCTGTCAGTGACCGGCCCTCAGCCCCCCTGTTTTACTTACCTGAGCCCTGTATTTCGGTCGGCGGAGAAGCGTTCTTCTCTCCACGGGCTCTTGATTGGATAGATTGATAACAGTGCAGCTTTGGCTCCCGCTGCTGCCAATCAAATCCAATGACGCAAGCGCCGCGGGGTAGGGCTGAGTCCGGCATTCGTGTCTATGGATGAAAATGCTGCACTCGGGAGCGCGCCCGCAAGGTAACCCCCGGGAAAGCGCTTCTCCTAGGGGGTTATCTGATGTGGGGAGGAGCCGGGAGAGCTGCCGGGGGACCCCAGAAGACAAGGTTCGGGGCCACTCTGTGCAAAACAAGCTGCACAGTGGAGGTAAGTATGATATGTTTGTTATTTAAAAAAAAAAAAACAAACCCTTATGCCGTGTACATACGACCGGACTTTTCAAAAGCAAAGGTCCGACGGCACAAATCCGCTGGACAATTCGATCGTGTGTGGGCTTCATCGGACCTTTGCTGTAGAAAAATCAGACGGACTTTAGAAATAGAACACGTTTAAAATCTTTCCGACGGACTCGAGTCCGGTCGAAAAATCAGTTCGTCTGTATGCTAGTCCGACGGACGAACAACGACGCTAGGGCAGCTATTGGCTACTGGCTATGAACTTCCCTATTCTAGTCAAGTTGTACGTCACCACATTGGAATCAGTAGGACTTTGGTGTGATCGTGTGTAGGCAAGTCCGTTGCGTCGGAACTCCGTCGAAAATCCATCAAAAAGTCCTTCGGAGTTCAGTCCGTCGAAAGTCCGCTCGTGTGTACACGGCATTGCAATCACTTTAACTGGGAACAGAGGCTCTTCCGAGACGTCACTCACCACGCATTAAATGCTCAACAGGCAGGAGTTTCCGTTTTGAAAAAAGGTTCCTGCACTATTTTTGGAGATTTCATGTGCGACTAACATAGACATCTGTGCATGAAGTCGCAAAGATGTCGGCAATCGGCACATGAAATTTCACTGACTGGCAGCTTCACGATTTCAAAGCCAGTGTGAATCAGGCTTAAAACATGAAAGCTGATTGGTTACCATTATGCACAGCTGCGCCAAATTCTGTGTGAACCAGTTTTAGTACAGCTTGCGTATGGTGAGTGTGCTGTGCTAGAAAAAAGCACCGCATGCAGTCGTTTTCTCCAGTGCACACCACCTATACACTACTGCAACGCAGTGCTGTAAACCAGACACACCGGAGACAAGGCATTGTGCCTTGTCGTGCGGTTGGGGTGCAGTGGGACTGCGCTGAAATAGCTGTCCAAACCTGTCCCACCACACCTGGTGTAAAACTAGCCTAAACGTACAGTATATATTTATTTTTTGCTTTCACATGGGCGGCCAGTGGGCAGGTGTGTTTTTATGGCCTGCTTCAGTCGCCATTGTGCTCTCGCTGGGCGTCCAATGTGCCCCTGTGCCTTTAGAGTGGATGTAAACCCGATTCATGAAATTTCACCTGGGCACACATATATCTGTAGTGTTTACTTATCTCTCTCCAAATCCCTAAGTCCTGTGTCTTTCTGCTGCTCCGTTCCTCTGTTATTAGCATGATAACATCTGACAAGTTCTCTGAGATGGGAGATAAAAGCAGCTGGAAATTTGTGTCAGGGTGGGTGCTATAAAAAGATTAGCAGAGAGCTGGTCTATTCACAGCACAGCTCTGCAAGTATCTTCGTTCCTCTGCCTATGTGGAGGGGGGGTGTGCCTTTCCTCCTATCAGTTGTCACATAGTGTATGCCTAGACTCCACTCCCACTGCTGGAAGAGGAAGAAAAAATTCTAACACGATGTGCACTTTCTAAAGAGAGTCACGGAGCCAAAGGGGGACCCTAAGCGCAGGGACGGCATGACAGTGCTGGACTGCACATCTGCCTGTCTTAGAATGGAACAGTTCCCCTTTTAGAGAAGGGGAGGGGCTGGATGAGGAAAGTGTAGGAGATGTGGAAAGGGGAAGTGACGTCAGTCGAAGAGCGGTGGAGGACGAGATTAGCAGCACACCTCACCGCTCTTCACCTTCCCCTTCTTCTCATACAGCATGGCGGCGATGGAGGGCTTTATAGACCAGCTAAGAGCGGCGGTTGCCGCTAACGGCGCGGACTGGCTCCAGCAGCAGCTGTGGGCGATAGCTGACGGCGGGGGGACGGTGAGCGGGGGGGGGGGCCACCAACTCCTCGGGCGTGGCGGTCACGGCCGCCAGAGAGATACAGCCCTGAGGCTGGCTTGGGCTCATCCAGATCCGAGCAGCGTGGGATAGCAGCAGGAGAGGCACAGACACCCAGCATGCAGGGTAGGCAGAGGGATGGACGAGGAGAGGCCCGGGGGAATCGGAGGAAGGTCGGAGTGACTGGGGGAAGGGTGCCCAGCAATGCACGCGGCTCTTCCCCCCCAGCAAGGCGCAGATGCTTGCAACACTCTTAGGGGTCGGCAGGACAGGGACGGAGGGCTCGGGACACACGAGAGCGCACCGCGGCAAGTGGAGGAGGGGCACAGGCGACAGAGACGGCCAGTAGTCCGCTGCAGGGCGGAAGTGGGTCAGCCAGAGACACCAGGGCCAGCGTGAGGGGAGGTAATGGATGGTCAGCACGCACCCCGCAAAACATTCGGCGTCGGAGTCCATCACCAGGGGCATCCAGCGGGCCTAGCGGTAATCAAGGGAGGAGTGGTCGAGCTCAGCACCGCAGGCCCTCGGCAACCACTGCGACTGCAGCTGGGGTGCAACAAGAAGTCGGCAGGATGGACGACAGCGACGATCGGTCGGAAGGAGAGCTGTCCGGGTCTGACGGAGGCGACGATCAAGGACATCAGGCATCGGTGGTTCCAGGAGTGGCGGCTGTTGGGCCCAGTCCAGGGCAGCCGGTGAGTGCGATTCTTCTAACCCTGTTACTATTCTTTTGCATAATCTATTGGGACGGAATGTGCAGGGGGACGTTCAGGGTCGGGGGGTATAGCCAGGCCAGGGGGGGCGGAGAACGTGTCAGCGCCACCGCCAGCATTGGCGCCCCAAACAGGGAATGAGGGTTTGCGGGAGTTGCTAATAGGTCTAAAAGAGCTAGTAGCACGCGTGGAATCAGGGTCAGGAGGTGGTCCGGCTACAGCGTGGACGACAGAGAGGAATACCCCGCAGACGGGGACCACCCAACCTCTTTCGGGTGACATCCCGGTTTCGCCGGCGGCGGCTGTTGCAGCGGTTGGGGTGCCCCCCTCTACAGCAGCAGTGGCTACGACTTCGGGGGACCAGGTGAAGACAACGGAGAAAAAAGCTGATTCGGTTAGATTAGCAGATGCGGCAAGGAGCGAGGTATATGTCTGCTTTGAGGGCCTGTTGGGGGCTCATTTAAAAGTGGAGATAAAGGAAAAAATATGGAAGGGCGAATACGTGGAAATTTTCACGTTGCTGCCATTAGAGAAATTTAATCTTGATAGGTTAAAACCGGTGGAAGGAAAAAAGGAGGATGAGGAGAAGCGTAGGTATCGCTTGATTCCACGAACGTTCTCCAATTGGCTACAAGCGTTCGCCATTTTGGCGAGTGTGGTAGGCGAGAAAGCGCCAAAAAATTGTTCTGCGCTGTTCGTGTACCTGGAGGCCATTAGTGAAGCCCATAGAACATACGAGGGCATGGCGTGGCTACGCTATGATAAGCAATTTCGTCAGAGGATGGCTGCGAGACCGAATCTACGCTGGGATCACAAGGACATCAGCTAGTGGATGAGGTTGATAACGGAAGCGAGGGCCCCTAGTCAGTTTTTTCAGGCAGGGGTCGGAGGTTCAGCAGCCCCAGGACAACCGACCGAGAAAAAATGGGGATATTGCTGGCAATTCAATGAAGGAACCTGCAGATTTGGTTCCAACTGTCGTTTCAAGCACTTGTGTTCCGGCTGTGCGGGATCCCATGCATTGGCAAAATGTTTTAAAAAAGGAAAAAAAAGGTAAGAGGGAGGACTCCGGTACGGGTGGAAAGGATGCTGCCTTTCCTCAATAGATACCCAGATCGGGCAGCGGCCGCCACGCTAGAGGCAGGTTTTAGGGATGGTTTTCACATTCCTTGTGCCTTGGCGGAGGTGCCGCCCGAGGCCAAGAATTTGCGGTCGGCCTTGCTGCATGCAGCGGTGGTCACTGAAAAATTGGGAAAAGAGGTTTCATTGGGACGCATGGCGGATCCTTTTCGGGAAAGACCATTACAAGGGTTGGTGGTCTCCCCCTTGGTTGTGGTACCAAAAAGGGAGCCGAACAAGTTTAGACTCATACACCACCTCTCTTTCCCAAAGGGAGGGTCAGTGAATGATGCCATAGCACCAGAAGAGTGTGCGGTTACGTACACATCTTTTGACACAGCGCTCGCATGGGTTAGGAGATATGGGCAGGGGTCCTTAATGGCCAAGTCCGATATCGAATCAGCTTTTCGGCTTTTGCCAGTTCATCCCGACAGTTTCAGATGGCTAGGCTGTAAATGGGAAGGGGCCTACTATGTAGACCGATGTCTTCCAATGGGATGCTCTATATCCTGTGCTCTTTTCGAAACGTTCAGTTCGTTCTTGGAATGGGCAGTTCGGGATGTGGCAGGTATCAATTCAGTCATCCATTATTTGGACGACTTCTTATTTTATTGGTCCAGCGGGTTCCAACATATGTGCAGTGCTTTTGGGGACATTGCAGTATTTAGCGGAAAGATTTGGGGTGCCGCTAGCCCCGGAAAAAACGAAGGGTCCAGCGGCGACTATCACATTTCTCGGAATAGAGATAGATTCGATGGATTTCAAACAAATTAATAATAAATAATAATAATAAAAAGTTTATATTATTATTATTGTTATTTATTATTATTAATTCATTACGTTCCATTCGTTTGGATGCGGCATTCGTTATTTCGGATCATTTGTAACTTCGGATAAATTTGTATGTGTTACGTTCACTAACAGCCAAATTTGAAAGGAAATTACAATACCTATAATTTAATAGTTACTAGTAATAGTTAAGTTATTATTAGTTAATTATTATTTCAGATTTCCAAACTTCCGAATTTACAAATTTACGAATTCACTAATTTACTAATTTACGAATTTACGAATGTACAAATGTACAAGTGTACGAATTTACGAATGTACACATTTACGAATTTTCGAATTTACGAATATTCGGAAAAAATTTTTAACGGGTTTTCGTTAATTCGGATTTTTCCGAATTAACGAATTCGGAACGAAACGAATTGCACATGTCTATTGTCAGGCATTTTTTGGTAGGGGCGTTTTGTGGCTGAAAAAAAACACCAGAACTAGTGGGTTTTAGGAGGAGTTTTTCAGCTGTAAATATGCTCTAGCTCTGATAAAAGCCTAAAAATGCTGAAAAAGCTAACAAAATGCTGAAACCACAGCTATTCGGCTTCTTTCAGGATTTTTGAGCCATACGTTTTTGTGGGAGTATAGTTTTGTTAAAAAAAAAAGCTAAAAGAGCGCTACTGAAAAAAACGCTGCAAAACTCATTCCACGGCTACAGCTTTCTACAGCTAACGCTACTGGCGTTTTTATGACATCCAGTATGCATGAGGCCTTACTATGAAAATGCTCGGATAGGAACGTCAATGGTTGATGCCATTCGATGTGACGATTCTCCAACAGTATGTCTGTGTTCATCTTTTGATGCTAGGTTCTCAGACAAGGCTGATCCTGAGAAATATCCTGTACAAATATACATTAACTGTGTCTACACAAAGAAGATAAGCACACACAAAAGATAATACAGCACAGCAAACAAGGCCTTCCTGTCCCATTTGTATTGTTTCTAATCCATGTTTACTCTTTGTCATCATTGTGCAATAAAAGGAAGGAATAATGGTGTGTTATAATGCAGATCCTGCCTGCTGACTATCTATGGCCAAGAAAAGGTGGTTTACATTCGTCATACATGTGGTTGCCCACGGCTGGTATTTCACCGGGCTGGCCATGAAAAATGGGACTTGCTGCCAATGTTATCATTATTTACAGGAGATTGGAAAGGCTATCCAGTTTACAAAAGAATGCCTTGCAATGACTTGATATCAAGGGCGTTATTATTCCTCTACAACAGATATTGGATTTATGTTACGTTCGGTTTACACTACCGCGACCTGAAAGTCGTGCAATTTACAGTGTGACTTTGCCAGATGACTTCCTGGTGATTTGCTGGCAACTTGAGTACTACTCAACAAAGTCCTGAACAAAAGTCCTGGATGGCTTGACTCCAATGTAAAAATGCATATGAAAGCAAAAGAGAAGGCCTTCAAAAAAGACAAGGTTGAAGGATCATCATCAGCATTTAGACTTTATAAAGAATGCAACAAGAAATGTTATGCCCTGTATACACGACCGGTTTTGCCATCGGAATAAACTCTGAAGGTTTCTCCGACAGGACTCCGACGGAATTCCATTCAAGCGGTCTTGCCTACACACGGTCAAACCAAATTCTGACCAAAGTCTGACCGTCCAGAACGCGGTGACGTACAACACGTACGAGGGGACTAGAAAAAGGAAGTTCAATAGCCAGTAGCCAATAGCTTCCGTCTCGTACTTGCTTCAGAGCATGCGTCGTTTTTGGTCCGTCGGAACAGCATACAGACGAGCGGTTTTCCCGATAGGCATTGGTTCCGTCGGAAATATTTAGAACATGTTCTATTTCTAGGTCCGTCAGAATTTTCTAAAAAGAAAGTCAGATGAGGCCTACACACGATCGGAATATACGATGAAAAGCTTCCGTCAGACTTTTTCTGTCGGACATACCGCTCGTGTGTACGCGGCATAAGGGTGCAATAAGGACGGCTAAGATAAAACATGAAAGACACATAGCGGAGGAGAGCAAAAGAAAATCCCAAGAAATTCTTTAAGTATGTAAATAGTAAAAAAAAGGGGGTACAGACCATATTGGCCCCATAAAGAATGAGGAAAGACATCTGGTTACAAAGGTTGGGGAGAAGGTATTGAGTTTATTCTTCTCCTTAGTCTTCACAAGGGAATCGGGGGGCTTCAGTAACCAAAACTGCAGTGTTTATCCTCATGACACAACACAGGAAGCACCTCCATGGTTAACAGAGGACAGAATTAAAATTAGACTTGGGAAGCTTAAAGCGGAGTTCCGCTTAAAAAAAAATAATTAAAAGTCAGCAGCTACAAATACTGCAGCTACTGACTTTTAATAATCAGACACTACCTGTCCCAGGGTCCAGCGATGTGGGGGATCGAAGCCCCGCTCGTCTTCCCCTCTGCTCGAGCCGCACCGTGCGCCGTGACTGGCCGCGCAGTCATCTGGGACCTGTGACGTGTCCCAGATGATTGCCTAGAGGGAAGGGGGAGAGGTGATCTTTCTTCCAGCACCGAGGGTGCGCCAGAAGGAAGTGGGAGCTGGAACCCTCTGAAAAGAGAGTATCTGCTCCCCCCCCCCCCCCCCGAAAAAAATGACATGCCTAATGTGGCATGTCAGGGGGTCATTTTCTCTTAAAGTGGAAGTTCCATTTTTGGGTGGAACTCCGCTTTAACATTAATAAATCACCAGGGCCAGATGGATTGCATCCGAGGGTACTTAGGGGACTCAGTCAAGTAATTGCCAGGCCATTGTTCCTAATTTTTACTGACAGTCTACTGACTGGAATGGTACCAGCTGATTGGAGAAAAGCCAATGTAGCACCAATATTTAAAAAGGGCCCAAAATACATCCCTGGGAATTCAGACCAGTTAGCATAACATCAATAGTATGTAAACTCTTAGAGGGGATGATAAGGGACTATATACAAGATTTTAGTAATGAGAACGGTATCATTAGCAGTAATCAGCATGGATTCATGAAGAATCGTTCTTGCCAAACCAATCTATTAACCTTCTATGAGGAGATGAGTTGCCATCTAGATAAAGGAAGGCCCGTAGACGTGGTGTATGTGGATTTTGCAAAAGCATTTGACACAGTTCCCTATAAACGTTTACTGTACAAAATAAGGTCGGTTGGCATGGACCATAGGGTGAGTACATGGATTGAAAACTGGCTACAAGGGGGAGTTCAGAGCGTGGTGATAAATGGGGATTACTCAGAATGATCAGGGGTGAGTAGTGGGGTCCCCCAGGGTTATGTGCTGGGACCAATCCTATTTAATTTGTTCATAAAGGACCTGGAGGATGGGATAAACAGTTCAATCTCTGTATTTGCGGACGATACTAGGCTAAGCAGGGCAATAACTTCTCCGCAGGATGTGGAAACCTTGCAAAAAGATCTGAACAAATTAATGGGGTGGTAACTACATGGCAAATGAGATTCAATGGAGAAAAATGTAGAAAAATGCATTTGGGTGTCAAAATTATGAATGCAATCTATACACTGGGGGGAGAACCTCTGGGGGAATCTAGGATGGAAAAGGACCTGGGGTTCCTAGTAGATGATAGGCTCAGCAATGGTATGCAATGCGAAGCTGCTGCTAACAAAGCAAACAGAATATTGGCATGCATTAACCACCTCAATACTGGGCACTTTAGCCCCCTTCCTTCCCAGACCAATTTTCAGCTTTCAGCGCTCTTGCACTTTCAATGACAATTTAGGGGTCGTGCTACGCTGTACCCAAATGAAATTTTTATCATTTTGTTCGCACAAATAGAGCTTTCTTTTGGTATTTATTCACGACGATAAGCACAAAAAGAGGGGAAATTTGGAAAAAAAACAATATTTTCTTCTTTCTGTTTTAAAAGAAATCCAATAAAATCGAGTTTTGTCATAAATTTAAGCCAAAATGTATTCTGCTACATGTTTTTGGTAAAAAAAGTGTATAATAATTGGTTCGTGTGATCACGGACAGATGTACGCAAATGATGTACGCAAATGATCATGTACAGTGCGCAGGTGATCACGGACATATGTGTGCAGATAATCATTGGGACATGTGATTTTAGTGGGACATATGTGGGGACAGCTGTTTTTATTATTTGGGGACATGTGTTTTGGGGATATGTGTTTTGGGGATATGTGTTTTGGGGTCATGTGTTTTACATTGTGTGGTGACACTAGGTTGGTGATCAGTGAGTAAAAAGCTGTAAAAAACAGCTCATACTCACTGATCATCAGCCGGCTGCAGCGATCCCCTCTCCTCTCCTCACCGACAACTTCCGTGTGAGAAGAGGAGAGCTGATTGCCTAGCAACCGGCTCTGTGTTTACATCACATGACGGCTGTGATTGGACACGGCCGTCATGTGATCTGGAGGGCCAATCACAGAGCCCTCCTGCCGATCGGAGATGCACGCGCGATCCCGCTCCTTCTGAGGGACAGTGCCGGGACAAGGTCATCTGGTGCCCAGGGCAAAGATGGAAAACTGCGCCCCCCCCCCCGCCGCTGTGAAAGCTACAATGCCTACAGATGATGGGATCTATACTGGGAATTTGTTAAATACTAGTATTGGCAGCGATCAGTGACTTAGGCGCGGTTCACACTGGGGAAACTTGTCACGCCCCATTCAGTACAATGAAACCATTCTAATCGGACCAACAAGACACAGCACATCAGGGCACATCAGGGCACAGGTCACAATACACGAGGGCACAGCACATCAGGGCACAGCACATCAGGGCACATCAGGGCACATCAGGGCACAGCACATCAGGGCACAGGTCACAGTACATCAGGGTACAGAGCCCAGCACATCCAGGTACAGCACACCAGGCCACATCAGGGTACAGCACATCAGGGTACAGAGCCCAGCACATCAGGTCACAGTACATTGGGGCACATGACATTAAGGCACAGCACATGGGGGCACAAGGCACATCGGGGCACATCAGGGCACAGGGCACATAGGACATCAGGGCACATAGCACATTAGGGCACATCCGGGCACATAGCACATCAGGGCATGGGGCACATAGCACATCAGGGCACAGGGCACATCAGGGCACAGCACATCAGGGTACAGAGCACATCAGGGTACAGAGCACATCAGGGCACAACAGATCAGGGTACATGGCACAGCACATCAGGGTACAGGGCACATCAGGGTACAGAGCACATCAGGGCACAACACATCAGGGTATAGGGCACAGCACATCAGGGTACAGGGCACATCAGGGCACATAGCACATCAGGGCACGGAGCACATCAGGGCACGGAGCACATCAGGGCACGGGGCACATCAGGGCACGGGGCACATCAGGGTAAGGAGCACATCAGGGCACATGGCACATCAGGGCACGGGGCACATCAGGGCACATGGCACATCAGGGCACAGGGCACAAAGCACATCAGGGCACGGAGCACATCAGGGCACGGAGCACATCAGGGCACGGAGCACATCAGGGCATGGGGCACATAGCACATCAGGGCACGGGGCACATCAGGGCACAGCGCATCAGGGTACAGAGCACATCAGGGTACAGAGCACATCAGGGTACAGAGCACATCAGGGCACAACACATCAGGGTACAGGGCACAGCACATCAGGGTACAGGGCACATCAGGGTACAGAGCACATCAGGGCACAACACATCAGGGTATAGGGCACAGCAGATCAGGGTACAGGGCACATCAGGGCACATAGCACATCAGGGCATGGAGCACATCAGGGCACGGAGCACATCAGGGCACGGGGCACATCAGGGTAAGGAGCACATCAGGGCACATGGCACATCAGGGCACGGGGCACATCAGGGCACATGGCACATCAGGGCACGGGCACACCAGGGCACAGCACATCAGGGTACAGAGCACATCAGGGTACAGAGCACATCAGGGCACAACACATCAGGGTACAGGGCACATCAGGGCACATAGCACATCAGGGCACGGAGCACATCAGGGTAAGGAGCACATCAGGGCACATGGCACATCAGGGCACGGGGCGCATCAGGGCACATGGCACATCAAGGGCACGGGGCACAAAGCACATCAAGGCACGGAGCACATCAGGGCACGGAGCACATCAGGGCATGGAGCACATCAGTGCATGGGGCACATCAGGGTACATGGCACATCAGGGCATGGGGGACATCAGGGCACATGGCACATCAGGGCACAGGGCACATCAGGGCACGGCGCACATCAGGGCACATGGCACATCAGGGCACGGGGCACATCAGGGCACGGAGCACATCAGGGCACGGAGCACATCAGGGCACGGGGGCATATGGCACATCAGGGCACATAATGGCACATGATGGGGCACATGGCACATTATGGGGCACATCAGGGCACATCATGGGGCACATCATGGGGCACGTCAGGGCACATCAGGACACATCATGGGGCACATCAGGGCACATCATGGGGCACGTCAGGGCACATTATAGGGCACGTTAGGGCACATTATGGGACACATCAGGGCACATCATGGGGCACATCATGGGGCACATCAGGGCACATCATGGGGCACGTCAGGGCACATTATAGGGCACGTCAGGGCACATTATGGGACACATCAGGGCACATCATGGGGCACATCAGGGCACATCATGGGGCACATCAGGGCACAACATAGGGCACATAGCACATTAAGGGCACATTGTTTACTAGCCTGCATGCAGAGCAGCGCTGGAAGCATCTGTGATAAGTTCTCTCATGTCACGCTGCTCCCCGGCGGCCCCTCCTCTCTTCTCGTCCATCCCAGATGATGTCACAAGCAAATAGGGAAGGACGAGAAGAGAGGAGGGGCCGCCAGGGAGCAGCGTCACATGAGAGAGAGAACTTATCACAGATGCTTCCAGCGCTGCTCTGCATGCATCTCGATCTACCCGTCAGGCGCCAGCTGTCGGCGATTGACGGGTAGATCCTCCAATGCAGGACAGAAACTGCCTGATAAGGAAGTGAGAGGCGGGGCGGGGCTGGTCTCAGGCTTGTGCCGGGTGCAGGAGCGCACTCGGCACATGTTAAAAATGATCAATTTTCGCTAGGCCGGCGTTGTAAACTCTGGATAGGTAGCAGGAATTTTTACAACACCGGTTCACTGGCGCTTCTATTGCGCCCCTCTTCCTCCAGTAAATGGTCCCGCCCAGGGCATCCGCCCCTTCCGCCCCCCCCTTGTACCGGCCCTGCTGAGGGACGTTCCTGAATGTCCACTCAGAAGGAGAGAGCGCCCACCTGGCCGTTTATGTACATTGGCCGGGTGGGAAGTAGTTAAAAAGGGGTTCAACTCCAGAGATAAAACGATAGTTCTCCCACTCTACAAGACTCTGGTCCGGCCGCACCAGGAGCATGCTGTCCAGTTCTGGGCACCAGTCCTCAGGAAGGATGTACTGGAAATGGAGCGAGTACAAAGAAGGGCAACGAAGCTAATAATGGGTCTGGAGGATATTAGTTATGCAGAAAGGTTGCGAGCACTGAACTTATTCTCTCTGGAGAAGAGACGATTGAGAGGGAATATGATTTCAATATACAAATACCGTACTGGTGACCCCACAATAGGAATAAAACTTTTTTTGCAGAAGGGAGTTTAACAAGACTCGTGGCCACTCATTAAAATTAGAAGAAAAGAGGTTTAACCTTAAACTATGTAGAGGGTTCTTTACTGTAAGAGCGGCAAGGATATGGAATTCCCTTCCACAGTCGGTGGTCTCAGCAAGGAGCATCGATAGTTTCAAGAACCACCTGAATGACCGCAACATACAGGGTTTTACAATGTAATACTGACATGTAATCTCACACATAGGTTGGACTTGATGGACTTGTGTCTTTTTTCAACCTCACCTACTATACAACTGTGTAACTTGATGCGACTTGATGTGACTTTGAAGCAAATTTCAGGGAATGCCTGGGTCATCTTCCTGTGATGTTGGATCCAAATAACATCAATATAGATGAGGATCCGACTTGGAGGCGACTTCCAATAAAGTCTATGGGCACAAGACGGATAAAAGTCGCCTTGAGGCTGGGTTCACACATGTGCGAGCGTATGTAAGTTTGTACAGAGCTAGAATATTATTTCCCTTCTAGCATAAAAGGCGGAATAGAACACAAAGAGCCTTTTGTATCAGGTTGGCACCACACCGTCCACAAGGCCCAGCAACCACAGGGTAGGGTCTAGCGGGAGGGAAAGGTTACCCACAGTGTTAACAGTGTCTACCACTTCCCGCCAAGCTTGCAGCTTAAGGCAAGGCCAAAAAACATGAAACAAGGAGCCAGTATCAAGCCCACATTACATATCAGGAGTGCCAGGATAAATAAGAGATAAACGCTGAGGGGTGTAATAGACTCCGTGGATACATTTCAGTTAGAGAAACTGATTCCTGGAGGAAATCATATTCTTCAAAAATTTAAGTAGACAATCTTCCCAATCATCTTCTGTCAGGGTGGGAATGTCAGCATGCCACTTATGATACAATTCAGTCATTGTGGGCAAGGTCCGAGGTATCTATTGGGAGTATATCGCCGACAGGGGCTTAGGCAAGTCCTGGCATGATAGTGTCTCCAGCTGGTCGGATAATAGAGTAATCGGATGCGGAAACTGTGTTGAGGCCGCATGGGGAAGTTGTAAAAAACTGAACAACATAGCATTGGATAGGTGGTAAGCAACCCGAAGCACATTAAAGGATTATAAGGTGCCCCTTGACTAGGGTTGATAAAAATCATATTTTTTTTTTTTTTTTTTTTAATTTAAATCAGATTTTTTTTTTTTTTATTTAAATCATTATTTTTTTATTTTTATCAAATTTATTTTAATAAAATACTTCTGGAGTAAAAATCTACCTAAAGATAGTTTTCTATTTAGGATACATTAATAGTTCTATTGTGAAAAAAAAAAAAGGATACATTAATAGTTTCGTTTATTCGGCATGAAATGGAGCTTAGTTATGTAGCATGAGGCTGTATATTCTGCGATAGTTACATTTTTGGTAAATTCAATCAATGAATCCAAGCTCTGCACGCTGAGATAACATGCACTGCATTGATGCATTCACACAATTTCACAGTAACCATGAGATAAAACAAAGTTCAGGAATATTCCTGTAGCACCCTCTACCTTGGGTAGGTGCTAGAGTTAGATTTTTGGCCAGTGCAGGTAAATTTAGGCATTTAGGTGTTTTTTATCTGTGGGGCTGGGAGTGGTTTAGAGTAGGCTGGTGACTCACAAGCAGTGTCTCTTCTTGGTTACCTCCCTCTGGCTCTCAGAAGATTCTGGAAGCAGAGGAGGGGAAGAGAGCTGGAGCTGTCTGGGGTGTGGTAAGGAGCCCTGACCAATCCCCAACTAGGATTGGAAGGGGGCAGGCCTCCTTAAATACCTTGGGTCAGCCCAGCTGGGGAGGAGTTGTTCGGGTGGAAGAACTGAGAGATGGAGTGTTAGGCTGTCGGGGCTTTGGAGGGAGCCCCCCTGTCTGGGGGGGTGACCTTGGGCAAGTGGCTTGGAGCTGTGGAGGAACCCCACACAACCCAAGGGGTGTCCTGAACAGGAGCAGGAGAGGACAGCGGGGAACACTGCCGGGCAAGTCTTCAGGAGTGATCCACCGGGTGTCGGTGAGTGACGGGCACAGTGTGGAGATCTGGAAGAGACATGCCAGGATTGAATGTGAAGCCAGAGGGAGAGATTGTGATGTTACTGGCATTGAAGTCAGGCTGCTGCAGCCGGGAGGGCTGGCAGAGTCTGCACAGGACTGACTGGGACCAGTAGTCCACCTTGATACAGGTAGCACTAAAGACTTTGTTTTCTACTGCTATCGTTTGCTACAGCAAGGGGGGCCCGTGGTCCCTGCCAGCAAATGGCAAATCCCTAAAGTTGGGCTTAATTCAGAGTTGGGCCTAACCATGTGCTAGCTGTGCCAGGAACCAAGTATTGCACAGGAGAGAAAGTAACAGTCTACGAATAAGCGTTGTGATGGAGAAGTCTGGAGCTTTAGAGGATGTGAATAGAGGTTCCAATCAATCATTTCCTGGTTTAATACTATTGATTCTGGGCACCCCATAATCCCTTTACCCGCTCCAAGTTTAATCCCTCAATAAAACAACAAAAACGAAGCTGATGGACTGTTCATAGTCTGGAGAGTGACTGGAAGTGAATGCCAGGCTGGGCATGGGTGACAGGTGGAACAGGTGACACTCGGCGGCCCCCCGGGGGTACAGCTACATTGCTTTATCACACTGTTTTGCAAATCTATGTACACTACAAACTGTATTATTGAATTGGTTCTGATATCGCTGTTTTACTAACCTGACAGCTTATTATTCTAAATAGGAAACCTTCATTTTGTTTGCAAATATTAAAGATTCTAACTACCAGCAAGAATAAGTCCTTACAGTTAAAGAGCACCTGTCATTTCAGATCCATCATGGCAGCACCTGTTAGCGGGCATCCACTCACCTGCTGCCACCACTTCTAGCAAAAGAATGATGGTTTTTACATGTAGGAGAGAAGTGTCAGAATTAGCCTGGGTGGCAAGGGGTTAATTACCATAAGTAAGTAATATACAAATAATTATTATATATTGTTTTTAAGGCAATTTACTATATTTTCAAAAACTGTACTCAAATAGGTGGCTTAACAGATAAATTACTGAAGTTTGAAGTTATAACTTCCAACCAGTAATTTCACAGTAAATAGATAAATAATAAATTATGATGTTATAACATACAGTATAGCATAATAATATATTAGCTTGATTAAAAAAGTACCTTTTCAGCAGGCAGCAGATTCTCCCTCTTAACTGTTTGAGAAAAACATGGGATCATGGGTAAATCTTATAACCATAAACACATGTTTTTTCCTTGTAGTTAAGAGGGCTGCGCTCGAAAGGAGCCTGTGTCTTTTAGACAGATGCCCCCTTCTATGACACTGCAGTGAGAGGCGTGTCTCCACTGCAGCATTTTTATTGGACAGCTTGTTCCAATGGTGTTTTACCATTGGTCCAAGGCTCCAAGCTGTCTATTGAGCTCAGTGCTTCTGACAAGAAGTTAGGAGAGGCACTGTGAGCTCATCCTCTCAGTCTGCTGCAAACAGATTGTGGCAGCTTGTATTTAAATTGGCAGCTCTGTATGTAGCTTCTGACAGGCTGCACAATGAGCCCCGTTTCTCCGGAACTATAGGTGGCAGGAGCCCCACCAGCGGTGGGGTAGGACTTCAGCTACCTACCCCCCAAATGTGGGGTCTCTGTGACCCCAGGTCACTGAGCTACGATCCTTGAAGCTCAGTCGTTTTTTTTTTTTGGTTTTGTTTTTTATGTTTATGGCAGGTGAGGCTCTGCATGTCCCTGGTGTATACAGACAGTATGTATCAGCCACTGCGCATTGGGCCAGAAAAAATCTGTTACTACTTTAGTTTCAATTAAGATAAATTCATGTCAGTAAATATAAATTAAATTATTATAATGCCTTAAAATAGAATGCATTAACCACTTCAAGCTGCCCAGGCCAATTTTCAGCTTTCAGGGCTGTCACACTTTAAATGACAATTGAGCGGTCATGCAAAACTGTACCAATATCACATTTTTATCAGTTTTTTGAGACAGAGCTTTCTTTTGGTGGTATTTAATCTCTGCTGGGTTTTTTAATTTTTTGCTAAACAAATGAAAAAAGACCTAAAATGTTGAAAAAGAACCCAACTTTTTCTTTCTTTCTGTTATTCAATTTTTCCTCTTATATAGTGATAAGTGATAAATAGTGATTTTTCCTCTTCACTGATGTGCGCTGATGAGGCTACACTGATGGGCACTGATAGATTGCACTGATAGGCTGCATTGAGGCTGGGTTCCCAATTATGTGAATTGGTTGTGGGTTTTCCCGCTTCCAATTCGCATTACAGGAGGGTGTGACCGGCTCTCAATGAAGCCGCTTCACACATCTCTGGGGTGGCCGCAGAACGCACAGCAGAAGGGTCCTGTGCGTCTTTGACTCTGTTTCAGGTCTAAATTCAGACAAAAATTCGGACCTAATTCGGACTTAAAACAGTGAATGGGGACGCACCGGACCCCCTGCTGTGCCCCACAGCCGCAAATAGTGTGAACCCAGTCTGAGGAGCACTGATGAGGCTGCACTGATGGGCACTGATGAGGCTGCACTGATGGGCACTGATTGGCACTGGTGAGGCTGCACTGATGAGCCCTGATTAAGGCTGCACTGATGGGCAATGATTGGCACTGGTGAGGCTGCACTGATGGGCACTGATGAGGTGGCACTAGTGGGCACTGATAAGCTGCACTGATAGGCACTGATGAAGCTGCACTGATGGGCAATGATGAGGTGGCACTACTGGGCACTGATAAGCTGCACTGATAAGACGACACTGATGGGCACTGATAGGCAGCACTGATAGGCAGCACTGACAGGCTGCACTGATGGGCACTGATATGCTGCACTGATGGACACTGATATGTTTCACTGATGAACACCGATATGCTGCACTGATGGGCACTGATGAGGCTGCACTGAAAAACAGGGAACTGATAATCAGTGCCCTGATTATCAGTGTAAAGGTCCCCTGTAACTGGAAAGATGGTTATCAGCTTTCCTTTCCTTAGACACTGACAGCGTTGAGAAAAGGAAATGCCGATAACCGGCATTTGTTTACATATGATCAGTTGTGATTGGACATGACTGATCACACTTTAGAACCACTTTAATTTAACCACTTCAATACCAGGCACTTATACACCTTCCTGCCCAGGCCAATTTTCAGCTTTCAGTGCTGTCGCAGTTTGAATGACAATTGCGCGGTCATGCTACACTGTACCCAAACTAAATTTTTATCGTTTTGTTCCCACAAATAGAGCTTTCTTTTGGTGATATTTGATCACCTCTGCGGTTTTTATTTTTTGCTAAACATTTAAAAAAAGACCGAAAATTTTGAATAAAATAAAAGTTTTGCTTTTGTTTCTGTGAAAAAAATTTGTAAATAAATAAGTTATCTCTTTCACTGATGGGCACTGATAAGGCGGCACTGACAGGCACTTATACGGCGGCACCGATGAGGTGGCACCAATGAGCGGGCACTGACGATGGGCACTGATATGCGGCACTGATGGGCACTGGTAGGCGGCACTGATGGGTGGCACTGATATGCAGCACTGATGGGCATTGATAGGCGGCACTGATGGGCACTGAAAGGCGGCACTACTGGGCACTAATAGGCGGCACTGCTGGGCACTGATACATGGCACTGATGGGCACTGATATGCGGCACTGATATGAGGCACTGATAGGCATCCCTGGTGGCACTGGCAGTGGTAGGCATTGGAGTGGGCACTTATTGGCAGCTGCCTGGGCACAGATTGGCAGCTGCCTGGGCACAGATTAGTATTTCCCTGGGGGTCTGGGGGGCATACCTGATGGTCCAGTGTGGTGGCCATCCTGGTAGTCCTGGACGGCTTCCCTGGGGTCCTGGGCGGGATCCGAGTGGGGGCTGTGCTGATAAACAATCAGCACAGACCCCCCCCCCCCTGTCAGGAGAGCAGCCGATCGGCTCTCCTCTACTCGCGTCTGTCAGATGCGAGTGAGGAAAAGCCGATCACCAGCTCTTCCTATTTACATTGTGATCAGCCGTGATTGGACACGGCTGATCACGTGGTAAAGAGTCTCCGTCAGGAGTTGCGGTGTGTCATATTGACACACCGCAACAACGATCACCGCGATGCGCGCCCCCGGGGGCGCGCAGCAGCTTAATATCCTGATCACGTCATATGACGTCCGGTCAGGATATTGAAACCACTTTGCCGCCGTCATTTTGCTATATGGCAGGCGGCAAGTGGTTAAAATAGCTTATATTAGCATAGATCTTTCATATGTGGCTACAGGTCCCTGAATGCGTCGCTGGATACACCTGTCACCCTAAGCCCTATGTACTTATACTCTAATGCCCTATACACACAACCGGTTTTGCCGTTGGAATAAACTTCGAAGGTTTCTCCGACGGAACTCAGATGGAAGTCCGCTCAAGCAGTCTTGCCTACACACAATCACATCAAAATCTGACCGTCCAGAACGCAGTGACGTACAACACATACGATGGGACTAGAAAAAGGAAGTGCAATAGCCAGTAGCCAATAGCTTCCGTCTCGTACTTGCTTCAGAGCATGCGTCGTTTTTGGTCCATCGGAACAGCATACAGACGAGCGGTTTTCCCAATAGGAATTGGTTCCGTCGGAAATATTTAGAACATGTTCCATTTCTAGGTCTGTCAGAATTTTCAAAAAAAAAAAAGTCAGATGAGGCATACACACGATATATGATGAAAAGCTTGCGTCAGACTTTTTCTGTCGCACATTCCGCTCGTGTGTACGCGGCATTAGGTGAGAGATCCTCAGCTTGATCTCTGCCAGGCTAAAACTAGTTCCTGAAATGCACGGCAGGTATTTGGCACAGGCTAAGAGGTGGCTTCGGGTCACTTGCCTTGTTTATTATGCATGATCATTCCCCAACTTTTTATTAACACACTTTGCGCAAGAACACGGGACATTTTTCAAGGACAGAAGTTCATTCCAATTAAGTGCGTAAAGCAAAAAGCACTAGTTTGCTGCCATGTTATCACAAATGGTGTGTTGGTCAGCATATAGGATAACTAAACCCAAGAACAAAAATCTAATATGTTGCAGCTTCCAGGCCTTAGATGTGGTGGCTGCATTAGTTTCCTTTTATTTATTTTTTTGAAGAGCATATTCAGCAAGTACAGAAAATGCCTATTGTGCCAGAAATGATGTGTCCATGTCACTTCATATGAACAGAACCAAAATATTATCTTCCTTCCTAGCTATCTTCTGAAAACTTTCAATTACCCTTCATAATTCATGTAATGGAGATGAAGAGACATGTTTATAGTCCATTTCAGAACAGCCTAGGGTGACTGACAACCATGTCTCTCTTCATAGATACAGTGGAGGAGTGATGTGGCCCTCCAGGGACAGGTTGTGTGTTATTTTCAGGATTACCAGGTGAAAATAATGCAAAAGAAGTTTGGAAAAAATGTATGTAGCCACCACACCATGCACTAGAAATCTTCAATAAATTACATTTTCCGTTTTGGGTTTAAAAAAACTTGAGTGACTCATTCCAGTGCATATAAATAACAAAAGTTGCCGCGCTAAGCAATCAAAATGATACAAATTATAAAAAAATAATAAAGTGTCCATAGAAGAAAACAGTTCATGTTGTTCTCCAAAAGAAAGAAACTGTGATTTAAAACCAAGTCTCTTGATAGGTGTCCAACTTAAATGAACAAGTAATTTGTGAGAACCGATCAACCAAGTGCACCTCCACCATAGATCACATAAAATGCCTCCTTACCAGAAATATATACTCCAAATGATAAAAGTCCACAAATATGGGTTATATACACAGAAGATCTGATCTATTCCCTCTGTTTAAGCTGAGGGGGTTTGGTATCATGGCTGATGGTAAGAATCGCTCCATAGCAAAGCACATAGGAAAAAAAAAAGAAATTATGCTAAAAACTCACAGAAATCCAGATAAAATCCAGTATATAATAATCAAAAGTTCCCGGGACCTGGTATAGAAGAAATAAACAATATAGATGAAAATTATATTAAAAAAATTAAAACATTTTTACATTAACATTTTTAAATATATTTTTTATATATACATTCTTTCTTGGTAGATAATGGGATTCCCTATATCCTCTGATTCCGTCTGGCTGTTTATACCAGATGGCCAAACAGTCCAGGTATGACATTGTGTTAACAACTGGCTACAGTATAAGATGTCGCATTCAATTAAATACAAGCTGTGTCATTTTTTATAACCATTACTGGGTCACCGTTCTGGGTTTTAAAATCGATATTTGATCATACAGCTTTTCTTTCATTTAAACCGAGTCCTCTTTCAATACGAGGCTTGAGTATTCACGAACGAATATTCTAATCCCAGAACGAGGCTTGGTATTTTGAATTAAAACGAGGCTTGGTTTTCCTCTGGTGGCCATTTTGTCTTCAAACCGAGGCTTGGCCATCTGTCCTAACACAACGGCGGCCATACTTGCAGGAAGTATCAAAACGGTTAAAAATTACTGCGCTGTCCTAAATATTATGTGAAAAAAATTGTGAATTATAGTGAAAATTTAAATAAGTATGGAAAAACAGCTGCGACTTCCTGCGAAATACACACATCAATCAACAATTTCCAATATCAAGTCGTGCTATACTTTCATAAAAGTGAATCTCCATCTCCAATGTGAAATCAGCACACAATACACCCGGGAATAGTGATGAGAAAAAGATGTGCCTTCCACCTCCACACACACTGCCGCTTACCGACTCCTGTTGATCTCCTATTACAGGAGATCACATTCGCTTTTGGCTTAATACCCAGCCCGGGCCTTTATGTACGCAGCCAAGATCTCAACCTCTTCCCAGATGTTTACCCTTTACAGGTACACTTTGCCGGATAATCCTCATAAGAAAATAAAAGCTTCCATAGCATAAAATCTTATTATAAAAAGTATAGTATAAAAAGTATTGCATTTACATTTAGGCAAGTAAATTCATGCAGTAAAAAACACAGAGCCAGCTATCTCTCAATTGCAGCTTGTGGTTCTGGGACTTATGTGAACGCGGTGACGTCAGCACGTCGCTCCTCCCTACGCATTTTGTTACAATTGACGTCGTCCTGGGGCACACTTGCAGGAAGATTGATTAGATTTGGAGGGACGGCTGTGTCCTTTCTGCTTCGAACAGTATATATTTGTGTGGTGACGGACATGGACTCCATGCCCTCGATGACGTCAACTTTGACTAAACGCATAGGCCGAAGTCCATGTCTGTGATGTTACCATACACGCCGAACCTGTTCACATGTGGACCAGTTCCCGGGAACTTTTGATTATTATATGCTGGATTTTTTCAGGATTTCTGTGAGTTTTTATCATAATTTTTCCTTCAATAAATTGTTATACAGTTTTACACTATGTGGGCAATTCTTTTCTTTCCTACGGGCCTTGATATGGAGCAATGATTACCGTCAGCAATGATATCATGTCCTTCAGCTTAAACAGAAGGAATAGATCAGGTCCTCTGTGTATACAACCCATGTTTGTAGTCTAGATTTCTGATAAGGAGGCATTTTATGTGATCTATGGTGAAGGTACACCTGGGTGATCGGTTCTCACAAATTACTTGTTCACCTAATTTGAACACCTTTCAAGAGACTTGGTTTTCAATTGCTGTTTCTTTCCTTTGGAGAACAACATGAACCGTTTTCTTATATGGACACTTTTTTATCATTTGTATCATTTTGATTGCTTAGCACGGCAACTTTTGTTATTTATTTGGTTGTTTCACAAATGGTCCTATTGTGTTGTTGCCAGCAGCTTATATACTTTTAATTTGGGCATTTATTTCTACCTGCACAATAGTTTTCTTTTAATTTATGTTGCATTCCAGTGCATATGGCTTGTTTCACCATTGTTTTAATACATTTGTCTGCTAACAATTTTAGACCAGTAAAGGTTGTGTATTTTTTTTGGCCCACAACAAAACTTACGAGCTCAAAGCATTTCTGACAAGATTAACAGGTATTTTTCTGTATTTGCAGAGTCTTTTAAAGCGGAGTTCCACCCAAAAGTGGAACTTCCGCTCATTTGTCTCCCCCCCCCTCCGGTGCCAAATTTTGCCACCTTTCGGGGGAGAGGGGAGCGTGGATACCTGTCTTTGACAGCTATCCTGTCCCCACTTTCGGGAAATCTCACGGGGGCGAATTACACCAGCATTTTGGCTCTCTCCTCCTCCCTCTTCCTTCTCCCGCCGCTGGGCCAGTAGGAGAGAGGTGCGGAGCAGGGTTCCCTGCTGCCGGGTTCTCTTACCCGCAATGGTGGCGGCAGCACCCGTGTCAGGAACCATGAAGCAGACTGAGACAGAAGTGCAGTAAAAATCACACTATTTAATAAAATGGTATAAACAGAGCAAACGTAGTCAAAACATAGCCAGAGTTTGGTAACCAGGAGGGTAGTCAGAACAAGCCAGAAAAACAGGAGTCCAGAGATCAGCGAAGTCGGGTGCAGAAAACAGGATCAGAAACCAGAAGGGAAGTAAGCCAAGCAAAAGTCTTTCACAGGAAAATACAGCAGAGAGAGGCCGGATATGTTGACCAAGGCAAAGGCACCGAAGATCTGATCCAAGGAGTTTCTATAACCAACAGTTCTAGCTGACGAGCAGGAAATGAAGACCAGGTGAGTCACTGTGGAAGGAAGAGTCTTTGGGAATAGTCTTTGGGCTGAGTCTTTGGGCTGACCCCAGCCTTGACAACCCGACAGCTGATGGGAACATCAGCTGCAGTGCCGACATCGCTGGACTCCAGGACAGGTAAGTGTCCTATTATTAAAAGTCAGCAGCTGCAGTATGTGTAGCTGGTGGTTTTTAATGTTTGCAGGGATAGGCGGACCTCCGCTTTAAGGGATAAAGATAATGACCTACGCATGCACTGCAGAGATTTACTACATAATAATTTAATTTATTATTGCTGCCCTGGCATACATTTTAAACACAGCTGAAAGCCGAAAAAGCTGAATATGTGAAAAAGACACTAGCACTCCATCTACTGAAGATGCAGGAGCAGCTGGAACTTTAGGCAGGATCCATGAAGGCCGGAAGGATTGTGCACGTTCTGACTGTCGCTCCCGCAGGCATCTATCAAGTTGGATGGCTAGCTGAATGAGCCCTTCTAATGTGGCTGGGGCCTCCACTCGTGCTAGCTCATCTTTGAGAGCATCAGACAGGACAAGCCGGTATTGATATCTGAGAGCGGCCTCATTCCACCCGGTATCTGCAGACCATTTAGGAAAGTCCACCGCATAGTCTTCTACAGGGCGCTGTCCTTGTTGCAAGGTATGACGAACAGCTTCAGCAGTGGCCCTGCGTTCCGGGTCGTCATATAATTGGGCCATGGCTTCAGATCCACGAGTTAATAGCGGGATTCGTTTGCTCCAGCAGCTGATGGGCCCAAGACTGTGGTTCATCGGACAGCAGAGAGATGACGAATCCCACTTTACAGTCTCTAAAGGAAAAGTTCTTGGCTGAAGGGCCAGGTATAGTAAGCAAGCATTCTTAAATGCTCTGAACTTTCTTCGGTCACCCTTGGTTTGGGGGGTGGAACCACCATAGTTGTAGCGGAAGTTGAGCGTTCATGGACAGGTGAAGGGGATGTAGCGACTGCAGCAGGAGGATTAGGAGTTCCTGTAGCAGAGGATATCGTCAGGTTCTGTAGGCTACCCTCCAACTGGAAATACCCATCCTGTAGTCTCGTCATTGCTTGGGTAAGGGCTGAGACTTGCTGGCACAGAGCCTTGAACGGGGAAGCACCTCTGTCGGCCGCTTACATATGGCTGGATGATACTGTCACGTACCTGGTCGGAGGCTGAAGTGCTGAGAGGGCTTCCCTGGTGGCTAAGTGCAGAGCGCCCCTGAAGGTGTTAACAGGGAGTGCTATACTCAGAGAAGCAGAGGTTGCCAGTTGTGACAGGCTGAGATGATGAAGAGATGTCCGCTGGATGGTGGCTGACGAGCAGGGAGCACTGCTGGGCAGCAGTCCCTCAGGAGTACCGGGTGAGACTTGGCAGAAAGGAGAGCCAGGAGCGGAGTCAGGAGCCAGGCTAGAAGTCATAAACAGAGGATCAGCCGGGAGTAAGGCAGCAAGCACAGTCAGGAGTAAGCCAGGGTCATACACAGCTCAGCAGTCAGAAGCGGAGTCACTGGAACAAGCCAAGGGTCAAAGCCAGAAATGGAGATAAGACAGGTCCAAGGCAAGCCGGGTTGGTAACAGGAAAACCAATGATAGCAGGAACAAGAACTCTGGAACACACAGGAGAGCTGAAGATCATCCAGAAATTAGTGGTTGCTGCTGCAGGCTCTAAATAGGCCACTGGGCGCCAGAGTCTGTCACGCATTGCATGCGCTTTGGCGTACACGCATGCGCACTGGCTAATATATCTTCTTGACTGCTCTTGTCCGTATGCGCATTAGCATTGGCCAATTTCTGTTTGCCAATCCACGATTCTGCTGGCCATTGATAGATATAGCAGTTCTTCTGCGGATTGTTCTCTGACAAGAGTGCTGTATCCAAGCATATTAATGGAGAGGTGAGTGGAAGGAAAAAGTGTGGTAGAAAAAGGTGCACAAGCAACAGGATTAACTGCAGCCTTGAGAGGATTGTGAAGCAAGCAAAGGCCATTCAAGAATTTGGGGGAGATTCACAAGGAGTGGACTATGGCTGGTGTCAGTGTTTCAAGAGCCGCCACACATAAATGTATACAAGGCATGGGCTACAACTGTCACATTCCTTGTGTCAAGCCACTCCTGAACCAGAGACAACGTCAGAAGCATCATACCTGGGCTAAGGAGAAAAAGGACTGGACTGTTGTTCAGTGGTCCAAAGTCCTCTTTTTGGATGAAAGTAAATTTTGCATTTCATTTGGAAATTAGGGTCCCGGAGTCTGGAGGAAGAGTGGAGAGGCACAGAATCCAAGTTGCATGAGGTTCAGTGTGAAGTTTCCACAGTCAGTGATGATTTGGGGAGCCATGTCATCTGCTGGTGTTGGTCCACTGTGTTTTATCAAGACCAAAGTCAGCGCAGCCCTCTACCAGGTAATTCTAGAGCACTTCATGCTTCCCTCTGCTGACCAGCTTTATGAAGATGCTGATTTAATTTTCAAGCAGGACTTGGCACCTGCCCACACTGCCATAAGTACCAATATTTAATGATCATGGTGTCACTATGCTTGATTGGCCAGCAAACTCGCCTGAACTAAACCCCATAGAGAATCTGTGGGGTATTGTCAAGAGGAAGATGAAAGACACCAGACCCAACAATGCAGACGAGCTGAAGGCCACTATCAAAGCAACCTGGGCTTCCATAACACCTCAGCAGAGCCACAGGCTGATCGCCTCCATGTCACGCCGCTTTCATGCAGTAATTCATGACCAAGTATTGAGTGCATAGTATACTATACGTGGACATACTTTTCAGTAAGCCTTTTTGAGATACCGAATTTTTGGGTTTTCACTAGCTGTAAGCCATAATTATCAAAATTAAAAGTGTAAAATTAAAGAAATGCTTGAAATGTATCACTCTGTGTGTAATGAATCTACTGTATATATGCGTTTCACTTTTTGAATTGAATTACTGAAATAAATTAACTTTTTGATGATACTCTAATTTTTTAAGATGCACCTGTATTTTTCTTTGTAATAAAAATGTACCTCTCTGTTAAAAAAAAACAAAAAACCTGTTTTTACTACCGTATATCTTATTTGGTTTCTGGCTCCCAATTGCATATAGAAAGTCCTACCTACATAATAATGTCTTTACTTTTGCTACATTAATGGGATGATGCCTTCGGGAGCTTAAATAAATATGTTGTATTGACTTATTGGATGTTTCACTCCCATACTTCTGTATTTTTTATTTGGAACGTAGCCACCCACTTTCACTCACTCCTGAGGACTATGAATTATGGGATTTGTAGTGTGCATAGAGCAGTGCCCTTGACCACAACTAACGTGCATTGTTCATACCAAACATATGGAACTGAGGGGTGCGGGGGGGGGGGGGGTCAGGAAACACATTACAAAGAGTCAGAATAACATAGAAAGAAATGATTTAATGAAAAATTTATTACAGGTCCATTAAGTAGTGGATGTGTATGGATTATTTTTGGATGATAATGCTATACTTTGGTGTCATTTTAGTGCCTCTGGCTATGGGGGCACTTGAGCAGGCTCGTGCCTAAGCAGTGCTCCTGTGGACATTGTCTATTCACACATGGAACATGGCTTGGCCCCCGCTTTCTACTTATTGGCTCACTGGCTGCGATTGAGCCAATGAGGGAAGAGAGACACGTGAGAGCTAATGCTCTTATGCACATTGCTGGATTGCTGGATTGCTGGAGATGGGGCTCAGGCAAGTATTAGGGGGGTGTGGGGGGGGGGGGGCTGGGGAGGGAGCTACACACAGAAGGTTTTTTACCTTCATGTATAGAATACATGAAGGTAAAAAACCTTCTGCCTTTTGAACCACTTTAAGCTAACCTCTAACACTACCAGGCACTAAAAGAATATCTCCATTACACACCAATGTTAGTGCTAAAAGCTGCCTGTCTTGCACTGAGAGTTACTGTGCCAAGATTTGCCATGCCAAGATCACTCAATTAAACTAATGGACGCAGAAAGACAAAAATCACAGTCAGAACAACAAAAAAAAGAGGTTTTCTTTCATGTCGAAGGATCTTTTAAATCTGCACTTTGTCTGCCTGTGATTATGGATGTGAATGCAGCTTTGTCGCTCCACCATGGTAAAAAGCGACTTTGGCTGTCGTCCCAGCCTCAATTCTCGAAATATTTCCTGCAATTTACCCCGCGCTCATCAAAGTCAGACAGAAGTCTAATCTAAACCCAAACATTCCGAATCATCCATCTGACATCTATTTTTAAACTATAATCTCTGGAATTTTAAGTGTAAGTGAGAACAGGCTACCAGGAACAAGCTTCATCCCATTAAGAATTAAAAAATACACAGCATAATCAGGGACTTCCACCTAGTTATCGTCTCCAAAACAAAAGGGACCGGTGCGTGTAAAGTATGACATCATACTCATTTTGACATATAGGACATAAAAACATGTTATAAAACCTTTTAAAGTAACTGCAACACTATTTATTTATTTCAAGTAGATGTAAACCCTAAATGCCTGTTCACACATAGCGCGGTGACTGCAATTTTTCCACCAGTGGAAAAATGCTAGTCACTACTAGGCCACACAGAACACAATTGTTTACTATGTGCCCCATTCACACTGCAGTGCAGCCTGGAGATAAAATCCAGACATGATGAATTTTATTTCGGTAAACAGGAAGGAAAAGACAGAGGAAGGCGCTGAATGCACAGCAACGCAGCACATCGCACTGCTGCGCAGTGACACAAATGAAGTGTCACTTAGTACACTTCAAATAAAGTTGGCAAAAACTTTTAACAAAAAAACATTTAGTTGACAGCGGGGGTATCACACAACGGATTGTGTCTGGGCTCCGCTTGCCCATCTGCGGGCCTGGGAGCAAGAAGGCGGGTGCCGACAGCTGGATGGGAAGAAAGGAGAGAAAATATAGGGTACTGAAGTTTGTCACCATTTCACGGGCACACACAAATTTAAGGTTTGACATGTTGGGTATCTATTTACTTGGAGCACCAGCTCCAGAATTCCTTTTTGCAGAGCTAAGTGGGTGTCTCAAACTCTCCTTCCTTAACAGGAGCCAATTCAGCCCCCAGCCATCTAGGTTAGGCTCAGGGGCTTACTTGGGCTCCCTGCTACCCATTTACCACACCTGTGCTAAGTCATCACTTCCCAACTGGCTGGCTGCTCATGCAATTGACACTAGTACTGTAGTCATTGGTCAACAGCAACTGTAGTTAGCTCCTCCGAATAGCTTCACTGCTCGTTAGATATCAGTACTGCATCTTCTCTAAAGCCGCGCACACACGAGCAGAATGTCCGACAGAAAAAGTCAGACGGAAGCTTTTCATCGTCTATTCCGATCGTGTGTGGGCCTCATCTGACTTTTTTTTTCCCGACAATTCTGACGGACCTAGAAATAGAACATGTTCTAAATATTTCCGACGGAACCAATTCCTATCGGGAAAACCGCTCGTCTGTATGCTGTTCCGACGAACCAAAAACAACGCATGCTCTGAAGCAAGTACGAGACGGAAACTATTGGCTACTGGCTATCGAACTTCCTTTTTATAGTCCCGTCGTATGTGTTGTACGTCACCGCGTTCTGGACGGTAGGACTTTGGTCGGACTTTGGTGTGACCGTGTGTAGGCAAGACCGCTTGAATGGAATTCCGTCGGAGTTCCGTCGCAGAAACCTTCGGAGTTTATTCTGACGGGAAAACCGGTCGTGTGTACGCGGCATTACTCGTATTGTTCCCGCTTTCCCGCAGTCACAGCAAAAAAACACCTCTGTTAGAAGATGTGTGGGGATGCCATTAATTCTTAATGGAATTACAATGTACTGGAAACCACATCGTGTTTCCCCCTGCTGGGAACCACATAGCATTATGCGGTTTCCTTATGGCTGTGATTTGGAAAAGGTGCAGGGACCTTTTCCCTGTGTTATTCCCTAGATACAGCAGCCCTTTCAAAATGCAGCCAAAATGCAGCCCTTTCAAAATGCAGCCAGTAGTTTGAAACTAGTCTAAAAATATAAATAATGGGGAAAAACAAAAACTGCTGTGTTAATACTGGTGACCAACTGCATCAGCTATGTATGTTTTAATTTTTTTCATTTTGCCCATGGTTACGTCTTAAAGTCTAAGTCCATTTTACCAAGGGGCAAAGTCTTCGTTATGAAGCTACTTCCATACTGTAAGTCATTCTCCCGCTGTGAGATTGGTAGACAACAGTATGATTTCCACCTCAGCCAATCAGAGGAAGCCTTGATTAAAAAAATACAACAATTTACAAGGCTTTCTCTGAAGGGCTGAGAAGCACTTAGCCAACTCAATTTTGTTCCAGCAGCATATAGGAAGTCATCTGTGATCAGGGCTGGTGCAAGGATTTTTGATACCCTAGGCTAAACCTCATTTTGCAACCCCCCCTGGCTCCACCCCTGACTCCACCCCCTTTGCCTTGCCCATGTATACCCCACTTTTTTAATGAATCGCCCATCAAATGCAGCCCACCAGCGCCCATCAAATGCAGCCTCACCAGGCAGCGCCCATCAAATGCAGCCTACCAGCACCCATCAATGCAGCCTACCAGTGCCCATCAATGAATGTTTGCTTGCTTCCATTCATTCGGGAGTCAGGACACAGACACAGTCCTCTGCCACCGCTGCGCCTCTTACACTATGTGTGAACGGAGCGCTGATGCTGAGACTTAGTTGCTTGCTGCAGAGAGAAGAGAGTAGGAAGATCAGTGGCCGGGCGCCCTAGGCAGCAATGCGCCCTAGACGGCTGCCTAGTTTGCCTAGTGGTAGCACCGGCCCTGTCTGTGATGCTGCTGGAACAGAACGGTGCATACTGTATGTAGCTAACGCTACTTCAGTATGATACAGCGCTGACAGCGGCAGAATAATTTAGTTATGGAAATTGTTTGGGCCAGTTTGGCTCAAACAAACTATTTTAAATTAAAGGAAACCTGAACTCATGCTTTAAGTTCAGTTTTAAGCAAAGGACAGAGGGAAGAGCCATAGAGTGCAGCATTTAAATCTAGATATTAATAGCTTTAAGTGGTGTGTGGGATACAAGCAAAGGCATTGCACCCACATGGTTGAAGTCTGCAATTACTGCAAAATCCTAGAGTGATGTTTTCATACTATTACTTGTGTAGCGCTGGTAGATTTTTAATCTACCGCTTATATGTAAATTTAGTGGGTCATCTGTTCTGTACATGGTTCAGATTTATTCTATGGCTAAATTAGCTTCTGTTCCAGCCTTGGTTGTGTTGCGTGCAGTTCCACTCCGTCGCCTGTAGATGTCGGTGTCACTACAGACCGGAGCTGGAAAGCAACAGACTGAGGTGTATTGAGTGCTCTTCTTTCTCAGAAGTAACTCGTCGGAGGTTGTCCCCTGCGGTGCATTCTGGGAAGGGGTATTTAAGGGACAGACGCCATGTTTCTTGGTCTCTTTCTTTCCACCTGCTGGCCCTCTTGGCCGACAGGTATGTGCTAGGAGTCCTACCACGTGGTCCTCCGGGCCGGAGGACTGCGTTGCTGCAGCGTGTGGGTGGGCCCAGAAGTCTGTCTGGGGCCTACTACAACTGCAGCAGAGATGGTCCTGTGCTGTCTGTCCTGCGGGAAGAAGCTGGACAATTGAGAAGAATCCAGGGGAGGACCCATCATGGAAGGATCATGCGGAGCGCTGGTCTAGAGAGGGGCCTGGTGACTCAATTGGAGGACGCATCTTAAGTTAACCTACCACATAGTACTGCTGGGTCGGCTTAAAGGTTCTGGTACTGTGTTACTGTTCATCGGAAACTACTACATCCTGTGTCAGAGGATCGTACAGTTTTGTTCTACTCAAGTCTGTGGCAGAGACTTTCTGTTCGTGCTGCGCTCCGGCTGCTAGGTCAGTGAGAGAGGCCTATCCGGGCGGGCAAAGATTTAATCCTGAACTGAAGATACGTTCATCCTTAAGATTTCAATTCCTTAGTGCTACACCAAGAAAAAGTATTTGAACTTCTCTGCAACTCTTCTTCTACCTCTTTCCTGCTACTTTTTCCAGTTATCTCCCATTAAAGCATTGGAAAAGTACTAAAATGACTGTTGTCTATATTGTCCAATAATAAGCTCAACGTGGACTCTAAGTCTGATATTGGTGAAACTACAGATAAAAAGGTGACGGAAACAGCCCGCTATAAATCAGCAGCTCCACCGTGAGTTAATGCTACACTTGGATACCTTTAACCATTATGATGCACTTTAATCCATCCAGTTTAGTAACACAGAAGAGCACAGAAGCCAAAGTGCCCTATGGTAAACTAGCATTTACGGGAGATTAGCAATGGCAGCCCACAGGTTTCCTTGTGTGTTAATGACTCTTACAAGGTTGCTATCAAATAGATCTTACATTTTTTTTCACAAGAGAAAATAGATCTTACATTAGCAATGTGCAAAGAATTGCAAACAATAGCAGTCAAAAATATTTCAGATCAAGCTGGTCTGTTCAGAGAAAGATGCTTTTAGTTAAGCTACTATTACAGGAGTTCTAAAAGCTGACCTCATAGCATAACTCCCCCCCTCCCCATTTTGCCTCCCCCCGCACTTAAATTTATAGTCACATAACACGCCAGGTTCTGAGTTTTCTATTTTGTTCCCTACAGACGGGAAGGGCCCTTAATTAGGTTTTCACATCACTTCTTCAGTGACAAGGGCATTGGCTGGTGGGGTCCTCTCAGGTCCTGAAAACTTCAGCGACATGATTATGATGAGGTAACTGGTCAACGTGGATACAGTAGTGCTCAATCTCCTGATGAGAAGTGCTACCAGTCAGGGGCAAAGTCGGCTGCCTTAAGTGAGCAAAACTCTGCTGAAAATACGTATTAAAGTGCACCTTTAACCCCAAAACAGAAAAATGGATGGTGCGTGCATGACTGCATGTTCATCCATAAATGTCACTCAAACCATTGCAAAGAATAAAGAATTTTTGTAAAACTTACTTTTCTTATCTTTTTCCAGGCAGTGGTGACACAGCGCCAGACTGTCAAAATTATCATCATCATTACCAGTCTTATTAGGTACCTGTATAAGTTCAAAAAATGTCAATAGCTTGTTTACATATGAGTCACTAGCTGAAAGAAAATTATAATGATTGTATCCTTTTATTCTTTAATTTTACTGTTTTTTTTTTACAAGTATTCTGAGATCCAGTCCCATCAAACCTTCATCATAATTGGTTGGCATACTGTACCTCTCCTGTACTATTGGATAGTGAACCTTTCAAACCCTGATTGTACAGTATTAGTGAACAGGCCTCCAAGGGTTACAGTAGCCCTATCCAAATACATGGTAAAAGTCAGGGCAAAACGATAACAATTAAGTCCCCAAACAGGAAAAATCAAACACAAGCCTGGATCATAAGGGAGCAGTGATGCAGGAAATAGTTTCTCAGTAAAGACAAGAGATAACGTCAATAAACTTTACTGAGCAAAGTCTGAAGGTCAGCGAAGAACTGATATGGGCTGATCCCAAGTATGACTGGTCAGAAGTGATCAAAAGCGATTTCCAGGAATTTAGTTACATCTCATTACTGTTTTGAACCACACAGGAGCCAACATTTTCCTATACCCACGGACATTCTGACAGAAGAACTTGGTATTCCAGAATTTGCCTTCAGCATATCCTGTTGGTGCAGTTGTAGCAGTGAACTTTTTCTTCTACCATACAGAGATGATATGTAAAGTTGTATAACTGATTTCTCACAAAAGAGTCATGAAAGTCCTGTATATCTAAACCGAAAACTTAAAGCGGTAGTAAACCACAGCCTTTCAAAAAAAAAAAAATTCTCCTGCAAGGCAATGGCATAATACGCTAGTATGCATCACATACTAGCACATTATGAAATACCCTAGAACAAAGTCCTCCATAGGAGCTTTGTCACCGCTGACAGGGCTTCCACTCCCCCCCCCCCCCCCCCGGTCTTCCTTCTGGGTTTGCTGGCTCCCATCCTTTGAATAGCTAAACCGCAATTACGTAACTCCCGCGCATGTGCACGGGAGTTACAGTTCATGGCACAGCGCTCTGAAGGGACGGCACAGGTGTAGTGACATCACCAGCTGCATCTAGTATGATAATCTCCTAAACACAGCAAGTTTAAGAGTTATTCACTGTACCTACAGTTAAACCTTATTATAGGCTTACCTGTAGGAACAAGTTCAAAAGCAGAGTTTACTACCACTTTAAAAGGAAGCTGAAATGTAGATATGGCAATTTCAATGTAATGAGCATTCTTCCCACTGGCCACCAATGTAAGGGACATTCTTCTCACTGATCACCAATGTAAGGGACATTCTTCCCACTGGCCACCAATGTAAGGGACATTCTTCTCACTGGCCACCAATGTAAGGAACATTCTTCCCACTGGCCACCAATGTAAGGGACATTCTTCTCACTGATCACCAATGTAAGGGACATTCTTCCCACTGGCCACCAATGTAAGGGACATTCTTCCCACTGGCCACCAATGTAAGGGACATTCTTCCCACTGATCACCAATGTAAGGGACATTCTTCTAACTGACCACCAATGTAAAGGACATTCTTCTCACTGATCATCAATGTAAGGAACATTCTTCCCACTGATCACCAATGTAAGGAACATTCTTCCCACTGACCACCAATGTAAGGAACATTCTTCTCACTGATCATAATGTAAGGAACATTCTTCCCACTGATCACCAATGTAAGGAACATTCTTCCCACTGATCACCAATGTAAGGGACATTCTTCCCACTGATCACCAATGTAAGGGACATTCTTCTAACTGACCACCAATGTAAAGGACATTCTTCCCACTGATCACCAATGTAAGGAACATTCTTCCCACTGATCACCAATGTAAGGGACATTCTTCCCACTGATCACCAATGTAAGGGACATTCTTCTAACTGACCACCAATGTAAAGGACATTCTTCCCACTGACCACCAATGTAAGGGACATTCTTCTCACTGTGATCGCCAATGTAGGGGACATTCTTTTCACTGAGCTTCAATGTGCAATTTGTTTCGGTCCAAATACAAATTCGGACACATTTTTGGTTATTTGGACATTCGGATGTAACCGTATCTCTGAATGAAATAGTAACGAATAGTAACGAATTTAGTTGAAATCATTATGTTTCATTATGGAATTCGTTTAGTTTGATTTCGGAATTTGTTTAGTTTAGTTTTGTTTTTGTTAAATTTCATTTTAGTTCAAATCTGTTTCATTTATTAATTTCTAACGAATTCCAACTTTTCAGAACGATTAGAATTCGGATTGGTTGAAAAACGATCGACCAATTTGAATTCTGTGTGAAGAAATAGCTAGTTGTTAAGCAGCGGGCTGGGAAGCCTGCTGCCCGCATCCTTAACAACCATGAGTTATTATCTATCAGCGGGCTTACCCACTGACAGATGAATATAAAGATAAAGAATGCCGGCAATTGCCAGGCAATAGAAAAATGTTAAAAAAAGTCTATGGGACACGTATGTGAAAAATCAACAGTGTTAATTTTAAAGGCTTATATGCAAGTTATTGCCATAAAAAGTGTTTGGGGACCCGGGTCCTGCCCCAGGGGACATGTATCAATGCAAAAAAAAGTTTTAAAAATGGCCGTTTTTTTGGGATCAGTGATTTTAATAATGCTTTAAGTGAAACAATAAAAATGAAATATTCCTTTAAATATCGTGCCTGGGGGGTGTCCTTAGTATGCCTGTAAAGTAGCGCATCTTTCCCATGTTTATAACAGTGCCACAGCAAAATGACATTTCTAAAGGAAAAAATTTCATGTAAAACTGCGGCGGCTGTAATGTATTGTCGGATCCTGGCAATATAGATACAAATACCAAAAATACCAAAAGAAATTGGCGTGGATGTGTCCCCCCCCCCCCCCCCCCCAAATCCATACCAGGCCCTTCAGGTCTAGTATGGATTATAAAGAGAAACCCCGCACCCAAATTTAAAAAAAAATGGTGGTAGGGTCCCCCAGGCACATACTCTGAACAGCAGTATATTTACTATATAGCCTGCCCTATTCACGCTGCAGAAAATTGGGCCTTAGGTGTTGGTGGTACCAGAACACTGTAAGCCCTCACTCTTGTTGGGCGCAGGAACGGGCCCTGCTGTGAAATATTATATCAAGAATTGTAATTACATGCCCCTCTTAAACAGGGGCAGAAAAATTGGGCCTCGGGTGGTGGTGGTGGTGCCACAACACTGTAACCCCTCACAGATACTCTTGTTGGGTGCAGGAACGGGCCCTGCTGTGAAACATGACTGCCAGTTTCTTGTCCTTTTGTGGCACCCCCTCCCTCTAGGCTCACATTACTCCCTTCCTCAACCTGGGAACCAACATCGGAGCCTTCAAATCACTGCGCATCCTTCAGCAGCATATAACTGACACTGTGGTCGAATAATTCTGGGGACTCCTCCGTGCATGATGGTGGGGCTATGGAAGAAGTGACTCTGGAGAAGGAATAGGCCACTATGGCAGCTGCATTGGAAGGCAAACTACTCTGAGCCTGGGTGACAGAGGATGAGGAGGATGGCTTAGTTATCTACTCCACCAACTCTTCTGCACGTTGTGGCTCCATAACACGGCCAGCAGAAGCAAAAAAGGACAAGCGTGCCCCACAGCCACCTGCTGAATAACCTGCCTGCTTAATCTAACTCAAGCTATCTCTCTGTCCACGCCAATAGGGATGAGCCGAACACCCCCCGGTTGCAGCAGAACATGCGAATAGGCAAAAAATTAGTTCGAACATGCGAACACCGTTAATGTCTATGGGACACGATCATGAATAATCAAAAGTGCTAATTTTAAAGGCTTATATGTATGGTATTGTCATAAAAAGTGTTTGGGGACCTGGGTCCTGCCTCAGGAGACATGTATCAATGCAAAAAAAGTTTTAAAAACGGCAGTTTTTTCGGGAGCAGTGAATTTAATAATGCTTAAAGTGCAAATAAAAGTGAAATATTCCTTTAAATTTCGTACCTGGGGGGTGTCTATAGTATGCCTGTAAAGTGACGCATGTTTCCCGTGTTTAGAACAGTCTGAGAGCAAAATGACATTTCTAGGAAAAAAAGTCATTTAAAAGTACTCGCGGCTATAATGCATTGTCGGCCCCGACAATACACATAAAAGTCATTGAAAAAAACGGCATTGGATTCCCCCACAGTCCATTACCAGGCCCTTTGGGTCTGGTATGAATATTAAGGGAAACCCCGAACCAAAATTAAAAAAAAAAAAATTGTGCGGGGGTCCCCACAAATTCCATACCTGGCCCCTCAGGTCTGGTATGGATATTAAGGTGAACCCCACATCAAAATTTAAAAAAATGACGTGGGGGGTCCCCCTCAAAATCCATACCAGACACTTCAGGTCTGGTATGGATTTTAACGGGAACCCCGCGCCAAAGTTTAAAAAAAAATGGTGTGGGGGTCCCCCCAAAAATCAATACCAGACCCTTATCCGAGCACGCAACCTGGCAGGCCGCAGGAAAAGAGGGGGGGACGAGAGAGTGCCCCCCCTCCTGAACCGTACCAGGCCACATGCCCTCAACATGCGGAGGGTGCTTTGGGGTAGCGCCCCCCCCAAAGCACCTTGTCCCCATGTTGATGGGGACAAGGGCCTCATCCCCACAACCCTTGCCCGTGGTTGTGGGGGTCTGCGGGCGTGGGGGCTTATCGGAATCTGGAAGCCCCCTTTAACAAGGGGACCCCCAGATCCCGGCCTCCCCCCTGTGTGAAATGGTAACAGGGTACAACGGGTGACAGTTCTTTTATAACTGAGGGCGGGGCCACATGGTGATGTCTCCGGGTGACCCCGCCCCCTCTGACTCACGGAGACATCCCTATGGTTTCCCCGTAGCGTCAGAGGGGGCGGGTCACTTGGTTACATCATCGGGTGGCCCCGCCCCCTCTGACGCTATGGGGAAGCCATAGGGATGTCCCCGTGCATCAGAGTGGGCAGGGTCACCCAGTGATGTCATCATGTGGCCCCACCCTCAGGCTTGAAGGGTCTGGTATGTATTGTGAGGGGGACCCCCACGCCGTTTTTTAACCACTTGAGCCCCGGACCATTATGCTGCCTAAGGACCAGAGGTCTTTTTCCAATTAGGCACTGCGTCGCTTTAACTTTTAATTGCGCGGTCATGCAATGCTGTACCCAAACGAAATTTGCGTCCTTTTCTTCCCACAAATAGAGCTTTCTTTTGATGGCATTTGATCACCTCTGCGGTTTTTATTTTTTGCGCTATAAATGGAAAAAGACCGAAAATTTTGAAAAAAAATGATATTTTCTACTTTTTGTTATAAAAAAAATCCAATAAACTCAATTTTAGTCATACATTTAGGCCAAAATTTATTCGGCCACATGTCTTTGGTAAAAAAAATGTCAATAAGCGTATATTTATTGGTTTGCGCAAAAGTTATAGCGTCTACAAACTAGGGTACATTTTCTGGAATTTACACAGCTTTTAGTTTATGACTGCCTATGTCATTTCTTGAGGTGCTAAAATGGCAGGGCAGTACAAACCCCCTCCCAAATGACCCCATTTTGGAAAGTAGACACCCCAAGGAAATTGCTGAGAGGCATGTTGAACCCATTGAATATTTATTTTTTTTGTCCCAAGTGATTGAATAATGACAAAAAAAAAAAAATATTTACAAAAAGTTGTCACTAAATGATATATTACTCACACAGGCCATGGGCCTATGTGGAATTGCACCCCAAAATACATTCAGCTGCTTCTCCTGAGTATGGGGATACCACATGTGTGGGACTTTTTGGGAGCCTAGCCACGTACGGGGCCCCGAAAACCAATCACCGCCTTCAGGATTTCTAAGGGCATAAATTTTTGATTTCACTTCTCACTACCTATCACAGTTTTAAAGGCCATAAAATGCCCAGATGGCACAAAACCCCCCCAAATGACCCCATTTTGGAAAGTAGACACCCCAAGCTATTTGCTGAGAGGCATGTTGAGTCCATGGAATACTTTATTTTTTGACACAAGTTGCGGGAAAGTGACAATTTTTTTTTTTTGCACAAAGTTGTCACTAAATGATATATTTCTCACACAGGCCATGGGCATATGTGGAATTGCACCCCAAAATACATTTAGCTGCTTCTCCTGAGTATGGGGATACCACATGTGTGGGACTTTTTGGGAGCTTAGCCGCATACGGGGCCCCGAAAACCAAGCACCGCCTTCAGGATTTCTAAGGGCGTAATGTTGTGATTTCACTCCTCACTACCTATCACAGTTTTGAAGGCCATAAAATGCCAAGATGGCACAAAACCCCCCCAAATGACCCCATTTTGGAAAGTAGACACCCCAAACTATTTGCTGAGAGGCATGTTGAGTCCATGGAATATTTTATATTTTGACACAAGTTGCGGGAAAGTAACACTTTATTTTTTTTTTTTTTTGCACTAAGTTGTCACTAAATGATATATTGCTCAAACATGCCATGGGCATATGTGGAATTACACCCCAAAATACATTCTGCTGCTTCTCCTGAGTACGGGGATACCACATGTTTAGGACTTTTTGGGAGCCTAGCCACGTACGGGGCCCCGAAAACCAAGCACCACCTTCAGGATTTCTAAGGGCATAAATTTTTGATTTCACTCCTCACTTCCTATCACAGTTTTGAAGGCCATAAAATGCCAAGATGGCACAAAACCCCCCCAAATGACCCCATTTTGGAAAGTAGACACCCCAAGCTATTTTCTGAGAGGCATGTTGAGTCCATGGAATACTTTATTTTTTGACACAAGTTGCGGGAAAGTGACAATTTTTTTTTTTTTGCACAAAGTTGTCACTAAATGATATATTTCTCACACAGGCCATGGGCATATGTGGAATTGCACCCCAAAATACATTTAGCTGCTTCTCCTGAGTACGGGGATACTACATGTGTGGGACTTTTTGGGAGCCTAGCAGCATACGGGGCCCCGAAAACCAAGCACCGCCTTCAGGATTTCTAAGGGCATAAATTTTTGATTTCACTCCTCACTTCCTATCACAGTTTTGAAGGCCATAAAATGCCAAGATGGCACAAAACCCCCCTAAATGACCCCATTTTGGAAAGTAGACACCCCAAGCTATTTGCTGAGAGGCATGTTGAGTCCATGGAATATTTTATATTTTGACACAAGTTGCGAGAAAGTGACAATTTTTTATTTTATTTTTTTTGCACAAAGTTGTCACTAAATGATATATTGCTCAAACATGCCATGGGAATATGTGGAATTACACCCCAAAATATATTCTGCTGCTTCTCCTGAGTACGGGGATACCACATGTGTGGGACTTTTTGGGAGCCTAGCCGCATACGGGGCCCCGAAAACCAAGCACTGGCTTCAGGATTTCTAAGGGCGTTAAGTTGTGATTCCACTCCTCACTACCTATCACAGTTTTGAAGGCCATAAAATGCCAAGATGGCACAAAACCACCCCAAATGACCCCATTTTGGAAAGTAGACACCCCAAGCTATTTGCTGAGAGGCATGGTGAGTATTTTGCAGCTCTCATTTGTTTTTGAAAATGAAGAAAGACAAGAAAAATGTATTTTTTTTTAATTTTTTCAATTTTCAAAAGTTTGTGACAAAAAGTGAGGTCTGCAAAATACTCACTATATCTCTCAGCAAATAGCTTGGGGTGTCTACTTTCCAAAATGGGGTCATTTGGGGGGGGGTTGTGCCATCTGGGCATTCCATGGCCTCCGAAACTGTGCTAGGCAGTGAAGAGTGAAATCAAAAATTTACGCCCTTAGAAAGCCTGAAGGCGGTGCTTGGTTTTCGGGGTCCCGTGCGCGGCTAGGCTCCCAAAAAGTCCCACACATGTGGTATCCCCATACTTAGGAGAAGCAACAGAATGTATTTTGGGGTGTAATTTCACATATTCCCATGGCATGTTTGAGGAATATATCATTTAGTGACAACTTTGTGCAAAAAAAAAAAAAAAAAGATTTGTCTCTTTCCCGCAACTTGTGTCACAATATAAAATATTCCATGGACTCGACATGGCTCTCAGCAAATAGCTTGGGGTGTCTACTTTCCAAAATGGGGTCATTGGGGGGGGGGGTTGGAACTGTCCTGGCATTTTATGCACAACATTTAGAAGCTTATGTCACACGTCACCCACTCTTCTAACCACTTGAAGACAAAGCCCTTTCTGACACTTTTTGATTACATGAAAAAATAATTTTTTTTTGCAAGAAAATTACTTTGAACCCCCAAACATTATATATTTTTTTTAAAGCAAATGCCCTACAGATTGAAATGGTGGGTGTTTCATATTTTTTTTTCACACAGTATTTGCGCAGCGATTTTTCAAACGCATTTTTTGGGGAAAAAACACACTTTTTTAAATTTTAATGCACTAAAACACACTATATTGCCCAAATGTTTGATGAAATAAAAAAGATGATCTTAGGCAGAGTACATGGATACCAAACATGACATGCTTTAAAATTGCGCACAAACGCGCAGCGGCGACAAAATAAATACATTTTTAAAAGCCTTTAAAAGCCTTTACAGGTTACCACTTTAGATTTACAGAGGAGGTCTACTGCTAAAATTACTGCCCTCGTTCTGTCCTTCGCGGTGATACCTCACATGCATGGTGCAATTGCTGTTTACATTTGACGCCAGACCGACGCTTGCATTCGCCTTTGCGCGAGAGCAGGGGGGGACAGGGGTGCTTTTTTTTTTTTTATTATTATTATTTTTTTGCTTTTTTATCTTATTTTTAAACTGTTCCTTTCATTTTTATTTTTTTTTATTAATTTTATTGTTATCTCAGGGAATGTAAATATCCCCTATGATAGCAATAGGTAGTGACAGGTACTCTTTTTTTTAAAAATTGGGCTTTATTAGACCCTAGATCTCTCCTCTGCCCTCAAAGCATCTGACCACACCAAGATCGGTGTGATAAAATGCTTTCCCAATTTCCCAATGGCGCTGTTTACATTCGGCGAAATCTAAGTCATGAAATGCTTGTAGCTTCCGGTTTCTTAGGCCATAGAGATGTTTGGAGCCATTCTGGTCTCTGATCAGCTCTTTGGTCAGCTGGCTGAATCACCGGCTGCATTTTCAGGTTCCCTGTTGGGACAGGAGAGCCAGAGAAAAACATGGAAGACGGTGGGGGGGGGGGCATTCTCTTCCACTGCTTGCAAAAGCAGTCTAGAGACTAATTAGCCACTAGGATTGCTTTTACATGAAAGCCGACCGCTGGCTGAAAAGAATGATACCAAGATGATACCTAAACCTGCAGGCATCATTCTGGTATAACCACTCAAAGTCCAGCAACATACCAGTACGTTGCTGGTCCTTGTTAGGCATATATTGTAAACTTTTTTTTCATGCAGCCTGTGGGCTGAACGAAAAAAAGATATTGATCGGTGGGTATGCCCACCATTAGAATACCTCCCTTCATCCACCCACTTCTAATGATGGGCATACATGCACCATTTATATATGCCGCAGCATGGGGGCATCCTCCCGCAAAAGGCAGGAGCAAATTGCTCCTCCACCCACTGCTGCCCCCACGCTTCGGCATATATGCTGAAGTATGTAACTGTGGTGGTGAAATCACCTCCGACAGCGCTGGAGTCACGGCTTTATATATCGTGGGAGCAAACGCTGTTGCTGTCAAGATAAATAAATCCGCGCTGCAACTGAATGGCGTACCTGCTAAGCAAATGATGGTTAACAATAAAACAAAGTAACATTACAGTATAACTGTAAGACTTACCATACCTGCAAAGCAAATACAAAAAAAAAACATAGTAAAAAATAAAACATTTAACGCAACCTGTGCCTAAAATATATATATGCCGAAGCATGGGGGCATCCTCCCGCAAAAGGCAGGAGCAAATCGCTCCTCCACCCACTTCTGCCCCCACGCTTCGGCATATATGCTTAAGTATGTAACTGTGGTGGTGAAATCACCTCCGACAGCGCTGGAGTCACGGCTTTATATATCGTGGGAGCAAACGCTGTTGCTGTCAAGATAAATAAATCCGCGCTGCAACTGAATGGCGTACCTGAAAACAATAAAATGGTTACCAACAAAACACAGTAAACGGTAAAGTATAAAAAATCAGAAAAGCAAACATGGTAAAACATAATAACAATAAAACATTGCAGAATAGAATAGAGTAAAAAAGAGCAGAACAATAGAGAGAGAATAGAGAGAGAGAGAACAATAAAACAACAACTATTTTTGGTTTTTTTATTTTATATTTTTTTTGTGTTTTTATTTTTTTTTATTTATTTATTTTTTATTTTTTTTACACTTTTTTTTAGTAACTTTTAACTTTTGTAACTCGTTCCAGGTTTGGGTCTCTCAAAATGCAATGGCATCTTAGGAGACCCTGTGTTAGTGTGCCTAGTCTGTGCAGTGCTGAACCCTACGCTAATACTCAACTAATGTATGGTAGCGTTCAAAGCATTCACCCATGCAAAGACCAGGATTGCCAGGACAGGAGGGATAATAAGACCGGGTGTCACGCCTAAATCCGCGCTTGCTGCAGACACGACATCTTTTTTGGGGGGCTCGTTGGGTAGGGGTACTCGGGATGGCATAAAGAAAATGCCTCTCATGCAGCCGGCTTACTGCATTTGGTTGGGGAAGGTGAGGTAGAGCACCGTCTGGAAACAGAAGGGCTCTGACGATCTCTTCCTGGAATTTAAGGAAGGATCCAGTCTGTCCTGAAGCTCTGTATAGCACATGAGCGTTCAGCAAAGCCAATTGAAATAAATAAACAGACACTTTTTTGTACCAGCGTCTGGCCTTACGGGCAACTAGGTACGGCGCCAACAACTGGTCGTTGAGGTCCACCCCTCCCATATTAAGGTTGTATTCGTGGACACAGAGGGGTTTCTCCACAACACCAGTCGCCGTAGGAATTTGGGTCGTCGTGTCTGCATGAAGGGAGGTGAGAACGAAAACATTCTTCTTATCCCTCCACTTCATAGTGAGTAAATTATTATACTTCAAGCAGGCTCTCTCCCCCAGCCTAAGACGGGAATCTACAAGCCGCTGGGGAAAGCCCCGGCGATTAGGTCGCACGGTGCCACATGCTCCAATCTGCTGATCAAACAAGTGACTAAAAAGTGGCACGCTCGTATAATAATTGTCCACGTACAAGTGGTACCCCTTTCCGAATAAGGGTGACACCAAGTCCCACACTATCTTGCCAGCGCTTCCTATGTAATCAGGGCAGTTTGTCGGCTCTACGTGACTATCTTTTCCCTCGTAAACCATAAAACTATATGTATAGCCTGTGGCCCTGTCTCAGAGCTTATACATCTTGACCCCGTATCTGGCACGCTTGCTGGGAAGGTACTGTTTGAATGACAAGCGGCCAGAAAATTTAATGAGGGACTCATCAACGCAGACAACTTGATGGGGGGTAAACAAGTCTGCAAAACGTTGGTTGAAGTGGTTTACGAGGGGCCGAATTTTGTAGAGCCGATCGTATCCAGGGTCTCCACGAGGACGACAGAGTTCATTGTCGTTGAAGTGCATGAACCGCAAAATCTGCTCGTATCGTGCCCTGGCCATGGAAGCAGAGAACAAGGGTGAATGGTAAATTGGGTCAGTGGACCAATATGACCGCAACTTACTCTTTTTATTCAACCCCATGAGGAGGGAAAGGCCCAGAAAGATCCTAAATTCGGAGACCGTAATTGGTCTCCAATCTCTGGCAAGGGAGGACTGGGGATTAGCGGCGATGTGTTGACCAGCGTATAAATTGCTTTGGTCCACAATAGATCTATAGAGATCTTCGGTGAAAAACAGTGAATAAAAATCCAATGGCGTAAAGTCAACTGTTTCCACCTGAATTCCGGGTTGGCCAGTGAAAGGGGGAAGTACGGGTGCTGCAGAAGTGGTGGGTTCCCAATTCGGATTGGCGAATGCAGCAGGAAGGGCACTATGGGCACGACGGGCCTGTCTTTGTCTTCTTGGTGGCAGCGGGACACTACTAGTGCTTGCCACCTCGCCAGCTTGAACTGCACTTATGGGACTCGCAACGTCACCACGTGATACTGCAGTGCTGGATGTACGACCAGGGTGTACTAGGCCGCTGGTGCTTGCCAGTTCACCAGAAGGAATAGCGGCGCTAGTACTTCTCTGCTCCATACGAGAGCCCTGCGGTTCTTGCACTTCAAGGACAGAAGAAGAAGTTCGGGGTCTGGTACGCCTGACCCTAGCAGGGACCACAACTCTGTCGTCAGAGCTATGTGTCATGGAGCCGCTGTCCTCTACAGGTTCGTATTCTGAGCCTGAACTTGACAGATGAGTGACTTCCTCTTCACTATCTGTCATACTCAGAAACGTGTAGGCCTCTTCACTAGTGTACATTTAATTTGCCATTTTGGGCTCTAAATTTAGGGGTACACTAGTGAGACTCACAGGCAAAAAAGCTCCTGACTGTCAGCGACTGTATCAAAACGCTACCAAAAAACTGTTAGCGATCGCAGTGATCAGGCCTGACTCTGCGAACGCTGCAGTTATGTGTGCTTAGTGTTTTGTAAGTGTCAGTTATCGATCGATACTGCACTTGGGTGGGCTGGGCAGGGCTGGACCGAGGGGCAAAACGCAGGTGCTAGCAGGTATCTGGGCTGATCCCGCTAACACTGCGTTTCAGGGAACCCTAAACTGCTGGGGAGTATAGATCTGATCGGATCAGATATCGATCCGTTCAGATACTATAGCACTAAGGGAGGTGTATGCTGCGTGCGTGGGTTTTAGCGGTACTGGCGCTGACCTGACGCTGCCTGGGGCGACGCAGACCTTAGCTGACCCTAAAAATGTAATTTATATCACCGCCGGGCAATTAGGGGGTTAAACCTTTATAGGGTAATAAACGGCGGGTGCCCTAAAACTATAATAAACTGTAATAAACTACAAAAAACAAACTAGCTAACCAGCGTCACCCGTAACACTTATACGGTGATCGCTGGTGAAAGGGTTAACTAGGGGGCAATCAGGGGGTTAAAACCTTTAGCAGGTAGTATATGGGGGTCCCTGTCGCTATAAAACACTGACAGCGAACCTATATACTTACCTCCCTAACTAGCGTCACCTGTGTCACTAATACAGCGATCAGAAAAACGATCGCTTAGCGACACTGGTGACGGGGGGTAATCAAGGGGTTAACCTTTATTAGGGGGTGTTAGGGGGGTACCCTGGACCTAAGGGGGGGTACCCTAGACCTAAAGGGGGCTAACCTAACTGCCCTAACACTTGTAACTGACACAAACTGACACCAATGCAAAAAAAAAATGCTTTTGGTGTCAGAGTGACAGGGGGTACAGGGGGGTGATCGGGGGGTGATCGGGGGGTGATGGGGGGTGACAAGTGTGCCTGGCGTGTTCTACTGTTAGTGTAGTGTTGGTGCACTTACTTGATGTCTTCTCTCCTCTGCGCCGGGACGAAAAGACCGACTCGAGGAGGGATGACATCACTTCCTTTCCCTCTGTTTACATTACAGAGGGAAAGGAAGCGTTTTCATTCGCCGGGAGCGATCGGGAGGGGGTGGCCAACAATGGATGGCCTCCCCCTCACCTCTCATCGCCCAGGAAGAAATGGCGACCGCCTCGGGCACCGGGGGGGGGGGACCGATCGGACCCCCCACCCGCGGAAGGCAAATCACGTACAGGTACGTGATTTTGCCTGTCCGTGCCACCTTGCCGACGTACATCGTGGTTAAAAAAATCGTGGTTAAAAAAATTTTGGCGCGGGGTTCCCCTTAATATCCATACCAGACCTGAAGGGCCTGGTAATGCACTGTGGGGGAATCCCATGCCGTTTTTTTCAATGACTTTTATGTGTATTGTCGGGACCAACAATTCATTATAGCCGCGAGTACTTTTAATTTACTTTTTTTCCTTTAGAAATGTCATTTTCCTCTCGGACTGTTCTAAACACGGGAAACATGTGCCACTATAGACAACCCCCAGGTACGAAATTCAAAGGAATATTTCACTTTTATTGTTTCAGTTTAGGCATTATTAAAATCACTGCTCCTGAAAAAACTGCCGTTTTTAAAACTTTTTTGCATTGATACATGTCCCCTGGGGCAGGACTCAGGTCCCCAAACACTTTTTATGACAATACCAAGCATATAAGCCTTTAAAATTAGCACTTTTGATTTCTTCCATAGACTTTTAAAGGGTGTTCCGCGGCTTTCAAATTTGCTGCGAATACCCCAAATTGTTACGTTCGACTCGAACATCAGGCTCATCCCTACACGCCAACAACACTACACAGGGCCGCCATGTAAGCAGCCTTATATAGTGTGGGGCGTGGACTTAGTCCCCCTGAGCTATTATTGGCCAAAGGCACCCTGCCTTTGGCCAATTATGGCTCTCTCAGCAGAGCGCACTGTGATTGGCCAAAGCATGCAGGTCAGGCACATGCTTTAGCCAATTATCATACAGCAATACACTGCGATCTCGCAGTGCATTATGGGGCGCTCAATTTTTCTGCTAACACCCCATATATTCGGTTAGTTTTAGAACAAACGAACACCCGATGTTCGAGTCAAACTGCGGGCTCATCCCTACTGACCACCAATGTAAGGGACATTCTTCCTACTGACCACCCATGTGAGGGCCATTCTTCTCAATGTTCACCAATGTAATGGGCATTCATTCCACTGACCATCAACGTAAGGATGCATTCTTCACACTGACCACCAATGTAAGGGTCATTCTTCTCACTATCACCAATGTAAAATGTAAGGGACATTCTTTTCATTGCTGAGCAATGTAAGGAGTATCACCAATGTCACCACTGATCACCAATGTAAGTGACATTCTTCCCACTGATCACCAATGTAAGTGACATTCTTCCCACTGATCACCAATGTAAGGAGCATTCTTCCCACTGATCACCAATATAAGGAGCATTCTTCCCACTGACCACCAATGTAAGGAGCATTCTTCCCACTGATCACCAATGTAAGGGACATTCTTCCCACTGATCACCAATGTAAGGAACATTCTTCCCACTGATCACCAATATAAGGAGCATTCTTCCCACTGATCACCAATGTAAGGGACATTCTTCTCGCTAACCATCAATGTAAGAGATATTATTTTCATTGATCACCAATGTAAGTGACAATCTTCCTACTGACCACCAATGTAAGGGATATTCTTCCTACTGATCACCAATGTAAGGAGCATTCTTCCCACTGACCACCAATGTAAGGGACATTCTTCTCACTAACCATCAATGTAAGAGATATTATTTTCATTGATCACCATTGTAAGTGACAATCTTCCTACTGACCACCAATGTAAGTGATATTCTTCCTACTGATCACCAATGTAAGGAACATTCTTTCTACTGACCACCAATGTAAGGGATATTCTTCCCACTGACCACCAATGTAAGGGATATTCTTCTCAATGTCCACCAAATGTAATGGGCATTCATTCCACTGACCACCAATGCAAGGATGCATTCTTCCCCCTAACCACCAATTTATAGGGCATTTTTCACACTGTCACCCGATGATCTGATTTTAGCAGAACTTCCCTGAGACCTAAACATTTTTTCTAAAGGTTCCTATTGAGTAAAAAAGTTGTAAAATGTGTCTAGCACTTTGTTACTGCACATCATCATTGTGGGCTGCATTGTCATACTGAACCCCAATGATCTTCTTTACTTTTATTAGCAATGAAAAAGTAGCACAATTTCCCTGAACATGTAGATGCAAGGATAAACCTTCTGCTGCAAATGATGTTTATTCATGAACCTGGGAAGACGGTATGTTAGCCATGTTTCATTCTGCTTTGATTCTGGTATGTTGTGAATTTATGAAGTTCTGAACTCAGGAGATCTATATTTAACCTGAACGTCACTCAGTGACTAATATGTAACTGGTAGCTGCTTCGCCAAACCACAGGAAACACTGGGAATTAGCAGCTTTCAAAATACTTTCTTTTGCCTGAGGAACATTCCCTCCCATCATGTACCTTCTGTTAAACGAAGACTTCCGATGGGTGGATTATGCATATAAATATTCTGGTCAAAAGGCACACTTCTTAGTTCTTACTGTTACAGATGTTGCACAAAATGAATTTTGCAACAGAATTTCACAATTTACCAGTTTAGCAATACCATTAAAGATACATTTTTTATTGCTTGCTACAGGTTATTGTGCTTTTTCTGGCCTTTCTGAATAAAGCTGGACATAGTTGGTTTGAAATTCAGCTGAATTTCAATCCATTTATGTGTAGGCAGGTGCAGACTATTATCCCCACTGCAGGTGGCGCTCAACCACAGCGGCAGTGCAGAGGGAGAGAAAGTCAGGAGGAACATGGTTCCTCTATGGTGTCCTGGGTCAGTGGGGCAGTGATCTGGTTGGATGCTGGCAGCCCATGTGACTCTGACAGCCATTTTGGGTCAGGCAGAGTCTATTTAAGACCCTGGTTCTTGGGTATTTTAATTGAAAAAAATGAACGGATTTTACCATCCACACAATCGAAGATGATAAAAAAAAAAAAAATCCCTCACCCCCTCCGCTGTGGTATTGTATTCTGGCAGTAGGGACTCCTCTGCTGTCAGAATACACTGATCAGCACTGTAGCCGACTGGCTGCACCCACTGAATGAAAAATTTCCAACATTCCCGCTCTTCTGTTGATGGCCCATAGGAGGATTGAAATTCAGCCAGTCCCGGCTGAACCAGCTGAATTTTGAACCATCTATGGCAAACTTAAGATGGATAAAGCAGGTACAAGCAGTACTGTAGCATCCAACTGTCTCCTCTTTCCTTCAAAACAAACTTTCTTTTAAAGTGGAGTTACGACTAAAAAAAAAAATTCAAAGTCAGCAGCTACCAATAGTGCAGCTGCTGACTTTTAATATTGGGACACTTACCTGTCCCAGGGTCCAGTGATGCGATCTCCCCCTTCTCTCTGCGGCACCGGCATTGTCACTGTGGGTGCCCGGCTGTGGCTTCACAGCCGGGCACGCACTGCGCATGCGTGAGCTGTGCTGTGACTGGCCGGGCAATCATCTGGGACCTGTGATGTGTGCCAGATGATTGCCGAGAGGGAGGGGGGAGAAGTGAACTTACTTCCGGTGCCGCGGTGCCCCAGGAGGAAGTGGGGGCTGGAAAAGCTGTAAAAGAGGGTTTCCGCCCCCCCCCCAAAAAAAAAAAAATCAATGCAAGGCATTCTGTGATTGGACGAGGTTGAGATCATGATGTCACCACCACACCTTTCCAGTTCGTCCTATTAGAGAATGCTTTGCATTTTTTTTTTAGAAAAGGCAGTGTCCTCTTAATGGCACCCATGCCAAGTGAGTAACCCATGTGTTCATATCTGAGTCTCCTTCTACAGGTAAGGTGTTCCAAAAGAAAGAAGCGCTTCTCATCGGTCAGGAAAGTCACACAGTCATGATGACCAATGAGCGCTTGTCATTGCAAGCATTATGAATATGTTGAATGCTCACTCCAGGGCTGTGTATTGAGGTGCATGGTGTATAAATTGCCACACTGAAAGTATGGGGCATCACAGCGGCTATGTGAAGCAAGGTTCAAAGGGGGTGGCCAGCATATTTGTACTTTTTCCACTTTTCCACTTTAAAGTGGAACTTTACCCAAAAGGGGAAGTTCTGCTTTTCTTCCTCCTCCTTCCTCTTCTACAACTTTTGGCACATCAGTTTTTTCGGGGGGTGTGGGTACCTAGTTTTGATAGGTACCCGATCCCACTTCTGGTCGGATCACCTAGGTCAGGGATATGCAATTAGCGGACCTCCAGCTGTTGCTAAACTACAAGTCCCATTATGCCTCTGCTTCTGGGTGTCATGCTTGTGGCTGTCAGAGTCTTGCTATGCCTCATGGGACTTGTAGTTCTGCAACAGCTGGAGGTCCGCTAATTGCATATCCCATACCTAGGTGATCAAAACTGAAGTTCAGTCCCACACGCAGACTCTTAGGACACATCACAGGTCCCAGCAGGCTGCAGGCGGGACCATTTAATAAGTGCAGCGCGGTTCGCACATGCACAGTGGGAAGCCACTTGTGATGCTGCAAAGAGTAACAGCCGGTTTCCCACACTAAAAATGCTGGCATTGGGTCTCCAAGACCAGCAGGGAACCAAGCCGGGTGAGGACAGGTAAACGTCCTTTTAGTAAAAGTCAGCAGCTACAGTATTTGTAGCTGATGACTTTTAATTTTTTGTTCCTAGGGTGAAGATCCTCTTTAAAGTAGATTTCCAGTTTTCAATTCACTTTGAATAGTTTTTTCGACCAAGCTGGCACACATTAAATATTTCCATTACACACTGCCGCGCCCGTGGTGTGCTATAATGTGCAGCAGTATGGGCAACTTCCTTTCTGCTGCAGGCTTTTGAGTTCTTCTCCACCATTCAGGAGAAGCCCTGTGTTTTTATCAATGCATACAAAGCTTCCTCTGATTGGCTAAAGTGGAAAACATGCCACCATACTCATTCCTGAGTATGGTGGCATAAACTATTTATAGTGACAGGAAACATGGACTTAGGCTTTAAAGTGCTTTAAAGTGTATGTAGGCATTTAGCCTCAGACAAGAATGTGAGATTCTTATGGTCAGTAAGAGTGAGAGGAGATGTCTCTATTTTTTCAGGGCTAAAATGATCGCTAACAGCTCTCTGTCACCAATCTCGTAAGTGCACTCCGCAGGTGACAATTTCTTGTAAAAGTAGCCACAAGGGTGCATAGCCCTCTCAGAGGTAGGACGTTGAGACAGAAGGGCGCCAACTCCAGTCTCAGAAGCATCAACCTCAAGGATAAAAGGTAACGTAGGATCAGGATGTGCCAACGCAGGAGCGGAAACAAAGGCAGCCTTGAGACTCTCAAAGGCCTTAATGGACTCCGGAGACCAACTCTGTGGGTTACCGTCTTTTCTGGTCATATCAGTCAGGGGCTTGACCAGAGACGAGAAGTTACGAATAAACTTCTGTCCCAGTTCACCACTCTTCTTCTTCACAAAGAAGAAACTAGCACCAGCAAGAGACGAGGATTTGTGGATGAAACCTCAAGAAAGTGTGTCTGTAATATACTGCTCCATGGCATTATCCTCCAAGACCGACAAAGGGTAAACCCGGCCACGAGAGGGTATGGCACCAGGTTGAAGGTCAATTGCGCAATCATACAACCGGTGTGGAGGCAAACTACCGGCTTGACCCTTGTCAAAGACATCGCTAAAATTTGGTACTCCTCCGGCAGGGAGGAGAGTGAAGAGGTGCAAAGGACTGTGGCTACCTTCTGGAAGCATGTCTTACTGCATTATGGCGACCAGGAGAGAACCTCAACACGGAGCCAATCAAAAGAGGGGTTGTGCCTCTATAACCAAGGATAACCAATAACCAGCGGAAACGTAGGTGAGGAAATAACTTGGAATTGGATTATCTCATGGTGAAGAGCCCCTACGGCCAGCGCTGTATTTTGGCCTAGGCCAACAAGGCCCAGGCCTAGGGTGGCAATTTGTGGGGGGGGGCAGAAAGCCGCCCGCCCCCCCCCCCCCCCCCCCGCACGAAAAAAGCCCCCCGAACCCTTACTGCGCTGCCGATTTATAGTGTCATCTGGGCAGGCAGAAGGAGCCGCTCCGCAAGTCGCAATCCAGAGGCGACATAAGGACACTTGAAGCAGCGGAAGAGGGGTCTGTATGAGCAGGAAGTCCGGGCACGGCAAGAACATGAGGATGCTGTCCGAGTCGGTGGGCGGCGGGAGGCGGAGTTTCTGGTGGTCTGTGCTGTGGCCGGGGGAGATCTACTGAACGAGAGGAAGATGCTGAGAGGAGTGGTCGGGAAGATGTCAGCACAAAAAAAATATGCGAGGGGTCACCAGAGAGGTGACAGGCAGGGACAGCTTGCTCTGTATCCTGTTACATACAGGCTACCATTGCTTGATAATGAACAGATGTCTCTGGGTCTAACAGGTGAGATACTGGTGCTCAGGTGTTGCTGGCGATATGGTGGTGCCGGGTATTGCTGGTGACATGGCAGTGCCCAGAGGTTGCTGGCAGCATGGCGGTGCCTGGGTGTTGCTGGCGACATGTGTGTGTAAGTACATTACTCATGCCCCTCATCCTGTACAATCACAACTGCTTTTTTTTTATGCTCGTTCACAATGTCGGTAAGGACTGACACGCCTCTGAAAAGCAATCTTTGACATGCAATTTGGCATGCAGTGAGGAGGCAATAAGTTGCCTCCGCAATGCCTCTTTTAACCCCTTAAATGCAGTATCACAGTGCTGCAACTGCGTGCAATGCGCATGGTTGCAGGTTGGTTGGCCCCATTCACACTTCATTCCGTGCCATGTATGCAGTCTCTGACCGTCCCTTGTGCCATGCTCGCAGTCTCTGACCGTCCCTTGTGCCATGCCCGCAGTCTCTGACCGTCCCTTGTGTCATGCTCGCAGTCTCTGATTGTCCCTTGTGCCATGCCCGCAGTCTCTGACCGTCCCTTGTGCCATACTCGTAGTCTCTGACCGTCCCTTGTGCAATGCTCGCAGTCTCTGATCATCCCTTGTGCCTTGCCCCAGTCTCTAACCATCCCTTGTGCCATGCTCGCAGTCTCTGAAAGTCCCTTGTGCCATGCTCGCAGTCTCTGACCCTCCCTTGTGCCATGCATGCAGTCTCTGACCATTCCTTGTGCCATTCCCGCAGTCTCAGATTGTCCCTTGTGCCATGCCCGCAGTCTCCGATTGTCCCTTGTGCCATGCCCGCAGTCTCTGACCGTCCCTTGTACCATACTCGTAGTCTCTGACCATCACTTGTGCAATGCTCGCAGTCTCTGACAATCCCTTGTGCCTTGCCCCCAGTCTCTGACCGTCCCTTGTGCCATGCTCGCAGTCTCTGAAAGTCCCTTGTGCCATGCTCGCAGTCTCTGACCGTCCCTTGTGCCATGCTCGCAGTCTCTGACCATCCCTTGTGCCATTCCCGCAGTCTCCGATTGTCCCTTGTGCCATGCTCACAGTCTCCGATTGTCCCTTGTGCCATGCCCGCAGTCTCTGACCGTCCCTTGTGCCATGTTCGCAGTCTCTGACCGTCTCTTGTGCCATTCCCACAGTCTCTGATTGTTCCTTGTGCCATGCCCGCAGTCTCGGATTGTCCCTTGTGCCATGCCCGCAGTCTCTGACCATCCCTTGTGCCATGCTCGCAGTCTCTGACCGTCCCTTGTGCCATGCCACCAGTCTCTGATTGTCCCTTGTGCCATGCCCGCAGTCTCTGACCGTCCCTTGTGCCATGCTCGCAGTCTCTGACCGTCCCTTGTGCCATGCCACCAGTCTCTGATTGTCCCTTGTGCCATGCCCGCAGTCTCTGACCGTCCCTTGTGCCATGTCCGCAGTCTCTAAACGCCCCTTTGGCCATACCCGCAGTCTCTGACCATCCCTTGTGCCATGTCCGCAGTCTCTAAACGCCCCTTTGGCCATACCCGCAGTCTCTGACCATCCCTTGTGCCATGCCTGCAGTCTCTGTGGACCGTGATGTAAGGGGGAGCTCTGTGGGCTCTTTTGTAAAGAAAGGGCTGTGGTTACCAGAGACCCCTTACATCAGAATTCCTTATTATACCAGAGTCCGCAACAGTCCCTATTACATTAGAGTTCTCCTTTACACTGGGGTGTGGCCTTGACAGGAAGGGGTGGGTTATATTTAAATTAGGTGGTGTACGAGTTTAGTCAGGCCTGGGGCAGCACAAAACCTAAATACACCACTGCCTACGGCCATGGACAACGGAACAGTCTCATGAGTCACATGGGCAGGCTGTAGAGGTCTCCCATCAAGAGCCTCAATGGCAAGTGGAGTGGCATGTAGTTGCGGCGGAATCGAGTGCTTCCATACAAAGGCAGCATCAACGAACAGGCCTGCAGCCCCTGAGACGATTAGAGACTGTATCTCGATGGACGACTCAGCCCAAGAAAGGGTAACCAAAACCAGGGGCTTATCCTTTATAACTGGGGACGAAACAACGCCACCTAAGGTCTGTCCGTGACAGGGCCTCAAGGTTCGAGCGTTCCCTGGACACTCCAAAAAGTGACCTGCCTGGTCACAATAAAGGCACAATCTCTCCCTCCTCCTAAGGGTTCTCTCATCCGCAGAGAGACGTGTGAAGCCCAAGTGCATGGGTTTATCTTCACAGACTGACTCAGTACCAGGAGGCATGGGAGGTGAGGGAGGCACGGGTGGGACTGCAAAGCTCGGAGACAAATGTACAGGAGGCTTCTGCAAGCGCACCTTAAAAGGGAGTCTTTCTCTGAGTCTGAAGTGAATGAGGATGGCAAACGACCAAATGTGATCAACTTCTCCAGCTCAGTGGGTATATCTCGGGCTGCTATCTCATCCTTGATGGTATGGGAGACCATGAGAAAAAGCAGCCATGAGGGCCTCATTGTTCCAAGCAACCTCTGCTGCCAGAGTACGGAATTCAATGACAAAATCGGCAACAGTTTTCATACTCTGTTTGATGGACATGAGGCACTTGGCAGCAGAAGCGGAGCATGTGGGAAAGTCAAATACCCTTTTAAAAGAAGTCAGAAACTCAGGGTAATTCAAGACAACAGGTTTTTGCGTCTCCCATGAAGGGTTTGCTCAGGCCAAGGCTCTCTCAGAAAGCAAAGATATCACAAAACCTTTGCTTCTGTCCGTGGAAAACGCCTAGGGCAGCATCTCAAAGTATATCTCAACCTGGTTGAGAAACCCTCTGCATTGAACTGGATCGCCCCCATATCGCTGGGGAAGCGGAGCGGAACCAGACATACCTCTTATAGAAGTAATACTCGAGGCGGGTGCCTGCACAGGGACTGGAGCAGCAGCAGGGACGGCCTGCAACACAGGTTGTACCGGAGCAGCCACAGTGGGAGATTCCAGGTGAGCCGTGCGACTCAGGAGCGTTTGTAATGTCATGGCAAACTGATCCATGCGGCGATCCTGATCATCCAATCTGGAAAAAAATATTACCAACAAGTGGGTTAACTGTATCTTCTGAATTCATGGCCTTCGCCTACTGTTAGAAACCATGAATCAGACGAGACAGAAGTGCAGTTAAATCACACTTGTTTAATAATAAAAGTAAATAGAACAAACGTAGCAGGATATCATCAACAGGTGAGTCACTGTGGAGAGATAGGAGCTGGCAATTAGCCGACAGCTGAGCGGCCAGCTCAGAGAAGGAAGTGCTGAACCAAACCCTGGCAACTATTCAGTGCTCATCAATGCCCGGGACCGGGCAGAGACTGCGGTCATGTGAAGAATCTATCATTAACCGATTGCCGACCGCTGCCTCTACATTTACGTCGACACAATGACACGGACAGGCAAGTGGGCGTACAGGTACGTCCCTTTAAATTTGCCGCCGTGCCAATGCGTGCGCGTCCAACGTGAGCTCCGTGAGTGTGTTCGCGGGTCCCGCAGACTCAATGTCCGCGGGGATACCCGCGATCATCTCATGGAGAGGAAGAACAGGGCAATGCTGATGTGAACAAGCATCTCCCCGTTCTGCCTAGTGACAGGACACTGATCACAGCTCCCTGTAATCGGGAGCAGTTATCAGTGTCGTGTCACACATAGCCCTTCCCCCCCACAGTTAGAATCACTCCCTAGGACACACCTAACCCCTACAGCGCCACCTAGTGTTAACCCCTTCACTGCCAGTCACATTTACACAGTAATCAATGCATTTTTAATCGCACTGATCGCTGTATAATTGTGAATGGTCCCAAAATCGCGCCAAAAGTGTCCGATCTGTACGCCATAATGTTGCAGTCACAATAAAAATCGCTAATCGCCTCCATTACTAGTTAAAAAAAATATTAATAAAAATGCCATAAAACTATCCCCTATTTTGTAGACGCTATAACTTTTGCGCAAACCAATCAATAAACGCTTATAGCGATTTTTCTTACCAAAAATATGTAGAATACATATCAGCCTAAACTGAGGAAATTTTTTTTTTATATATTTTTGGGGGGATATTTATTATAGCAAAAATTAAAAAATAATGCGCTTTTTTCAAAATTGTAGCTATTTTTTTGTTTATAGCGCAAAAAATAAAAACCGCAGAGGTGATCAAATACCACCAAAAGAAAGCTCTATTTGTGGGGAAAAAAGGACGTCAACGTTGTTTGGGAGCCACGTCGCATGACCACGCAATTGTCAGTTAAAGCAACGCAGTGCCGAATCGCAAAAAGTGCTCTGGTCTTTGGCCAGCCAAATGGTCCGGGGCTGAAGTGGTTAAAGTGGAGTTCCACCCACTTTTACAACTCTTCAGCATCCCTCACTAAACCGTGCACTGTAAACAAATTGGATATTTTAAAAAAAAAATTCTCAGCATTTACTGTATATCTGCTGTATTCATTTTTCACTTCCTCCTCCCTGGCCGCGGCCCATCGCATCATTTCCTGTTTGCAACGCCTTCTGGGAAGGGGCGGCAACTTCCTCTGACACTGCCGTTGCTATGGAAACCTGACCTGAAACCTATTACACTGCTTGTGCTGCACTGAGCATGTGCGAGATCTGCAAGGATGAGATCCAGGAAGAAATACAGTCTGGCTTCAGATGCCCAGACTTAAGATGGCCACGGCTTGCTGTAAGTTTATAAAATATCAAACTACTGCTATAAACTAACAAAACAGACCTTAGTTTACAGACTAACCTTACTAGAATACATTAAGCTTGTGTATTATAGGGGTATTTTTATTTAAAAAGTATAATTTCGGCCGGAACAGCACTTTTAAGGCAGTTACCCGATTTAGAGATGAGCTTCCACACTGTAAAAATACAGCGTTCCTCTGAAAAGTGCTGTCCCCAAGTCACTACACACTGTATCTGATGTATGTTGCATTAGAAGGGATGTGCAGAGCCTGGGCACATTCAACCAGTTCAACGTACCTCTGTTACATCGGGTGCCGCTGAGCACCTAGCATGGACCTCATGCGTGCTTATTAACTCTTTCCTTCTTGTACCTAGTGACCAGGCCATAGATCTCTGTCACAGTTCTAGCCAGAACAGAGGCTGTTGGAGAGGACTGTATGCAAGCCTGTTGCCTTTTGATTATGGGCCCTGGATTTTCAATGGATTCCTTCTGTTGGGACACATCCTGTGAGGAGATACTGGTGTCATCAACCTGTGTTTATGTTAATTGAATGAGCTAATGATATTGTCCTCTATACAATGTAGGAGACGGGACGACTGCTATTGTGTTGATATAACTGTGTGAAGCTCGGTGACCACAAGTCTGGGCGAAAGGTCATGTTTCACTCACCTAGGCTGTATAAAGGATTAGATAATTAGCTCATGTTAATTAGGTTACGTTTGTATTGTTAAAGTAATCTTCTCCTGTGTATATAAGACTGTATTCTGGTTCTGAATAAAGTGAGTTCTTGGTAGCAACAAGCAAGTGTCGCCTTGTTTGTGCTCGCAGAGGTTGGGATATCTGTATACAGACTGGGAGTTAGTGGTATATGACGGAAGCACTCAAGCGGAGTGTGGGACGTTCCGTGTCAATCTCCATAACGTGAGTTCAGACCTGGTTGCTATTGGATGCCGACCGCTATGGAGGGAGCCAGACAATGCCTCCTTGCTACCAGAGGACCTGTCACCATAACATGTAGCACACCTAAGAACTGGTTGCTTGATGTCTTAAACTTATGCTTGATTACTCTTAGCAAAGGCTTTTCTCTCCCTTGTCTTGCTGAGTTAACCCTTGTGTAATGGTGTTACTACATACCCCTTTGTGCTTTACAGACCCTGGTTCTTTTCGATACACCAAAACAAACATGCACCCCTTTGAACAACTTCAGACCAGGCTCCGAGCGGTTAATGTAACTTTACTGAACAACAGGGGTTGCTAGGTCTACAAAAGATCTGGGGCTAGAGCCCATAGCAACGTAGTAAAGAAAGTCATACGCTTGGGCGGGCATACACATGTATATAATATACGTGTGTGTGTGTATATCCCCAGAGAGCCTCCCCCTTGCATCAGGGTTCCCAGAAAGCCTCCCCCTTAAATCGGGGTCCTCGGAGAGCCTCCCCCATGCATTAGGGTCCCCAGAAAGCCTCCCCTCCCCTTGGGGACCCCTGCAGAGACTCTGGGCTATGGGCCTGAGATTCGGGGCTATAGCCCCAAAAGCCACCCCCTAGCGACGCCACTGCTGAACAATTTGCAGCATTACAGTTCAAAATGAACAACAACTTTATTACTAGTCTAACTAAAGTTGTGTGGCTGCCCAGGCATACCTCCATGAGGTGATAGTCCATCTTGGTGTTCTCCATGACTTGGATGTCTTCCAAAAATCCTGGTGCCTTCAGTGTACTGCAAGACGCAGCAGATTCGATACCACGGTGAAAAAAGGCAAACATACCTGCTATAATGCAGCAAAAACGTAGACAGAGGAGGCAGGAGGGAGCCCTGTATCTTAAATTATATTGGATTAGTAACGTGATCTATTTTTATTCTTATGGCTCCATTAACACTTGTGCAACTTGTAATGCGACTAAAGTCGCATGACAAGCCAAACCCCATGTTTTCGAATGAGTACCGTTCATATCTATGCGACTTAGGCTCCATTCACACTAGTACAACTCCAAAGTCACTCAACTTTGCAGTGCAACTTTGGTGCAACTTTGACGTAACTTTGGATGGTTGAGACTTGAATGTGACTTGTTGTCCCTCTGCAAAGTGGGACCCACTATTGCACCACTGTAACATATATACTGTATAACATTATATATAAAGTTATATACTGTATATAACATTAACTGTTGCATTATAACATAACATATGTATGACAATCAGGTACGACTTTCATGCGCCTTTTGAGGGTCAACATCAGTGGCGGGTCTCGTGGTTTTTTTTGGGGGGCGGCAATCAACCAACCCCCCCCCCCACCAGAAGACTCATCCAGCGACACTGACGCACACAGCCCCCCCATCCAGTCAGCAGAGCAGACTGATCCAGGAGGACCCCTGCTTGCTGTCTGCCCGGCACTTACCCCATCTTAGTGGTGGGTCCAGCAGCGGGTGAATGGCAGCAGGATGTGTCCCAGAGCTGCTCTATTTCCGCTCATAGAGATGCCGTGCGTCTCTTCTCTCCTCCTTGCAAGGCGTTCAATAGGATCGCCTGTACTGTCAGCCAATCGGATGATGGGTACCAGACCCGCTTCCTGCTTGGCTGGAAGGAGGATCAATGTTGCAACAGCGAATATTCATTTGCTGTTGCAACACACCTGGGTGGGCTCAGGAAGCATGCTCTGCGACCCGAGGCCACACTATTTTGAAGCCTATTAGAGCCTATGGCTCTAATCAGGTGTTTAAAAAAAAACCTGGCTGCTGTAATTCATGGGGAGCAGAAAAGAACAGTCAAAAGACCTGCGTAACTAGGTAATGAAACTTTACAAAGATGGAAAAGGATATAAAAAGATATCCAAAGCCTTGAATATGCCAGTCAGTACTGTTTAATCATTTATTAAGAAGTGGAAAATTAGGGGATCTGTTGATACCAAGCTAAGGTCAGGTAAATTAAGAAAGATTTCAGAATATTCATATATTCATATATTCATATTCATATCATATCAATATTCAGAATATTCATATTCAAGAATATTCATTTACTGTTGCAACACACCTGGGTGGGCTCAGGAAGCATGCTCCGCGACCCGAGGCCACACTATTTTGAAGCCTATTAGAGCCTATGGCTCTAATCAGGTGTTTCAAAAAAACCTGGCTGCTGTAATTCATGGGGAGCAGAAAAAAACAGTCAAAAGACCTGCGTAACTAGGTAATGAAACTTTACAAAGATGGAAAAGGATATAAAAAGATATCCAAAGCCTTGAATATGCCAGTCAGTACTGTTTAATCATATATTAAGAAGTGGAAAATTAGGGGATCTGTTAAAACCAAGCTAAGGTCAGGTAAATTAAGAAAGATTTCAGCCACAACTGCCACAGGAATTGTCCGGGATACAAAGAAAAACCCACAGGTAACCTCAGGAGAAATACAGGCTGCTCTGGAAAAAGATGGTGTGGTTGTTTTAAGGAGCACAATACGATGATACTTGAACAAAAAAGAGCTGCATGGTCAAGTTGCCAGAAAGAAGCCTTTACTGTACAAGTTCCACAAAAAAGCCTGGTTACAATATGCCCAACACCTTGACATGCCCCATTGTTTTTTTTGTGGCATTGGCGCAGTAAAGGTTTCCTTCTGGCAGATCAACCATGCAGCTCTTTTTTGTTCAAGTATCATTGAATTGTGCTCATTGGGCTTGCCGACCAGCCGCTGCAGTTGTACTGCGGCAACATAGCTCAGCTGCGTGAATCCCTGTTAGGTTACGTTGCTTCCTTTTTTGGCCACTAGGGGCACGCGCGGAGCCGATGCAAGTGCTACCGCGATCACTCGTAACATGGTGAGAACTGGGATCTCTGTGTGTAAACACAGAGATCCCGGTTCTCTGAGGGGAGAAGAGACTGATCGTGTGTTCATACAAAGTATGAACACTGATCTGTCTCTTCCCCTAGCTAGTCCCACCCCCCCTTCAGTTAGAACACACACTAGGGAACACAGTTAACACCTTACCTGTGGGGTTTTTCTTTGTATCGTGAGCAATTCTTCCGCCAGTTGTGGCTGTAATCTTTCTTGATCTACCTGAACTTGGCTTGGTATCAAAAGAGCCCCATATTTTCCACTTCTTAAGGGACTAAACAGAACTGACTGGCATATTCAAGGCTTTGGGTATCTTTTTATATCCTTTTCCATCTTTATAAAGTTCCATTACTTTGTTACGCAGGTCTTTTGACAGTTCTTTTCTTTGTAAACTTTTTATCAGGGCTATTTGGGTGATTTCTGTTATCATTATGATTTAAAAAGGATCCAAAAATTATGTGATAATAAATGGCTTCATTTGATCACTATCCTTGAATAAAAGACAGTTTTTTGGCATGATTAGTCATATTTTCAATATAAATGCCAAAATTTCACAATTTCTGTCAGGGTATGCTACGAAGGACATATTCCTGAATGTCTGTATAGTGCATAAAAAAACATGAATTTTGGTACAGGAAGATCCATTTTAACCACTTGCTTACTGGGCACTTAAACCCCCCTCCTGCCCAGACCAATTTTTAGCTTTCAGCGCTGTCACACTTTGAATGCGGTCATGCTACACTGTACTCAATTGAAATTTTTAGCATTGTTTTCACACAAATGGAGCTTTCTTTTGGTGGTATTTAATCACCACTTGGGTTTTTATTTTTTTGCTAAACAAACAAAAAAAGACAGAAATTTTTGAAAAAAAACAAAACATGTTTCATAGTTTGTTATAAAATTTTGCAAACGGGTAATTTTTCTCCTTCATTGATATTCGCTGATGAGGCTGCACTGATGGGCACTGATAGGCTGTACTGATAGGCACACATAAGGCAACACTGATAGGCACAGATAAGGCGACACTGTTAGGCACAGTTAAGACGGCACTGATGGGCACTGATAAGACGGCATTGATGGGCCCTGATGGGTGGCACTGATGGGTGGCACTGATGAGTGGCACTGATGGGTGGCACTGGTGGGCACTGATAGATGTCACTGATGGGCACTCATAGGTGGCACTGATGGGCACTGGTAGGTGGCACTGATGGGCACTGGTAGGTGATATTGATAGGCAGCACTGGTGATGAGGCACTGATTGGTGACATTTATAGGTGACACTGTGGGCACTGATAAGTGACACTGTTGGCACTGATGGGTGGTACTGTGGGCACTGGTAGGTGGCGCTGGTGGGCACTGGTAGGCGGCACTGTTGTGCACTAGTAGGTGGCACAGGTGGCGCACAGAAGCCTCTGCAGAGGCTCTCCACGATCGGGACCGATGTCCCTCTCACAGCCACCGCTGAACGGCCTTTCTTTTTCAACTCATGCTACCAGCGTGAGGAGAAAAAATAGCCGATTACTGGCTCTGTTTACAACACATGATCAGCTGTCATTGGCTGACAGCTAATCACGTGTTAAGGGGTCGGGATCGACCCCTTACTCCGATCTGTGATCAGCCGAATCTCATAGACTCGCTGATCACAGAGCGCTCCGCGTGTGCCCTGCAAGGGGCGTGCAGGCCGCTCGAGCACGGGAGGACGTCCATGGACACCCTCCTGGCAAAGTAGGTCTGTGCTGCAGCCGTCTTCCGGCTATAGCACGGACAGGAAGGGGTTAAGTAAAAATGTAATTCTTTCCTATGTGGCTAGTTCATGTCTATCTAGACCAGCTAATCTCAACCAGGATTCCAAGGAACCCTAGGGGTCCTCCAGAGGTTGTTAGTGGTTCCTTCAGCTGTGGCTGAATGACCCCACAGTTAATGGTGTCGGCAAAGGTTCCGGTGGCCAGTGTTACATGGCAGAACCAGCTGCATGACACCAATAACCAGAGATGTAATTATATCCTTCAGGGCCCCGGTGCAAGAAACCATGGAAACCATGAAGGACCCCCCTAACCCCCACCTTCCATTCAAGCCATAGGCTTCCAGTTCTGGGAAGATGTCCACGGACATGCTCCCAGAACCCTACCTCCCGCATGAGGTGCGCATCCAGCACGCTCTGTGACACAGCTGATCACAGATCACGGTAAAGGGCTAAAAACAGCAGCCCTTTACCATGTGATCAGCTGATCACATGTAAACAGACATGCCAGTTATCAGCAGTCCTTTCTTCCCATGATGTGTCTGTTTGAGGAAAGGAGAGCCATTAACCAGCAAGACTGTTACACTGATAATCATGGCGCAGATTAACAGAACCCTGATTATCAGTGCAGCCCCATCAGTGCTGCCTATCAGTGCTCATCAATGCCGCCTATCAGTGCCCATCAGTGCTGCACATCAGTACTTATTAGGGATGAGCTTGATGTTCGGGTCGAACAGAAGTTCAACTCGAACATCGGGTGTTCACCCGTTTGCAGAACAGCGAATGTTATGGGGCGTTCGTGGCAAATTTGAGTGCCGCGGAATGCCCCATAATACACTGCGAGATTGCAGTGCATTGCTGTATGATGATTGGCCAAAGCATGCACCTGACCTGCATGCTTTGGCCAATCACAGCGCCCTCTGCTAAGAAAGCCGTAATTGGCCAAAGGCAGGGTGCCTTTGGCCAATCATGGCTCAGGGGGACTAAGTCCATGCCCCACACTATATAAGGCAGCTTACACGGTAGCCCTGTGTAGTATTGTTGGTGTGGACAGAGAGATAGCTTGAGTTATATTAAGCAGGCAGGTCATTCAGTTAGTGGCAGTGTATTTGATATATATATATATATATATATATATATATATATATATATATATATACAGTCAGTCTAATGTAGATATATATATATTATATATTATTTATATATATATATATATATATATATATATATATATATATATATATATATATATACTCTTCACCCAGTGTAGCCTACATCTACAGTGCATTCTGTGGTGTACTTATTCTAATACACTTCAGGTGGTGTACACAGTATCTAATACAGTGTGTACAGTTTCTACTACACTTCTGGTGGTGTACACAGTACACAATACAGTGCAGCCGTAGTACAGTTGCTAATACAGTGCAGGCGGTGTACACAGTATCTAATACAGTGTGTACAGTGTCTACTACACTTCTGGTGGTGTACACGGTATAAAATACAGTGCAGCCATAGTACAGTTGCTAATACAGTGCATCCTCTGCAGGTGGCCGAGGGGCACGCTTGTTCTTATTTTCTGCTGCTGGCCGTGTTATTGAGCCATAACATGCAGAAGAGTTGGTGGAGTGGATAACAAAGCTGTCCTCATCCTCCTCATCCTCTGTCACCCAGGCTCAGAGAAGTTTGCCTTCCAATGCAGCTGCCAAAGCGGCCTATTCCACCTGCTCCTTGTCCACAGTCTCTCTTTCCATAGCCCCACCATCATGCACGGAGGAGTCCCCAGAATTATTCAACCACAGTGTGGGGTACATGCTGCTGGAGGATGCGCAGCGATTTGAAAGCTTCGATGTTGGTTCCCAGGTTGAGGAAAGGAGTAACGTAAGCCTAGAGAGAGGGGGGGCCCAAAAAGGACAAGAAACTGTCAGTCATGTTCCACCAGCTGCAGCTTACTGCCAAGTTTGCTTCAGTGACGAGGAGGGAGGGGATGATGAGGTCACTGACTGTACTTGGGTGCCAGAGAGAAGAGAGGAGGAGGAAGAGGACAAGGCACAACTCCAACGAGGCAGGATGTCCTCTAGCAGGCAGCTTAAGGCAGCCACCCTATTGCATCACACCGCAGAGCTCCACAGGTGCAGGGCGCTGCTGACTCCCCGCTGACTTTTAAAAGTTCCTTGGCGTGGACCTTTTTCGACACGTGTACAGCAGATCTCACCGTTGCTGTTTGCAACCTATGTCTGAAGCGGATCAAGCTTGGCCAGAACAGCAGCCGCTTGGGCACCACATGCTTGACCAGACATATGACGACCTGCCATGCAGTCCATTGGCAACAGCACTTGAAAGACCCACATCAAAGAAAAAGGCAGACTTCTCCTTGCTCCTCATCTGGAATCTCCAACCCCACTATACCTCCAGTCCTCTCAAAAACCTGCACTGAGAGGAATGAGGGTATAGCAATAGTGTCCCAAGTACTTGCAGCTGATCTGCTAGCAGTACACAACCATCTGATTTTAGCAGGCAAATTTCCCTACCCCAGTTGCTGAACCGTAAAAAGAAATTTGGTCCCAATTTGGCCAAATTGCTAGCACTGCAACTGCTACCTTTTCAGCTGGTAGACTCTGCTTCCTTTCGTGAATTTGTGGAATGTGCTGTACCTCAGTGGCAGGTTCCAAAATGGCATTTCTTTTCACGGAAGGCCATTCTGACTCTCTACCAGCTTGTGGAAGGCAATGTTTTAGCCTTGTTGCACAGGGCTGTCAGCAGTAAGGTGCATATTATCGATGACTCATGGTCCGGCAGGCATGGGCGGGGATATGCATAATCCAGGAACAATAGGGGAAGGGAAGGGGATCACCGATCCAGGTGGAAATGTGGATATAGAGCTCTCCTCAGAACTGGAACACCAGATGCCGGCTAAGCATATAGCAGCATGAGGCAAAAAGGAAGTTCTGGACAGCTGCACTCATATGACTAAGCACTGTTAAGTGTGAAACGCGTCAGCTCGTTTGTCCCATTTTTTGCTGTGGCTTGTATCTGTTGGACTTTTCACAAATAAAGGCTATATTCCAGAGTGCAGCTGTCCAGAACTTCCTTTTTGCCTCAGGCATGGTCAGGGATGTTACCTTTCCTTCATGGCGCACTGGGTAACTCTGCTGGCAGGTGGGAAGGATGCAGGACAGGGTTCAGTATTGTTGGAGCTTGTTCCGCCTCCAAAAAGCTAGTGGTAATTCTGCCACAGCTCTCTCCTCCACCCCTCCTCTTCTTCTTCCTCTATGGCCTCTTCTGCAGATTTGTCTTCTGAACCAGTGGTGCTCCATAAGTGTTCAAGGGGCTACGCAAGCAGTCAGGCAAAAAATGCCATGCAATGCTTGAGTTGGTCTGCTTGGGGGACAGGAGTCACTCTGGGGCAGAGATTCTGTCAGCTCTGCAGGGGCAGGCTCAGAGGAGGTTGACACCATGCCAGCTTCAGCCAGGAATGGTTGAAGGCACCAACCTTCTCTCTGCCCTCCGACAGGGACACTTGACCCATGTTCAATGTTTGGCACACGTCCTGAATTTGGTGGTGCAGCGGTGCTTGAGCAGGTACCCAGGCTTACAGGATCTCCTGAGGCAGGCCAGAAAAGTCTGTGGTCATTTCCGCCAGTCATACAATGCCAGTGCTCGGGTGACTGACATTCAAAGGGAATGCAACCTGCCCACCAACCGCCTCATTTGCGACATACCCACCAGGTGGAACTCAACGTTGGCAATGCTGCAGTGGCTGCACATGCAGCATAGGGCCATCAATGAGTACCTGTGCGAGTATGGCACCAGAACAGGGTCAGGGGAGCTTGGCTTCTTTTCGCCACTCCAGTGGCTACTGATCAAGGATGCATGCACTGTCCTGTAACCATTTGAGGAGGCCACAAGGATGGTGAGCAGCGACAATGCATGCATCATTGACTATGTCTCTCTATTCGTCCTGTTGGAGCACAGACTTCGTGGAATAATGAACAGGGCACTTGAGGCAGAACAGCAGGAGGAAGAGGAGGACTTCCTTACCTCTCAAGGCCCCGTTTATCCAGATAGCATTCCTGTGGGCCCGCCAAACACACAGGAAGAAGAGGAGGATTGTGTCAGCATGGATGTAGAGAATAACACTCAGCAGCAGTCTTCAAGGGATGGTTTTCAGTCCCCAGAAACTCAAGGAGTTGTATGTGGCTGGAAGGAGGTAGTTACGGATTATGTGATCCTTAGTGACCCACAGGAGTCAGAATTGAATGCCTCTGCAAACGTACGCTGGACCCTAGGATTCATGGTATCAAGGGGAGGGATCATTACTGGCTGGCAACCCTTCTTGATCCACGTTACAAGGGTAAGGATGCAGAACTCATCCTGCCTTCGCAGAGGGAGCAGAGGATGAAACATCTTTAGCAAGCCTTGAAGAAAGGTTTGTGCAATGCATTTCCAGACCCTGGGAGGCTACAATTTCCTGGTGCTGGACAACGTGTTGCTGAGGCTTTGTTAAGGTTGCAGAACTCATCCTGCCTTCGCAGAGGGAGCAGAGGATGAAACATCTTCAGGAGGCCTTGAAGAAAGGTTTGTGCAATGCATTTCCAGACCCTGGGAGGCTACAATTTCCTGGTGCTGGACAACGTGTTGCTGAGGCTTTGTTAAGGTTGCAGAACTCATCCTGCCTTCGCAGAGGGAGCAGAGGATGAAACATCTTCAGGAGGCCTTGAAGAAAGGTTTGTGCAATGCATTTCCAGACCCTGGGAGGTTACAATTTCCTGGTGCTGGACAACGTGTTACTGAGGCTTCGTTCAGTCAGAGGAAGAGCAATGGAGAAGGTGGCCGGCTGACCGATGCCTTTAAACAATTTTTCAGTCCTCAGCGCCTGATCGGTTCAAGCAACCATCACCAGCGTCTGCATTACATGGTGCAGAAATATCTAGGGGCAAGAGCAGACTTGGAGACCTTTCCAACAGAGCATCCACTGGGTTACTGGATCTTGAGGATGGACCACTGGGCAGAACTTGCTCAATATGCAATTGAGCTACTGGCCTGTCCTGCATCCAGCGTTCTTTCTAAATGCACATTCAGTGCTGCTGGAGGGTTTGTAACGAATCATAGAGTGCGCCTGTCCACAGACTCCGTTGATAGGCTCACATTCATAAAAATGTATCAGTCTTGGATCAGCAGTTCTCAAGCACCTGATGCTGATGTAACTGATTGAATTTTCTATGGATGTGGGATCCCTTAAAGACTGCCTATGCTGACTATCCTATTCTTCCTCAATCTTGATGATGCTAGCTTCCAACAATATTTTTGGTTTAGGGCACCACCACCATCACCAAAGGCCCAATTTTTTTGCCCCTGTTTAACAGGGGCATGTAATTACAATTTTTGATCTAATATTTCACAGCAGGGCCTGTTCCTGCACCCAACAAGAGTATTTGTGAGGGGTTACAGTGTTGTGGCACCCCCACCACCACCCAAAGCCCAATTTTTCTGCCCCTGTTTAACAGGGGCATGTAATTACAATTTTTGGTATAGTATTTCAAAGCAGGGCTCGTTCCTGCACTCACCAAGAGTAACTGTGAGGGGTTACAGTGTTCTGGTACCACGAAACACCTAAGGCCCAATTTTCTGCAGAGTATATAGGGCAGGCCATATAGTATATATAAATTCAAGATTAATCACTGCGCTAGTAATGGTAATGAAGCTGCTGACATAAATTGTATGGCGACAATAAAAAGCCAAAAAAATAGTTGTACGCAGCATTACGAGCATAACATTAAAAATAAAAGTCCATAGTGTTTAGGATGAAGTCCTTGTTCGTCAGTTCGATTGGACGAAACATCGTTGCTCGAATGAATTTTTTGCCTGTTTCGCATATTCTGCTGTGAACGGAACTGGGGGGGTGTTCGGCTTATCCCTAGTGCTCATCAGTGCCACCTATCAGTGCTCCTCAATGACACTTATCAGTGCTCATCAGTGCTGTCTATCAGTGCCCATTAATGCCACTTATCAGTGCCCATCAGTGCCGCCTATCAGTGCTCATCAATGCCGCCTATCAGTGCCCATCAGTGCCACCTATCAGTGCTTGTCAATGCCGCCTAGCAGTGCTCATCAATGCTGTCAATCAATGCCCATCAGTGCTACACAGGGCCGGTACAAGGGGTGGGCGGAAGGGGCGGATGCCCTGGGCGGATCAATTAATTGTAGGAAGGGGGCGCAGTGCTGGCAGGCAGTGTGTTCTTAAACTTCGTGGGCAACAAGTGACTATCACACTGCAGAGCTGCGCCTGCTTGCGAAGCTGTGCAGAGGCATACTAAGTAGGGGGCGGGCCGCCCGGGTACCACACACTGGGGGGGGGGGGTGTCAGGCCGCCCCCCCCCCCTCCGGGACTGAAGCGGTGGCAGTGCTGCGGATTTAGGCAGCGGCGCAGTGACAGGCACAGGCAGGGAGAGGCGATCTACATCTACAAGGGCTGCACCTACCTTCCCCTCCTCTCGCGGCCGCGGGCTGTCTGTCTGTGCGATCCCGGATGTCACACAGGCACAGCCGACCAGAGTGAAGCCGCCTCCCCCTCCTCTCTGTTTATGTGCAAAAAGGGGGAGGAGATCTGCTGAGCATGTGCCGCCGCGCTGATCTGAGGTACTGAATGGGGGGGAGCTGAACGAGGGCTACACTGAAGGGGGTGTCCTCACTGAACAGGGGGGGTGTCTGCACTGAACAGGGGGAGTGTCTGCACTGAACAGGGGGGGTGTCTGCACTGAAGGGGGGGGGGGGTGTCTGCACTGAAGGGGGGGGGGTGTCTGCACTGAAGGGGGGGGGTGTGTCTGCACTGAACAGGGGGGGGGTGTCTGCACTGAACAGGGGGGTGTCTGCACTGAACAGGGGGGGTGTCTGCACTGAAGGGGGGGTGTCTGCACTGAACAGGGGGGGTGTGTCTGCACTGAACAGGGGTGTGTGTCTGCACTGAACAGTGGGGGGGTCTGCACTGAAAGGGGGGGTGTCTGCACTGAAGGGGGGCTACACTGAAGGAGTCCAGAGGTCCAGGGTGCTGTGTAATGTAAAGGGGTGCAGGGGGCTGTGTAATGTAAAGGGGTCCAGAGATGCAGGGTGTTTTGTAATGTAAAGGGGTGCAGGGGGCTGTATAATGTAAAGGGGTCCAGAGGCACAGGGTGCTGTGTAATGCAAAGGGGCCCAGAGGTGCTGTGTAATGTAAAGGGGTTCAGAGGTGCAGGGTGCTGTGTAATGTAAAGGGCTGCAGGTGGCTGTGTAATGTAAAGGGGCCCAGAGGCACAGGTGGCTGTGTAATGTAAAGAGGCCCAGAGATGCAGGGGGCTGTGTAATGTAAAGGGGCCTAGTGGTGCAGGGGGCTGTGTAATGTAAAGGGGCCCAGAGGCGCAGGTGGCTGTGTAATGTAAAGGGGCCCAGAGGCGCAGGTGGCTGTGTAATGTAAAGGGGCCCAGAGGCGCAGGTGGCTGTGTAATGTAAAGGGGCCCAGAGGCGCAGGTGGCTGTGTAATGTAAAGAGGCCCAGAGATGCAGGGGGCTGTGTAATGTAAAGGGGCCCAGTGGTGCAGGGGGCTGTGTAATGTAAAGGGGCCCAGAGGCGCAGGTGGCTGTGTAATGTAAAGGGGCCCAGAGGCGCAGGTGGCTGTGTAATGTAAAGGGGCCCAGAGGCGCAGGTGGCTGTGTAATGTAAAGGGGCCCAGAGGCGCAGGTGGCTGTGTAATGTAAAGGGGCCCAGAGGCGCAGGTGGCTGTGTAATGTAAAGGGGCCCAGAGGCGCAGGTGGCTGTGTAATGTAAAGAGGCCCAGAGATGCAGGGGGCTGTGTAATGTAAAGGGGCCCAGTGGTGCAGGGGGCTGTGTAATGTAAAGGGGCCCAGTGGTGCAGGGGGCTGTGTAATGTAAAGGGGCCCAGAGGCGCAGGTGGCTGTGTAATGTAAAGGGGCCCAGAGGCGCAGGTGGCTGTGTAATGTAAAGGGGCCCAGAGGCGCAGGTGGCTGTGTAATGTAAAGGGGCCCAGAGGCGCAGATGGCTGTGTAATGTAAAGGGGCCCAGAGGCGCAGGTGGCTGTGTAATGTAAAGGGGCCCAGAGGCGCAGGTGGCTGTGTAATGTAAAGGGGCCCAGAGGCGCAGGTGGCTGTGTAATGTAAAGGGGCCCAGAGGCGCAGGTGGCTGTGTAATGTAAAGGGGCCCAGAGGCGCAGGTGGCTGTGTAATGTAAAGGGGCCCAGAGGCGCAGGTGGCTGTGTAATGTAAAGGGGCCCAGAGGCGCAGGTGGCTGTGTAATGTAAAGGGGCCCAGAGGCGCAGGTGGCTGTGTAATGTAAAGGGGCCCAGAGGCGCAGGTGGCTGTGTAATGTAAAGGGGCCCAGAGATGCAGGTGGCTGTGTAATGTAAAGGGGTGCAGGGTGCTGTGTAATGTAAAGGGGCCCAGAGATGCAGGGTGCTGTGTAATGTAAAGGGGCCCAGAGATGCAGGGTGCTGTGTAATGTAAAGGGGCCCAGAGATGCAGGGTGTTGTGTAATGTAAAGGGGCTCAGTGGTGCAGGGGGCTGTGTAATGTAAAGGGCTGCAGGTGGCTGTGTAAGGTAAAGGGGCCCAGTGGTGCAGGGGGCTGTGTAATGTAAAGGGGTCCAGAGGTGCAGGGTGTTGTGTAATGTAAAGGGGTTCAGAGGTGCAGGGTGCTGTGTAATCTAAAGGGGCCCAGAGGCGCAGGTGGCTGTGTAATGTAAAGGGGCCCAGAGGAGCAGGTGGCTGTGTAATGTAAAGGGGCCCAGAGGCGCAGGTGGCTGTGTAATGTAAAGGGGCCCAGAGATGCAGGGTGCTGTGTAATGTAAAGGGGCCAAGAGATGCAGGGTGTTGTGTAATGTAAAGGGGCCCAGTGGTGCAGGGGGCTGTGTAATGTAAAGGGGCCCAGAGGTGCAGGTGGCTGTGTAATGTAAAGGGGCCTAGAGATGCAGGGTGCTGTGTAATGTAAAGGGGTCAGTGCGGGGGATCGCTGGACTCCAGGTTAGCAGGACTGGGGGGGATGGGGTCCAATGTAAGTTCACCTTACAATTTAACCATTTGCTGAACCGCCGCAGTACATATACTGCGACGGGGCTGCAGCTACAGTATTGTATTCTTGTATTATTTTGAGTGTTTTCTGGTTTTGAAAGGACACTGACTCTTTCTTTATACGGGGGGGGCGCAGTTTGCCATCTTCGCCCTGGGCACCAGATGGCCTTGTACCAGCACTGGTGCTACATATCAGTGCTCATCAATGCCACCTATTAGTGCCGATCAGTGATGCCTATCAGTGCCATATATCAGTGCTCACCAATGCCCCCTATCAGTGGCACTTATAAGTGCTCATCAATGCTGCCTATCAGTACCCATCAGCAGGACTCTGAGCTGAGAGCATCTCTCTCATATAGCTCAGAGCCTGAACTAACAGTTCCCTCTCCCTCCTCCCTTGCACGTACAGGACTGGAGAGAGCCGATCTGTTCCTTCTTCTCCCGCCCCTCTCTTCCTGTGTGCACTGTGGAAAGTGTTAAGCTAAGCAACTGAATGATCAAACTCAGCTGCTTAAATTCACAGTTCCCACGGTGCACACAGGAAGAGAGGGATGGGAGGAGAATCAGCAGATCGGCTCTCCCCTGTCCTGTCCGTGCGTGGGAGGGGACTGTCAGTGCAGGCTCTGAGCCGTATGAGAGATGCTCTCAGCTCAGAGCCCTGCAGCAAGCAACCCCGCTGGGGCCCCCTACAGTGGCAGAATGCTAGGGTGGCTTATCCCCCCTTCACAGCTCTCACCCACTCGGCAGCTCGGGATGTCTCACTCTTGGGAGCAGCAGGTTGCTTGCCGTGATGTCAAGGTGTGTTCCTGAGCAGCTCAGTGTGGAGCTGGAAGAGAGGGGCCCGGGAGCAGCAGAGGGAAGCGGGACAGGAGGGGTGATGGGGCGGTAACATATAGAGGAATCGATTCCTGCCTCCTGCAGCCGCTAAATGCTTGCGGGAGGAAAAGGAGGAGAAGCGGGCTTTTAGCGGCTGCAGGAGGTGGGGATCGATTCCGCTATATGCTGCCCCTCCTATTCAGCTCTACAGGGGGGTCTCATGGGCCCCCTGGAGCATGGGGCCAGGTTGCAGGTGTGACCCTTGTGACCCCTGTAGCTACGTCCCTACCAATAATCTTTTTAGCTGTCTGTAAAGGTGGCATTCTGACCACCACTATAAGGGGTACATCCTTTCCATTGCCCTGCAATGTAAAGGGCATTTTTCCCGCTGACCTCCAATGATTTGGTTTTAGCAGGCATTCTCTGAAGCAGGAAAATGATTTCAAGGGTTCTTCTGGGATAAAACGGTTGAGAAAGACTGATCTAAACACTGTAGTTTAGTGTGAAAGGACAAAGGAAACTAAACTGACCCATTAATCCAATATGTGTACAATACCACACACATTGCAATGGTGTGAATTCTGCTTGAGTCTTTAACTACCTCCTGCCTGCCGAATAGGGAAATGACAGAGGCGGGGTGGTTCTATTGTTCTGGGACGCTGCCATATGATGTCCTCCCACTCTCGCCTGGGACACGGCACATCCCGGATCTCGGTAAAGAGCTGATGACGCAGCTCTTTACCCATGTGATCAGCTGTGTTCAATCACAGCTGATCACCTGTAAACAAGGAAATGTTGATTATCGGCTTTCCTCTCCTCACACTGACAGCGTGTGAGGTGAGGAGAGCTGATCAGCAGCATTTCCTCACTGATTATCAGTGCGGTCCCAACAGTGCTTATCAGTGATGCCAGTCAGTGTCCAACAGTGTTGCCAATCAGCGCCCAGTGATGCCAATCAGTGACCATCAGTGCTGCCTTTCAGTGCTCATCAGTGCCTGCCCATCAGTGCCACTTATCAGTGCCCATCAGTGCCGCCTATCAGTGCTCAGTGCCGCCTATCAGTGCTCATCAGTGCCACCAATCAGTGCCCATCAGTACTGCCAATCAGTGCCCATCAGTACCGCCAAGCAGTGCCCATCAGTGCTGCCTATCAGTGCCGCCTATCAGTGCTCATCAGTGCTGCCTATCAGTGCTGTATATTAGTGCCTCCTCATCAGTGCCCATCAGTTACGTCTCATTAGTGCCCATCAGTCCCATCTCATCAGTCCCACCTCATCAGCGCACATCAGTGAAGGAGAATAATTACTTATTTACAACATTTTCTAATGCCGCGTACACACGAGCGGACTTTACGGCGGACTTTGCCCGGCGGACTGGATTTCGTCGGACAATTCGATGTGTGTGGGCTCCAGCAGACTTTGTTTTCTCAAAAGTTGGACGGAATTAGATTTGAAACTTGTTTAAAATTTATCCGTTGAAATCGAGTCCGGTCGAAAAGTCCGCCGTCTGTATGCTAGTTCGACGGACTAAAAAGCCACGCTAGGGCAGCTATTGGCTACTGGCTATGAACTTCCTTGTTTTAGTCCGGTCGTACGTCATCACGTACGAATTCGACGGACTTTGGTGGATTGTGTGTAGGCAAGTCCGTTCATTCAGAAAGTCCGTCGGAAAGTACGTCGAAAAATCCGCCGGGCAAAGTCCGCCGTAAAGTCCGCTCGTGTGTACGCGGCATAACAGACACTAATAAAAACTTTTTTTTTTTTTTTTTTTTTTTAATTTTTGATTTTTTTTAGCAACAAATAAAAAACCCTGTGGTGATTAAATACCACCACAAAAAAGCTCTGTCTCAAAAAAAATGATAAAAATGTAATTTGCGTACAGCATTGCATGACTGCACAATTGACATTGAAAATTCGACAGCGCTAAAAGCTGAAAATTGACCTGAGCAGGAAGGGCGTAAAAATGCCCAGTTTTGATGTTGTTAAAGTAGAACTAAAGGTAAAAGATTTTTTTTCATTCAGATATAATATACAGGAGCTATTACCCCTGTCAAGTTTTTTGCCATCTGTGTCCAATTGCGGAGATCTCCCTTCACTTCCTGTTCCATAGGCAAAACAGGAAGTATTCCCTTCCAAAGTGTAACTAAAGGCAAAACGTTTTCTTTTGGATAGGGTCAGGGAGGGTTATAACCCTCTCCTGCCATTTTTTCTTTTGCCATCTGTGTCCCATTGGGGAGAATTCCCTTTGCCACAGCCAAAACAGAAAGTAAGAGGAAATCTCTCCAAAGTGAGAGATTCCGGGGTGTCACCAGGGTCACCAGAACTAGTGGCCCCATTGGAAGATTTCCTCTCTATTATTGTTCTGATGTCAGCCCAAAATTCGGGATTTACGAACAGGACAAATAAGGTAAATTTCGCTAACGGGGGGGGGGGCATGGACAACAATAAAAACATGAAAGGTGTTCGAATCTCTCTCCACTTTATCCAAAACTAAAACTTTTACCTTTAGTTACACTTTAAAGGAAAAGTACACTTTTTTTTATTTTTCAACAGTTTTGTAATAGAAGTACCTAACAGAAACTTTTATGCTGTGCATTTTCTATGCTGTTACTGCCACCTTGTGGAGGGAGAGAGTATAGTGCTATGTACTGTATGTTGAACGGGTATCCCAGGAAGAATAAATACTGCTTGTCACTCAATCCAGCTCTGAACAGAAATGTTTATGCCTTATTTAAATGCATGATCATATTCTAAATTTAGAAAAAAATAAAATACTTTTATGCCGCGTACACACGAGCGGACTTTACGGCGGACTTTGCCCGGCGGACTGGATTTCGTCGGACAATTCGATGTGTGTGGGCTCCAGCGGACTTTGTTTGCTCAAAAGTTGGACGGACTTAGATTTGAAACTTGTTTAAAATTTATCCGTTGAAATCGAGTCCGGTCGAAAAGTCCGCCGTCTGTATGCTAGTTCGACGGACAAAAAGCCACGCTAGGGCAGCTATTGGCTACTGGCTATGAACTTCCTTGTTTTAGTCCGGTCGTACATCATCACGTACGAATTCGACGGACTTTGGTAGATTGTGTGTAGGCAAGTCCGTTCATTCACAAAGTCCGTCGTAAAGTACGTCGAAAAATCCGCCGGGCAAAGTCCGCCGTAAAGTCCGCTCGTGTGTACGCGGCATTAGATTTGTGATGCACTATACCAATGGTCCTTGGCACTATTCCTCCCACTGGCACCAACAATGGGGCAATTATTCCTACACTGACACCAACAATGGGGCACTATTTCTCCCACTAATACCAACAATGGGGCACTAATCCTCTCACTAATACCAACAATGGGGCACTATTCCTCCCATGGACACTAATGATGGGGCACTATTTCTCCCCCCTGATACCAATGATGGGACACTATCCTCCCACTAATAATAATGATTGGGGAATATTCCTCCCATCAATGCCAAAGATGGGGCACTACTACTCCCACTGACATCAATAATGGGGCACTATTCCTCCCCCTAATAACAATGATGGGGCACTATTCCTCCCACTGATACCAATGATAGGGCACTATTGCTCCCACTGATACTAATGATGGGGCACTATTCCTCCCACGGACACCAATGATGGGGCACTATTTCGCCCCCCTGATACCAATGATGGGACACTATCCTCCCACTAATAATAATGATTGGGGAATATTTCTCCCACTAATACCAAAGATGGGGCACTATTACTCCAACTGACATCAATAACGGGGCACTATTCCTCCCCCTAATACCAATGATGGGGCACTATTCCTTCCACTGACACCAATGATGGAACACTATTCCTTTCACTAACACCAACAACAGGGCACCAATATTTCCCCTAATACCAAAGATGGGGCATTGTTTACTCCCACTGGCGCCAGGACATTTTCTACTCCTAATGGCTGTGATCCAGCCCCCTATAATCTGAAGCACAGTAAACTGGCCTTTTGTATAAAAAGTTACCTATCCTCCCAATAATACCAATGATGGGGCAGTATTACTCCCACTGATACTGACGATGGGGGATTACTGTATTCCTTCCACTGATACTAATGATGGGGCACTATTCCTCCCACTAATACCAAGGATGGGGCAGTATTTCTTCCACTGAAACCAACGATGGGGCACTATTCCTCCAACTGATACTAATGATGGAGAATATGCCTTCCACTGATACCAATGATGGAGCACTATTCCTCCCACTAATACCAACGATGGGGCACTATTACTCCCCCTGACACCAACGATGGGACACTATTCCTCCAACTGATACCAATGATGGAGAATATTCCTCCCACTGATACCAATGATGGGTCACTATTCCTCCCACTGATACCAATGATGGAGCACTATTCCTCCCACTGATACCAATGATGGGGCACTGTTCCTCCCACTGACACCAATGATGGGGCACTATTCCTCCCACTGATACCAATGATGGAGCACTATTCCCTCCCCTGATACCAATGATGGGACACTATTCCTCCCACTGATACCAATGATGGGGCACTATTCCTCCCACTGATACCAATGATGGGGCACTATTCCTTCCACCGCTGCCAATTGTAGGGTACTATTCCTTCCCCTAATACCAAGGATGGGGCTGTATTCCTCCCACTAATACCAACAATGGGGTACTATTATTCCCACTGACACCAACGATGGGGCGCTATTCGTCCTACTGATACCAATGATGGGGCACTCTTACTCACGCTGTTAACAACGATGGGGCGCTATTCACTAATGGTTGGTGTGATAGAAGGGTCTGGCGCTGTTCCTTTAACTGAATAATAATTCCCTACCTGCGTATTTATATATCTCTAAAACAAGGCATATAAGTGTAAATTCCTAGGTATAAACAAGACGTGCAGGTATCAGATGATGGTATCCTTAAAAATATTGCACAGTTTTAAACGAGCCATAGATATATATATATAAAAATGTAAAAATGATACGCAAGCTATAAATATATAAAAAATAATAATGATGGTGTCAAATCCCATACATGGTGTTGCTGGTTATAATCCGAATAACATAAAGTGTGGGGGGCGGGGAGGGGGGGGGAGAAGGGGGGAGGGGGGGTGAGGGTGGGGAAGGGAGGGGAGGGGGAGAAAAGAGGTGTGGGAGATCAACCGCTGGTTAAGGAACTGAAAAGTGTTTAGGATCACTCCTAGTAAAGTGCAAACGTGCTGGCAAAGTTCAAAGAAAGTCCTTATTGTGTAGTAAACTTGTTGCCAAATTCGATTAAACCCTTAATGGTATAATATCTTGGTATATATCTTGTGCAGTATCTTGGTGCATGTGATGTTGTGGTTTTAATCCTTCAATAGTTTTAAAATCCTTGCTCTGAAAGTGCAGCCACTCACCGGATCACTTCACCCCTGCAGGGGTATCAAGCAGTTACAGTTTTGCGCCACTGTACGGCAATCACTGGCAGACTCAGGAACGTGATGTATCATATAAAAAGAGAGAAGGGGTGCCCATAGCGTAAAATCGTTTTTAAAAAGATTTATTAAACAAGTGGAAAGGTACTCACAATTTCACAGTGTAAATCAAGCGAAGTAGTAAAAACGTCACAATTAGCCTTCAGCGCTGGTAAGTAGGTAATGTTGGGAAGCACAGATTAGGCCACGCCCTACGCGTTTCGTCGTTAGGACGTCTACGGGAGCAGTTCCTTAAATTTCACCAACAGACCTCTATTTCCACTGCGCGGGTTCATTATTCTTTTTGCTATTCACTAATGCCAATAAAGGGGCACTATTCTTCCCACTGATACCAAGGATGGGGCACTATCCTCCCACTAACATCAACGACAGGGCACCAATATTTCCCCCTAATACCAAAGATAGGACATTTTCTACTCCCACTGGCCACAATCCAGCCTCCTATAGTCTGAAGCACAGTAAACTGGCCTTTTGTTTAGACCAGGTTTACCTACATCCAATACGCAAGACAGAAGAGTGTGACCGGCTCTCAATGGAGCCGGTTCACACATGTCCGGGGTGGCTGCGGTCCGCATTCACAAAGAGTCCAGTGCCTATCTGGGTCTGATTCAGGTGTGAAATTTAGGCAAAAATTCTGACATGATTCGCACCTGAACCGGTGACCAGGGACACACCGAACTCCAGGCACAAAACCGCGGTCCACACATATGTGAACCCGGCCTTAGAAAGTTTTGGAGACATCTGCACTAAACGATAATGATCTATTCTGATAATTGCCCAGATAATTACTCTTCAAACATTGCATTGAGCAAAACTCATATAGGCGACAGAGCCCGTTGGCTGAGTTTCTTCATTGCTTACAGTGGCATTCTTATGCCGCGTACACACGATCGGACATTCCGACAACAAAATCCTGGATTTTTTTCCGGAGGAAGTTGGCTCAAACTTGTCTTTGCATACACACGGTCACACAAATGTTGTCGGAAATTCCGAACGTCAAGAACGCGGTGACGTACAACACGTACGACGAGCCGAGAAAAATGAAGTTCAATAGCCAGTGCGGCTCTTCTGCTTGATTCCGAGCATGCGCGAAATTTTGTGCGTCGGAATTGTGTACACACAATCGGAATTTCCGACAACGGATTTTGTTGTCGGAAAATTTGAGAACCAGCTCTCAAATTTTTGTTGTCGGAAATTCCGACAACAAATGTCCGATGGAGCCTACACACGGTCGGAATTTCCGACAACAAGCTCACATCGAACATTTTGTTGTCAGAAATTCCAATCGTGTGTATGCAGCATAAGTGTACACATGCAGCAGACTAGGCTGTCACTCTGAAAAGCAATCTGCAGAGGGTTGGTTTTCAGAGGTGTTTGAAATAAGGAAAGGAGGTGATAAGTCACCTCCTCACTGCCTGTTTTAACCATTTGCCCTCCGCAGGGTTTACCCCCCGCCCCTCCTGGACAGAGTTTTTTTAACTGACAATTGGGCAGTCGTGCAATGCTGTACCCAAATAAATTTGATGTCCTTTTTTTCCCACAAATAGAGATTTCTTTTGGTGGTAATTGATCATCTCTGCAGTTTTTATTTTTTGCGCTATAAACAAAGGCATTTTTTTTTAAAAAAACTATATTTCTTACTTTCTGCTATAAAACATATCCAATAAAATAAAAAAATAAAAAAATCAAATTTCTTCATCAATTTAGGCTAAAATGTATTCTGCTACATATTTTTGGTAAAAAAAATCTCAATAAGAGTATATTGATTTGGTTTGCGCAAAAGTTATAGCGTCTACAAAATATGGGATAGATTTATGGAATTTTATTTTTCTTTACTTATCGACTTACTTACTTAGCGACTTATAGCGTGACTGCGACGTTGCGGTGGACAAATCGGACACTAAGTGACATTTTTTTGTGGGTTAAATGTGTGCCTAGGAAGTGCTTGCTAACTGGGGGGGGGGGGGGGGCGGGGGGTAGGGAGGGGGAGCTTGTACTATGGGAAGGGAGAGATCCATGTCCCTTCTTTGTAGGAACACAGGATCATAGCTTTCCCTTCTCTCAGAACGATGATCTGCCTTGTTTACATAGGCAGATTGCTGTTCTGTCTATTTCCCATACGATGTGCGGGTCCCAGCGGACATTGAACCTGCCGGTCCCTTGATTGGCTCCCGCTGCGTCCAATCACAGCAGGAGAGGGTCGCCAGCGGCGCACATGCGTACCCCAGGCTCGGAAGCGCAGGATCACGTACAGGTACATGATCCTGCTCAGGGGAGCCACTTTGCTGCCATATATTTACTCTATGCGGTCAGCAAGCGGTTAACCTTGTAAAGCCCACACCATTGCACTGCGACGTGATTGCAGGGGGGGTTACGGCGCTGTCCCATGCACCTGTGCCGCAGGTGTTTTTTCTCCCCGAACTCACACTGTGTGCGCTCAAGGCTGTCCACCCACACAGATATCAAATTGGGACCAGCCGCTGTGCTGTACAGCCTCCGTGTCCCAATTAAAATCAACAGGATGCACAGAACACCTGTGCATCCCCGTGCAGGTAAGCACGCTGTTGTAGGCTCTGTGTGAATGAGGCCCTAAGTGAAACTTTACTGAAATGTTTGTAAACAGGCAGGACTTTCATTGCAGAAGAGATTTTCTATGTCTCTTCTGCACTTATTCTTACCTGCTTGTCCACACTTTTCACTGAGCTGTACACATAGGTGTGCGCAGGGGGTGTGCTGGGTGTGCTTGGGCACACCCTAATCTAAGGTGACCAGATCTTTAAACTGAAATCCGGGACTTTTTTTTTTTTTTTTTTTATTGGAAAATGATAAACTATTTTATAAGCATATTTTCCTCAAACTATATATGCAGTGTTTGAGGTATATGTTTATGGAGTGATTGTATGATATTTAAGTACGTTATTTCTCACATTTCGTCCATGAGATAAAAAAAAAAAATATACTTCTTACAATTTTTGGGGATATTACTACCAAATGTTAAGGAGCAAAGATAGAAAAAAAACTTTTCAATGCATATTTTGTATTTTATTCTTACCAAAGAAGTGCAAAGGTGCGCTATGTACAGAGTGCAGAGTTCAGGGGTGCGCTATGTACAGAGTGCAGAGTTCAGGGGTGTGCTATGTGCAGAGTTCTGGGGTGCTCCCATAGATGGTTCGAATCTTAGCCGGTCCCTGCTAAACCAGGCAAGATTCTAATCATCTATGGCTGGCTTAACTGACACTGACTTCAACAGTGACACTAATATAATGATTAGCTAAAGAGGAGTTCCACCCAGGGGGGCCGTCAAAAAAAAAAAAAAAATTAAAAGTCAGCAGCTACAAATACTGCAGCTGCTGACTTTTAATTGGACACTAACCTGTCCCTGGGTCCAGCGATGCGGGGGATCGAAGCCCCGCTCGTCCCCCCCCCTCCGCTCGTCGGCGCCGGCATTTCAACTGTGGGCGCCGGGCTGTGGCTTCACAGCCTGGCACCCACTGCGCATGCGCAAGCGGCGCCGCGCGCCGTGATTGGCCGCTCAATCACCTGGAACCTGTAATGGGTCCCAGATGATTGACAGGAGGGAGGGAGCAGAACGGAGCCCTTCCTGTGCCGAGGAGGAAGTGATGTCACCAGCCCAGGCTAAGGAACAGGCAGACTACGAGGGACCACCTAGCAACAGGCATTTAGAGGTAAGTGAAAAAAAAAATATCCAAATTTTTTTGGTTTTTTTTTTAGAATTTTTCCAGGTAGTTTTGTTTTTTGGGTGGAACCCCACTTAAGGAAGAGGAGTGCAGAGTATATGGCAGTGGGTAGTATGTACAGGAGAAGAGTGTGGAGTATATGGTGGTGGGTAGTATGTGTAGGATGGTGTCAGTAGGGCAGTTGATAGTGTCAGTAAAGCAAAAGACAGTGTCATTTTTTTTTTAGTGCTTCGTTTGGGGGTGGGGTGCTGCTGACAGTTATGGATGGATGGTGTCAGTAGAGCAGTGGACAGTGTCAGTAGTTTTTTTTTTCTTCATTATTTATATATTTTTTACAAATGTATTTATTTATTTTATTTATTTTACAATTTAATTTCTTCTTGGGGGGGGGGGGGGGGGGTTTGGCAGTGGATCGTATCAGCATCATATAATGCTTTATTTTTTTTGGGGGGGGGGGAGTGGACAGTGTCAGTGTTTTTTTGAAAAAAAAATGTACACTTTTTAAATATTTATTTATTACAGCTCTTTTTTTTTTCTTTTTCTTTATCAGCCGATCTGGGACGAGGGGGGACCGGAGGAGCACAGAGGGGGACCAGAGTAGGATCCAGGGAGCCGGAGAAAGAGGTGGGGAGCCAGAAGAAGACACTGGGATCCACAGGAGGAGGTGGGGAGCCGGAGGAAGACACTGGGATCCGCAGGAGGAGGTGGGGAGCCGGAGGAAGACACTGGGATCCGCAGGAGGAGGTGGGGAGCCGGAGGAAGACACTGGGATCCGCAGGAGGAGGTGGGGAGCCAGAGGAAGACACTGGGATCCGCAGGAGGAGGTGGGGAGCCGGAGGAAGACACTGGGATCCGCAGGAGGAGGTGGGGAGCCGGAGGAAGACACCAGGAGCCGCAGTAGGAGGCAGGGAGCCGTAGAAAGTCATGGGGGCCCAGAGATTAGGGACATTTGATGAACAGTGGGGGGTGATCGGTACGGCAGTGGGAGAGTTACAAGCACCGATCTCCCTGTATAACTTTTAATAAAAAACATAAAACCATCTTCCGAAATTTGAATTTCTTATAAAATGAATTCAAATTTGAATAGAAAAAGATTAGAATAGAGTAGAAGAGAAAAGACTAGAAAAACAATAGAACAGAATAGAATAAAATATATATATTATATTTTATTCTGTTCTGTTCTATTGTTTGTCTAGTCTATTATTTTCTATTCTAATCTTTTCTATTCAAATTCGAATTCATTCTATACGAAATTCCACTTTCAGAAGCCATCTTCCGAAATTCGAATTTCGTATAGAATGAATTCAAATTCAAATAGAAAAGTTTAGAATAGAATAGAAAAGAATAGCATAGAAAAACAATGAAACAGAATAGAAAAAAATTATATTATATTAAATTAAATTAAAATGATATTATATATATAAAACATCTTTCAAAATTCAAATTTTCATATAGACTGAAATCAAATTTGGATATAAATGATTAGAATAGAATAGAAAAGAATAGAAAAGAATAGACTAGAAAAACAATAGAACAGAATAGAAGAAAATATATGTTCCGAAAATTCGAATTTCGTATAGAATGAATTTGAATTTGAATTGAAAAGACTATTATAGAATATAGAATATAAAATAATAGAAAAGAAAAGCATAAAAAAACAATAGAAGTGAATAATAAAAAAAATATATATTATATATATATATATATATATATATATATATATATATATATATATATATATATATATATATATATATATATTCTATTGCTTTATTGCTTTATTATTTATTATTTTATATTCTATCTTATTTTTTTTTTAGAAAAACGTTTTCTATTTTTTTCGAATTCGATTCGAATTTGAAAAATTCGAATACTGAAAAATTTGCCGGAATTTCGATTCGGAACTAAACGAAATGCACATGCCTACTGTGGAGGGAACATTGTATTTACAGCTATTATGAGGGGGGCAGTAACACTTACCAGGTGAGGCAGTCATCTTGTTAGATTGCGTTGCCCGGGAATTGAACCCGGGTCAGCTGCTTGGAAGGCAGCTATGCTTACCACTGCACCACCAACGCGAGGTAGCATGTCTTTAGGGTGTGGGAGGAAACTGGAGTACCTGGAGGAAACCCACGCAAACACAGGGAGAACATGCAGACAGTGTCCTGGTCAGGATATGATCCAAACACCCCAGTGCTGCAAGGCAGAAGTGCTAACTACTAAGCCTCTGTGCTGCCCGATCTTAAAGTAGAACATCACCTATAAAGGGAAGTTCCGCTTTTCATTCTCTTCATCATTCGTTGGCCGGGAATCAAACTTGGGTCAGCTGCTTAGAAAGCAGCTATGCTTACCACTGCATCACCAATGCGAGGTAGCATGTCTTTGGAGTGTGGGAGGAAACCGGAGTACCCGGAGGAAACCCACGCAAACACAGGGAGAACATGCAGACTCCATGCAGACAGTGTCCTGGTCAGGATATGAACCAAACACCCCAGTGCTGCAAGGCAGAAGTACTAACTACTAAGCCTCTGCCCTGCCCAATCTTAAAGCAGAACTTTACCTATAAAGGGAAGTTCCGCTTTTCATCCTCTTCCTCATTCGGCTTTAAATTTCCTAAAGGAACTGGAGATAAAGGTCCATATTTCAGGGGGGAGGGGGAGGGGGTGCAGATACCTTTATAATACAGGTATTTGCACCCACTCCCCCCCCCCCCCGCTGTCTGCTGGGAAACACATGGGTCCCAGAGACAGCAGGGACCATCCTGATTGCGCAGTAGGGAACCGGGAAGTAAGGCTTCACTTCCTGATTCCCTTACCGAAGATGGCGGCTAAGAGCCGAGCGACAGATTGGCTTCGGGTGCCGACAACGGGGGTGCCCTGGACAGGTAAGTGTCCATATTTTAAAAGTCAGCAGCTGCAGTATTTGTAGCTGCTTTAAGTGACCTAGAGATGCAGATCCATTTTGTAGAGTGACCTAGAGCTGCAGATCCTTTTTGTAGAGTGACCTAGAGCTACAGAGTCCTTCAGCTGTTGTAGGCTTCAGTGGTCACTTCTCCAATATTGGTGATGTCCTTCATGTGGAATGGGACAAATACATGTCCTCTGGTCTGTATAGTGTCTCTACTCCATGGATAAGCTCTGTATTATATAAGAGGACATGAGCTAGCCATGAGTGTAACCTGAAATGTAGACAGGCAGGGACAGGACAACTCACTTGAATGTGGAAGCCTGGCTCTTCATAGATGGTAGAGAGTCCATTTCCAGTATGGTGGATTGGGCAACAAGGATGCTCTGATAGTCCATCATCATTGTCTATGATTGTCTGTCTGTGGATCTGCTACCACTAGTAGCTCCACCTACTGTGCCCAGGTCTGCTGGCCGGCCGGCCTCTGCTGTTTTTATGGGCGTCTGAATGGTGACCACTTGAATGGGACACCAGCGCTACTTCTTTGGCGCGCACCTAAAAGGTATTTCCACTTTTGCAGCCATATTGGCATAATACCTACTTTTATATCTGTTACATGTTCTCATTCACAGAATAAAACTTAATAAAAATTGTAAAGTTTGCTGCTCACCTTTAAAGAGGGAATCACGTGTGAAAAATGACAAACAAAACATGGCTCCTACAAATCTGATACCAGAACCCCAGCCGAGCATGCAGCCTGGCAGGTCAGGAAGGGGGGGGATGAGCGTGCACCCCCTCCACTCCTGAGCCATACCAGGCCTCGTGCCCTCAACATGGGAAGTGGACCTTGAAAAGGGGGACCCCCCTCCCCCCTGACAAGGCACCTCTTTATTTTGAGGTCATGTGGCCTGGTATGGGCGAGGAGAGGAGGGCGCGGCATATGCTCACCCCCCTCCCCCCCTTTCCTGGCCTGTCAGGATGTGTGCTTAGGAGGGGGTCTGGATTTTGGGAGGCCATGCTTTTTTTTTTTTCCATGGGGTTCCAACTTTAATTGTGATCAGTAATTTTTACAATGTTCTTAAAGTTATGCTATGTGAATGGGAACAAGCAAAAAATATAAAGTAGGTGTAAAAAATGTGGCTGAAAAATTGGAAATACCTTTTAGGTGATCTCAGTAGAAGCGTTGGTGCAGAGATCTGTCTTGGTACAGTCGTGCCTGGTCCCTGGGAGGGCTGATTACCATTTCCTCAAGATAGCTGAAATGGCAGATGCCAAAAGGTCATGGATGTTTCTTCGAGCCGCACCTGGTCCCTGGGAGGGCTGATGGGAAGATCCTCTGTTTATTGAAGTGGCAGTTGCCACCGGTGTGGGGACCTGTGTCGGTACAGCTGTACCTGGTCCTTGGGAGGGTTGATGGGAAGACCATCTGTTTACTGGATAGGCAGGCGCCACCAGTGTTGGGACCTGTGTTGGTACAGAGGTACTGGGTTCCTGGGAGGGCTGATGGGAAGACTCTTCGGTTGCTGGAGTGGCAGCCGCCACCAGTGTAGGAACCTGTATTGGTACAGCCGTGCCTGGTCCCTGGGAGGGTTCCTTAGACTTTTTGTTGAGTCTTCTTGATTCAGAAGCTGCAGACAGGGAAATAGAGGGCTGATGGGAATCCCCTCTGGTTACTGGAGTGGCAGCCCCCACCAGTGTAGGAACCTGTGTTGGTAAAGCCGTACCTGGTCCCTAGGAGGGTTCCTCAGACTTTCCACTGAGTCTTCTAACACTTTCCCCACACACAAAACTTGAACTATGCAGAAGAGATAATGTGGCACTCTTGTTGGTAAAGATAGCTGGTGGTATTACTCTCTTGAAGAAAGGAGCTGATGAGAATCTTTCAAGAGAGTGATGACGTAGTGGACTCCGGTGATGATGGCTTGACTTGAAGATCTTCTCCCTCCATGTTCACTAGCAAATCATCGTCTGATCCCTCCTCCTCATCTCCTAGTTTAAAATTTCTTCCAACGTTTTGGCCATCTTCATTCCCAAAAAAGCTGCACCCCTCCTATTTAGGTGCAATCCATCAATGCTATAAAGATGGTAACCGACTGAAAAGTCAGCCCAGTTCGCCATGAAGCCAAACCCCTCCTCCCTGCAATAGTTCCTCAGCCACATGTTAAGCTCCCTAAGCTCCTGCTGCCTCTCTGGTGTGGCTCGAGGTACAGGCAGTATTTCTGAAAATACTGCCTTGGAGGTCCTTTTCTTCAATATAGTCCCTAAGTCCCTGAAATCATTTTTTAGGGCGCCCCATCTTCCTCTAACTTTGTCGTTGGTTCCAATATGTATCATGACAGCTGGGTTTTCCCCAGCCCCATACAACAATTTGTCCATCTGAGGTGCAATGTCTCGAACACAAGCACCCGGTAAACAGCATACTGTTCGGTAACAATAGTCTTTGTGACAGATTTCCCTCTCTGTCCCTTTAATTATTGAGTCCCCTACCACCAGTATCTTCCTGTTCTTTGCTGTAACTTTGCGCTCATTTTCACTGGAGGAGATGTTCCCAATGTTCCTCTGGCATTTTGGTGGAGTCTCACATTCTGGTGGGTTCTCAATATGAGCTTCACATTCTGGTGGAGCATCAACCTGAATTTCTTCCAGCTTTTTGGTCACCTTCTCTCCCAATAGAGCGGCACCCTGCTCATTTAAGTGCAGTCCGTCCCTGCTATAGAGCCGGTAATTTACCGAAAAGTCAGTCCAGTTCTCCATGAACTCAAACCCCTCCTCCCTGCACCAGTTCCTCAGCCATTTGTTAAGTACCATAAGCTCCTGCTGCCTCTCTGGTGTGGCTCGAGGTACAGGCAGTATTTCTGAAAATATTGCCTTGGGGGACCTTTTCTTCAATATAGCCCCTAAGTCCCTGAAATCATTTTGTAGGGTGCTCCATCTTTCTCGAACTTTGTCATTGGTACCGATATATACCATGACAGCTGGGTCCACTCCGGCCCCATCCAACAATCTGTCCATGCAATCTACAATGTTCCGAACCCGAGCGCCCGGTAAACAACATACTGTTCGGCGATACCGGTCTTTGTGACAGATCGCCCTCTGTATCCTTCCAATAACTGAATCCCCTACCACTAATATATGCCTATCTTTTCTTGTAACTTTGCGCTCATTTTCACTGGAGGAGATGTTCCCAATGTTCCTCTGGCATTTTGGTGGAGTCTCACATTCTGGTGGGTTTTCAATATGAGCTTCACATTCTGGTGGAGCATCAACCTGAATTTCTTCCAGCTTTTTGGTCACCTTCTCTCCCAATAGAGCGGCACCCTGCTCATTTAAGTGCTGTCCATCCCTGCTATAGAGCCGGTAATTTACCGAAAAGTCAGTCCAGTTCTCCATGAACTCAAACCCCTCCTCCCTGCACCAGTTCCTCAGCCATTTGTTAAGTACCATAAGCTCCTGCTGCCTCTCTGGTGTGGCTCGAGGTACAGGCAGTATTTCTGAAAATATTGCCTTGGGGGACCTTTTCTTCAATATAGCCCCTAAGTCCCTGAAATCATTTTGTAGGGCGCTCCATCTTTCTCGAACTTTGTCATTGGTACCGATATATACCATGACAGTTGTGTCCACTCCGGCCCCATCCAATAATCTGTCCATGCAATCTACAATGTTCCGAACCCGAGCGCCCGGTAAACAACATACTGTTCGGCGATACCGGTCTTTGTGACAGATCGCCCTCTGTATCCTTCCAATAACTGAATCCCCTACCACTAATATATGCCTATCTTTTCTTGTAACCTTGCCCCCATCTTCACTGGAGACATTCCCCTGGAATTTTGGTGGAGTATCAACGTGAACGTTGCATGCTGGTGCATTCTCCATGTGGAAGTCGCACTCTGGTGGAGTGGCCATGTCATGGTCGCACTCTGGTGGAGTGGCCATGTCACGGTCGCACTCTGGTGGCGTGGCCATGTCACGGTCGCACTCTGGTGGCGTGGCCATGTCTAGGTCACACTCTGGTGGCGTGGCCATGTCTAGGTCACACTCTGGTGGAGTGGCCATGTCACAGTCACACTCTGGTGGAGTGGCCATGTCACGGTCGCACTCTGGTGGAGTGGCTATGTCGAGGTTGCACTCTGGTGGAGTGGCCATGTCGAGGTTGCACTCTGGTGGAGTGGCCATGTCGAGGTCGCACTCTGGTGGAGTGGCCATGTCGAGGTCACACTATGTTGGAGTGGCCATGTCGAGGTCGCAATCTGGTGGAGTGGCCATGTCTATGTCGCACTCTGGTGGAGTGGCCATGTCACGGTCGCACTCTGGTGGCATGGCCATGTCACGGTCGCACTCTGGTGGCGTGGCCATGTCTAGGTCGAACTCTGGTGGAGTGGCCATGTCATGGTCACACTCTGGTGGAGTGGCCATGTCACGGTCGCACTCTGGTGGAGTGGCCATGTCACGGTCACACTCTGGTAGAGTGGCCATGTCACGGTCGCACTCTGGTGGAGCGGCCATGTCGAGGTCGCACTCTGGTGGAGTGGCCATGTCGAGGTCGCACTCTGTTGAAGTGGCCATGTCGAGGTCGCAATCTGGTGGAGTGGCCATGTCTATGTCGCACTCTAGTGGAGTGGTCATGTCACGGTCGCACTCTGGTGGAGTGGCCATGTCGAGGTCGCACTCTGGTGGAGTGGCCATGTCGAGGTCGCACTCTGGTGGAGTGGCCATGTCGAGGTCGCACTCTGTTGGAGTGGCCATGTCGAGGTCGCAATCTGGTGGAGTGGCCATGTCTATGTCGCACTCTGGTGGAGTCTCAATTTGAATGTCACTTTTTGGCGGCGTCCCAATGTGATGATCGACAGGCCTGCCGTGTGAGCCTTGTCTGCAGTAAATACTGCAAACATCTTAAAAAAAAAAAAAAGAGAGGAATTTAGATTTAGCACCTTCAACTACATTTCATATATTTTTCTTTGTACAACATCAAATTATAGAGAGAAAAGTTCAAAACTCTTGTGCCAGAGACAATGAATAAACTCGACATGACAGAGACACAAGGATGACTCTTGTTGGCCTTCGTATAAAAATGCTTGTTGCCTGCCACTCATCCCGACCCACTGGCTGGCAATAATTGCATGAAAAATGTGTCTTTATTTAACCCCTTCCCGCCGAGCGTACGCAGATGTGCGTACTCGGCTTTTGGGGGTTATACCGGGATGATGCCCACAGCTGCAGGCATCATCCCGGTACTGTTTTTTAGAGCCCGCGATCTGCTATCCAGGTATAACAACCGATGCGGCTAAAAGCCGCTCGGCTGTTATACCGGAGGAGCAGGAGGGGACGTCCCCCCTCCCAACGCTCTTACCGGGCCTCCCGTTCCATCGGGAGGCCCGATTACCAATCTGCTGCCTCCGGCGGCTAGTGACAGTCTGGAACGAAGCCGTGAGCAGCTTCATTCCAGCCTCCTAATTGTAAACACGGAAGCGACGTCATGACGTCACTTCCCGTTTACTCGGCTGCCAATGGCGCCGGTTTTAAAAAAATATAAAGTATTCAGAATCGCCGAAAACGGCGATCTGAATACTTTGAAGTGCAAAGGAGGGATCGGGGGTCTTTTAGAGTACCTGTCACCACCTATTACTGTCACAAGGGATGTTTACATTCCTTGTGACAGCAATAAAGGTGATCAAAATTTTTTATTTTTTTAAACGCAATTTATTAATATAAAAATAAATAAGAAAAATTTTTTTTTTTAAAGCGACCATATCCCCGCGAGCTCACGCAGCGAAGAAAACGCATACGGAAGTCACGCCCGCATATGTAAACGGTGTTCAAATCACACATGTGAGGTATCACCGCGATCGTCAGAGCAAGAGCAATAATTCTAGTACTAGACCTCCTCTGTATCTCTAACCTGATAACCGTAAAAAAAATTTAAAGCGTCACCTATGGAGATTTTTAGGTACCGTAGTTTGTCGCCATTCCACAAGTGCGTGCAATTATAAAGCGTGACATGTTTGGTATCTATTTACTCGGCGCAACATCTTTCACATTATACAAAAAAATTGGGCTAACTTTACTGTTTGTTTTTTTTTTAAATTCATGAAAGTGTCCCTTTTCCCAAAAAATTGCGTTTAAAACACCGCTGCACAAATACCGTGTGATATAAAATATTGCAACAATCGCCATTTTATTCTCTAGATTCTCTGCTAAAAAATATATATAATGTTTGGGGGCTCTAAGTAATTTTCTAGCAAAAAAATACGGATTTTATCTTGTAAACACCAAATGTCAAAAATAGGCTTAGTCATGAAAGGGTTAAGGTTAAGTATAAAAAGGGAGAAAAAAATGCACTGGACTGCATCAAAAACACATCAAAAACATGCATGCAGAAAAGCACCTGGAACTCATCCGGACTGCATTTCTATGGTGTGAACCGGCCCCTAATATACACGGGATGTTTGAAAACCTTGACAGAAAGTAACCGACATTTAAAAAAATGTCCCTTTTGCCGCGCAAACACCTGTAAACGAATCGCAGCTAAACACAAGTTACCACAATTACAAGCTGTTACAGGCATTTGGTGTTTCAAATAGCTCTGAACATCGCATTTTTTTTTTGCTTTCCAAAAAATGCTTCAAAACTCAACTGCTTAGAAAGGACTATAAATGCCCCCCCTCGTGTACATGTACTGATAAGATAACAGAGCAGAGTTCAGGGGCAGCTGAAAAAAAAATGCCCAACTGATCCTAAACGTCCGTTTTCCAGCAGCAGTGTTCATGAAGACAGTCGTTTTTGTTTTGAAATTTGTCAGTTAGAAGCAATCCCAGGTTATGTGACAGAACTCTTCTGTATAACTACTGTAATAAAACCAAATATAGAATACTGGGATAATTATTAATTAGCAGAATGATGATGGGAATAATTACTTTGATTTTGCATTTATAATTAAAACTGGTGATGGGACACAAGTGTTCGTCAGTTACATCAGGCAGCCAATCAGATCCAGGCATTCCTCCCACACACCTGATTCATGTCTCCTGCTGCCCAACTGCCAGTTGAAGGAGTGAGCTGAGATTATATTTGAATAATAACAATGTATCCAGTATAGAATTCTCTCCATTTTATTACATTATAATTGAATGAAATCCTACATACCTTCTGCGTGTCTCTGTCTGGGTTTTAGGTGAATGCAGACAGTGTTTAGAACTGCCCTGAACCCCCGCCTGATAGCCTTACACACCCCCCTACGAGGGGCTTTGGGCTGTTCGGGGGGCTGATTTTGCGTTGTTTTCTGTGACCACGCATTTGGCATTTGACCACTTTAACAATGTATACTCCCATATTTCCAATATTTTTATTTTCACTGGATCCCTTTAAAAATAGACTCCAGGCAAAGCCCAGTGCCATACCCAGTCTAATCTGGAAACCTAGAGAGCGATTTATATTGACCAGATCCAGTTCTTGTGTGTTTACTGGGGGACTATGATGATCGGTGTCCTTTATGAGATCCAGGCTTCAACCATTTCCTAAGGAACCCAGGCTCATATGACCTCCTATAATTAAGGGGTCCACCTTGTCCGGTAAGCACATTCATTTTACTGGTTTGGAGAGTATTGGTGCTCGAGGGAACATTATCAGCTTTTTCCCACCAAGAGGAATTACTTTCTATGAGACCATAAAGACGTTTTTTTATCATTTGTGCTGCACTAGCATTGCTTACCTCCTGTCTAATAGTCTGGGTCCCTCATTGGCGCTAGCATCTTCTCTCTGGGTGCAGGCCTTCGGGCACCTCCATTAGCCAGCATGGTATAACGTAACTCCTGCACATGCACAGGAATCAGTTTTTAGGATCTGTGCCAGACTGTAAGCTGATCTGATAAGGGATTTTACATTGAACTACCATTGTAAACTACCATTGTGGTGTGGTCTTTTTGGCTTCAAAGTGTGAGGATGACAGGTGATGTTGCCCATCAAACTCGACAAGCCTAGCTAAACTTACAGTGGCCACTGCATTAGTTCTTTTTAGTCTGGTCGCCATGTTTAGCTGTCAGTGGGTGGCCAAGATGAGATTCAACCGCCACTTTTTAATGTTTGTGAGAAAGCTCTGAGTCTGCTGACATCACCTCCAGAAGAAAACAACGTAAAGTACCAATAACTGTGTCCTGTAGTAGGTAACTCAATACATGAAGGGGTTATCAAACTCGTTTGCAGCACAATGCTGCTCAGGCTATCTGGGGGGTAAACCTAAGCCTGAGAGATGTCCTCCATTTCACAGGGGACAAGAATGTGTGTCCAGGATCAATTTCTTTGCAATTACCAACTGCCATTCCGGTTCAACGCGCTTGTCACTGGTAGATGAGCATCTTCCAAGATTTCAGCATAGCGCGGCCCTTTCCAGTAGATTACATATGTGGAGCCATCCCTTGTGACAGTGATTTTGGAAGGATATCCCCACCAGTAACCGACGTTGTGATTTCTGAGGGCTTTCGTGATGGTATTAAGATTCCTCCTATTTTGCAGTGTGAATTGGAATACATTTGTAGCTTTGAGTATTGATATGGGATATGCTCTCTTTTGGGCACAACATGAGTGTCTCTTTTTATTTTGATTGAAATTAAGTCTCAGTATCACATCTCTAGGGATGTGAGCAGGAAGATGATCAGGCAGGGGCGGCCTGTGCATTAAGGGCGCACAGGCTCCGCCCCCTCTATCCTCACCACCATCCTCTATGAATAATGGATAGATTCATGCACAGCATGAATCTATCCATGGCCCGCCGCTGCCACACCCTATTCAGGCAACCCCTTTTCGGGTACTGGGCGCCTGAATTACAGCAGCGGGGGTTTATTTTTGAAGAACCCGATTAGAGCCATAGGCTCTAATAGTCTTCAAAATAGGGTGGACTTGGAGCGCAGAGCATTGCGCTCAGAGTCCACCCAGATGTGTTAGAAAAGCAAATGAGTATTTGCTTTTCTAACACTGAATCGCCTCTCCACCAATCAGTCTGTTACCCGATTGGCTGAAAGGTTAGGTGATCCTATTGGAGAAGGGGAGGAGACGCACGGCAGAAGCCGCCGTGATCTCAGAAGGGAAGATGACACAGGAGACACTGCAAGATGCCTGCCGCAGCCTGTCCCCCTGCCCGATGATCCCCGATGTGCCCACCGATCGGGTAAGTGCCGGTGGACCGGCAAACAGCAGAGGGGAGAGGTGGCTGTTTGCCACCCCCCCAAAAACAACTGTGATCAGGTTTAGTGAGATGGTGGATTCTGTCTATCGTGTCATCCATGTAGCGCCTACCCCAATTTTCCGGTGACTCCCAGAGGCAGGGAGGGCTGACATACTTCCTCAGGGTGCAGGTTACTAGGCATGGTGGGTGATGAACTGTCAGGGCTGGGCTCAGCCCTTCCTTCTCTGAGCTGGCTGCTCAGCTGTCGGATAATTGCCAGCTCCTATCTCTCCACAGTGACTCACCTGTTGATGATATCCTGCTCGTCAGTCCTGCTTACTTAAGCCGTCCAGCCCAGATGATCTCTGCCTTCGCCTTGGTTAACATCACAGAGACTTTCTCCTGAGCTCCTATTAAAGACTTGCTTGGCTGACATTCCTTCTGGCTCCAGATCCTGTTTGCTCTTCCACTACGCTGATTCCTGGATTCCTGACTTTCTGGCTTGCCTGACTATCTGTTCCGGTTACTGAACTTTGGCTATGTTTTGACTGTTTTGTTTGTCCTATTTACTTTTATTATTAAACAGGTGTGATTAAACTGTACTTCTGTCTTGGTCTGATTCATTTTTCTGACCTGAACAAGATAGAAATTGGGTGCCGATCACTTTTATGCCTAAACAACGAGAAGTTTAATTCTCACTAACAGGAGAATGTGGGAGAGAGGGGATAAGGCACAGGACACCCTTAGTCAAAAATAGCAACGATCAGCAGACAGGCAGATCGGCAGACTCCTTGGACAAAAAATGGTGAGATAAGGTACACAGCTGTACAGGAAAGAGCCTTTAAGCTGAACCAGCACATCTGTACTTTGTAGGATAAGCTGTCTCCTATGGTAACTGAACTTAACTCACGGAAGGTGTAGGAATTCTATGAATGATTGCATCTTGATGCTTTTCCAGGCTCTTCATGGGCCCCGGTCCATGCAAGAGTCACCTCTGGTACTTCATCTCAGGTCTCCATCCCTCTTAAAATTGTTTTCGGATGTTTAGCAGGCTTTTCTCAGCATAATGTCAAACAACCGGATAGGCCTAGCAGCACCTGGATAGGCCTCAGGCTTCAGGCCTAGCAGCCAGGAGCTGTTTAACACACATCCACCCAGACCATAGCCTGGGCCGGGAAGACCCTGATCACCTGACTCCTTCCAAATAAATGCCTCCTCCCAGCATTCATAGCGGCGAACAGGGCCTGCCCAAGACATTGTGCTGCCTGGGTCCAAGAATGAAATGCTGCCCCCCCAAAAAAAAAAATCAAGCCCACCAAAAGGCCCCCACATCCATTTATTATCATGATAATTAAAACTAAAATTAAATTACTTACATGCAACAGCACCTTGTCTATATGCAAAATCATATGACCACCATGTTACCGTTCCCCCATCTTGGTGCCCTAGGGCATCCATGGGTGCAGTGAGTGTAGGCACAGTGGGCCCCCCACCCCTCATGGCCTGTGTACAGTGAACATGTTGCACCCATGGATGATATGCCACTGAGATAGGGCTGTATAGGGTGGGCTAGGGCAGTACAGGGGCAGGCTAGGGCAGTATATGGACAGGCTATTGTAATATATGGACAGGCTAGTGTCCATCAGTGCCACCTCATCATTGCCCATTAGTGCAGCCTATCAGTGTCCATCAGTGCCACCTCATCAGTGCCCATCAGTGCAGCTTATCAGTTCCCGTCAGTGCCCATCAGTGCACCCTCATCAGTGCCTACCAGTACAGCCTATAAGTGTCCATCAGTGCCACCTCACCAGTGCCCACCAGTGCAACTTATCAGTGGCCGTCAGTACCAGCTCAACAGTGTCCACCAGTGCAGTCTATCAGTGTCCATCAGTGCACCCTGATCAGTGCCCACCAGTGCAGCCTACCAGTGTCCATCAGTGCCCACAAGTGCACCCTATCAGTGTCAAACAGTGCCATCTCATCAGTGCCCACCATTGCAGCCTATCAGTGTCCCTCGGTGCCCACCAGTGCAGCCTATAAGTGTCCATCAGTGCACCCTCATCAGTGTCCACCAGTGCAGCCTATCAGTGAGTACAGCCTATCAGTGCTCATCAGTGCCACCTCATCAGTGCCCACCAGTGATGCCTATCAGTGAGTACAGCCTATCAGTGACCATCAGTTCCACCTGAACATTGCCTGCCAGTGCAGCCTATCAGTGTCCATCAGTGCCCACCAGTTCAGCCTACCATTGCCCATCAGTGCACCCTCATCAGTGCCCACAGTGCAGCCTCATCAGTGTTCATCAGTGCAGCTTATCAGTGTCCATCAGTGCCACCTCAACAGTGCCCACCAGTGCAGCCTATCAGTGTCCATCAGTGCCACCAGTGCAGCCTATCAGTACTGCCTCATCAGACAATCCACAGGCAGCCATCGCATTGGGGAGAAGGACCTACCTGCCAGTCAGCTCCACATATAATCAGCGCTACGGGGATGTCAGTGTTGCCGCTCCCACTCCAAACCCGTTACTTAGCTGCAAGGTGCACCTGCAGGCTCGGTCTTCTCCTACATGCAGACTGCAGCGGGGCGGGGTTTGAGAGTGAGCGGTGCTCCCAGCCTCCCCTGCTCCCTGTGGACTGCAGACATCGTGCGGTGGCCCCCAATGTGCAGGCAGCAAGGGCTCCAGGGGCAGATCTTTTGGGCCCTAAAACAGTGACTGGGCCTGGAGAATTTGCCCTGCGTAAAAGACGGCCCTGGCGCGCCCCTCTTAAAGTGCCGCCTGGGTCCCATGGACCTCACAGGACCCATGGTAGGGCCAGCCCTGGCAGCGAATCTGATTGGCTGAGAAAGGTATGTTTATTCGTAACCTGAATTCACTGTAGCTCATCATATTAATGTCTAAGGCAACACGCCATCTACTGACAAAAAGGAGAAGCCACAGCTAATTAGGATTAGGAGAGAAGCCATTTGACCTCTAAACACTACAAATTAGCCAGGCTGGCTACCACCCAGCATAACTAAATTTACCTGTACCCCTATTTTAGGACGAGGCTGCTGCATCCATATCAGATAGATCAGGCAGGATGCCTTTAAACATAGTAGTAGCATAGAACCGTAGATCTACTTGTTCGGCAGATTCTGGCACTCCTAAAAGGTTAAGATTATTCCTTCTGGATCTGTCCTCTATATCTCCAAGTTTAGCTTTAACCCACTCCATTTCTTTGTCTTTCCCCTCAGAGGCATCTACAAGATCATTAATGGTGGTGGCAAACTCCCCCATTTTGGTCTCTATGTGATCTACTCTATATTCCCCCGCACTTAATTTAGAGTTGAACTTGTGCATGCAAGCCATCATGTCAGCTTGAAGAGAGCTTCTTAATGACGTAAGCATGTCTTTCATCACCGTGTCTAGCACTGGCTGGTTTGTTGTTGGAAACTCCTCAATGGAGTCAGGAAGCTCCCTACGTCTTCTCCAGAGTTCACATTATTGTTCACCTCATGTCTTCTGCTGCGGATGTCAATTTTAAACCTGGCCTTCTTAGGGCTGCCAGACAGAGGTGTAGAAGGACAGGAGCCGGGGTTGTGTGGGGATCCTCCACAATTGCTGGTGTGTCCTGCTGAGAGGCTCTTGGAGAGGAAGCTCCCACCCCATCTTGCCTCCTGCCATGCTGTTGCTGAGTGCAAAAAGCAGTCAATTTTTGAGGTTTCCTATCATCCTTCCATTTTCTAGACATGATCCTTGGGTTGTTGTCTCCTGGATCTCCATGAAAATGGGGTTGATTGAGGGCAGGTTGTTCTGGGTCGTGTCCCCCTGTGTAGCTGAAGCTCTGATCTTAAGCCGCCATCTTGCTTCCTGGCAGGCCCCATCCCCACTGACATCACCTCCAAGATATCGGCTACCAGCGGCAGTCTCAGGGTTTTTGGATGTCTAGACAAGGGAGGCTTTTATGGGTATATACCAAGGTTTCTCAACTCCAGTCCTCAAGGCGCCCCAACAGGTCATGTTTTCAGGCCTGCCATTATTTTGCACAGGTGATTTGATCAGTTTCAGCCTTAGTAATTACCACAGCCGTTTCATCTGAGGGAAATCCTGAAAACATGACCTGTTGGGGTGCCTTGAGGACTGGAGTTGAGAAACACTGGTATATACAACGTAACATAAATAAAGCACATTAAATCAACATAGAATTTCATGGGAATATTTTCATTTGTAAGAATGTTACCGTGAATGGTCTGGTGACATCTTTATTGATAAAAAATGGTCAGGTGACCTATTTATTGATGTAGCACTACCCCCGTAGGAGTCGCTATTGTCCCAGGTCCCTAATGCTGCACAGCCAGTCGCATTGCATTTTCTTCACACATCCCAACACAGAAAAACAATATTTGCTTGTTTTTTTAAATGTTTTATTAGGTGATGATAACTTGGATGATGTGGGGTGTTATGGGATGCCCAACTTGAAATGTCCTGAACACAAATAGGGGGACAACTTCCTCCCTATTTACAAAGAAATCCTCTTCTTCCTTCCACCTGCACAAAGTTGGTTTTCCAATGCGCAGCAGCTCCTGCTGATCACTCTTGTGGGAACTAGCAGTTTTAGCTAGTTCAGCAAAAGCCCATTACAGGCAGAGACTCGCAGCCTCTTGACAAAGAAGTGCAATATGCAGCATGACATTCCTCCTCCTGCTTCCCTTGTGGCCACTGGTCCCAGCTCCACTTGCTTGCAGAAAATGCCAGCCCACCTGGCTACCACCAGCCACTCCTTGCTGATCTTCCTCCCAGTCCTCCTGACTGACTATCTGCCCCAGTCCTGCCCGATTGGCACACACACACACCATGGAGATTCCCCAGGGCAAGATTGAAGACTAAGCTCACTGCTGTCTTCAGTGAGCACTGCTACAGCCGACAGTCTCTCCCCTTGTGTTGTCCCTACTCAGTGCTGATCTCTACTCACTGTCTGTCTTTGCTCTGTCCCACTGCCTCTCCTGAAGGTTCTCCTCCAACTGCCTCCTATGTTGGGATCCTTCCAGACCAGCTATCCTGAGCCTCCAGCCCAAGGTAACCCCCCCAGTATGGGAGTCCCTCAAGGGCCATCGACAGCTTCCACTCAACACTCCATCTTCTCCCCGACTCCCCCTGCTGGAATGACCCATGTCTATTTATGGGGGCTGCCTCAGTCCCATGACAGTCTACTGCTGGAGATTGGCTGAGGCTCCATAATTATTCACGGCAGCCTCTCCTAGACTCCGCCCATTAGTTCTAGAACATTCTCCAATGTCCCAGAAACAGGAGGAGGCACCAGAGAGCTGCTAGGATGAGTCATCCAGCCCTGACCTCTAGTAACCCTGACCCAATTTAGTGACTCAGGTTATTCCTGGCCAGAATATGCTTTTAGCTACTCTCACTTCTAGTAGCACACACTAGAGGGTGCCACATTGATATGAAAGGTCTGGTGACCTGTTTATTGACAAGAATAGTCTGGGGCCATATTTATTGATATGAATGCTCTGGTGACATATTTATTGATATGAATGATGTAGTGACAGTTTTATTGAAATGAATGGTCTGGTTACACCTTTATTGATAAAAATGGTGTGGTGACATTTTTATTGATAATGAGAGTTCTGATGACATTTTTATTGATAATGAACGTTCTGATGACATCTTTATTGGTATGAACAGTGTGGTGACCAGTATAGTGATATGAATGATGTGGTGACCTGTGAATTGATATGAATGGTCTGGTGACTTGTGTATTGATATGATGGTCTGGTGACAATTTTATTGATGTGAATGATATACTGTAGTGACAATTGATTGATAGAAATGGCCAGGTGACAATTTCATTGATAAAAATTGTGTGGTGACATGTTGTATTAATGATGAATGTTCTGATGACATATTTATTGATACGAATGGTGTGGTGACATTTTTATTGATATGAATGATCTGGTGACAATTGTATTGATATGAACGGTGTGGTGACCTTTTTATTGATATGAATTATTTGGTGACCTGTTTATTGATATGACTGGTCTGGTGACGTCTTTATTGATATGAATGGTCTAGTGACAATTTTATTGTTATGAATGGTCTGGTGACATCTTTATTGATATGAATGGTCTGGTGACAATTTTATTAAAATTATTGGTCTAGTGACCCTGTCATTGATACGCATAGTGTGGTGACATCTTTATTTAGAGGAATGGTCTGGTGACCTGTATATTGATAGCAATGGTGTGGTGACATCTTTATCGGTATAAAATATTTTTATTGATATGAATAGTCTGGTGACAATTTTATTGATTTGAATGGTCTGGCGACATCTTTATTTATATGAATGGTCTGGTGACACTTTTATTGATATGAATGGTCTGGTGACATTTGTATTGATTTGAATGATCTGGTGAAATGTTGTGTTTATATAAATGGTCTGGTGACATTGGCATTGATATGAATGGTCTGGTGACATCTTTATTTATATAGATAATAATGGGACTTTGCAACATCTTTATTTATATAAATGGTCTGGTGACATCTTTATTTACATGAATGGTCTGGTGACACTTTTATTGATATGAATGGTCTGGTGACATTTGCATTGATATGAATGGTCTGGTGACATTTGTATTGATTTGAATGATCTGGCGACATCTTTATTTATAAAAATGGTCTGGTGACATCTTTATTTATATGAATGGTCTGGTGACACTTTTATTGATATGAATGGTCTGGTGACATTTGTATTGATTTGAATGATCTGGTCAAATTTTGTGTTTATATAAATGGTCTGGTGACATTGACATTGATATGAATGGTCTGGTGACATCTTTATTTATATAGATAATAATGGGACTTTGCAACATCTTTATTTATATAAATGGTCTGGTGACACTTTTATTGATATAAATGGTCTGGTGACATTTTCATTGATATGAATGGTGTGGTGACATCTTTATTTACATGATGGTCTGGTGACACTTTTATTGATATGAATGGTCTGGTAACATTTTTATTGATATGAATGGTGTGGTGACATCTTTATCAGTATAAATGGTGTGGTGACCTGTATATTGATAGGAATGGTGTGGTGACAGGTCCTCTCTAATACAAAGCACCACACTGCGTAGGACACCTCAGGTAAATCTCCAAATCCTCAGCACTGACTCCCTATCCCATCTCTCCCCCACAGAACGTATGAAAGAGAGACGGGCATGCGCGGCGTCACGTGCCCCGGTCGGCGCACCGAAGTGACGTCACGGTGAGGCGGTGGAAGATGTCTGAGGCTTCCGGTCGCGCGGCGGGAAACGAAATGCCGGCCAAGAAGCAGAAGCTGAGCAGCGATGAGAACAGCAACCCGGAGCTGTCCGGGGATGAGAACGTGAGAGAGGCGGGGAGGGGGAGTCTGACATTACCCGGGGGCCTCTATTACTGAGGGGAGGCGGGCTGTGTGTGTTTTCTCAGCGCATCCTGAAGCACACACACAGCCCGGGGCCCTCAGACCTCCCCCGCCTGCCTGGGGACTGCGAGTACCAGCATGGCCTGCAGGATGGGGGGAGATCAGCAGACGGAGCTTAGCTCTACTTTATTATTACACTATAGGGGAGGGGACCCCATCACTTATTACTGGGTCAGGTCTGTAGTGTGGGGGAAGGGGGACCCCACCATTCCCTGATTATGTTTGTAGTATAGGGGTCTCATTACTAATGTATGTAATACTGGGGGACCCTATAAGAGAGGGGGGCCCCATCACTCCCTAATTATTACTGAGTTGTGTCTGTAATATAGGTATAGGGGGAGGGGGACCCCATCACTCTAATTACTGATGTCTGTAGTACAGGGGTCCCTATAGGGGGAGGGGGACCCCATAATTCCCTAATTATGTCTGTAGTACAGGGGTCCCTTTTGTGGGAGGGGGACCCCATCATTCCCTAATTATGTCTGTAGTACAGGGGCCTCATTACTGATGTATGTAATACTGGGGGACGCTATAAGAGAGGGGGACCCCATCACTCCCTAATTACTGATGTATGTAATACTGGGGGACCCTATAAGAGAGGGGGACCCCATCACTCCCTAATTATTACTGAGTTGTGTCTGTAATATAGGTATAGGGGGAGGGGGACCCCATCACTCTAATTACTGATGTCTGTAGTACAGGGGTCCCTATAGGGGGAGGGGGACCCCATAATTCCCTAATTATGTCTGTAGTACAGGGGTCCCTTTTGTGGGAGGGGGACCCCATCATTCCTTAATTATGTCTGTAGTACAGGGGCCTCATTACTGATGTATGTAATACTGGGGGACGCTATAAGAGAGGGGGACCCCATCACTCCCTAATTACTGATGTATGTAATACTGGGGGACCCTATAAGAGAGGGGGACCCCATCACTCCCTAATTACTGATGTATGTAATTCTGGGGGACGCTATAAGAGAGGGGGACCCCATCACTCCCTAATTACTGATGTCTGTAGTAGAGGGGGCCCTATAGGGGGAGGGGGACCCCATCACTCCCTTATTATTACTGAGTTGCGTCTGTAGCTCATGGGGTGGGACTTCATCCCTACCCTATTACTGATATCTGTAGTACAGGGGGGCTTTATAGGGGGAGGGGGACCCCATCGCTCCCTAATTATTACTGAGTTATCTGTAATACAGGTACCCCGTGGGGTGGGACCCCATCACTGCCTTATTACTACTGTCTGTGGTGCAGGGACCCCCCCACCACTGTCTGTAGTACTGCATGACAGAGGGTGACCCCATCACTACCTTATTACTGTGTGATATCTGTAGTACAGGGGCCCCATGGGGGGAGGGTGACCCCATCACTACCTTATTACTGTGTGATATCTGTAGTACAGGGGCCCCATGGGGGGAGGGTGACCCCATCACTACCTTATTACTGTGTGATATCTGTAGTACAGGGGCCCCATGGGGGGAGGGTGACCCCATCACTACCTTATTACTGTGTGATATCTGTAGTACAGGGGCCCCATGGGGGGAGGGTGACCCCATCACTATCTTATTACTGTGTGATCTCTGTAGTACAGGGGCTCCATGGGGGGAGGGTGACCCCATCACTATCTTATTACTGTGTGATCTCTGTAGTACAGGGGCTCCATGGGGGGAGGGTGACCCCATCACTATCTTATTAGGATGTCTGTAGTATTGGGGGGGGCAGGCATGGGAGAGGGTGACCCCAGCACTTCCTTATTGTGTGATGTCTGTAGTACAGGGACCCCATGGTGGGCGTCACCCCCTTAATACCGATCCCTGGGGGGCCCAAAGGGGGAGGACCCCCATCACTCCCTTACAATACAGGGCTCCCCATTACTCCCTTATGTCGGTAGTATAGGGGCCCTGTGAGGACGGTCACCCTATTATTACCTTATTTCAGTACGGGGCTCCATGGGGGGGAGGCGTATTATCCCTTATTACTGAGTGATGTCTGTGTATAGGGAAAGGGTGATCCCATCATTCCCTGATTAGTGATGTCTGTAGTACAGAGACTTTGTGGGGGAGGTCCCCATCACTCCCTTATTACAATACAGGGCTCCCTATCAATCCCTCACTGATGTCTGTAGTATAGGGGCCCCATGAGGACTATCACCCCATCACTACCTTATTACAGTACAGGGCTCCGTGGGGGGCGTATTATTCCTTATTACTAAGTGTTGTCTGTAGTTTAGGTACTTTGTGGTAGGGGAACCCCATCACTCCATTATTACTACTGTGTTCCTTCTGTAGTACAGGGTCCTTATGGAGAGGGTGCCCATCATTCCCTTATTACTGATGTCTTGTAAGGGGACCCCATGGAGGATTATGATCCCTATCACTGGTATATTACTGTGTGATATATGTAGCAAAGGGACCCCCATCACTTTCTTATTACTTTACTGGGCTCTGGGGGGGGGGGGGGCACAATTACTCTCTAGTATGGGGGGAGGGTGAGTGAGATCCAGTCATTCCCTTATTACTGATGTCTGTAGTACAGGGGCCGCATAGGAGGAGGATGGCCCCCCCATCACTCCCTGATTACTGTATGTTGTACTGGGAGGCCCATGGAGGAGGGTGACCAATTATTGTGTGATGTCTGTAGGAGAGGGCCCCCCATCACTCCCCTATAATTGCTGAGTGATATCTTTAGTACATGGGGCCCCCATGGGATAGGGTGACCCCGGCACTTCTCTATTACTGTGTGATTTTTGTCTGGGGGGGGGGGGGGGGGGGGGATCCTGGATCCAGCAAAGAATCAAGTTTGATTTGTGCTACCTGACAACCCCCCTTCCTTTTTCCAAGGGTGGAACATGCCATGTGCTGTTTAGTTGGCTGCTTGGTCACTAATCATTGGGGGGTGTCGTGTTACTCTAGAACTTCCAGCTTGTTGATGAACTCCAGTGGCATTAGGCACATATAAAATGCAAAATATAAACCTTTTTTTGGTCCTGCTGACACTGTCAATGCAATAATGTGGCGACGCATGTGAATTGCATTAGCGCGGTGTTGTGCCATTCACTGAGTTGCACCTCCACGCTTCTTGTAACTGGCCAAAAAAAAAAAAAAAAAAGTACACAAATGCAAAACACAAAACCCTTTTTATGGAATGGTGGCGTTCCATCCTGGACCCCTCCTCCCCCCCCCCCCCCCCCTTCCGACCAAGACAATTGGATCAAAGTATTGCTGTTCTGTTTGTTGCATAGTAAAGAATGCCATTAGTCTGCCGTATGACTTGTGACTTCAATTTTCTCTTTAATTTGTAATATAAAAACGTTTCATTTTGTAACACCCAAGAAGAATGTGGTTTCTTCCTAGTCATTGCATGCTTGTAGGTAAGATCGGAGGATGGAACAGATGACAGGCCCTGTTCTAATTATCTCCTTTACATAAACAAACTCAGACATATTTGCCCTCTGGCAGTGTGTTCCTTGTTTGGCACGGTTGATATGTTGTGGGCTTTTGTCCTTCTTTTTTTTTTTTTTTTTTGTAGTTTTCTTTACCTGCACTGCTCAACTCAATATCATGCAAATGTGAACTTTATCTGCCTATTTACTTTAAAGTGGTTGTAAACCTCAGACCTGAAATATGAACAAAGCATATCCCTAGGGTTGCCACCTCATCCCTTTAGAACCAAATGCATAATAATAACACAGGTTCTGTGGCTTTTTAAAGGTGGTAATTAAACTCATTTGGTGCCTTATCTACATTAAATGAGCCTCAGAACCTGTGTAATTCATGTGTGTTCGGGTTTAAAGGGATGAGGTGGCAACTCTACATATCCCTCTATAGTGCGCACTTGTCTCAATTAAGAGCACTAAGCCCCCCCAATTCACATGGGTGTGGCTTTGCAATTGTGCGATTTGCACTGTCTATTCCACTGTGACTTCATTTAACAGAAATCAATGCAATTAGCAGTGGAATCGGGGGGAAAAAAAAGTACTGCAGGAACCTTTTTCAAAGTCGCTGCGGCTTTTTGAATGGTGCCATTGCCAGCAATAAGGTGTGAGCTTGACAGTTACAAATCGCATGACAAATTGCACCGCTGTGAACAAGGGCTAAAGCCGCGTACACACGACCAGACTTTGCGGCATCAAAGGTCCGACCGAACGAATCCGTCGGACAATTCGATCGTGTGTGGGCTATATCGGACCTTTTCTGCTGAAAAATCTGACGGACCTTAGAAATAGAACATGTTTCAAATCTTTCCGACGGACTCGATTCCTATTGAAGAAAAAACGTTCGTCTGTATGCTAGTCCGACAGACCAAAAACGACGCAAGGGCAGCTATTGGCTATTGAACTTCCTTTTCTAGTCCGGTCGTACGTCATCGCGTTCGAATCATTCGGAGTTTGGTGTGATCGTGTGTAGGCAAGTCCGTTTCGTTGGAACTCACGTGGAAAAGTCCTTCAGAGTTCAGTCCGACGAAAAGTCCGCTCGTGGGTGGGGTTGGCGGGAGTCCCTTTGCTCCAATCAGCTCTCAGAGCTCTCCTTACTGAGCTCTGGAGAGTGTAACTTCATTTTTCTAGAGGTGCTTTGAATGGAAGTTTTGATGGAAACTGAAAATTCAGAATTCACTTGGCTGAAGCTGAAACCAAAAAGGACCATTACAATACAATTTTATATATCATTTTTTTTAAAAATTTTATTTGACTTTTTAATTAAAATTAATTTATTGTCGGCCATTATCGGCACCTTTAGCACAAGAAAGGCTCAAGAAAAATGCATCCCTTTAAATTCTATGTATGTCTTCACACTGGCCCATTGGGCTTCCAGTATGTTAAAAGGCTTCAAGCAGCTCCCAGTTTGAAACGCATTAAAAACACACCAAGAACGCACCCGTGTTACCTTTTTTGAAATGGTTTTTCGAGTCACCTGAGCTATACAAAACGCACCATAAGCACAGTAAAATCGTGGCATAATGGCATGCGTTTTCGGAACCCTTATCGGCAAATCGCCGAAAAACACAATTTTCAGCCATAATGTTTCGGCCGCTGAAATTTTCGGTGCACCTTTTACTTTTTTCTGACCTCTCAGACAAGCTTTAAAATTCAGAACTCTGGCTGTAAAGAGTTCTGCAGATAAACAGGTACAACTTATGTAGGAGGATTTGTTTTATCTCTGTGTCACCTGAGGCCGGTCACTTCGTACATGTAAGGGTTTACAACCACTTCTCCCCGGCCTGTAGCAGAATGATGGCCGGGCAATGGTTCTGTTATCCTGACTTATGACGTCCTTCAGGATAAAACGCCCACGCGCCCAGTGCGGCGATCGGAGGTGTTGTGTGTCAGTCTGACACACCGCATCTCCGATCATGGTAGGAAACCTCTGACGGAGACTCCTTGACACGTGATCAAACATAGCGTGAACCCGGAAGCGCCGGTAAATGGCTTGTCTTGGTTTGCACTGACCGGGAGAGCCGATCGGCGGCTCTCCCTGTCAGAGGGGGGGTATGCGCTGATGATCAGCACATTGATGATCAGCGCAGCCCCCATAAGCGGTGCCCACCACAGCTGCAAATTTGTGCTCATCACTATTACCCGTCAGTGCCATCTATTAGTGTATATCAATGCCCATCAATCCTACATATTAGTGCCCCTCAGTGAAAGAGGTTATTTAATTGTATAACAAAGAAAAACTTTTTTTTTTATTTCGGTATTTTTAAAGTGGAGTTCCGCCAAATTTTTTTTTTCTAATGCCGGCCATACACGGTTCGAATTTCGTAAGAATTTTCTTTCGAAAATCGTATGAAAGAATTTTCGTATGAATTTCGCACCATTAGTGGGCTGCAACAACGCCCGATTTTCGTGCGGCAATCAAATTTGAGGAATCGGACATGTTGGAAATTTTTAGAAAAACGAACGATTTTCTAATCAATGATGGGCGAATCGTGCGAGAAATGTAATAAGAAAAGAAAATTTACGGAGAGAAAAGAAGATTCCTGGCCAAGAAAATTATTTTCTGTAGCAACATGCGGTGAAATTGAATGCTTGGTCGGCCGAATTTCGAATATCAATGGTGGCATCATCGGGTCACAAAAAAAACGAACTTTCTGATTTTGAAAGAAAATTCGTTCGAAATTCGACCGTGTATGGCCTGCTTTAGTCAGCAGCTACAAATACTGCAGCTGCTGACTTTTTTAAAATAAGGACACTTACCTGTCCAGGGCTCCCGCGATGACTGCACCCAAAGCAGATTTGGCTCTCGGGTCTCGGGATTTGGCTCTTCGGTAAGAGAAGCCTTGCGGCTTCACAGCCTAGTTGCATAATGTGAATGCGCGAGTCGCGCTGCACGATCCCTCTGGTCCCTGCTGTCTTCTGGGACCTGTGTGTCTCCCAGAAGACAGCGGGGGGGGGGGGGGGACAGAGGAGGTGCCGGTTATGGTATAGATATCCGCGGATACTGCGGTTATCTATGCCCGGAAGTGGGAGCAAATACCTGGATTAGACAAGTATCTGCCCCCCCCCCCCCCCCACACCTGAAAGGTGTCAAATGGAACTCCGTTTTAAGTTTGTTTAGCAAAAAATAAAAACCGCAGAGGTGGTCAAATACCACTAAAAGAAAGCTCTATTTGTGGGGGAAAAAAAGAATGCTACAAATTTAATTTGGGTACAGTGTTGCATGACCGTGTAATTGTTATTCAAAGTGCGACAGCGCTGAAAATTGTAAAAAATTGTGTACTTAAGCGCTGATGTGAACCAAAAAGATAAATAAATGATTAAAGCTGCAGCTATTTCAGAAGTGTACTGATATCACCATATAGTGCTAGATTAATAAAGTAATGCGCTAAAATCAACCATCCAATATTACATAAATTTATACACATTCCAATGGCATAAAAATAGGTGTAAAACATAAAATAGCACCCGTGAAAGTCCAATATGTGAACAATTAGTCACCACCACCAGTTAGTGGGTGTACTGCTCATCTAACCGTTAATTAGTTGATTGCCAAGAGAAAGGGAAAAAAAAAAAAACACACATCTATCTTGATTGAGAGAAAGATCCCCGGAGTATTATCCAGATTAGAAGCTCACATCAGAGACTGATAATCTTTATATATAGTAGATAATTCTATCATGACTTCTCCGAATACAGTGATTCTCAAAGAAAAATTAATCACTTCAGCCCCGGACCATTTGGCTGCCCAAAGACCAGAGCGTTTTTTGCGATTCGGCACTGCGTCACTTTAACTGACAATTGCGTGGTCATGCGACGTTGCACCCAAACAAAATTGACGTCTTTTTTTCCCCCCCAGCTTTCTTTTGGTGGTATTTGATTGCCTCTGTGGTTTTTATTTTTTGCGCTATAAGCAAAAAAAAAAAATAGAGCAGCAGTTTAAAAAACAAACAAAAAAAAAAACACTATTTTACTTTTTTGCTATAATAAAAATCCTCCCCAAATTTTTTTTTCTTCAGTTTAGGCCGATATATTTTCTATGTATTTTTGGTAAAAAATTGCAATAAGGATATATTGATTGATTTTGCACAAAATTTATAGCGTCTACAAAATAGGTGATAGTTTAATGGCATTTTTATTTAAAATTTTTTTTATTATTAGTAATGGTGGCATTCTGCGTTTTTTTTTTTTTTTTAATTTTTTTTTTATCGGGACTGCGACATTATGGCGGACATATCGGATGTTTTTGACACATATTTGGGACCGTTGTCATTTATACAGCGATCAGTGCTATTAAAAATGCATTGATTACTGTGTAAATGACAGTGAAGGGGTTAAGTGTGTCCTAGGGAGTGATTCTGAGGGGGCTCGGCTTGAACACACAGGACAGCGATCACTGCTCTCAATCAGAGAGCAGTAGATCGCTGTCCTGTCATTAGGCAGAATGGGGGATGCTTGTTTACATAAGCGTCTCCCCGTTCTTCCTCTCCGTGACACGATCACAGGCACCTGGCAGACATCGAGTCTGCGGGACCCACGGTCACGGAGACCGTGGTGGGTGTGCGTGCCTCCAGCGGCGTGCTCACGACACCGCTTCTTAAAGGGGACGTACCTTTACGCCCTTTTGCCTGCCAGTGCCATTCTGCCGACGTACATCGGCGCGCGCTGGTCGGCAAGTGGTTAAGACATCATCATTGCAGAAGTTTGCTATGGGATTGTAGAACAAGGGCTTTGAATAGCTACACTCACATTTAACTTGATAGTGTAATACTTATAGTGTGGTCAGTGCAGACAGCAGAATCCTTCTCCCTCCACATCCAGCACATTCAAGTACCGTGGGTAGTTTTTACTGGCTCCTCCCGACCGGTTTCATCACCTGTCACGTGATTTTTTTTTTTTTAAAGGGTAGCCTATCGCACTGACCGCTCTATAAGCGTTACGCTATCAAGTTAAATGTGAGTGTAGCTATCCAAAGCTCTTGTTCTACCGTACTATCCCATAGCAAGCTTGCGCAATGATGAAGTGGTTAATTTTTCTTTAAAAATCACTGTATTCGGAGAAGTCATGCTATAATTATCCACTATATATAAAGATTATCAGTCTCTGATGTGAGCTTCTATCTGGATAATACTCCGGGGATCTTTCTCTCAATCAAGATGGATGTGTGTTGTTTTTTTTTTCCTGTCCCTTGGCAATCAACTAATTAACGGTTAGATGAGCAGTACACCCACTAACCGGTGGTGTTGACTAATTGTTCACATATTGGATTTTCACGGCTGCTATTTTATTTTTTAGGCCGGGTTCACACCTATGCGAATTAGATGGGGGTTTCCCCACACCCAATTCGCGTAGCAGGAGAATGTGACTGGCTCCCTATGGAGCCAATTCACATATCACCGTTGCGGTTGCGGAGCGCACTGCACAGAAACGCTGTGCGTCTTTGGCTCCGTTTCAGCACCAAATTCAGGCATAGAATCGGCCCTGATTCGTCCCTGAAACGGGGAACAGGGACGCACAGCGCTCCTGTGTGGTCCGCAGCGGGTTACAGTGTGAAACCCGACCTTACACTTATTGTTTTTATGCCATTGGAATGTGTATAAATTTATGTAATATTGGGAGGTTGGTTTGAAAGCTGAAAATTGTCCTGGGCAGGAAGGGGGTGAAAGTGTCTGGTCCTGAAGTGGTTAAAGAGGGAGTCCACCTAAACCGGCCTAAAAAAAAAAAAAAAAAATTAAAAGCCAGCAGCTACAAATGCTGACTTTTAATAAATGGCCACTTACCTGTCCCAGAGTCCAGCGATGTCGGCAGCTGCCGCCGCCATCCTAGGTGAGGGAATCAAGAAGTGAAGCGTTGTGGCTTCACTTCCCGGTTCCCTACTGCACATGCGCGAGTCACGCTGCACATCGTAACTGGTCCCCGCTATCTCCTGGGAGCTGTGTGTTTCCCAGCAGACAGCGCGGAGGGACAGGAAGAGGCATAGACTCCCATGGGAGTCTATGCCGGAAGTGGGTGCAAATACCTGTCTTAGACAGGTATCTGCACCCCCCTCCCCCCTGAAAGGTGCCAAATGTGACACCGGAGGGGGGGGGGAGGGTTCCGAAAAGTGGAAGTTCCATTTTTGTGTGGAACTCCGCTTTAAGCTGGCCATGTGTGGATTGAAATTATGTAGTGAGGCTGTTTTAGGTGGAAGCCTGAGCCAGACCGTCATACTTGCAATCTAAATGCACAGTCTATAGAGCTACCAAAACAGCTCCAGCTGTGGATAGGTGTTGACTGGTGGCAATGACTAAACGGTTCCGTATCTTTCACACTGTGGATGATTTCATATAGGATCATATCGCTTGTAATGATTGTGTCCAAATGTTCATTGAGAGATCTAGGTTGAAGCAGCACTTGGAGTGGGTATTTCGACATCCAATACTCAGCTTTCTGCTTACTTTGGAAGCTTTTAGTTTGGAGTGTCCCTACTAAGGATGAGCTCCGGCGTGTTCGCACACCCCCACGTGTAGAGCCCGCCAGGAAGTGGGCGCTGCGCTAATCACAGGCAGTGAGACATTTGCCCGATGTGCAGCTGCAGAGATCAGAAAATGTCTCGCTGGCTGTGATTGGCGCAGTGCCCACTTCCTGGCGGGCTCTACACGTGGGCTGTGCGAACACGCCGGAGCTCATCCTTAGTCCCTACATTTGATCTGATGAGGTTTTTAGTGTATGCATAGTTGCTAGACCAAATTATTATTATTTTTTTATTGGCAGGTTCAGAGGACTGTAGTAAGTTAAAGCTGCAGAAACGCACTGACTGGGTTTTTCACTTTCTGGCTGAAAATGGGAATCCCCCCTTTTTTTTTTCTGTGAAAAAGTAGACATGATCTTTAATTTGCCTGTCCGGAAACCACACAACGGTTAAGAGTTGGTGAATGTGTGAGGTGCTTTCCAGTCATGCAGGGCAAAAAAAAAATTTAAACTTCAAATCGCAGGAATAAAAATTATTCTTGTCTGACCTCATTTCATCCCACCATTGTCTTCAGATGTGAGTCAGCACCAGAGATATGTAGGTTGGGCCTTTTGTACATTGGAGTCAGTGTGGAGTGAATGTCAGAAACATTTTACAAGAAGAAAACTTTGCAGTAAGGTGTAACTGATCAACCCACATACTGTATATTCGTGTAAAACCAAAACTTTAATTTTTTAAATGGTTGTAAATCCTTACGTATAGCCAGGTGATGCACATAGGATAAAACAAATCCTCCTACATAAGTTGCACCTGTTTGTCTGCAGTCTTCTCTTCATCCAAAGTGCTGAATTTTATAAGCTTGTCTGAGAGTTCACAAAAAAGGGGGCAGAGAGCTGAAGTTACACATTGCAGAGTGAGGAAAGCTAAGCGTTGATTGGAGGAAAGGCACATCCCCCCCCCCCCCCCCCCCCCGCCACAGGAACAGAGCTGTGGTTGCCAATCAGCTGGAGGTCCCTCCCCTGTCACCATTTTTCTCTTGGTGTCAGGAAAAAGTTGTCAGAGGTGATTCATCCAGATAGAAGAGGAAGGATGCAGCAGAAATGACACTTAGTGCTCTTAACTCAGACAAGTACACACTATAGTGGGATATGCTTGGTTCATATTTCATGTCTGAGATTTGCAACCACTTTAAGTTAATATAGGAAATACGTTAAGACCCGTCAGAATGTTTATTCCTCTTAGACCCCTTTCTCACTGGGGCGCTTTGCAGGCGATACAGCCCTAAAAATAGCACCTGCAAAGCGCCCTGAAAGAGCCGCTCCTGTCTCTTCAGTGTGAAAGCCAGAGGGCTTTCACACTGGAGCCGTGCGCTGGCAGGACGGTAAAAAAAAGTCCTGCTAGCAGCATCTTTGGAGCGGTGTGTATACCGCTCCTCCACCGCTCCCGCCCATTGTAATCAATGGAGCAGCGCGGCTATACCATCTGCAAAGCGCTGCTACAACAGCACTTTGCGGGTGGTTTTAACCCTTTTTTGGCCGCTAGCGGGGCGCTTTTACCACAAATAAGACGGTAAAGCACCGCTAAAAATAGCGTCGCTTTACCCGCGCCCCATTGTGAATGGGGCCTTAGATGTTTGTCCTCACAACAGGGAACTCCTGTTCTGTCAATGCTATCATTTTGTAAACTTCCATTCACTTTTTTGTACTGAAGACAGTGGGCTGACCCATTGATAACATCCATTTTGTAGTTTTTTATTTTTGTGAGAGATTGCAGGTGAATTATGAGAGCTCCCTGGAAGACACTGGTGATGTAGCCTTCCCAGGAGGCAGCTGGGGAAACCTGGCTACCTCACCAGTGCCTCAGGGGAGGTGGAAGTGGAGATAAAAAAAGAATAGTAAAAAGGGTATTCATAACCTCTCTAAACCCGGGTACACATAACCCAGCGTGTTGCAAGAAAAAAAACTGACAGCTTCGGTCGGAGCCGCTGCACTAACCATGCAAGGTGAGCCCATCGATCTCCCCCCGCTTAGCTGTTGTGTTATGGCAGGGGGATGCCACCCCCACCAGAACACTGTTCGACCAGCGCTCTCTGCCATTGGCTGAGAGGGAGTTGGTTGGCTGCTGGTTTTCCAGCGCGTTCGTCCGACATACCCAGGCAGAATGTCGGCTGTTTGTTTATTTATTTTTTTGCCCCTGCAAATGTCTCCTGACATTCGGACCATTTGTACCGGGCTTAACTGCTGGCATGGAAAAAAAAAAAAAAATATCCAAATGCCTATTTTATCTTCCAGGCGGTTATGGTCACATGATCCTTTTCTCTTTATTTCCTGGGACCCTTCTTCAGGTGTCGTCATTCCTGCCTGTGCAAGCCTCCTATTGGTGGAGGTGGCACTTTCAGTGGCCGCATCCTCTATCATAGGCCCCAGAGGCCAGAGAACTCGGGGGCAGTAAGGGGGGGGGGGGGGGGACTTGCCATACACTGCAACTTTTGGCTGGTTCTTGAGGAAACTGACAAAATTCCCTGTAGGTGGATCTATTGGCTTCCTATTGCCTGATATCCTTTGATTCAGAAAGGAGCCGAGTGAAAAATTGTCTGCAGGACAGCAGGTGCAACAATAATTTGACAGCCACTGCCAGCAGCTGTCAGAATAGGGTAGTCCAGCGGCAGAAGGGATTTGTCTATCGATGCTGTTAGGTATACAAAAAATATCTAACTGTGTATGGCTAGCTTTAGCTTTGAAATGACTTGTGCTACATTATAAGCCTTACGGTCAAGCACCATGAAGTGTGGAACTCAGCCAGGCATATCGCCTTTTGTGTTTTTACCTGAATAAACCTTTCAGTTGCTGTAATTTTATATGAACCATCTCTTTATCTTTCAGTGTTCTGACAAGGTTGAGGCCCTTCGAAACTGTTTTGTGTTAGTCAGTGTGACAGGTTTAAATAGAAGAGGAGCTACAAAGGAAGCTGACACTGCATGTGTTCATGGGCATGTACAATTTCCAGGGTTCTTACGAAATTTGTATTTTTAACCAAATCAATACCGGGCACTTTTACCCCCTTCCTGCCCATGCCAATCTAAAGCTTTCAGCTGCAATGACATTTGCGCAGTCATGTAACACTACCCAAATCAAAATTTTTGTGATTTGTTTTGCACAAATAGAGATTTCTTTTGGTGGTACTTAACCACCACTGGGTTTTAAATTTTTTTTGCTAAAAAAAAACTAAAGACAAACATTTGAAGAAATTTTTTTTTTCCCTAGTTTGTCAGTAAATTTTGTAAATGAGTAACTTTTCTCCTGCACTGATGAGGCAGCGCTGATGAGGCGGTGCATTGGCATCTCTGGCACTATTGGGGCTGCACAGATAATCAGGGCACTGAAGATCAGTGCGCTGATCGGCTCTCCACACTGTCAGTGTGAGGCGAGGAGAGCCGATTGCTGGCACTTCCATGTTTACATGTACTTGCCTGTGATTGGCCACAGCCGATCACATGGGTAAAGAGTTGCGTCATCGGCTCTTTACCGAGACCGGAGTTGCGCTGCGTCCCGGGCGCAAGCGCGGTGAGACTGGGGCGACATCATATGAAGTCGTCCCAGAATGTGAGGGGATCCCGCCCGCTGTCATTTGTCTATATGGCGGGTGGGAGTAGGTTAAAAAGGTGAAAAAAAACACCTGTCAGTGGCTGGCCCCCCGTTTTACTTGCCTGAGCCCTGGAATTTCTCACAGCAGAGACGCGCTCTTCCTCTGCCCGGGGTTCTCGGCTCTTGATTGGATAGATTGATAGCAGCGCAGCCGTTGGCTCCCGCTACTGTCAATCAAATCCAATGATGCGGGGGGCGGGGCCAAGTCCTACATTCGTGTCTATGGATGCCGAATGCTGGACTTGGCAGCACGCCCGCGAGGTAACCCCCCGGGGAAACGCTTCTCCTAGGGGGTTATACTATGCGGGGAGGAGCCATGAGAGCCACAGAGGGACCCCAGAAGTTGAGGCTCTGGCCACTCTGTGCAAAACAAACTGCACAGTGGAGGTAAGTATGACATTTAAGCTTTACAATCACTTTAATGCATTGAATGCATTAAGATAAGCCTTCTGCCTTTTTAAGTATATCAAAAGCCAGACTTTTTTATTTATAATTTTGGACAGAGTAGAGGAGGGATAAAACTGCTATCGGGGTATATTTTGGCCATTTGTATCTAGTTGGGGAAATCTCCCTTCATTTCTGTTTTTTTTCCCCCCTCATCAGCCATTCTCAAAAGCCTTGTTTTTTGTTTGTTTTTTCACAGAATATAAGGCGTTCTATGAATGGAGCCGGAGAGATTGTTGCATACCCGCCTTACCTCTTTTCACAAAATGGCTTGAATTCTGTGAATGGGTGACCGGAGAAAAGGAGGGAGGGGATGCGACCAGGGCCGTCTTTAAGCAGGGCAAAAGGGGCAGCTGCTCTGGGCCCTGTGATTGTTGTGGAGCCCTAAGCAGCTGCCTCATACTTGCCAACTACCTCAGTTTAAATTCCCTTGTCACTTGAAGTTTAGTCCCATGCTGTGTCCCAATATCTCAGTGTGAAGTGCTGGTACTAATGCTGCCCAGCTCTGCCCTATTGTTGTGTACAGATGACTCACCTGCATACCCTGTGTTTTACATGTAAATAGCTGCGGCCGGTGGCATTGATATGTAAATGCGGCATTCATATGTATATCATGCCCCCCTGCAGTGAGGAGATGATGTGCTGTAACCTCTAGCAACCAATCAGTGAGCAGTATTACTGTACAGTAATCTCTAGCAACCAATTACCAAGCATAAATCATTTGCTGTAACCTCTAGCAACTAATCAGTGAGCCGTAAAGTGTGCTGTAACCTCTAGCAACCAGTCAGTAATGATATGCAGTGAACCGTTGGCAAACAATCGCAATTGCTGCCTGATCTGATGCAGTAAACTGATTCTAAGTCTAGCTGCTATTGTATGTCTCAGAGCAGATGGAGAGTGAAATTGCATGTGGGGGGCGCCAAGGAAATTTTTGCCCAGGGTCCAATGAATATTAAAGACGGCCCTGGATGCGACTGGAACTATTTACCGCTACTGCTCATTCCTGTAGCACCCAGAAATATAGTACTTTGTGTGGGGCAGCTTGTAGCAAAGTATGAGTTTAATGCTAAGCAGCCTTTCACATGTAGTATACATAGTAGAGCTAACTTGCATAGCTAGTTCAGCTTTACGGCATATGTAAGGTTTTTTTTTTTTTTTTTTCATTACTCAGATTGATCTGCTGATTCTTTAAAAGTGAGAGAGTTTTTACAGACTCCTCATCCCTGGCGGGGGAACGCTGGTAGTTGTAGTTCCTGGGTATCAGGAGAGTGCTCATGCTTGATATTTATGTTCTATTACACAAATGTTGAGAAGCCTCACTTGCTATATTTTGTTAGATGTTGCACCCCCTCTCCTTTTTTTACTAAGTGTAACCTGTATTAATAGTGCATTTATTGTAATCTGTTCTCACTTCTGAGACTTCAGCGTGTGAATGTAGTCCTCTGAGGTATGCAGAGGGGTCGGCAGGCAAGCGGCTGGTAGTTGCAGAGAGGGGTCGGCAGGCCGTGGCAAGCGGCTTTTCTGAGGTCCTCTGCATCCTTTCCATCTATCAAGCCGCTTACCTGCCGACCTCTGCATCTACCAGCCGCTTGCTTGCCGATCTCTGCATCCCTCAAAGGACTACATTCACACACTGATCCTGACTCAGAAGCGAGTGCATTTATCGTAATCTATTCCAATTATTAATACAGGTTACACTTGGCTGGTCCCCTCTCTTTGCATCTGTGTATTAGACTATCTCAGGACTTATTGAGGGGAGCTGCTGCCATCAGCTTGCATGATTTTATTTTTTCCCCTGGGGCTTAGGTGCACTATTATTTCTTTCTTTATATATATATATATATATATATATATTTCTTTCTTTATAATATTTTGTTAGTGCATGCGGGATTGAAAACTAAAGATTCTTTGCTTGTGCTGGGTATTTAATTTACTTCCCATCAAAGAGGATCTGGATAATCCTATTTTCAGCTTTCCTTTATTCTGTGTGTTCATATTCATAACAAATGTTTTCTGTTCACAGGATGATGCTGTCAGCATAGAGAGCGGCACTAACACAGAACGACCAGACACACCTACAAACACAGCCAGTCTCCCAGGCAGGAAGGGTTGGGGCAAAGGAAAATGGAAGTCCAAGAAGTGCAAATACTCCTTCAAATGTGTGAACAGCCTAAAGGTACATCCTGATTATTAAACCTAGGACTGTATATTTCCTTTACGCATCCCATAGATGAGTAGTTCAGGGACTACTTTGTACAGGGACTACTTCAAAGTACAGGGACTACTTTGAAGTCACTAAAACTTGAAATCGCACAGATATGAATAGTACTAATTGGAAAGCGTAGGGAACGACTTGTCATGCGAAAGTCCTAAGTCGCACAAGTGTGAAAGGGGCTTAAGTGATATTGCAGAGCAAAAAAAAACGGGGTGTAATTAAAGCAGGTTAAATAGAGCCCGGGCTGAGGCTGCCACATACTCTTTCACAGTGGATTTGCTTCAAAGTGCGGCTTATGGGAAAGGTTCTCTCCTAAAAATAATTGCCTATACTGTTTAAAATCCAGTCTCTCCCTGCTCAGCACATGATCAGTTGCTCTCAATTTTTCGGCACTGTGCTAAAAATATAGAGGCCTATCTGATGACGGCCTAAACATAAACTGCTGCTCGGGCTCTGGGCTTCAGCAAAATGGTGGCCTCCAACAAGACGAATCGGGAACAATGCTGGCGGCAATTTACAATACACAATAATTTTGATAGAATAGCTATTAATGTGGAATGGATGTTCCTTACTAAAGAACATTTTATTTTTATTTATTTTTTTCTTTTTCTTTTTTTTTTTTAAGTTGTTATGGGTAAAGTTACGCTTTTATCGTCGCCTTTAAATAGACCCTTATGGTTATCTGTGCTAAGATGTTTTTTCCTCTTCAAATTTATTTAATAAACTGTCATTTCACCACAGGAAGATCACAGCCAGCCTCTTTTCGGAGTTCAGTTCAACTGGCACAGTAAGGAAGGAGATCCACTTGTGTTTGCTACAGTTGGCAGCAACAGGGTATGTCATACATCATAACTGATAATGCAGCAATGTAGTTTGTTTTCCCTGAGTAATTTGCAATGAGCAAAATTTAGGATTCAAGCCTTTAAGTGGCTATAAATCACTGTATGCACCAGTTCATCAAAGACTGCAGTAGTGGTGGTGTTTAAGAGTTTTCAATCATTTTATAACAAGACTATATGACTGCTACCACACCACCTAAACATTGCCTGATTCTCAAATACTGGAAAGCCCCCAGATTACTACTTGTAGTGGAATGGATATTGTCATTTTACAGGATACATTTGATGGAAGAGCTCACATTCCCAAAAGGGACAACTATGACACCTATTACAAAACATGGGTGGCTGCATTTCATTAACTCCAACCCCTGTGAGTCTTACCTGGAGACGGTCACAGATTTTCTACACTGTCATATGTTTTGATGAATCCCAGGCATGGTATATTTTTGCTTAGTTACAGTGGTCCAGCTTAGGCCAATGTAACAATGTATATACCATAGCTTGCCAATTCCCCTGAAAATCGCTGAAGACCCCGCAACTCCAGTAATATCTTTTCTTCCGGTGCTGAGCATCCGGATTGATGCAGTTTGAACACTGCTACTTCAGTGATCTGCATTTGTTCCAGGCCCTGTGCTAAACAGTCGGCCTAATGCACTGTGAACACAACAGGTCGGCCGCTCACCAGATGCCTTTCAAAGAAAGCTTTGCATTTTCTGAGTTAATGCAAAATGTTCTCTGATTGGACAAGGTGGAGAGCATGAAGTCACTGTACTGCTTTTTCCACCTCAGAACGCTTTGCTTTCATTCAGAAGTTGCAAAGTATTCTCTGAATGGAGTTTGTGCTGAGCGGCTGACCATCTGTATTCACAAGGCATCAGGCCAAGCCGCTAAGCATGGGACCCAGAAGCAAGTGGAGATCACTAGCGTAGCGGTAACTACTTCAGCGATTTCCAACTTCCAGGGCATCAGCCAGGTATAGTACTTACATAGTTACATTGGCCCAAGGTGGACCAATGTAACTATGTAAACCTTTACCGTGCCCGGAATTCTTTTAATTATTGCAGATGTGAGTTGACCAGTTGAATATAGGTCATACCACAACTAGTGACGACTTTTGTTGCACAGAGATTCAAACAACCCCCCCCCCCCCCCCTTGTGTTCCCATTGTCATGTGATGACAAAGACATTTCTACAGAGTTCTGTTATATGTGCACTGTTTTTCCTGATACTGGTCCTGTTTTTGTATGGATGAAAAGTTAATGAAGCTTTATTGCAAAACAACTCTTCTGAGTTAGGCATGTACAACAATGGGGAAAATATATATATATATATTTCATTCTTGTGCATAATGTTTAAATCACATAGACACTTGGTTTCATTTTCACTGGGGAAAAAAAGTGACAAACTTGTGTTCTGTCCAGATATGTTTAATGTATAGTGCTGATGTGGTGGAGGGTGGGTACAAGCTGCTGATCACTGCAGCCTTGATAAGAGAAAGTGTTGAAGAAATAATTGGGGTTGATTTACTAAAACTGGAGTGTGCAAAATCTGGTGCAGCTCTGCATAGAAACCAATCGGCTTCCAGGTTTTATTGTCAAAGCTTAATTGAACAAGCTGAATTTTTAGAAGCCGATTGGCTACTATGCACAGCTGCCCCAGATTTTGCACTCTCCAGTTTTAGTAAATCAACTCAAACTGTTAGTAAAGGTGACAGCTGAGAGAAGAAGGTGCTGGGGTGTGATGTTATCTGATAATGCAGTGTTACTTGTGTATTTATTTCACTTGCTGCCTGTGATATAAACAGAATTGTGTTATCTCACTTGTTCTCATTCTGGTTATAGGTCACGTTATATGAATGCCATTCACAAGGAGAAATCCGATTACTGCAGTCTTATGTAGACGCTGATGTATCCTTCAGCTTTGATTTTGGCTCCGGTTTCCGTGCAGAATGTGAAGTAAAAGGAAGTATTGTAGTATTGAGATCTGATTCTCATGCTGAGACCTGTGTCGGTGTACCTGCTCTGGGATTTTCAATCTAATCGCATACTGCATTGATCCAAAAATATCTTATTTTTTTGAACAAGACTGCTAGAAGGCCACAGGGCCCTTCTATTCAGCAATAGCCTTCAACTGTTTTGTTCTAAGTGTTTGATTTATTTTTTTTTCCCATCCTTTTTTTGTGGATCAGAGGAGTGCACTTGTTCTGTAACCCCGAGTCAGCTGACTAGCCCACTATTAACTGACGAGGCAGAAACGCTTCAGGTTCTGGAACGATTATTATTATTATTATTATTATTATTATTATTATTATTATTCAGGATTTATATAGCGCCAACAGTTTACGCAGCGCTTTACAATATAAAAGGGAGACAATACAATTATAATGCAATACAATAGGATTAAGAGGGCCCTGCTCAGAAGAGCTTACAATCTAATAGGGTGGGGCAGGTGGTACAAAAGGTTGTAACTGTGGGGAATGAGCTGGTGGAAGTGGTAGGAGATTAGTTGGAGACGTGATAGGCTTTCCTGAAGAGATGAGTTTTCAGGGATTGCCTGAAGGTAGCAAGAGTAGGGGATAGATGGAGGTAGCGAGTTCCAGAGGATGGGAGAGGCTCTGGAGAAATCCTGGAGACGAGCATGGGAGGAGGAGATGAGAGAGCTTGAAAGCAGGAGGTCTTGAGAAGAGCGGAGAGGTCGATTTGGGTGATATTTGGAGACAAGATTAGTGATGTAGCTTGGGGCAGAGTTGTGAATGGCTTTGTATGTTGTGGTTAGAATTTTGAATTTAATTTGCTGGGTGATTGGGAGCCAGTGTAGGGATTAAAGTAGAGGGTTGGCAGACACTGAGCGGTTGGTAAGGTGTATAAATCTGGCAGCAGCATTCATGATAGACTGAAGAGGGGATAGCCTATGGAGAGGTAAGCCAATGAGAAGGGAGTTGCAATAGTCAAGGCGAGAGATAACAAGGGAGTGAATGAGGAGCTTGGTGGTTTCATTTGTTAAAGGGCGAATTTTAGAGATGTTACGGAGGGGAATTCTACAAAATTTTGACAGCGATTGGATTTGAGGCTGAAATGACAAGTCAGAGTCTAGGATTACACCTAGTACCCTGGCGTGAGGGGAGTGACTGATGGTTGCATTGTTGATTTTGATGGAAAAGTCATGGAGGGGGACACGGGCGGGGGGGAATATTAATAATGATCATGACAATATCAGGATCCACCCAGCTACCTGACTGCTGGCTCTCCCCCTCAGTATGTGGCTGAGAGCCAGAGCCAGCTACGCCTGCCCCTTCCCCAGACTGGCACTCCAGTGAGCGCTGAGCGAGCGATGACTGACGGTCATAGTTCTCCGATCAGAGCAGACCAATAATTGAGTCATCAGCAGTCATGTGATCACTCAGTAATTCTCCATACTTGCCTCCATCCTGTGATGCTAAATATGTAAGGAGACAGACTTGAATAACCATGTATAGCATATATACCATATACTGTAGTGACTGTGATTCAGCCCCGGAAAAACTATAGCCACAATTATCCCAAACAGAAGGGGACAGAAAAAAATTGGCGCTTTCCGAATAACAGTAAACACGAATAGAATGGTTTAAAAAAAAAAATAATTTATTGGTGTAGTATATTGGGGATAAATTGAAAAGACTAATGATCGACTAACCCAGGCTCAGATTGGTGACGAGCCACAATGGGCTGGTCAAGAACCACAGACAAGTGGAAATCAAAATGTACTCAAATAGGCTTTGAGAACAATCGGAGGTAAAGTTTCGGCCCTATCAGTATTCTTCCAAATGCCTTTAGCCTCCCATTCACTGGTCCGAACCTTTATACAGGGGACAACTTGCTTGCTATCACCTCGGCTAGAAGGGTATCAGTTGGTGGCCCTTTCATGCAGTGAACTGTTCTTGATTCTTCACCATGAGAGGGTCGTATTACGACCTGTTCCATCCTTTTTGCCAATAGTGGTGTTGGCCTTTTATTTAAATTGGGACATTATTTTGCCATCTTTTTTTCTCTCCACCTCGCTTGGCACTTATTGGACATTGTCTGGGCAGTCAAGGTTTATTTGTCTATTTCTGCGGAGATCCGAGGATCAGACTCCTCTTTTGTTTTACCAAAAGGACCCAAGAAGGGGCAGGCAGCTTCCAAAGATTCCATTACCAATTGGGTCCATCAATTGATCATTCAGGCCTATGGTCTGAAACGTAAAGCTCCTCCCTTTAGGGTGAGAGCTCATGCTACCAGGGGTGTAGGGACCTCTTGATGGCTAAAAGCCCAGATATATGTGGCTCAGATTTGTAAGGCTGCTACCTTGTCTTTAGAGCCCTTGCACACTGGGGCGGTTTGCAGGCGCTATTGCGCTAATAATAGCGCCTGCAAACTGACCCGAAAGTGCCACTCCTTGCATTCCAGTGTGAAAGCCCCGAGGGCTTGGACGCTGGAGCGATGCGCTGGCAGGATGGTAAAAAAAGTCCTGCCAGCAGCATCTTCGGAGCGGTGAAGGAGCGGTGTGTATACCGCTCCTTTACCGCTCCTGCCCATTGAAATCAATGGGACGGCGCGGCTATACCGCCGGCAATGCGCCTCTGCAGAGGCGCTTTGCGGTGGTATTTAACCCCCTCTCGGCCGCTAGCGGGGGGTAAAACCGCCCCGCTAGCGGCCGCATACGGCGGTAAAACGCCGCTAATAATGGCGTTTTACCGCCGACCCCGCCCCAGTGTGCAAGGGCTCTTAGTGCATACGTTCACAATTTTATCAAGTGGATGTTCAAGCAGCCGAGGATTCGGCTGTAGTGTACTGCGGGCTGCCGTATAAGTTCTGATGGCTTTTGTATGTTAGGGTGTCTCCCTCCCCTCAATTTTATTGCTCTGCATAGATGTGCGCAGCCTAATGCATTAGGGTGTGCACCCTTAAGCTCAAACACACATGCATGTGTATGTATATACATATATATGACCCCGGCACATTGATCTCCCTGCTGGCACAGTGAAAGAGAAAAGGATAAACATTTCTCTTATGGCAGAGCCGGTAAGAGGGAGATCTTTCCCATGTTCCTGTTGCTACACAGAACGATAACACTAATGTGCATGGGGGGATTAGGGTGTGCCTCGGCACACCCTGTGCGCACGCCTATGTTGCTCTGGGACGTCCCAGCAGGTAATATTAACCTGACTCTTTGTCCCATGATGTATGAAAAAGAAAATAGGATTTTGTTTGTCATAATTACCTCCCCTCTTTTTTGAGGATTCAGTTCTTGCTACAAAACTGAAGTACTTCCTGTATGGGAGGGGTTATATAGGGGATCACTTCCTATCTAAAGACCTTTGGTCTACCAGTGTCCATTCACCTGGAGATGAAGTATAACCCATTAGGTAATGAATATTAGCCTGACTCTGTGTCCCATGATGTACTCAGAAAAAAAAATAAAAATTTTTTTACAGGTAAGTATGAGGGGTTTTTTGGGTAGTTTTTAGTCTTTTCTTGGGGGGTTTTAGTCAACAGTGTGGTCAGATCCAGGGCGTTGCAGTTCCAGAAAAAAAATTATAACATGCTGCTTTTTGTTTCCTGCACTGGACTGTACTGGAATGGGGTAAAACGCACCGGACCCCAGTACAGTAAGAAAAAAAAAAACAGGAAAAAAGCATCTGGAATGCATCAAAATCTTTCCAAAAAACGCACATACAGAAATGCTTGCGGAATGGATCTGGAGTGTTTTTGTGGGGTGAACCAGCCCTCAGTCCTGCTAGACAGAGTGTTATTAAAAGCCTTTTCTAAACATGATCAAAAGCATAAGCTACAATTACTATTATCCTTTGCCATGTATGAGATGTTTGGGGTTTTTTTTACACACAAAATGCATAAATAGAGTAAAAAAAACAAAGTAAGATGCAATGTTTGAAATCTTATTAAAGGGTTTGTAAAGGCTCGTGTTTTCTATGCATTAAGGTGAAAAAAACACCTTGCAGTAACCAGCCCCCTAGGCCTCCCATACCCCCCCCCCCCCCTTTTTTACTTACCTGAGCCCCGAGTTTCTGTCGGCTCATCCCCGCCGTCCCTCTCTCCACAGGTTCCTGGCTCTTGATTGGATAGATTGATGGCAGCCCAGCCATTTGCTCCCGCTGCTGTCAATCAAATCCAATGACGCAGGTGCCGGGGGGCGGGGCCAAGTCCTGCATTCGGCCTCTAATGGACACCGAATGCTGGACTCGGGAGCGCCCCCACAAGGTGACCCCCTCAGGAAAGCGCTTCTCCAAGGGGGTTATCTAATGTGGGGAGGAGCCGCAGAGGAACCCCCGAAATAGATGTTTGGGGCCACTCTGTGCAAAACGAGCTGCAAAGTGGAGGCAAGTATGACCTGTTTAAAAAAAAAATAAACGATCCTTTGGTATCACTTTAATGCTTAAAATAGTTAAATGACCCAGTACCATTATGATTTTCACTTAAAGCAGTATAAAACCCAAAAGCAAACATTTATCATATTGCAGCTTACCAATTCTTAGATGTGATGACTGCATTCGTTTTCTTTATTTATTTATATTTTTTAAAGCTTGCTTTCATCTATTTTCATCTGGTAATCGAACCAGCAAGTCTGTTATTTTAAAAGCACAAGCTGTCCAGTAGAATGTATCAGTTTACATGGATGAGACAAGCCATTTAAATGATCAGCTTTTTTTTGTACAAAACATTTATCCCAAAAGCAAGAAAAACTATTTTCTTTAACTGGTTATAAAGTGTGAGCTTGAGTTTGGCTTCAATTTGTTTTCTCTAAATCTGCTAATACATCTAACCCTCCCCTCCTACGAGACTGACAAAGCTGTCTGCTTTGCCTCCTGTGCACCTTGGTCCAGAGTGGGAAGTGTTCCTGGCCACATCACCAGGGAGGGAAAAAAGCCTAAAGAGAGAATACTAATGCAGCCACCACATCTGATTGGTAGGCTGCAATATATTACATTTTTGGTTTTGGGTTTATTACCCCTGGAAGGTGTTCTGTAGTGTATGCTTAAGACAGAAGGCCAAATTTTTTTTTACAGCTATACTTCCTGTAGTACTTGATCAGCAGGTGCTTGTAGTGACTGCTGTGGATGGTGCTGTGCCAATAGCTGAAATATTTGTCTGTGAATAGAGAGGCTGATGAAGCTGTTTTCGAACCATCAATCTGCATGTGACATTACTCAAGTTGGAGGCATCTAAGGTACTTTAGAGCACTTTCACACTGGGGGGGAGACCCCAGCGGTAAAGTGCCACTATTTTTAGCAGCGCTTTACTGTTTTTAGTGGGCGCTTTTAACTCCCGCTAGTGGCCAATGAAGGGATTAATGGCGCCCGCAAAGCGCCGCTGTGGAATTGCTTTGCAGGCTCTTCAGCCCATTGATTTCAATGGGCAGGGGTGCTTTAGGAGCGGTGTATATACAGCTTCTAAAGCGCTCACAAGATGCTGCTTGCAGGACTTTTTTTTTTTAACGTTCCACAAGCGCACCGCTCCATTGTGAAAGCCCTCAGGCTTTCACCCTGAAGTGACAGGAGAGGCGCTCTGCAGGTGCTATTTTCAGCACTAAAACGCTTGTAAAGTGCCTCAGTGTGAAAGTAGCCTTAAGAAAACATTACATAAAAATGCAAGGTCCATAGTTCCCACAGCGGGGAAGGTGATGGTTTCTTTGACCTGCTTTAATCTATAGCGTTATATGGTATATTGTCAGGGGCCATTAGTTGTTTGTGCCTTAGTGATTTTCCTGTGGACCTTGAACTGACAATGCACTCACTGTCAAATTGAGTGTATCTGTATGTAGTTATCTGCATTAATCTTTGTGCTTGTTAAAACTTAAAAATTATTGAACACAATGCAAGGTCCATTTATTTGGCAGCCACCCATTGGCAAAAACGTTGTATGCTCCTCCCATTTTGCAGTTTTCTTTGGTGTGTTCTCCTTAAGTGTAAGATATAGGCAGATGAAAACTTCTACACCTGTGCATGGACCTACGACAGCAACACAAGTCACCCACTCCTCGCAGTGGCTGGGTCCAGGGGCATCATCCGTATAATTAATCCCATCACTATGCAGTGTATCAAGGTAAGTGGATTTAATGTAAAAAACTCACTTTACAGTGACAAGCTGGGGGACCTCCAAGTGCGTTTTTAAAGCATTTGTTTACCTAAAAAAAAAAATCCTATCCCTTTTTTAAAGCCCTGCTTGTACTGTCATTTGGCTCCCTGTATCACCTGAAAAGCCTGTCTGATCCTGCCAGTTTCTACCCTCCCCCTCTGTAAACTGACCACTGTATATCATGGCTGCTGAGCTCTGACACCGTGGTCAGTTTACGTCCCTCTATCATCCGCAGCCCTGCTCTGTCCTCTCTCCCCCCTCCCTGCCTGTCAGCTAGCGACAGTGCCCTCCCCCACCCCCCCACGCTGCTGGAATAACCTATACATCTATATACTATCCACGCTGTCTCCTAATGCAGAGTGACCGGACGGCTTTCTCCTCCTCCCCTCCTGACTGACGTCAGCAGGGAAATCTCGGCCCCGCCCGCTGCATCTGTCAAATGGGGAAAATAGAGAGCCCGTCCGGTTACGTGAACGCCGATTGGCACTCAGAAATTGGGTATAATCGTCTAATAAAAAAAAAAAACTCACACGGGGACACTAAATTTTAAGCGACAACGCTGATAGTATAAATATGTACATATGGCTTAACAAGCACTTTAATGTTACTAGCCATTAATACTGAGGACCTCCAATAAAACAACAAAAGTATTGTGGGGGGGGGGGGGGGGGGGACAGCTCTGGATTAAAGGCACAATGCAGTGCAAGTGCTAATAAAACATTCTTTAGCCTCAGCTTAATGATTACGCTGTTGTCTATTGCTTGTGGCTGATTTTATTGGGTTATCTGAGAGATTTGGTGATTTTGCACTCCCATTATCATATACTGTGTGTGTTCTCACACACACTTTTTTTTTTTTTTTTTTTTGTGTGTGTGTGTGTAATGCATACTCAAAATATACATCAATTTTGGCCATTAATTTTAAGGTGCACCTGTGTCTTCTGTAAAAGTACATGTTCAAATAAAAGTCACAACAATGCAACTGTAGATCAAGAAAAATAGGGTTTACAGCAGAGCACCACAGTTTGCACATAATTCTGCTTTTCCAAGTCTTTAAGAGTTTTACCATTACATAAACTGATAATTTTTTATTAGATGGTTTTTCTTTTAATCCTTTTGTTTTCTATTTCTCGTGTTACAGCACTATGTAGGCCACGGCAATGCAATCAATGAATTAAAGTTTCACCCAAGGGACCCAAGTCTTCTGTTATCTGTAAGCAAAGGTAATTTTCTGCACTAAATAGGCACCGAAGCAGTATTGAGCCTGTGGAATCTGTTTGTTTTTGTGTAAATTTCCCACTCTGTTTGAATAATTAAATTTTAATTGGCAAAATTGCTTTGCTGTTCCTGCAGACCATGCACTGAGATTGTGGAATATTCAGACAGACACTCTGGTTGCAATATTCGGAGGCGTAGAAGGTCATAGAGATGAAGTTTTAAGTGCGGTAAGTTCACTGCTGCTTGTTCCGTCATCTGGCTTTCACTAAAGTGGTTCTAAATGCATTCCTTGTATTAAGGTAAAAAAATGTTCCAGTATTTGCATCGCACCCTCACCTCCATAAATGCCCATGTTCAGCAGTGCTGTTCTTTCTTCTCACAAGACTTCGCATCAGCAGCCATTGTCAAGAGGAAGCAGGGGCCAGGGCTGAGCTGGGTTTTGTGTCTGAAGATGCACACATGCTGGCTTGGTAGTGAGCCCGCAGGTGCGTCCTCAGGATGCGCCTTATGGTGGCACACCAAGAGGAGGAGGAGCCTAGGGTAGCAGCAGAGGACCCCAGAAGAGATTTGGGGGCCACTCTTTGCACTACCACTACACAGAGCAGGTAACTATAACATGTTTATGTTAGCAACATAAAAAAAAGCTTGGTATTCCTATTAAACACTTTTTTTTTTTCTCTGGCAGGTTGAGTGTTTCAGCCTGCGCTGGCAGTAATTGGTCAATCCTTGAGAGACCAGTTTAAACAGGTGCTCAAGGTTATCCTGTTCAGCAGGCCTAGGATCTGGCAAGCTACTAGCAGCTTTGTTTGCAGTAGTCGCTATGAGAGATCTATCCTTCAGGCCTTTCGCTAAGCACTATGCAAGAAGCTCCTGGCTAGTCTTTCTTTTTGCGGTGAAACTGCTGTTTAGGAATGATTTGGGTAATACATCCAAAGAATTTCTAGTGGAAAAAGTACCCCTTTGCCATTTGAGAAAAGGAGTAAACCTATTTCTTTTTTAACAAGCTCCTTCTCCAGTGCCATGGGGCATCAGCCTCCAGGCAGTCACAATGGCCTCCGCCATCAAGTTTAATCCTCAGGGGAATACGTCTGCAGTTCCCAAGGGTCTGGCAGGAAGAGTGTTGACAGATGGGGGACTTCCTCAATAGCTCCAGGGTACAAACTGGAGTTCCAAGAGTTCCCGTCTCCTCGTTTTCTCAGATCAAACGTTCCTAAGGATCCAGAGAAAAAAGTCTTTCTTTCAAGCATTGGACCATCTTTTGGCAAAAAGTGATCATGGTGTGGTCCCTATGAAAGAGCAGGGGTTGGGGTTTTGTTTAAACCTTTTTTCACAATGTCAAACCCACTCTGGATCTCAAAAATCGAAACCGGTTTCTGAATATCCGCTCTTTTCCTGCATGGAGTCAATCCAATCAGTTGTCTCCATCCTACAAGGAGGAGAACTTCTGGTGTCAATCGACATCAAGGATGCCATACCTCCATGTGCCTATTTCCCTGCTAACCAGTAATCTCTACTTTTCAAGGTAGAAAATCTTCATTTTCAGTTTGTAGCTCTGCTTTTCGGTCTAGCTACTGCACCTTGAGTGTTTACAAAGCTTCTGGCCCCTCCTCTAGGCAGATTAAGGGCCCAAGGTATAACTATTATAGTTTACCTAGACGATCTGCTCTTGATAGACCAGTCGGTAGCCCGCTTAGACCAAAGTATAGTCACCACATTCGACTACCTGGAATACCTAGGTTGGATCCTCAACCTAGAGAAATCTTCCTTAAAACCATGAAGGAGGCTAGAATACTTGGGTCTGATCATAGGTACACCCAGAAAAGGGTATTCTTGCCCCAGGCAAAGATCAGCGCCATAAAGGAACTGATTCAGGTGGTCAAAGCAAGAAGAATCCTTTTATTCAGCTTTGCATGAGGTTGTTGGGAAAGATGGTGGCTTCGTTCAAAGCCGTTCCTTATGCTCGGTTTCGTTCGAGGCTGCTGTAAAACAGTATCCTATCAACTTGGAACAAGAAGGTCCATGCTTTAGATTTCCCAATGTGTCTGACTCCTAAGGTGCACCGGAGCCTCAGTTTATGGTTAATAACTAAAAATGTGCAAAGGGGGAAAATCCTTCCTACAGTTACCTGGGAACTGGTAACAACATATGCCAACCTTTTTTAGGTTGGGGAGCAGTCCGGGAAGAGGCAACTGTCCAAGAGAAGTGGTCCAGATCAGAAATGACCTTGCCCATTAACATTCTAGAGATTCGGGCAGAGCACTTGGGCCTGAACACTCAGTTTATGGAATTGTCCTCAGGATCCAATCTGACAATGCCACAGCAATGGCCTATATCAATCACCAAGTGGGCACAAGAAGTTGTGCTGCCCAGAGAGGTGAATCATATCCTATCTTGGGCAGAAAACAATGTACTTTGCCTATCGGCAGTCTTCATTCTAGGAATAGAAAATTGTCAGGCGGACTACTTGAGTCGCCAGCAGTTGTTCCCAGGAGAATGGTTCCTTCACCCCAATATCTTCCTATCAATATGTCAAAGATGGGGGATCCCAGACGTAGATGTGTTTGTGTCCAGGTTCAACAAAGAAATCGACAACTTTGTGTCAAAAACAAAGGATCCGCTAGCATGCAGAACAGATTGCCTTGCTATTCCCGTGTACTCAGTTCTTGCTGATTTATGCATTCCCTCCTATTCTGCCTGCGTCCACGACGACTTTGCAGGATCAAGCAGGAAGGGAAGTCTGTGTTTCTTGTGGCCCCCAGCGGGGCCCAGGAAATCTTGGTATGCAGAGATCATAAAGATGGCGGTAGGGGTCCCATGGACCATACCACCACATCCATACCTTCTCTCCTGTGGTCCGGTATTTTATCCTAACTTACAAACGCTAAATTTAACAAGTTGGCTATCGAGACCCACATTCTGAAGAAACGTGGGCTGTTAAGTTCAGTGGTATCTACCTTGGTTAATGCAAGGAAGCCGGCCTCCAGAATCACATATTAGAGTCTGGAAGGCATATGTCTCCTGGGATTAATCTAGGCGTTGGCACCCCAGGAAGTATGTAATGGGTAGAATCCTTGACATTCTGCAGATGGGGTTAGAAATGAAGCTGGCCTTGAGTACTTTCAAAGACCAGGTCTCGGCCTTATCCGTATTGTTTCAACGACCACTTGCTTTGGTTCTTTGTTTTTTTTTTCAGTAACGCGGCTTAATTCCCCGGTTAGGTCACCCCTGAACCCTTGGGACTCGAATTTAGTTTTGTTGACGTTTCAAAAACAGCCTTTTTGAGCCGATACGGCCTATTCCCTTGGTCCTTTTGACAAGGAAACTAGTTTTCTGGTAACCATATCTTCTGCAAGAAGGGTATCAGAGTCGGCTGCTCTTTGAAAAGAGCCATATTATTATTCTAAGGATAAGGTAGTATTGCATCCTCATCCTAACTTTCTACCGAAGGTAGTGTCAGGTTTTTATCTAAACCAGGATATTGATTCACCTTCATTTTTTTTTTTTTTTTTTTCCCAGAACCCTGTTCTATGGAAGAATCACTACATTCTCTTGATGTGAGAGCAGTCGAGGTCTACTTAAAGGCGACTACTCAGATTTGAAAAACTGATGTTTTGTTTGTGTTGTCTGAAGGTCCTAAAAGAGGACAGGCAGCATTGAAATGTATTTGACAAGTAATCATTCTAGCTTATGGTTTAAAGAGGTAGATTCCACCCTCTCAAATCAAAGCGCACTCCTCCAGGGCTGTTAGTGCTTTGTGGGCAGTGCATCACCAAGCCTCAATGGCTCAAATTTGCAAAGCTGCAACTTGGTCTTCAGTCCATACATTTACTAGATTCTATCAGGTTGATGTAAAAAGACATGAGGATGTTGCCTTTGGGCGCAGTGTACTGCAGGCAGCAGTATAAGTCCTCTGATCTCATGGTGCCCTACTTTGGTTGTCTCTCCCTTCCCTCAGTTAGCATTGCTCTGGGACATTCCACATAGTAATTACTATGGCTGTGTCCCGTGATGTATGATTAAGGAAATAGGATTTTTATAACCACTTACCTGTAAAATCCTTTTCTTTGAAGTACATCACAGAACACAGAGGGCCCTCCCCTCTTTCTGGTATACACGTGTATTGCTTTGCTACAAAAACTGAGGTACTCCCAGTAGTGGGAGGGGTTATATAGGGAGGCAACTTCCTGATTAGGGTGTGCCAGTGTCCATCACCTGAAGGTGGCCTGTAACCCACATAGTAATTACTATGGCTCTGTGTCCCATGATGTACTTCAAAGAAAAGGATTTTACAGGTAAGCTGTTATAAAAATCCTATTTTATCAGTTTATATTTACTAAAATAATTGATTTTCCATGTTCTGTGTACTGTGGGAGACCAGATATAGTGAATGCAGACTCCTGGGTTTAGTAACACTGTAAAATCTTACCTGGCAGTCATTAAAGCCACCATATAGCTATACTAGCGCATAATTAACTCTAAAAATACTCTTTCATTGCTTGCTAAATGTTAAAATATCAAGTAGGTTAATCCAACTGGTATATTGTAAATCTATATTGCATTCCATTTAATAATGAAATCTATTGGGACTGTAGTGTAAATGCTCGTATTATACCATCAGCATGTCCTATCAGGGTAAAGATAATCTGACAGGCCATTTATACTGAAGTTGTTCAACTTTTAGTACAACCAGCCTGCCCATAGACCGATCAGAAGTCAGACAGTTCCTGCTTAACCAGCCAAATTTCGATCTGTCTATGGCCGGCTTAACAGCGTCTTTCCCGGCTTAATGGTCTAATGCAGGGGTCTCCAACTGGGCAGCCCTCCAGCTGTTGCAAAACTACAAGTCCCATCATGCCTTGGTCTGTGGGAGTCATGCTTGTAACTGTCAGCCTTGCAGTGCCTCATGGGCCTTGTAGTTTCACAATAGCTGGAAGGCCACCAGTTTGAGACACCTGATCTAATGTATTCTGTATCAGTCTTTTTAATCCTCTATTGTGACATGCGCACTCTGTTTTTGAGGTCCTTATCTTTTTTTTTTAAGCATGCTTTATAATATAAACAGCTCTGTGTTAGCATGCATTAATGGTTTGTATATGTTGCTTATAGGACTATGATCTGCTAGGAGAAAAGATTATGTCGTGTGGAATGGACCATTCACTCAAACTGTGGCGACTAAATTCAAAAAGAATGCAGACTGCAATCAAAGACTCCTATGAATACAATCCTAACAAAACAAATAGGTGACTTGTCGTTTTTGAGATTTGTAAATTATTGTATTTTTGGAATTGGGGTTGTATTAGCTTCTCAATTTTAATTGCGTTAAATGCCCATTGTGACAGAACAGCTGATTCCCCACTGCAGCTAATCTGTGAGTTGAAGCATGAATTTTGAAAGTATCGTTTTGCGCACGGATGATGTAGGTACACATCCCAGTCTTGTGCTGCAATCCTTGGTGAGGCTGTGCCAGGATAAACTGTAAAGGCACCTTCACACTTCACATCCTCCATGCTGAGATGCTTTTTGCTGTGTGTGCATCCATCTCGAAGCTGCGTGCAGGCAGCCTATAGAAGTGCATACAGACGCTGCAGGGACACAGTCAGTGACATGCAGGTAGGAGTGGGTGCATGGATCCCGATGGATGTATCCAGCTGCCTGGGTTAAGCTCTAAGGTGAATGCACATGCAGCAAGGAATGGCTCAGTAAGAGACTGGTTTCATCTCCCTTTTTGAATGAGCCCATAAGTAAGCAAGTACAGCAGCATAGGTGCACAAAGAAGCAGCTTTTACACAAACTAGCAAGCACTTTTTTGCAATTTATTCATTTTGTTACAAATCTTCTGCATGAATGAAGTGCTCATTCTGAACTCTACCTTTTTAGTGCTTATGTGTTCAAAGTCTAAAAGTGAATCCTCCGGTTTAATTCTGCCCTTTTACAACTGTTACTTCTCATGTGGTCTTGAAAAATATCAACCATGTCTTGTTTTCACAGGCCGTTTATTTCACAAAAGATCCATTTTCCTGACTTCTCCACAAGAGACATTCACAGAAATTACGTAGATTGTGTCAGGTGGCTTGGAGACTTGATACTGTCAAAGGTAAACCTTTAAGTTTTATTGCATTGACCTCTGTGTAAATAAATAGAACATGCTAGGTGTGGTTTGCACAATACAGCATTTCAGCTGCCCATAGGCATCTCTGACCCAAGAGTTTGTGTTCTGCTGGTAACCGTGTGTAGCTCATAGGGAATAATGGCCAGGTTGCCTCTACCCTTCCCTTGATCACAGCAAGCTAAAATTGGTATGCTACAAATTTTATTTATTTATTTTTTTTTAAAGCCCCAAGGTTTTTTTTTTTTTTTTAAAGCCCCAAGGTTTTTTTTTTTTTGTTTTTTTGTTTTTTCCCCCTCACCTTAATGCATTCTTTGCATTGAGGTAACCCCCCCCCCCCCCCCCCCCAAACCTATCTTCCTTATACTTAACTGATCCTGCTCTCCATCCCCATCCAGCGTTGTGCACGAGAGCAGCGACTCTCGCCTCTCTTCCTCACTAGGCAGAGTGATAGCAGCTGGAGCCTTAAGCAGCTTAACTCCATTAAGTTTGTTAATGTATATAGATAAGGTAGCTGTAGTGGGGGGATGTGTATATGTACACTCACTTGCCACTTTATTAGGTACACCTTGCTAGTACTGCGTTGGACCCCCTTTTGGCTTCAGAATTGCCTTCATTCTTCAAAGGTGCTCTATTGGATGAGATCTGGTGACTGTGGAGGCCATTGGAGTACAGTGACCTCATTGTCATGTCCAAGAAACCAGTGATGAGATGATTAGCGCTTTGTGACATGGCGCATTATCCTGCTGGAAGGAGCCATTAGGAGATGGGTACACTGTAGTCCTAAAGGGATGGACATGGTCAGCAACAATACTCAGGTAGGCCGTGGTGTTTAAATGATGCTCAATTGGTACTAAGGGGCCCAAAGTGTGCCAAAAAAAAATCCCCCACACCATTACACCACCAGCCTAAACCATTGCTACAGGGCAGGATGGATCCATGCTTTCATATTTACGCCAAATTCTGACCCTACTATCTGAATGTCGCAGTTGTAATCGAGAGTCCTCAGACCAGGCAACGTTTTTTCAATCTTCTGTTGTCCAATTTTGGTGAGCAATTTGTGTTACCGAGCAATTAGTGTTACCAAGCAATTGAACGGGTGTACCTAATAAAGTGGCCAGTGAGTGTATATGTACAGCATGTGTATGATGTGTCTATACAGGTGCATCTTAAAAAATTTGAATATCGAGCTCATTTATTTCAGTAATTCAGTTAAAATGAAACTCAGATATTATATAGACTAATTACACACAGTAATATATTTCAAGTGTTTCATTTAATTTTGATGATTATGGCTTACAGCTAGTGTAAACCCAAAATTCAGTATCTCAGAAAATTAGAATATTACATAAGACCAATAAAAGATTTTTAATTCAGAAATGTTGTTCTAGTGAAAAGTATGGCCATGTATAGTATGCACTCAATACTTGGTCGGGGCTCACTTCAGATGAATGCGGCGTGACATGGAGGCGATCAGCCTGTGGCTCTGCTGAAGTGTTATGGAAGCCCAGGTTGCTTTGATAGCTGCCTTCAGCTCCTCTGCATTGTTGGGTCTGGTGTCTCATCTTCCTCTTGACAATATCCCACAGATTCTCTATCGGGTTTAGGTCAGGCGAGTTTGATGACGAATTAAGTACAGTGATACCATGATCATTAAACCAGGTATTGGTACTTTTGGCAGTGTGGGCAGGTGCCAAGTCCTGCTGGAAAATGAAATCGGCATCTCCATAAAGCTGGTCAGCAGTGGGAAGCATGAAGTGCTCTAGAATTTCCTGGTAGAGGGCTGCGCTGACTTTGGACTTGATAAAACACAGTGGACCAACACCAGCAGATGACATGGCTCCCCAAATCATCACTGACCGTGGAAACTTCACACTGGACCTCATGCAACTTTGATTCTGAGCCTCTCCATTCTTCCTCCAGACTCTGGGACATTGATTTCCAAACGATATGCAAAATTTACTTTCATCCGAAAACAGGGACTTTGGACCACTGAGACAGTCCAGTCTTTTTTCTCCTTAGCCCAGGTAAGACGCTTCTGACGTTGTCTCTGGTTCAGGAGTGGCTTGACAAAAGGAATGCGGGCAGCACAGTGGTGTAGTGGTTAGCACTTTTGCCTAGCATGAAAACGGTCGCTGGTTCGAATCCTAACCACGACATTACCTGCAAAGAGTTTGCATATTCTCCTTGTGCAGACTCCAAAGACATGCATGTTGGTTAATTGGCACCTGTCTAAATTGCCCCTAGTATGTGTCTGTATGAATGTGTTAAGAACATCGAACGTAAGCTCCTTGAGGGTAGGGACTGATGTAAATGTATATGTAAAGCGCTGTGTAAATTGACAGCGCTATACAAGTACCTTAAATAAAATTTCTTTAATCGTACATCACGGGACACAGAGCCATAGTAATTACTATGTAGGTTATAATCCACCTTCAGGTGCTGGGCACTGGCACACCACCTAAACAGGAAATTGCCTCCCTATACAACCCCTCCCATCCCGGGAGTATCTACGTTTTTTCGCCAGTGTCTAATGTGTTGGTGACGAGTGAAGCTGTGCTGAGCTCCACTGGAGCAATCCTTGCTGGGGCTAGCTATGCAGCCGGATCCATTCAAAGTGTCTTTTAGGCCGAATTGAATGGTACCCGGGCCTCGTCCGAAGAAACAAGGTTTTGCCTATAGACGCTTCTCTTTTTGGAGAGCTGGACCCTGGGATCCTGTACTTTTGGTATTAAGGCCATAAAATTTTACTGGCGGTGGTGCTATTAAAGGTTCAGGATTGTGGGTTTCCCCGAGGATCCCCGGCTCCTGAAGGTTTGTTAACGGAATCCACTGTGAAGGGTGAAGATTGGGTTTGTTTTACCACCAAAAAACCTTGCGGCGGCAAAGGTAAGTGGAGTTTTCTAAGAAATTTTGAATTTTCTTATGAAATGTCTCCTTTAGTTAGTAAATGTTGTCATGCCTAAGTGTCACCACTGGGGGCTGTATGGAGCACATACCTTCTCGTGCTTCCTCAAGAGATCACGTTGTGCCCGGAGCAGCAGGCTTCTTTTTCTCTCCAGCCAGCAGCAGACTTCCGGTAAGTCTGGGGGTTTCTTTCTCTTCAGACACCCCCCACCTGTGCGGTATTCTCCCCCTCTTCACAAGGAAGAGCGTCAGGAGAAAAAAAAAAAATCAGCTCGCTGCTCTACTTGGCGGCTTCCAGGCTCTCTCCCTCCATTTATTTCCCCCTCGCATGACGTTCCTGTAGGATCAGAGGCTCGCGTGGGAAAGTTATTTTCTTGAAAAAAAAGAGGGAGGGGGGCGCAGAGCTTAGCTTGGCGTTCTCCAACGTCCAGCGCGTGAATGTGTTTTTTAAAGCGCCATTATTACTGCTGCAGGCTGACTGAGGGACACGAGCGTAGAGGGGCATGAAAGAGGTTTGGTGACACAAGCATTCCTTTTGACACATTTACTATTGCATCAGGCTGAGCATTAATAGCAACAACAGGGCTGGACTATTGTTCAAGCAATGGATGCGATTTCTTCTGGTAGTACCTGCTTTGTGCATCGGACTATGGTCAGAAGGGGGGGTTGAAACTTGCAACTGTTCAACACCGCAGCCCCTGTTCATTTTACTAAAGATTTTACCTCAGTCATGGTAGGTTTAAAAAAAAAAAGTTTAGCGACTTTAATCCCATCCCAATGTGGTCAAGATGCGACCGGTTCTCTTCCATTTTCCTAGGACCCTCAAACTGAGGAAATAGGGGCAGGAGAAGACTAATTCCCTCAGGGGACAGTGGTGAGGCTGATGACTCCTCTTCTGAGGTGTCAAATGCAGGAGAGTCAGCTTTCACAATCTGGAAGATTGATGGTACGATTTCTTGCTGTATGATCCTCTCCACATTTATGTACCCTTAACTGAGTGTTTGGGTTCGCTAAAGCCTCCTCAAGCTGTGCATGCCTTTTCCTGTCCATTCATTGTTGGAAAAGCTTTTTTTGTATCTGGAGGATCACCAGACCAGCATTATTTTCCTTTCTAAAAAGTTTCCACACTTTATCCTATGGTAGAGAAAATTCACTAAGTAGGGTATACCGGCAATTTAACGCTACTATATCCTTTGTGAATAAGTCTGACTTGTCCGGCAGACAATACTCAAATACTTAGGGATCCAACGGATAAAAGGTTGGAATTCCTATTTTTAAAAAAAACACATTTTTTTTCTGGCAGATTGAGTATCAGTAATTGGTTAACGTTGAGAGACCAGTTTAAACAGGTGTTCAAGGTTATCCTGCTCAGGAGGCAGCTTTATGTTTGCAATAGTTGCTATGAAAGATTCTATCCTTTTTAGGCCTTGCGCCCTTCGCTAAGCGTTATGCAAGAAGCTCCTGACTAGTCTTCCTTTTTGCGGTGAAACATCTATCTGGGGATATATTTACAATATATGCAAGGAATTTCTAGTGAAAAAGTACCCCTTTTGCCATTTAAATGAAGGAGTAAATGTATTTTCGTTTCAAAGCTCCTTCTGTGCCAGGGGCATTAGCCTCCAGGCAGTCACGACGGCTTCCGCAAACAGGTTCAAAAGGTAATCCTCAGGGTTAACCCCAGGGACAAAAGAGGTCTTGGGGGAGGAAGCCTACAAGATACTGAAGCCTCCTTATGAGGAGGTGCCACCGCTTGCTCAATAGGGAGAATTCTTCTGCAGTTCTCAGGGATCTGGCAGAAGGAGTGTCAAGACAAATGGGGGACTTCCTCAATAACTCCATGGTACAAACTGGAGTTCCAAGAGTTTCCGTCTCGTTTTCTCAGATCAAACGTTCCTAAGGATCCAGAGAAAAAAGTCTTTCTCTCAAGCATTGGACCATCTTTTGGCAAAAAGTGTTCATTGTGGCCCCCATGTAAGAGCAGAGGTTGGGGTTTGCTTAAATCCAAATTGACATTCTGGATCTCAAAAAATTTTAATTCAATTCCTGAATATAACCATAGGTATAACTATTATGGTTTGCCTAGTCGATCTGTTCTTGATAGACCAGTCGGTAGCCCGCTTAGACCAAAGTATGGCCAGCACATTCGACTACCTGGAATATCTAGGTCGGATTCTCAAACTATGAGAAATCTTCTTTAAAACCATGAAGAACGCTAAAACTTGGGTCTGATCATAGGCACACCCAGAAAAGGGTATTCGTACCCCAGGCAAAGATCAGTGCCATAAAGAAACTGCTTTAGGTGGTCGAAGCAAGATGAATTTCTCCTATTCAACTTTGCATGAGGTTGTTGGGAAAGATGGTGGCTAAATTCGAGGCCGTTCCTTATGCTCAGTTTCATCAAGACTGCTGCAAAACCGTATCCTATGGGCTTGAAACAAAAGGGTTCAAGCTCTACATTCCCAGTGTGTCCGACTCCAAAGCCTACGGCCACATCACCCTGATAGCAATCGATCTCATCAGATCTTGGAGGCTAGGCAGGGACGGGCCTGGTTAGTACCCGGATGAAAGACCACCTGGAAATACCAGGTGCTGTAGGTAGGGTGCGCCTGAGCCTCAGTTTAATTCAATCTGTCAATGCCACATCAATTGCCTATATTAATCACTAAGGGGGCACAAGAAGTTGTGAGGCCCAGAGAAAGATTAATCATATCCTATCTTGGGCAGAAAACAATGTACTTTGCCTATCGGCAGTCTTCATTCTAGGAATAGAAAATTGTCAGGCGGACTACTTGAGTCACTAGCAGTTGTTCCCAGTAGAATGGTTCCTTCACCCCGATATCTTCCTGTCAATATGTCAAAGATGGGGGATCCCGGACATTGATCTGTTTGCGTCCAGGATTCAACAAAGACATTGACAACTTTGTGTCAAGAACAAAGGATCCGCTACCATGCGGAACAGATTGCCTTGCTACTCCCGTGGAATCAGTTCTCACTGATTTATGCGTTCCCTCCTATTCTGCCTGCGTCCACGACTTCTTCGCAGGATCAAGCAGGAAGGGAAGTCGTTGATTCTTGTGACCCCCCAGTGCGGCCCAGAAAATCTTGTTTATGCAGAGATCGTAAAGATGGCAGTAGGGGACCCATGGACCCTACCATCACGGCCTTCTCTCACAAGGTCCGGAGTTCCATCCTACTTTACAAACTCTAAATTTAAACGGTTTGGCTATTGAGACCCACACTCTGAAGAAGCGTGTGCTATCAGGTTCAGTAGTTTTCTACCTTGGTTAATGCAAGGGAGCCGGCCTCCATAATTATATATTATGAAGTCTGGGAAACATATGTCTCCTGGTGTGAAACCAGGAGCTGCACCCCAGGAAATAGATCAAAGGTAGAGTCCTTGACTTTCTGCAGATGGGGTGAGAAATAAAGCTGGCCTTGAGTGCTTTCTAAAGACAGGTCTCGGCCTTATCGGTATTATTTCAATGACCACTTGCTTCACATTCTTTGGTTCATAATTTATTCAGGGGGTAACATGGCTTAATCTCTGGTTAGGTACCCCTTGGGACTTGAATTTAGTTTTGTCGGCATTACAAACCCAGCCTTTTTTTGGCCCGTTACAAAATATTCCCTTGGTCCTTTTTTGACAAGGAAACTATTTTTTTCTGGTAACCATATCTGCTGCAAGAAGGATATCAGAATTGGCTGCTCTTTCTTGTAAATAGCCATATTTTTATTATTCACAAGGATAAGGTAGTATTGCATCTTCATCCTAACTTTTTACCAAAGGTATCAGATTTTTATCTAAACCAGGATATTGTTCTACCTTCATTTTTCCAGAACCCTGTTCTTTGGAAGAAAAATCAATACATTCTCTTGATGTGGTGAGAGCAGTCAAAGTCTACTTAAAGGCAATTGCTTAGATTCAGAAAACTGATGTTTTGTTAGTGTTGCCTGAAGGTCCTAAAAGAGAACAGGCAGCATCGAAATCTACTATTAATAGATTTGACAAGTAATCGTTCAAGCTTATGGTTTAAAGAGGTAGATTCCACCCTCTCAATTCAAAACGCACTCCTCTAGGGCTGTTAGTGCTTCGTGGGCAGTGCATCACCAAGCCTCCATGGCTCAATTCTGCAAGGCCGCAACTTGGTCTTCAATCTATACATTTACCAGATTCTATCTGGTGGACATGTGGATGTTTCCTTTGGGCGCAGTGTACTGCAGGTAGCAGTATAAATCGTCTATTCTCATGGTGCCCTACTTTTGGTTGTGTCTCCCTTTCCTCAGTTGGCATTGCTCTGGGACATCCCACATTTTAATTACTATGGCTGTGTCCTATGATTAAAGATAATAGGATATTTATAACGGCTTACCTGTAAAATCCTTTTCTTTTGAAGTACATCACGGGACACAGAGTTCCTGCCCCTCTTTCTACACATGTATTGCTTTTCTACAAAACTGGGATACTCCCAGTATGGGAGGGGTTATATAGGGAGGCAACTTCCTGTTTAGGCTGTGCCAGTGTCCAGAACCTGAAGGTGGGCTATAACCCACATAGTAATTGCTATGGCTCTGTGTCCCGTGATGTACTTCAAAAGAAAAGGATTTTACAGGTAAGCTGTTATAAAAATCCTATTTTGTAGCCCATGTTTTGGTTACGTCTGTGTTTGGTGGCTCTTAATGCACTGATACCAGCTGTATTCCACTCCTTGTGCCTTTTTTTTTTCTACCACACTTTTTCCTTCCACTGAACTTTTCATTAATATGCTTGGATACAGCACTCTGTGAAAAGCCAGCTTCTTTAGCAATGACCTTTTGTGACTTGCCCTCCTTGTGGAGGGTGTCAATGACTGTCTAATGGACAACTGTCAAGTGAGTAGTCTTCCCCATGATTGTGTAACCTACTGAACCAAACTGAGAGACCATTTGATGGCTCAGGAAACTTTTACACGTGTTTTGACTTAATTAGCTGATTAGAGTGTGACACCACGAGTCTACAATATTAAACTTTTTCACAATATTCCAATTTTCTGAGATACCGATTTTTGGGTTTTCACCAGCTGTAAGCCTTAATCTTAAAAATTAAAGAAATGCTTAAAATATATCACTGTGTAATGAATCTAGGAGTTTCACTTTATGAATTACTGACATTTTTGATATTCAAATCTTTTGAGATACACCTGTATATGTAAAAAAAAAAGGTATTTTTTCTGTTCATTTTTCTTTTCATTTGGTACATTAACATCCCTACTGCATTTTTTTTTCTTGTAAATATAACTGGAAGCTGACAAACAAGACAGATGCAAAATCACCAACATTCCTTTTTTTTCCCTATTTAGTCATGTGAAAATGCCATTGTTTGCTGGAAACCAGGCAAAATGGAAGATGACATTGATAAGATCAAGCCCAGTGAGTCCAATGTCACAATCCTGGGGAGGTTTGACTACAGCCAGTGTGATATCTGGTATATGAGATTTTCAATGGACTTTTGGCAAAAGGTGAGAGAAACTATGCTTAAAGAATTCAGAGCATAATTAGTAATACTTGTGTGTTTTTTACAGTGCATTTAATGTTTCCCAAATTGATTGGACATTCATTGTGCTGGCAACGTTTGATACAAATCACAAGGCTCTATGATATATAAACTCCTGCATCTAAACAGTGGACAAACATAAAAAGTATTTTCTTTACCAGACTAACTATGTAACTCTTAACACCTTTCAGCTTTTGATGCAACTTGGCTGATTTAACCACTTAAGGTCCACCCTATAGCAATTTTACTGCTACAGGGGGCACCTTTCCGCTGGATAACGAACATTTGTGACCCGACTCTTCTGGGGAGCGGGCACTAATGCGCACTGCCGCCAGCTCACTCCTGCTGTAGTTTTACACAGCAGGAGCACCGCGGACTCTGTCCACCGGCACCCGCCAAACTTTTGGTACAGAGGCAGAACGGTGGTTTATGTAAACCAGGCAGATTGCCGTTCTGTCAGTAGGGAAGGCATGGACTCAAATCTATCTCTCCCCCTAATGAAAGCACATCCCATAGTACAATAAAACACAGGCTAGGAACACAATTAACCCTCTGATCGCCACTGATGTTAACCCCTTCCCTGCCAGTGTCATTAGTACAGTGACGCTGTATATTTTTCGCACCTGTCACTGTATTAGTGTGACTGGTCCCCAAAAAGTGGCAGAATGTCTTCCGCAATATCGAAGTCCCACTATAGGTTGCTGATTGTCATTACTAGTCCTATAAATAAAAATATCCCATAGTTTGTAGACTCTGTAACTTTTGCGCAAACCATTCAATGTTCACTTATTGGGATTATTTTCCAAAAACGTAGCAGAATGCATATTGGCATCAATTGATGAAGAAATTTGATTTTTTTTTTCTTATTGGATATGTTTTATAGCAGAACATAAAAAAAAACTCCCCCCCCCCCCCCCCCCCCAAAATTGACAGTTTTTTTTTGTTTTATAGCGCACAAAAAACGCAAAGGTGATCAAATACCACCAAAAGAAAACTATTTGTGGGGAAAAAGGACATTTATTTTATTTGGGTTCAATGTCACATGACTGCAATTGGCTAAAGTAACGCAGTGCTGTATCGCAAAAAAAAAAAACCTGGTTAGGAAGGGGGGTAAATATTCTGGTTGTTAAAGTTCAGTTGGGCTTTAATCATAGAGTAGTTGGAGCAATATAAATTTTCCATAAAGTTTTATAGCGGAATTAAATTGCAGAGTGCGGGCTGCCTATTTTTGTTAGCACGTTGTATGTGGCTGATTTGTGGTTCTGGGAATGCCCCGTGTATGAGAGCCCTTTAGCAGATCCCTGGGTGTTTTTATTGTAACAGCATGTATAAGCTTCTAGGATAAAAAGCTCTAGAAACCAAGTGCAACCTACTCTTTGGTTATTTTCCCAAAGGAGGCCTTAGAACCAAGGTACTTTTTGTACAATTGCTTATAATACTTAATGTGTGCCAGCTTTCTTTTTTTTCTTTTTTTTTTTTTTTCCCTTCTGAATAGTATGAAAATGTAAGCAATTTTGAGGAAATGTTAATTGGCTTTCTGTATCTAGATGCTTGCACTTGGAAACCAGGTGGGGAAGTTGTATGTCTGGGATCTAGAAGCAGAAGATCCGCACAAAGCCAAGTAAGTGCTTGGCTACCCAATATGCTTAATAATGCTTTGTTCTCCAATGTCAGTGTTTCCTTATTTTTTTTTTTCCCCTCTTATATTATTATTGCACAGTGTTAGCTGTATTACAGGTTATGTTCTCGACGTTCGAGTCGGTGTGGGACAGCTGCAGCATTACACAGATGCTGCAGCATGGAGGTGAGTATGTATGGTTTTTTTTTTTTTTTTTTTTTTTTAAAGCCAATTTTTCTCTCTAACTTCAGCAAGAACACTACACAAAATATAATTCTACTGAAAGGGTTTGCTTAGATTTTTTTCAACTGCCTTGCTGTATCATGAAGAAACCGTTGGGTGGATTTACAGAATGTGTTGTGAACCCAATTGGCTTATTACAGTTATACTCCACTCACTGTCTTTGGGAGAGACTTAAGGAAACGATGCATGAAAACGGTTTTAACCTTTTTGTTAAGACAAGTATAATAAAGGGAAAAAAAACTCCACTCCATCCCCCTCCATAGTGATATATGAGGGCTTGGTATCCCTGTCAGATTTTTATTGCAGAGTATTTCCCAGTGTTGATATTTACTCTTGGTCCTGATCAACACTGTCACCAGGAATGACAATGAGGGCAAATCCAAACGTTGCTACCAGAACAGGATTAGTGGGGAAATATGCCACTAGGTAGAACTGTTTTTGTGACAACTGTCTAGAAAAGACATACTCCCGCTTCTTGGGTCTACAGGACAGGAAGTGAAGGGAAATCTCCCTAATAAACTATAGGTGGCAAAAAATGATAGTGGATTTAACCCTTCCCTTCTCTATACAACATGAGAACTTTTTAGCTTTAGATTTAATGTTAAAGGATGAGTTCACCTTTTGTAATATATTACACCCATATTCAGGGTGTAACATGTTACAAACAGGCCGGCCCCCGCTCTCACAGCCAGCAGGTTTCTTTCCCCCCCCCCCCTCCCCCAATTGTCACAAATTGGCGGGGCTCCACCAGCCCAGCCAGGCCACTCATTTACAGTCCTCTGTGAATGGAAAACGACAAGTCCTGACAGCCTTTGCAGCTGTCGGCGTGTAGTTTTCATTAAGTTCTTTGAGTCTGTCAGATTGTATCTGCTCGCCATATGATGTACTAACAGATCTGCAGGAGACCTGCATGGCACCAGTGATCTGCTGATTGCTGGTGCAATGCTTTTTGGTAGCTCCAGAAACGAAAAATGCATTTTTTTACTTGCAAAAAGTGCATTTTTATTATTTCTTTTGTTTAAAGGTGAAATTATCCTTTAAACTATGGTGATATTGCAAAACGACCCTTGCAGCAAGGCTCCACCCACACTACAAGAGTTAAATTACTTTTTTTTGTCTAGGGTGCCATTTAAAGGAATTTTACTTACCTGCTGCTCCCTCTCCTCTTCCCTCCGAGTTTCCTTGGTGTCTTCACTTGCGGTGCAGGACTGCTAGAGTGCAACTGATACACAAGCACTGAGGAGAGGCAGCTTCAGGGCACTGGTCCCATGAAGAGCAGGGTAGAGTGAGGGATAAGGCAAGTATAAGGCTCCTTTCATCACAGGCTTTACGATCAGGTCTGCCTGGCCAGTTTTTCAGGCGGAACTGATCAGATGCTCCATTAACTTCTATGAAGCGGTGGATGTCAGTGGTGACATGTCCACTGACACTCGCTGCTATACGATCCAATCCTGTCCGTGAAATCCAGACTGGTGATCCTATTGTCCATCCCGCTGGGGATCGGATGAAAACTGACAAGCGGTCCGTTTTCATCCGCTCTCCCCATAGAGGTCCGTCTCTGTACAGTGAGCGGAGGCGGACCTGTCATCCGCCTGCTCAGCGGGGATCAACAGATCGATCTTCCCGCTTAGCCAAGCGGACAAGCCCGTGTGAAAGGGCCCGAAGTTATTTTTAATTTCTTTGGACAAAGCTGAGTATTTAGGCTAGGTTCACACCTATGTGTTTGGTGTGTTTTGCAGAAACGCACTACAGTCCATTTAACCACTTCAGCCCCAGAAGGTTTTACCCACTTCCTGACAAGGCTATTTTTGAGATTCATCACTGCGTTACTTTAACTGACAATTGCACGGTCATTCGACGCTGTACCCAACTAAAATTGATATCCTTTTTTCCCCACAAATAGAGCTTTCTTTTGGTGGTATTTGATCACCTCTGTGCTTTTTATTTTTTTTTTAACTATAAACAAAAAAAGACCAATTTTGGATATTTTTTTAATTTCTGCTATAAAACCTTCCCAATAAAAATTTAAAACACATTTCTTTATCAATTTAGGCCAATATGTATTCTGCTACATATTTTTGGTAAAAAAAATCCAAATAAGCGTATATTGGTTTGCGCAAAAGTTATCATGTCTACAATTTATGGGATATTTTTATGGACTTTTTATTTTTTACTAGTAATGGCAGCGATCAGTGATTTTTTTATTTTTTTTTATTTTTTGTGGGACTGCGACATTACGTTGGACAAATTGGACACCAAGTGACTCCAATAAAGTGATCAGTGCTAAAAAAAAATGCTCTGATCACAGTATAAAGGACACTGGCAGGGAAGGGGTTAACACTAGGGGCGATCAAGGGGTTAAGTGTGACACTGGGAGGTGCTTTCTAACTGTGTGGGGAAACAGATACACTGGAGGTAAAGAGATCGTGTTTAAGCTTATCTTAAACACAAGATCTCTCTTGCTCCCTGACAGATCAGCGATGTGTCTAATGTAAATAAGGCAAATCGCTGCTCTGTCTTTCCACAGAATGATCGGCGAGTTGCAGTGGCCACCGGACCCGCTGATTGGCTCCTGCTCTGGCCAATCACAGCGGGAGCCGTGCACCGGTGGCGTGTGGTCGCCCCCTACACCGCGTGCACAAAATCGCATACAGGTATGTGATTTTGCGCAGCTGGCCCCCCTGCCACAGTAAATATGCGGTGGGAGGTCCGGGAGCAGTTAACATGGTTTCCTATAGATGTAGTTCACATGTGTGTTTCACTGCACTGTTTTTTTGTTGTTTTTTGTTGTTTTTTTGTTTTTTGAAGGGTTAGGGACTTTTCCCCCGCAGTAGATTGTGTTTTGTGTGTAATAGACTTCAATGGAGCCGCGTTTTTAATTTTAACACACTGTGTTAACCAATGAATTATCAGCTCTCCCCGAGGTTCCCCACTGACAGCTGAATATATAAAAAAACATTGGCAGCAAACCTTTTTTGGGAGGGGGAGGCATGGGGTCCTTCGGGTCTTGTAGGGTTTTGAGGAGGTCCCCACACCATTTTATTTATTAAAATCTATACAAGACCCTTCTCCTAGCATGCAGCCTGGCAGGTCAGTAAAAGGGGGACAACGAGCTGCATGCAAAAACACGGGTTTAAAAGCTCAAAACCCACCACAACGCATCTGAAATCTGCATAAACTGCAACCGCATTGATGTGAACCTAAGGCTTAATCTTGGCAATGAGGGCGGAGCACCGCTGCAAAAGTAGAGTGCAAAAACCCCACTGCAGGCCAAGCCACACCAGGGATGCCGATCCAAGGGTGGAAGTGCTGACCCAGCTAAACACTGATGGCTTTAGAAGAAGATCCTGACAGCTGCACTTCCTCAGAATCTCCTATATTCTTAGATGTGATAAAACCGCAACACATGTGTAGTGCTTGGTTGCTACTAGTAACTAACATCCACCATGTCACCCTGCTGCCAGACCTCAATCTATCACTTCTGAGACAATGAACAGTCATTTGCGTTGTTTTGTTTATTGGGGAATATAACTTGGTTGGGAGAAAGGAAATATGGGATGCCCATAGAATAATTACTTTCCCATCATATTTAAGAATTAGAACAAAAAGGTTGAGCCATGAAGTACTGGTGTACACATATCTACAGGCGCTTCTCCTGCATAACACCATGCAGCCTATTTCTCCTCCTCTGCGTATCTCCTGCAGACTGTTGCTCCCAGGACCTCCACCCTCCTGCACAAACTTCCAGATCATTAGTTTTCCTGTCACATCATCCTCTTTTGACAAAAAAGACCACGCTGAACAGTCCCAGTTGCTGGCTAGAATTGGTGGCACTGTTACTAGGCCAGAGGTCTGCAGTACCTCTCCCCGGCAGCCTATTAATTTAGTAACCTGTGCTGATTGGTTGACTACTGCTCCCAGCTAGTCCAGTCTGCAAATCCTGCGCCCTCAGGCTGCAGCAATTTGACGCTTTCCCCACAGTCTCTCCTTCTCTCCTCTGGCCTCGCACCCAGCTCCCATGGTGTGCCTCATCCAGAACTCCACTGTGGTCCACTCACCGACCACCTCCTGCCCCGAGTCCATGATGGAGAACTTTAACTGGACATATGTTCCGGCAGCTTCTCCAGCTCCACTGTCCCAGAACACTTCATCCATGACTGTGTAAAGAAGCTTTCTCCCAGGCTGCTCTTCTAGGCCTCGCACCCCCCCCCCCCCCTGATGGGGATGGGGCCCCTGCTGCTGCCTAGTACTCCATTCTCCATGTCTCCTGGCCGACAACTCCTTCCCCAGTGGGCTGTTACCCTAGCTTATATGGGAGGCCTGCCCCCTGCCAATTCCAGTTGGGGATTGGTCAGAGCTCCTCACATGAGCTGCCTGCCACGCCAGTCTTAGGCCCTGCCCCTCTTCCACATCATTCTTCCTGGAAGTGGGGGAGGCGCCTCAGAACTAGAGCAAAGGTGGTCACACCCACTGCTGCACTAACCACTCCCTGCCCCCAGGGTCAAAACAAGCAGGCCTAGCCTGAAGCATAGGCCTGCCCAAATTTACCTACACTAAGACTCGGTTCACACAGGGGTGACTTGTCAGGCGACCTAGCTGCCTGACAAGTCGCCTCCCGTTCTGTACAATGGAACCGTTCTAATAGGAGCGACGCAAGTCGCTCCGACTTAGAAAAAGGTTCCTGTACTACTTTGGGGGCGACTTGTATAGACTTCTATACAGAAGTCGTTTTGCAAGTCGCCGCGGAAGTCGTTTGCAGGTCGCCTCGGTGAGGCGGCCTGCAAGTCGTGCCGCCCCTGTGTGAACCGGGGCTGACAGTTTCCCTTACAAAATCCTCACTATAGCTTAGTGGTCTCAGCTCCTGTCCTCAGGCCCCACTAACAGGCCAGGTTTGCAAGATAACTGAAATACATCGCAGGTGATATCATTTGCTGCTCAGTGATTGCAGTATTCTAGTCTGCATCTCCTCAAGGTAATACTTAAAATCTGGCCCGTTAGTGGGTCCTGAGTACTGGAGCTGAGAACCACTGCTCTAGCACCTACCTATGGAAGAGGGTGCTACACAAGCATCAAGCAAAGAAAGCTGGGTAAGGGGGTATGGTAAAACACAGACAGAAAAATCTCTCTCCTGCGCTTGAGTGACTAAAACCTCAATGAAGATAAGGCCAAAAAGCTTCTGTGATGCCTGCTGTCTTGCAGCCCTCTTCAGAACATTGGGTTATTCATGGATTACAGAAGAATAAAAAGAAAGGGCGCACCGACCTAGTGCATTATCACAAAAAGCGTTTATTAAAAAGATAAAACAACAAAAGATGGATACTCACAAACGAGCATGTACGTTAAACATGAACAATAACTGCAGGTACGCAGTAGCGGACATCAAAACGTAATCAGGACCTGGACATCCAATTGATGGGGCGATGGCTGACGCGTTTCTGGGGAGAACCCCTTTTTTCTTTTTATTAAGGGGGTATGGTCCCTGTGCTTGATGCCCGCATTGCTGTTTTATCATATCTAGGCATAAAGGTTATTCTCAGGACAACTGTCCAGATCTTCTAATCCCACTGCAAGGGTAGTTTTACAAGATCAATACATCAGCTTTATCTGTTTTTGTGTGAAATCTCTCATCTTCATTGATGGATCTGATGCAGATGTGCTAATCTGTAACTTTGCTACGTAGGATTTCTGTCTAAATTAGTCTCCCATTTGTTGGATAATAACCTTCAGTGTCTCATTGCCCCTGTTCATCATTGCCTAGCTGTGTGATAGATGCTTTTAAATGAGTTTATCACATTTCCACACAGTCGTTTTTGTAAAAGCTATAATGTAAGAAAACCATTTCAAATTGCTTGATAAAGAAATCACTTTGATTCTGTTTTTAGGCTTAGACGTTTTGAATGTGGCTCCCCCTCCCCCTTTCGCTAATGTTTTAATTTTTGTTTTTCCCAGGTGTACAACCCTCACACATCCCAAATGCGTCTCAGCAATCCGACAGACCAGCTTCAGCCGGGATAGTAGTACTCTCATAGCTGTATGTGACGATGCCACCATTTGGCGCTGGGATAGGCTCCGGTGAATCCTCTTCTTGTGAAGAGACCTCCATATTCGGTGTAATGTACTATTTGCGTTTTGCGACTCGCATTTTGTAGTAGGCCTGATGGCCATAGCCAAGTTTAGTGATCTGGTTCTTCTCTGTACTGTTCCCTTGCTACAATTTTCAGCTGCTTTTAATAAAAATTTATTTTTGTACAGCTTTCTGTAACGTCTATTTTTATGGATTTTGATGTATTTACTGTCTAATGTATATGCCGTTTGTATGATTGTGTAATATGGGCATGTTGGAAACCAGAACGAGTATGTTCTATGTATGTAAATATCTTGTTTGTGGCCTTTTTAAAGAAGTTAATTTAAGATATCGTTTTGTGGCAGTTACTTGATGTTATGAATCGGTGACTTAAAATACGAACTGTTCGCAAGAGGCTGAACCGAAATTTTCACAAAGCGTCTTTGTGAACCAATAAAATGAAATTAACAACAAAACCAAATTCTGACTGATTTTCTTTTTTTTTTTTTTAAAAGAGCTGTAATCTCCTGTACGCTGATGCAGCAAGATTGTTATATTGGTAATAGATTGTTCCAAGTTACATAGGTTAAACTAAGATGTGTAGTTCAACCAAAAAATGTACAGAAAAGATACAAAAGGTATGTACAACCTAGAGAGGTAATAAGTCAAAGCATAGGACCAGGAAGAATTGAGAAGTCAGGGATAGACAACCCTGGATTGGTGGAAATCTACCAGAATATATGATGCTCATCAGGATACAGCATGCGTTTTTTTTTTTTTTTGTAATGGCTTATTTTTTTATTTATTTTATTTTTTTAAATGGCAGACTCCTTTATACTTGCCTGTTCTGAACATAGGGGTCGCAAATATCTAATGTATCGTTTACAGATCATGAGTAAGGCTCTGTTTCCACTAGTGCGACTTTTCATGCGACTTGGGACTGAAAAGTCGCATGACAAATTGTTTCCCATGATTTCCAATGAGTACCGTTCATATCTGTGCGACTTCAAAGTAGTCCCTGCACTACTTTGGTCCCACTTTGATGCGACTTGAGGTCCATAGATACAGGCATTGCTTCAAATCGCGGTAAAAAGTCGCGGTAAAATCGCAGTAAAAAATGGCGGCAAAATCGCGCGACTTTGGGGACGCACTAGTGGAAACATAGCCTAAGGGTGTTTGGAGGTTAAAGGAGTTGTAAGGGCAGAAGATTTTTTTTTTTTATCTTCACGCATTGTGTAGCAGCCCCCCCTCCAGTACCCCCTAATTACTTACCTGAGCCCCATCTCTCTCCAGCGATGTTCACGAATGTCTAAGCCGTCCGGGACACTTCTCCTGATTGGCTGAGACACAGCAGCGGCGCCATTGACTCCTGTGGCTGTCAGTCAGCGAATCAGGGGGGAGAGGGTTCGGTTCTCCGTGTCTGAATGGGGACCCCGGGCTGTGACTCTGTTCCAGTGCCCCCATAGGAAGCTGCTGACTGTGGGGGCACTCGATAGGAGAGAGGGGCCGGAAGCAGCGAAGAGGGACCTGACAAGAGGAGGAGCCGGGCTACTCTGTGCAAAACAAACTACATAGTTCATGTGACCGCCATGACATCCAATCACGGCGGTCACATGCTCTTAAGTCCCGCCCTGTCTCTCGGCCTCAAACCTCCTTTAAAGGGCCGAGAGGCGCAGGTGTCAAGAGGTTAATGCTTTTAAAAGCGACATTATTTTAGCCAATGTATGCACGCAGAATGTGAGATTTGTATTTTAGAGTGGCATTTAGGGGCATAGAAAATGCCCAAAACCTACATTTGGAAAGGCGTTTACTGTTACAATTTACACACATGCGTGCATAAAGGTGTGTAAATTCATTCTGGTGGCAAAAATAAATGAATATTGTAACACATATATGCCTCAAAACGCCATACTCCTGTACGAGAATAAACAAGCATAATTATGCACCAAAACGAGCATTTTCTAAAGCTGGATTTTTTTTTTTTCAGCTCCTGGCAGATAGATTTGGGGTATATAGGAGTATTTTAATATGTCCGTGTGCAAGAGGCCTAAGCTATGTACAATATTGCACTTAAAGGTCTGTGCTCACGCATATACAACAAAGAAAGTTACAAATCTAAAGCCCCCAGATCTTGTATAAAATCCTATAGACGTTGACTTTAATACTAACAAAAACGTATAGATAACTAGAAGACGGCATTTCCATGTAGATATGTAATGAGATAAACAATAGGAGAGGTATTACTCAATATGCACTTGGGCACACTTTGGACTATTCTTACCGTGATGAAACACTATTTGTTCTACAAATATTTGCCTATTTTTTTTTTTTTTTTTATGTATCCTCCTTCAGCCTCTGCTGCCATCCTTCTCTAATATTCATCGGATCATCCCCTACAGCTATTATCTTTTGTATCAATTGACCCTCCCTTTTTAGATTGTAAGCTCTAAGGCCCTCTGATTCCTCTTGTACCAAATTGTAATGTCTGCCTTAATTTTTTTTAAGCGCTGCGCAAACTGTTGACGCTATATAAAATCTGTATAATAATAGCACTGACTTCAGTATTTACCAGAGAAGTGCAGAGAATCAGTGAGCTTTCCTGTAGTGATAGATGGCAGCTGTCAGTGTACCTTAATAGTGGTGGTAAAGGGTATTAAATGAAGGAACAGTCTGTATCACAATGACAATCCTCATATGATGTTTCCAGAACACCAGTTTAGCATCTTTGAGAAAATGGGTTGACTTATGAAAACTGCAGTAGAGACCATATAGTAAAATTGGCCATATGCCTGCAACATATACCGTAGGGAAGATCAGAAAATCTTCGAACTGCATCGGGACATTTAGTGCAGGGGTGCTCAACCTTTTTAAGAGTGAGGGCCATTTAAGTGTTTTGGTAACCGGTCACGGGTTACCAATCTTTTTCTTTTACTGAATTTTTTTTTAACATTTTCAAGTATCACAAGAGAAATAAAGCGATACAAAAACAAAATGTGCGCTTAAAATAGCAGTACACATTGTACAAATTTTGCTCCCCAAGCACAAAGAGCGACAACAGTCCGATACTGTAATAGAATATAGGAAACACAAAACTTACAGAACATCGATTTATAAGAGTGAGATGGCCATCTAAGACTTTAGGATCATGTGTGTGCAAAAAGATGCCAAAGAAGGAACACTGTCCATCAGTGGCGGCTGGTGCTCAAAATTTTTTTTTGGGGGGGGGGGGCGCAAACAAACTGAAAAATACTGAAACAAAAACATCAAATGCAGCCTCTGTGCCCATGAAATGCAGCCTCTGTGCCCCATCAATTGCGGCCTCTGTGCCAATCATAATATATGCAGCCACCCCCCCGCCGCTGGCTTTCAGGCGCCCGGCGTCCAAAAGTGGGCCGGACGCCTGAATATGGGGTGGCTACAGCGGCTATGGATAGATCCATGCAATGCATGAATCTATCCATTTGTCATATAGGGGAAAGGCGTGGCAGAGGGGTCGGCGCCCATGTGGCCTTAATGGACGGACCACCCCTGGCATCCATCCAGACTATCAAGGCAATATCGTGCAGTCAAAACCACAGATGTGTCTATGACTCCATGACACATATAAAAGATATGAGTGGGGGGGCCTGGCCAAAAAAAAAAAAAAAAATGTAGGCAGCTTTGGCCTACCCTGTTCAACTGGAGCCTACAAGAATCTTTTTATTTTGAATAGCATAGTAAACAATTTCTTCTTGCAGCTGCTAAATGCCAACGGGAGGGCTTTCAGTGGTTGCAGGAGGAGAATGGAGAGGATCGGTCCCTGTATATGCCTCCCTTGCCGCCCCTCCTGTATGAGTGTAAAAAAGAATGTGACAGGGAGGCCGCACAAGCATCCTGGAGCATGAGGCGGGTTCATCATTGTGGCCCTTGATGCTACACCAGTGGTTGGGGGTGTTTGGTAAAAAGTCCTTACTGTCCTGAGCCCCCTATAAGGCTGCTTTCACACTGATGCACTGCGGTTTACCCGTACCAAGGGTGCAGCACAGTGCACCTGCGGCTTTCCTGCAGATTAGGTGCACTTTGCCATAGACTTCTGTTATATCTTGTGGGTGTGGTGCACTTTCAGAAGTGTGCCAAACCCGCAAGATATAATGGAAGTCTATGGCTCAGTGCAGCTAACCCACAGGAAAGCTGCAGGTGCACCTGCGGGTGTGGAAGCAGCCTAATAGTTGTTAACCCTTTAATAAGTGCCAATATGCCCCTTGCAAAGGCATGGTGTATGTGTTAATACTCTGTGGACCTTCTTTTCCTCATCCAACATCTGCTGGCATCGCCCTCCAGGCTGCTAGAAGGGTCCTAGGTGAAGTGCACTTGGTATCACTCGGCCTGGGACAGGAGTGAACACTACAGAGGAAGCTTCCTCCGTGGCCGCCTGCGTCCTCCGCTGCCAGCGCCAGCTTGACCTGCTCCGGGTGTGGTGGGACAGCAAGCCCAGATTGCAATCAACGGGCATGCATTTTCCTGGCTTGAGTTCAAGGGCCACATCACACAGGTTAAGCACCCCTGGTTTAGAGTAAAGCAGATGTACAATTACAAGATATCCTTTGCAGAGCTGGCGCCACCATAAGGCAGCACAGGCAGCTGTCTTAGAGTGCCAGGCTTGGGGGGGATGTAAAATGCCCCTTTGCCTGTAGAGACAGATCCCTGTGCTCTATTCACCCCTCCATGCCTCGTCCGCTTACATTTCCCTAATGGTTCTTCCGTTTACCCATAATGTTTAGCCTGGTCTCCTCATCCACAACTCAGCCTCTCCTCCTCCCTTAGCTTGCGTTTCCAGGACTGTCAGATTCTCTCAGCGTGTAGCACCGGCTGTGCGGGAGCTCCCTGCGGGATTAGAGCACTCACCCCACCGGGACTCCATGGCTCACATGTTCCTGCTGGTACTTGGCTCCATCCCCAATCAAGCCCAGCCTGCTTGTCAGCAGTGAAACCAGTGGCAGCTGGTGCTCCATTTGTTTTTGGGGGGGTGGTGCGGCAAACAAACCACCCGTCACTTGGTCGATTGGCACTTACCCCATCCAGGTCACGGGCAGCTTTGTCTCCTCTTCGGCAGCTTCCTCCCTGCTTCTGCTCCTGGCCAATGCAGTCGCTTCTCCTCTTAGCCAATCAGGTCTTAGGACCTGCTTCCTGGTTGGGCGGGAGGAGAAGCAAGAAGCATTAGCGAATATTAATTTGCTATTGTCACACAACTTGGTGGGCTCAGGGCACAGTGCTCTTCGCCCTGAGCCCACCCTTTTTGAAGCCAATTAGAGACTCAGACTCTAATCATGGGCTTTAAAAAAAACAAAAAAACATTGAAATCCATGGATTAGGGGGCGGCACCTTGGTGCCCATAATGGGAGCGGCCGCCACTACTATATACAAAAGTTTTGCCTTTCTATTTTAACCACTTGACCTCTGAAAGGTTTACCCCACTTCATGACCAGGCCATTATTTGCGATATGGCACTGTGTTATTTTAACTGACAAATGCGTAGTCATGCGACGCTGTACCCAAATAAATGTATTTTTTTCTCCCCAAATAGAGCTTTCTTTTGGTGGTATTTAGTCACTTCTGCATTTATTTTTTGCGCTATAAACAAAAAAAGACCGCCAATTTTGAAAAAAAAAAACAAAAACATTTTTTTACTTTCTGCTAAAAAAATCGAATTTCTTCATAAATTTAGGCCAATATGTATTCTGCTACATATTTTGGTAAAAAACAAATCAAAAAAAACCCCCTAATAAGCGTATATTGATTGGTTTGCACAAAAGTTATAGCATCTACAAACTATTGGATATTTTTTTTAATTAGTAATGGCGGCGATCAGCGACTAAGAGTGGGGCTGCGATATATTGCGGTGGACATTCTGACACTCACACTTTTTGGGGACTAGTGACACTAATACAGTGATCAGTGCTAAAAAAAAAAATGCACTGTCACTGTACTAATGGCTGGGAAGGGGTTAAAGAGATACCAAAGTCTATTTTTTTTTTTTAAATCAATATTGCCCCCATCATATTGCCCTCGTCAATATTGCCCTCATCATAGTACTCTTATAAAAAAAATAGTACATGCTGTGGCTGTGCTGTCCCCCAGGTTCTGTAAACAAAGCTGAGATTCTGCCCTTCTTGTATGCTCCAGCCGCCTCCCCCACCGCCGATCACTGTGCATAAGAAGCTTTGGTAACAATGGCAACAAAAGCCTGGTTACCCTTTTTAAAAATGGTGCTGAGTGCCGCCTGGCATTGTGTAATTTCCGGTTCGCAATTAATGCGATGCTGCGCCTCTGCGATACCTATTGCCTCCTGGGATTGGAGACCAAGCATAGCCGGAAATGAGGCGCAGGGCCGCGGCCGCACAGGAGGAAGGGGAAAATGAAAAAATCCTATAATACACTAAGTGATCCATCAAAAGAAAAAAATACTGTATTTATCGGTGTATAACACGCGCCTACGTATAACACGCACCCCAAGTTTAGGAGGGAATTTTAACCACTTCAGCCCCGGAAGGATTTACCCCCTTCCTGACCAGAGCACTTTTTACAATTCGGCACTGCGTCGCTTTAACTGCTAATTGCGCGGTCATGCAATGCTGTACCCAAACGAAATTTGCGTCCTTTTCTTCCCACAAATAGAGCTTTCTTTTGATGGTATTTGATCACCTCTGCCGTTTTTATTTTTTGCGCTATACACGGAAAAAGACCGAAAATTTTGAAAAAAAATGATATTTTCTACTTTTTGTTCTAAAAAAAATCCAATAAACTCAATTTTAGTCATACATTTAGGGCAAAATGTATTCGGCCACATGTCTTTGGTAAAAAAAATGTCAATAAGTGTATATTTATTGGTTTGCGCAAAAGTTATAGCGCCTACAAACTAGGGTACATTTTCTGGAATTTACACAGCCTTTAATTTATGACTGCCTATGTCGTTTCTTGAGGTGCTAAAATGGCAGGGCAGTACAAAACCCCCACAAATGACCCCATTTTGGAAAGTAGACACCCCAAGGAATTTGCTGAGAGGCATGTTGAGCCCATTGAATATTCATTTTTTTTGTCCCAAGTGATTGAATAATGACAAAAAAAAAAAAAAAATTACAAAAAGTTGTCACTAAATGATATATTGCTCACACAGGCCATGGGCATATGTGGAATTGCACCCCAAAATACATTTAGCTGCTTCTCCTGAGTATGGGGATACCACATGTGTGGGACTTTTTGGGAGCCTAGCCGCGTACGGGGCCCCGAAAACCAATCACTGCCTTCAGGATTTCTAAGGGCGTACATTTTTGATTTTACTCCTCACTACCTATCACAGTTTTGAAGGCCATAAAATGCCCAGATGGCATAAAACCCCCCCAAATGACCCCATTTTGGAAAGTAGACACCCCAAGCTATTTGCTGAGAGGCATATTGAGTCCATGGAATGTTTTATATTTTGACACAAGTTGCGGGAAAGTGACAAATTTTTTATTTTTTTTGGACAAAGTTGTCACTAAATGATATATTGCTCACACAGGCCATGGGCCTATGTGGAATTGCACCCCAAAATACATTTAGCTGCTTCTCCTGAGTACGGGGATACCACGTGTGGGACTTTTTGGGAGCCTAGCCGCGTACGGGGCCCCGAAAACCAATCACTGCCTTCAGGATTTCTAAGGGCGTACATTTTTGATTTTACTCCTCACTGCCTATCACAGTTTCGGAGGCCATGGAATGCCCAGGTGGCACAAACCCCCCCCCAAATGACCCCATTTTGGAAAGTAGACACCCCAAGCTATTTGCTGAGAGGCATGGTGAGTATTTTGCAGCTCTCATTTGTTTTTGAAAATAAAGAAAGATGAGAAAAAAAATTTTTTTTTCTTTTTTCAATTTTCAAAACTTTGTGACAAAAAGTGAGGTCTGCAAAATACTCACTATACCTCTCAGCAAATAGCTTGGGGTGTCTACTTTCCAAAATGGGGTCATTTGGGGGGTTTTGTGCCACCTGGGCATTCCATGGCCTCCGAAACTGTGATAGGCAGTGAAGAGTGAAATCAAAAATTTACGGCCTTAGAAAGCCTGAAGGCGGTGCTTGGTTTTCGGGGTCCCGTACGCGGCTAGGCTCCCAAAAAGTCTCACACATGTGGTATCCCCGTACTCAGGAGAAGCAACAGAATGTATTTTGGGGTGTAATTTCACATATTCCCATGGCATTTTTGAGCAATATATCATTTAGTGACAACTTTGCGCAAAAAAAAATAAAAAAAATAAAAAATTGTCTCTTTCCCGCAACTTGTGTCACAATATAAAATATTCCATGGACTCAACATGACTCTCAGCAAATAGCTTGGGGTGTCTACTTTCCAAAATGGGGTCATTTGGGGGGGTTTTGAACTGTCCTGGCATTTTATGCACAACATTTAGAAGCTTATGTCACACATCACCCACTCTTCTAACCACTTGAAGACAAAGCCCTTTCTGACACTTATTGTTTACATAAAAAAATAATTTTTTTTTGCAAGAAAATTACTTTGAACCCCAAACATTATATTTTTTTTAAAGCAAATGCCCTACAGATTAAAATGGTGGGTGTTTCATTTTTTTTTTTTCACACAGTATTTGCGCAGCGATTTTTCAAACGCATTTTTTGGGGAAAAAACACACTTTTTTACATTTTAATGCACTAAAACACACTATATTGCCCAAATGTTTGATGAAATAAAAAAGATGATCTTAGGCCGAGTACATGGATACCAAACATGACATGCTTTAAAATTGCGCACAAACGTGCAGTGGCGACAAACTAAATACATTTTTAAAAGCCTTTAAAAGCCTTTACAGGTTACCACTTTAGATTTACAGAGGAGGTCTACTGCTAAAATTACTGCCCTCAATCTGACGTTCGCGGTGATACCTCACATGCATGGTGCAATTGCTGTTTACATTTGACGCCAGACCGACGCTTGCGTTCGCCTTAGCGCGAGAGCAGGGGGGACAGGGGTGCTTTTTTTTTTTTCTTTATTATTATTATTTTTTTATCTTATTTTTAAACTGTTCCTTTAATTTTTTTTTTTTTTTAAATCATTTTTATTGTTATCTCAGGGAATGTAAATATCCCCTATCATAGCAATAGGTAGTGACAGGTACTCTTTTTTGCAAAAATTGGGGTCTATTAGACCCTAGATTTCTCCTCTGCCCTCAAAGCATCTGACCACACCAAGATCGGTGTGATAAAATGCTTTCCCAATTTCCCAATGGCGCTGTTTACATCCGGCGAAATCTAAGTCATAAAATGCTCGTAGCTTCCGGTTTCTTAGACCATAGAGATGTTTGGAGCCACTCTGGTCTCTGTTCAGCTCTATGGTCAGCTGGCTGAATCACCGGCTGCATTTTCAGGTTCCCTGTTGAGACAGGAGAGCCAGAGAAAAACACGGAAGACGTTGGGGGGGGGCATTCCCTCCCACTGCTTGTAAAAGCAGTCTAGAGGCTAATTAGCCGCTAGGATTGCTTTTACATGAAAGCCGACCGCTGGCTGAAAAGAATGATACCAAGATGATACCTAAACCTGCAGGCATCATTCTGGTATAACCACTCAAAGTCGTGAATGGCGTACCTGAAGACAAAAAAATGGTTAACAATAAAGCACAGTAAACCGTAAGGTATAAAAAATTGCATACCTGAAAAGCAAACATGATAAAACATAATAACAATAAAACATTGCAGAATAGAATACAGTAAAAAAAGAGCAGAACAATAGAGAGAAGAGAGAGAGAGAACAATAAAATGACAACTATTTTTTTTTTTTTTTTTACACTTTTTTTTGTAACTAACTTTTATAACTGTAACCGGTTCCAGGTTCGGGTCTCTCAAAATGCGATGGCATCTTGGGAGACCCTGTGAAAGTGTGCCTAGTCTGTGCAATGCTGTACCCTATGCTAATACTCAACTAGTGAATGGTAGCGTTCAAAACATTCACCAATGCAAAGACCAGGATTGTCAGGACAGGAGGGACAATAATAGCGGGTATCACGCCTATATCCGCGCTTGCTGCAGACACGACATCTTTTTTGGGGGGGTTCGCTGGGTAGGGGTACTCGGGAGGACATAAAGAAAATGCCTCTCATGCAGCCGACTGCATTTGGTTGGGGATGTGAATGGGGGAAGTACGGGCGCTGCAGAAGCGGTGGGTTCCCAATTAGGATTGGCGAATGCAGCAGGAAGGGCACTATGGGCACGACGGGCCTGTGTTTGTCTTTTTGGTGGCAGCGGGACACTACTTGTGCTTGCCACCTCACCAGCTTGAACTGCACTTATGGGACTCGCCACGTCACCAAGTGTTACTGCAGTGCTGGTTTGACTACGACCGGGGTGTACTAGGCCGCTGGTGCTTGCCAGTTCACCAAAACGCTACCAAAAAAACTGTTAGCGATCGCAGGGATCAGGCCTGACTCTGCGAACGCTGCAGTTATGCGTTTAGTGTTTTGTAAGTGTCAGTGATCGATCGATACTGCACTTGGGTGGGCTGAGCTGGGCCGGGCGGAGGGGCAAAACACAGGTGCTAGTAGGTATCTGGGCTGATCCCGCTAACACTGCGTTTGTGGGAACCCTAAACTGCTGGGGACGCTAGTATAGATCGGATCAGATATTGATCCGATCAGATACTATACCACTAAGGGAGGTGTATGCTGCGTGCGTGAGTGTTAGCGGTACTGGCGCTAATCTGACGCTGCCTGGGGCTGGTGCTTGCCAGTTCACCAAAACGCTACCAAAAAAACTGTTAGCGATCGCAGGGATCAGGCCTGACTCTGCGAACGCTGCAGTTATGCGTTTTAGTCTTTTGTAAGTGACAGTGATCGATTGATACTGCACTTGGGTGGGCTGGGCTGGGCCGGGCGGAGGGGAAAAACGCAGGTGCTAGCGGGTATCTGGGCTGATCCCGCTAACACTGCCTGTTTGGGAACCCTAAACTGCTGGGGACGCTAGTATAGATCTGATCGGATCAGATATTGATCCGTACAGATACTATACCACTAAGGGAGGTGTACGGTGCGTGCGTGGGTGTTAGCGGTACTGGCGCTAACCTGACACTGCCTGGGGCTGGTGCTTGCCAGTTCACCAAAACGCTACCAAGAAAGCTGTTAGCGATCGCAGGGATCAGGCCTGACTCTGCGAACGCTGCAGTTATGCGTTTAGAGTTTTGTAAGTGACAGTGATCGATCGATACTGCACTTGGGTGGGCTGGGCGGAGGGGCAAAACGCAGGTGCTAGCGGGTATCTGGGCTGATCCCGCTAACACTGCGTTTTCGGGAACCCTAAACTGCTGGGGACGCTAGTATAGATCTGATCGGATCAGATATTGATCCGTACAGATACTATACCACTAAGGGAGGCGTATGCTGCGTGCGTGGGTGTTAGCGGTACTGGCGCTAATCTGACGCTGCCTGGGGCGACGAATATCACCGCCGGGCGATCAGGGGGCTAAACCTTTATTCGGTAATAAACGGCGGGTGCCCTGACACTATAAAAAATAAACGAACTAACCAGCGTCACCCGTAACGGTTATACGGTGATCAGTGGTGAAAGGGTTAACTAGGGGGCAAGCAAGGGGTTAAAACATTTATTAGGTAGTATATGGGGGTCCCTGTCGCTATAAAACGCTGACGGCGAACCTATATATTTACCTCCCTAACTAGCGTCACCAGCGACACTAATACAGCGATCAGAAAAATGATCGCTTAGTGACACTGGTGACAGGAGGTGATCAAGGGGTTAAAACTTTATTAGGGGGGGTTAGGGGGGTACCCTAGACCTAAAGGGGGGTAATACTCACTGCCCTAACACTGTAACTGTCACAAACTGACACCATGCAGTAATCAGAAAAAAAAAAAAAAATACTGCTGGTGTCAGTTTGTGACAGGGGGGGGGTGATTGGGGGGGGATCGGGGGGGGGGGGATCGGGGGTGTAAAGTATGCCTGGCATGTTCTACTGTGTGTGTTTGTGTTGTGTGCACTTACTTGTCTTCTCTCCTCGGCGCTGGGACGGAAACTGCCAGACCGAGGAGAGATGACATCACATCCTCTGCCTGTGTGAAACTACACACAGGCAGAGGAGGATCCCCATTGGCTGGGAGCGATCGCGAGGGGGGGGCCACGATCGGATGGTCTCCCCCTCGCCTCCCAACGCAAAGCCGACCGCCGCTGGCACCGGGGGGGGTTCCGATCGGACCCCCCACCCGCGGGAAGCAGGTCACGTATGGGAACGTGATTCTGCCTGCCCGTGCCATTCTGCCGCAGTATATCTGCGTTAGGCGGTCGGCAAGTGGTTAAGGAAAAAACTTTTAGGAGGGAAGTTTAAGGAAGAAAAACTTACATTAAAATGCCAATCAATGCAGCGTTATCATGTCCATCTGCAGCCTTGTCAGTGTCAGTGCAGCCTTGCCCCAGTGTCCATTGCAGCCTTGTCAGTGCAGCTTTGCCCCAGTGCAGCCTTGCCCCAGTGCAGCCTTGTGTGATCGCCGCGATCCCTGCCGACATACACAGTCGTGTGTGAATTCAAATATGGCGCCGAGACTGCAGGGACACGGCGGAGCCGAGATACACATACCCGAGTGTCCTCGGCTTTTCTCGGCGCCGCTCACAGTCACGCCCAGTCCCACCCTATGATGGACATAACACAGGTCCAATGGTGGGACTGGGCGGGACTGTGAGCAGCGCCGAGAAAAGCCGAGGACTCTCGGGTATGTGTATCTCGGCTCCGCCGAGTCCCTGCAGTCTCTGCGCCATATTTGAATTTACACACGGCTGTGTATGTCGGCGGCAATTGCTCCGATCACACAAAATTGGCAGGGATCGGCCTATAACACGCACCCACGATTTTCCCCTGATTTTCAGGGGAAAAAAGTGTGTGTTATATGCCGATAAATACGGTATATGCCAATTCGTTACAAGTGTACAGTTTAGTGCTGGATGGTGAGGAGTACAAAATGTGGGTGGAACTCAGCTTTAAGAATCGGCTCCGGTGAGATCATCTTGGGCTCCCTGGACAGTTTTTGTAGCTGTTGACTTTTAATTTTTTGGGGGGAGCCTGGAGCTTCTCTTTAATTAACCCCTTCATGCTGCAGCATAAACGGGTTAATTAACACTGACACAGGTGCCACTAATGCACCAAAAAAGTTTATTTAACTGCCACTGGAATGCATCAGTGCACAATGGCAGTACTTTAACCCCTTCATGTTGCATGTGACGGGAGTCACTTTGGGCGGGGGGCTTGTGGAACACAGTTTACCTTAGAGCAGTAGTTCTCAACTCCTATCCTCAGGACCCACTAACAGGCCAGATTTTAGGTATTACCTTAGGGGATGCAGACCAGAATACTGCAATCACTGAGCAGGAAATGAGATCACATGTTATGTATTTCAGTTATCTTGCAAACCTGGCCTGTTAGTGGATCCTGAGGACAGGAGTTGAGAACCACTGCCTTAGAGAGCTCAGGAAACCCATTTCCCAGCTCCCCTCATGGCCCTCTTAGCCTCGGTTCACACCAGAGGCGGCACGACTTGCAGGTCGCCTCACCGAGGTGACCTGCACACGACTGCCCGGGCGACTTGCAAAACGACTTCTGTATAGAAGTCTATGCAAGTCGCCCCAAGTCGCCCCCGAAGTCGTACAGGAACCTTTTTCTAAGTCGGAGCGACTTGCGTCGCTCCCCTTAGAACGGTTCCATAGCACAGAACGGGAGGCGACTTGTCAGGCGACTTGTCAGGCGACCTAGGTCGTCTGACAAGTCGTCCTAGTGTGAACCGAGCCTTATGTGTAAGTCACCCTGTGTCTATTAGAGGCACAGGGTGACCGAGAACCTCAGTCGGGTCTGTCCTAACCAGACTCACCGTACAATCACACCAGACCCAGTATTGCATTTTACCCCTGTTATCCTGGGTTCTATATGTGTGGTTTGTGTTGAAGGAATGAAGGGACTCTTTCACTTGGGACAGTAATATTTCTGAACAATATCCCTCAAGACGTATATGAAGATAAATAATTCCACCTTTTAGACTGTTAGAATATTGTAGGAGTGTCTCAGACCATTGCTAATTAGTTTGAGGTGGGGTGGGGTTGTTATGTGTTGGTTAAGTTCCTGTATCCCATTGTTCTATTGTTTCTGTATGCCTTGGGAGCAAACAATTATGGGATGTATATGTGTATGTTGATTAGCTACTAGAGGGGGGGGGGGGGGGGGTTTCTCCACCAACGTTCGAATTGAGAAATCAAAGTTTATTTTGCCAATTTCAGTGAAACATTTATTAACACAATGTCAACGTCCAATTAAACCGGTATAAGGAATAGATGACTGCATATTGAACAAACTTTTATTTTGGTTTAGACAATGTTTCATTCAAGTTGTTAATTTAGTCTTCACACCATTTTTCCTTTTTGATAAGAATCTTTTGAAACAATCTGTTTTCAGCGTCTCAGTACATATCCCAATAATCCCGCCACAGACCCAATTTGTTCTATTGACAGCTGTCACAGCCATAGCAGAGATAGAGGTAGGAGAGTGTTTTCAAGCTTCATAATCCAATGTAATTAGAATGCAGAACTGCTCATTTGAAATACCATTATTAGGACAGGCGGTACTAAGTGACAGTTACGCTTTATGAATAAACAAACATGACTGAGGAGCAGACAGCGGTGATCAAACCATCAGGCGCGACCCTGGGATATAGCGCGTCTCACACCAAACGTTGGTCTCGCCGCAGTTTGATGTTCGCCTCTTGCACTGGAAGCAGCGGCGATACTTCTCAAACTGATCAAGAAGAAGATCACTACCAGCCCTGGAGTAGAAGAAAAACAAAACTGTCAGGTTTCTCTGTAATATGGAAGTTGAGGATTTTGCCTTCTTTCTAAAAATGAAAGCTGTTGGTCTGCATTGTGTAAAAAGGCTGTTTGATCCTGTCTTCTCTGATCCTCCTCTTCTTCCACAGTCCCCAAACCATCTCCTGATAGAACAGAGCCTTGGGGACAAGCTGCACATGCTCAGTTCGGTGTATATTGCTAGAGATTTCTTAGGAGAGTGCATGTGATCAGCACAGGGCCAATCAGCACTGTCCAGACAGAGGGTCAGGGGTCATGCAGCCTCATAGGTCAGTCAGAGGAAAATGAAACTCCTCCTACAAGCTTTAACCAGACACTGATAGAAGTCTCAAGACTACTATATATACTGCTGATGAGAAAAGGTATTTATCAGTTTAGATTTACTAAATTAATTGCATTTCCATGTTCTGTGTACTGTGGGAGACCAGATATAGTGAATGCAGGGTCCTGGGTTTAGTAACACTTTAACTTGCCCATAGATCGATTCAGCAAGGACCTGACAAATTTTCGATCCATCTATGTCCATTCTCACTCAAAAGAAGTTTGGAATATGGCTGCAATGGATGAGTGCCATCATCCCTGATAAATGAAAATGGAGAAATCCCTCAAAGTGTGAGACTATTGTGGTCACTGGTAGATTAAAGTCAAAGAGGAAATAAGAGTTGTATATTATGTGTAAAAAAATTCAATGTTTTTACTCTTCTTATTACCTCTTTGACTTTAATCTACCAGTGCCACAATAGTCCCACACTTTGAGGGATTTCTCCATTTCCACTCAAAAGAAGTTGACCTAAGGTTTGGCTTCTGTCAAACAGGACTGTTGGAAAGTTTCTGTCGATCAGCGGCCCCGCTTGCAGCTGCTGATTGGTGTATTCTGACAGTGAGGGAGTCCCACTATCAGATTACATGGGCACAGCAGGGAGGATTCCTCCTTCCACCTCACATGTGTGAATAGGGGAATTTTTTTTTTCTTTTTTTTTTTTCAATCATCCTGCTGGCTGATCGAAAAAAAATGGCCGGCCTTAGAGTGTAAGCTCCTCGAAGGCACGGACTGATGTGAATGTACAATATGTAAAGTGCTGTGAAATTGCTCTAGATAAACATGTGTAAAAAATATAGCAAATAACTAACCCCCACAGTAAGGGCCAACTCACACTATATGTGGTAAAAACGGCTGTCCCTGCATTCACACTGTGACACAGCTTAGCGCTGGCACTCCAGCCTTCTGCGGTAAAATGCAGACATGCTGCATTTTATCGCAGTGCACTGAGCTGAATTGCACTGTAATGTTGGCCAGCGCAGCTCGCTACCCCGACGTTGAAGTAAATGAAGTGTACGTTTTGTACACTTCAAATAAAGCTTGTACAAAACCCCCCCCAAAAAAAAAGAGGGTTGTGCCGATTTGTGCACCACGCTGCCCCTAGCGCAGCTGACAGTGCAGTGCATCCGGCTGCTCTGCGTTGTGGTGTGAATTCACCCTAAGTGACAACACAAGATGTACAGGGACATTACTAGTGTTTTTCTGTAGCAGCTGCCTAAGCATGCCGGTTGGCTCTGTGTTTTGAATCCTGTATCTCTTCACCAGCTGGAAGGACGTGGCTTGCCCATGCAGGGGTTATAGTGTGATTGGACTTACCGGATGAAGCGCCCTTCCTCCTCCTCCTTCCGTCTCTTCAGCTCAAAGCTCTTGGACCAATCCTCCTGCAACCCTCTCCGTAGTCTCTGCATCTTCTCAAACTGCACCGCTCTATCAGACAACAACCTACAGGAAGGCAAGAACAATATTCTACAATAAGTGTACACTCTTTATTGACATTAAAGGGGTTGTAAACCCTTGTGTTTTCATTAAGGTGAAAAAACACCTGGCAGTCACCGGCCCCCCTGTTTTACTTACCTGAGCCCCGAATTTCCATCGGCACGTCCCTGCCGTCCCCCACTTCACGGGTTCCCGGCTCTTGATTGGATAGACTGATAGCAGCGCAGCCATTGGCTCCCGCTGCTGTCAATCAAATCCAATGACCCGGGGGCGGGGCCAAGTCCTGCATTCAGCCTCTATGGACGCCGAATGCTGGAGTCAGGAGCGCGCCCGCAAGGTAACACCCTCAGGAGAGCGCTTCTCCAAGGGGGTTATCTAATGAGGGGGGAAGCCGCAAGAGCCGCCGGGGGACCCCAGAAATGGATGTTCGGGGCCACTCTGTGCAAAACGAGCTGCACAGTGGAGGTAAGTATGACATGTTTGTTATTTTAAAAAAATAAAAAACGATCCTTTAGTATCACTTTAAGGCTTGGTTCACACTGCTGCGACCCCTAGGTTGTGTGACTTCAACGCGACTTTGATGTTTTGCAACTTTGGCCAATCATAGCAAAACAGAGCGTTACACCTATTATTGAACTTACAAAACCCTCTGAAGTCAAAGTTGCAAAGATAAGACAAAGAAACTACTTTGTTGGGACTTTGGTGATTTTTTTTTTTTGTATATTATCTTTTTATTATTAATAGATTCATAGAAAAAACACATCAATTGCAAAGCAGATGAGCATATCTGCCCTTCAGCTTACTCAATGGTGATTTTAACATTGCAGTCTCTGGCACTCATGTTGCAGGGAAGACGCAGAAAAGTAGTGCAGAAACAAATTTTTTTTTTTTTGTCGCTGCAACTTGAGTCGCAGCAATTAAGACGGCACTCGTTAAATAGTGTGTTTTGACTTGTCATGTGACTTTGTGTCGCATGTTGCAGCAAGTTGCATGAGAAGTCGCAGCAGTGTGAACCAGTGCTAACACTTCTATGAATATATGAATAGATTTTCTCTTTCCAAACCAAATGTGTAAAAATAGGACCACTGATCAGCTGATGTATGAAAAGTGTGCTAACAGAGTAATGTTGCTGCCTGGAGGATTCAATTGTGGTTGGTTAGCTCACTTTTCAGTCACTTAAAGGGTAACTCCACCTTTGTGGAAGAAAATATCAAGAAAAAAAAATTATAGAATAAGCAAAAAAAAAAACCCAACAAAAACAAACAAAAAACACTATAGCATATACAATGGCTGCACAAGTCATACTGAATTGAATGTTGTTATCCACTTGACCTCCGGAAGATTTATGACCAGGCCATTTTTTTGCGATATGGCACTGTGATACTTTGACAATTGCGCGGTCATGCGACGCTGTACCCAAATAAAATTGATGTCCTTTTTTTCCCCACAAATAGAGCTTTCTTTTAGTGGTATTTGATCACCTCTGCGGTTTTTATTTTTCGCACTATAAACAAAAAAAGACCAATTTTGAAAAAGTAAACAATATTAAACAATAATACTTTCTGCTATAAAACAAATACCAATAAAAAAATTTAAAAAAATGTCTTCATAAACTTAGGCCAATATTCTGCTACATATTTTTTGGTAAAAAAAAAAAAAATCCCAATAAGCGTATTTTGATTGGTTTGCACAAAAGTTATAGCATCTACAAACTATGGGATATTATTATTTATTTTACTAGTAATGGCACGATCAGCGACTTATAGCCGACTGCGCCATTGCGGTGGACAAATCTGACACCTGACACTTTGGGGACCAGTGACATTAAAACAGTGATTGGTGCTAAAAATATGCACTGTCACTGTACGAATAACACTGTTAGGGAAGGGGTTAACATCATGGGCAATCAAAGGGTTAACTGTGTGCCTAGCCAGTGTTTTCTCACTGTGTGGGAGGTGCTTTGACTGGGGGAAGAAAGGATCCATGCTTTCCCTACTGACAGAATAGCGATCTGCCTTGTTTACATAGGCAGACCTCTGTTCTGCCTTTGTGCTGGACGATCGGCGGGTGCCAGCACACATCAAGTCCACGCTACCTGCAGTTCAGCTCCCGCTGTGTATAATCACAGCGGGCGCGGGCCGCCGGTGGCGTGCGTGCACATCCTGGACCCAGAAGTGTCGGATCACATACTAGGTAGGTGCTCCAGCGCAGCTGTGCTGCTGTATAAGTTAAATGGACAGCAATTGGTTCAAAATTAACTTTTGTTTTCACTCTGCAGTGCTGTAATATTCAGTAAAATGCTATATGGCTAACTGGAGGCGTTCTGTACAAAGATAGTGTAAAGAATACCTCCAGATATGTCATCTCCTGCTTGTATGATTGGCTTACTTATTTTCCCAGAAGATACAAATCTGATTTTGAGCATCCCCTGCAACAAAAATGTAATATTTGGTGAGATATTCTCAAAGGGAAATCATGTGAGGGGTATGATTTCAATGTACAAATACCGTACTGGTGACCCCACAATAGGGATAAAGCTTTTCCGCGAAAGGGAATTTAATAAGACACGCGGCCATTCATTAAAATTAGAAGAAAATCGGTTTAACCTTAAACTGCGTAGAGGGTTCTTTACTGTTATGCCCCGTACACACGGTCGGATTTTCCGATGGAAAATGTCCGATCGGAGCTTGTTGTCGGAAATTCCGACCGTGTGTGGGCTCCATCGGACATTTTCCATCGGATTTTCCGACACACAAAGTTGGAGAGCAGGAGATAAAATTTTTTCCGACAACAAAATCCGTTGTCGGAAATTCCGATCGTGTGTACACAAATCCGACGGACAAAGTGCCACGCATGCTCAGACTAAATAAAGAGATGAAAGCTATTGGCCACTGCCCCGTTTATAGTCCCGACGTACGTGTTTTATGTCACCGCGTTTAGAACGATCGGATTTTTCGACAACTTTGTGCGATCGTGTGTAGACAAAACAAGTTTGAGCCAACATCCGTCGGAAAAAATCCTAGGATTTTGTTGTCGGAATGTCCGAACAAAGTCCGACCGTGTGTACGCCCTATAAGAGTGGCCAGGATGTGGAATTCCCTTCCACAGGTGGTGGTCTCAGCGGGGGGGGGGGGGGGGGGAATCGATAGTTTAAAAAAACTATTAGATAAGCACCTGAACGACCACAACACACAGGGATATACAATGTAATACTGACATATAATCTCACATATAGGTTGGACTTGATGGACTTGTGTCTTTTTTCAACCTCACCTACTATGTAACTATGTAACCTGCTGGTGGTACTGTGCTTCCCAGAACGGAAAGTTGTAATTCCAGTGTCCACCAGTGGGTGTCTTCCAGCAAATCCCAGTAATCAGTCTATTAATCTAGTGTCTTTTTTCAACCTCGCCTACTATGTAACTATGTCTAAAGGGGATGAAAACTGTGCCACTTTCCTCAATAGAACCCTGCAAGCGCAGCAGATTGATAATCAAAAAATAATTCCCCAATTGTTTTTTGTTTTTTCTTAACAAAAGTGGAGTTACTTTTTAAGTTGTTTTTTGAAACATTTGTTTGATTTTCTAATGGTTAGTGGGGTCAAATAGACGTTTGCTTTCAAATGTAGTAATGAAAAAGGAGCAGAAGGAACACATTTCTGTGAATGTGGTTTTCGATCGGGAACCTGTTTAACATGCCCGGGATTCCACTGAAATATAGCAGATTTGATCAAATTTAAGGACTTTTGAGTTAAATGAGTTGACTCAGAAATGGCAGGAAAGAATGTTCAGACTAATTATTTTTCTAAGAACGTTTAAATGAAAACCTAACCACGTATGGCCAGCTTCCATCGACTTATAACCACGGCAGCCTCCCACTTACAGTTTCACTTTTTTCTCAGTTTCAGGCAACCAATCGAAATTATGGTGGCAGTAGACTAAAAACCACTGAAGTGTCTGTTGAAAGGCATTTCTCTATTGAATTTTCAATCATCTGGTCACTCAAAGCTAAAATTCTGTGAAGGTTAGAAATGTGGATGACAATATCATACGGTCAGATGGGATTATTGGCAAATGAGAAATGCAGCTGGTAATTTCATGTCTGCAAGAATGGATTAGAAGTTGAATACCAATAGCCCATCCGTCAGGCACACAGATATATAGACAGATCAGTGAAACTAAAGCTGGCCGGGCTATTGTGTTCAGACAGCTGGTGCTGTGCAGAATACCCCTACAGTGCCTGCATCTGCTTGTATGCAGGAGCTGTGCAGCCAAAAATTTTTCAACAAGCTCTTTTGACAAAACTGATTGTACCATACTGGGTACATACTGCTGGGCCATACCCTGCTCAAATTTTGGATGAGCTAGGAGGAATCTTCTCCTTTGCTTCCTCGTAGGTCTGTTCAACAAAAGGAGCCAAAGCAAATACCTGATTTGTGTAAGTGTAGAGGAGTATGAGACTCAGTCCTTGTGTCAGTGATAAGCCAATCAGCACTGTCAGACAGGCAGTCTATAGCCTTGTGTAATCTTTAACTCTGGCAATGATCTAAACCTCAATGAGCACCACCAGAATACCATCTTTCCTCTCAATGATATAGATCAGGGGTCTCCAAACTGCGGCCTGGAGACTGGATGTGGCCCTTTGCTTGCCTTTATCTAGCCCTTGGGGCACTATTCCTTCCACTGATATGCTGCACTAGTCCTCCTATTGACACCATTGATAGGACACTATTCCTGCCACTGACACCAGAGGTGTGGAACTAATTCTCCCCCTGACACCAATGATAGGACACTATTCCTGCCACGGACACCAGAGATGTGGAACTAATTCTCCCCTTGACAGCAATGATAGGACACTATTCCTTCCACTGACACCAGAGGTGTGGAACTAATTCTCCCCCTGACACCAATGATAGGACACTATTCCTGCCACGGACACCAGAGATGTGGAACTAATTCTCCCCTTGACGGCAATGATAGGACACTATTCCTTCCACTGACACCAGAGGTGTGGAACTAATTCTCCCCCTGACACTAATGATAGGACACTATTCCTTCCATTGACACCAGAGGTGGGGAACTACCATATTTATTGGTGTATAACACGCACTTTTTTTCCCCTTAAAATCAGGGGAAAATCGTGGGTGCGTGTTATACGCCAATCCCCGCTGATTGTGAGCGGAGCGATCGCCGCCGAATACACATAGCAGAGTGTACTCGGCTCTTCTCGGCTCCGCTCACAGTCACGCCCAGTCCCGCTATTTGACCTGTGTTATGTCCATCATAGGACGGGACTGGGCGTGACTGTGAGCGGCGCCGAGAAGAGCTGAGTACACTCGGCTATGTGTATCTTGGCTCCGCCCAGTCCCTGCGATCTCGGAGGCGCTCGCTCCACTCCGCCAAGTCCCTGCAATCTCGGCGGCATATTTAAATCTGTCAAAGCCTGTAATGGACACTGGGGGCAAGGCTGCGCTGGGGCAAGGCTGCAATTGACACTGGGGCAAGGCTGCAATGACAAGGCTGCACTGACCACTGGGGCAAAGCTGCACTGACAAGGCTGCAATGACAAGGCTACAATGACCACTGGGGCAAGGCTGCACTGACACTAAAAAGGCTGCAATGACACTGACAAGGCTGCAGATGTACACTGATAAGGCTGCATTGATGGGCATTTAAATGTAAGTTTTTTTTCCTTAAACTTCCCTCCTAAAAGTTTTTTTACTTAAAATTCCCTCCTAAACTTGGGGTGCGTGTTATACGCTGATAAATATGGTAATTCTCCCCCTGACACCAATGATAGGACACTATTCTTTCCACTGACACCAGAGGTGTGGAACTAATTCTTCCCCTGACACCAATGATGGGGCACTTGTATTCCCACTTACACCAATGATGTACTTTTTTTTATTCCAACTGACCACCAAGTCTATGGCATGGTTTACTCCTACCAATGCCAGGGCATTTTGTACTCCCACAGGCCACAGTTCAGCCCCCCTAAACTTAGAAGGACAGTAAGCTGGCCCTTTGTTTATAAAGTTTGGAGACCCCTGATATAGATCAACAAAAGTAGAAATAAATGTGATTTTTCAGGAGCCAAACAGTCACAAACTGTTTGTTAAAATTATAAGAATTTATTTTTTCCATAAAAACAGATTACGCCATTAAAAAAATGGCTTTGCGTAAATGCTCCTGCTCTGACATGTTTTGCCTCTGCAGCTTCTTTAGGGAGAGTTAGTTACATGAAGCTTACACTATACAGAAATAGTGTAAGCTTCATGTAACTAACTCTCCCTGAAGAAGCCGCATAGTCAAAACATGTCAAGTGTTAAAAAGGTTGAGAAAGGCTGCTCTAGATAGTGGTGACTTTTCTCTCCAATGAATTCAGAACAAGTAAGTGAGCAGCCCTGTGGGAGAAGCCTAATATCCTGTTTGTCTCACCGAGTTACACATGGCATTACTGGTCAGACTTAGATGTAGAGATGTCACCACAGAAGCACCAGAAAGATATTAGAAGCCAGGAGTAAATGCAACCACCTGCATCTACCTAAATCTGAAATCCCAATTTTAAGTGGGCTGGCCCTTCAAAGCTTTATGTTTGTACTGTAAAAGGAATATTGTACTTACAGCTCTTTAGTAGAGTGCAGCATGTCTGACTCCTTCCTCTGCTGCACCAGATCATTGAGTACAGCCAAGCGCTTACGTTCTGCGGCAGTTTGCAGCTGGTGCTTAGAGACCTCCTGGGCCCGCCTTTTTTTTTCTGCCAGCTTTTCATTGGTCATATCATTCAGTCCAAATACCGGCTCTGTAATTTCGGGTTCAGGGGGGGGAGCAAAGCTTGGTTTCATTTTGACCTGTGACAACGATTTAATAGGATTTCTTAGAACTTTGTGTGAACATTTGCACCACTACTATATTATGTCATATGGTTCCCATACAACGGTGGTGCTCGGCTCCAATCCACATTACCTTCTTAGAAAGAATGTTTTCCTCATTACTAGGAAGCAGAAAAGCTGCTTTTGCTGAACTCCTGAAAAGGTCTAGGTTCCTGGCTAAACCTGGCTTTCCGAGTCCCATGCTTAAATCAGCGACAGGAGTGGCAAGAAAACTACTGGTCTGTATACTCGTTTCAAGTCAGTAACTCAGAATGTACTAAAGCTAATGGATAAGCATGACAGCCAGGCAAACAGCAATTTCAGAACAATCCATCAATAGCAGCTCACCTAGTTCTCTTAGTTAAGTTCTCCTTTAACCAGTGTAATAGAACAATGCTAATTATTTCATCTCTATAAATATTGCACGGTTAACCATGGTTTTGTAGGGTATGGTTTGCAGCGCTACTAGATTTCACCAGTAGGTGGCACTGCAGGTAAAGTCTGAAAACACCTTCTGATCCCATTGAAACCTGCTATTCCTCGCATTCCCTTATTCACATACAGGGCCACCTTTAGAAATCATGGGGCCCATACAGTCTGCCTGACAGCCCTGCCCCCCCCCCCCACACAGCCTGCCTGAGAGGGGACAAGGACAAGGGACTTCAAATACCTTATTGTACACAAATAATCCCACCAGCCGCGGCTCCAAGCAATTAAATAAAAGGTTCCGCAGCAGGGGCCAGGGATAGAGAGGGGACTGTGTACTAATTTTTGGAGTCAAGCAGAGTAATCCTCCATGCTGTGTCTTCCGACAATTAAAGTTCCCGCCTGCCCTGATGAATTCATATAGCAGAAGAGGGTGGAAGTTTAAAGGAGTACAGCCAAAGCTTGTTTGGCTGTGCTTCTTCAGTGGATCACAGAAGTGCAATTAGTTCTGCACTCCTGTGACTCATTTTCAGCTGACAGCGGGCTGAAGACGATCCTGGCTAGGGAAAGATCACAACCATATGGTCGGGATCCACCTAGGCGCTTTGACCGGCACCTGGCTCAGCTTCTCAGCGAGCCACTGAGAGACTTAGCCATCTGCTCCCACTCCCTCCACAGCCCAGCACTCCAGCTGACAGTCACCAGCTCTCTGCTCAGAGGAGCAAGGAGAACTGACCGATCACCCTTAGAGATGGCAATGGTGAAGCCACAGCGAGAGTCCTCTCTCTGTCCCCAGCCCTTGCTGCTGAACTGATGGGACCCAGGCCCAGTACAGAAGAGCCAGCTCTACCCCACTATCGGCACCTTGTTCATATTCATATACAGTATCTCACAAAAGTGAGTACACCCCTCACATTTTTGTAAATATTTTATTATATCTTTTCATGTGACAATACTGAAGAAATGACACTTTGCTACAATGTAAAGTAGTGAGTGTACAGCTTGTATAACAGTGTAAATTTGCTGTCCCCTCAAAAAAACTCAACACACAGCCATTAATGGCAACAAAAGTGAGTACACCCCTAAGTGAAAATGTCCAAATTGGGCCCAAAGTGTCAATATTTTGTGTGGCCACCATTATTTTCCAGCACTGCCTTAACTCTCTTGGGCATGGAGTTCACCAGAGCTTCACAGGTTGCCACTGCAGTCCTCTTCCACTCCTCCATGACGACATCACAGAGCTGGTGTATATTAGAGACCTTGCGCACCTCCACCTTCCGTTTGAGGATGCCCCACAGATGCTCAATAAGGTTTAGGTCTGGAGACATGCTTGGCCAGTCCATCACCTTTACCCTCAGCTTCTTTAACAAGGCAGTGGTGGTCTTGGAGGTGTGTTTGGGATCGTTATAATGAAATACTGCCCTGTGGCCCAGTCTGCGAAGGGAGGGGATCATGCTCTGCTTCAGTATGTCACAGTACATGTTGGCATTCATGGTTCCTTCAATGAACTGTAAGTCCCCAGTGCTGGCAGCACTCATGCAGCCCCAGACCATGACACTCCCACCACCATGCTTGACTGTAGGCAAGACACACTTGTCTTTGTACTCCTCACCTGGTTGCCGCCACATACGCTTGACACCATCTGAACCAAATGCATTTATCTTGGTATCATCAGACCACAGGACATGGTTCTAGTAATCCATGTCCTTAGTCTGCTTGTCTTCAGCAAACTTTTTGTGCATCATCTTTAGAAGAGGCTTCCTTCTGGGACGACAGCCATGCAGACCAGTTTGATGCAGTGTGCGGCGTATGGTCTGAGCATTGACAGGCTGACCCCCCACCTCTTCAACCTCTGCAGCAATGCTGGCAGCACTCATACGTCTATTTCCCAAGGACAACCTCTGGATATGACGCTGAGCACGTGCACTCAACTTCTTTGGTCGACCATGGCGAGTCCTGTACTGAGTGGAACTTGTCCTGTTAAACCGCTGTATGGTCTTGGCCACCGTGCTGCAGCTCAGTTTCAGGGTCTTGCCAATCTTCTTATAGCTTAGGCCATCTTTATGTAGAGCAACAATTCTTTTTTACAGATCCTCAGAGAGTTCTTTGCCATGAGGTGCCATGTTGAACTTCCAGTGACCAGTATGAGAGAGTGAGAGCGATAACACCAAATTTAACACACCTGCTCCCCATTCACACCTGAGACCTTGTAACACTAACGAGTCACATGACACCGGGAAGGGAAAATGGCTAATTGGGCCCAATTTGGACATTTTCACTTAGGGGTGTACTCACTTTTGTTGCCAGCGGTTTAGACATCAATGGCTGTGTGTTGAGTTATTTTGAGGGGACAGCAATTTTACACTGTTATACAAGCTGTACACTCACTACTTTACATTGTAGCAAAGTGTCATTTCTTCAGTGTTGTCACATGAAAAGATAGAATAAAATATTTACAAAAATGTGAGGGGTGTACTCACTTTTGTGAGATATATATATGTATATATATATATATATATATATAGATATATAGATTTATATATCTATATATCTATAGATCTATAGATCTATAGATATATAGATATCTATATATCTATATATATATATATATATATATATATATATATATATATATATATATATATATATATATATATATATATATATATATATATACACACACACACACACAGTATATATAAAAATATAGCCTCTACTAATAAACATTTATTATATCAGCCCTGAATTACCTGCGTGTCCAGGGCGCTTTTGTAAGACAGCATCAATTCATTCTTCCCTCTTAAATATTTTGACCTTTGAGCTGCCAGTCTATAGAAAACAACACAGCCATATAAAGAAATATTAGTTCCAAAAATTCATCAAAAAAAGATTGAAAAGGGCAAAAAAATTTTTTTATACCAGGTGTTTACAGTATATAGCGCAGACAAGTGTGGTTGATTTACTAAAGGCAAAACTGTGCACTTTGCAAAGAGCAGTTGCACCCTGTAAGAGCAGTTGCTCCAGAGTTTAGTAAATGAGGTAAACTTCACTTTGCAAAGAGTACCCAATCACATGCAAGAAAAATAAAAATACTTCATTTTTCCTTGCACATGATTGGATTATGGAAGTCAGCAGAGCTTCTGCACATTTACTAAGCTCTGGAGCAACTGCTTTTGCAGAGTGCAACTGCACTTTGCAAAATGCACTGTCTATTTGCCTTTAGTAAATCAACCCCACAGTGCTATACATACGATTCCTTCCCATCACTCCCTGCCTTCCAGGAGCTTACAATCCAAGGTCCCTATCTCTCAAAGTACATGCACAAATATTCTAGTGCCAATTTGGAAAGGAGCTAATTCACCTACCAGCATGTCTTTGGAGTGTGGGGGGAAACCCGAGTACCCGGAGGAAACCCACACAAGGACAGGAAGCAAATGCAAACTCTACACAGACAGAACAGATGGTCACATGTTCCTATAGGGAAATTAGGACCTCCCTCTTTCTGCTGTTGATCCCTTTAGTAATAACTAAACATCTACACATAGAAATCAGGACCTCCTTCCTTCTGCTGGTGACACCTCTAGTGATAACTAAAGATCTGTATAAGGCCCCTTTCACACATGTGGACCGTTCAGGTCCGCCTGTCAGTCTTTTTAGGTGGACCTGAACGGACGCTCCATGCAGTTCTATGGAGCGACGGATGTCAGCGTTGACATGTTTCTTCTAAAATTGCAGAGGCTAACTATAAGATTTTAACTAGATGGCACTATACTCCTGCAATCCTTCATAAAGTGTTCCCAGACACTTAGGAGCTCTGTTGGAGAGGCTACGGGGCTTTTGCCACTCATGCTCACATCTGATGGCAGTGCCCGCTCATTCGTCCATTTTGGTCATCTATTTTACATTGGATTAGTGTAATACAAGGTTCCCCTATACCTAATGATCCTTGGGCTGTGTTATTCTATTGTACGGGTGAACCAGTCGGCCGAAATAAGAGGTCCATCACTCCTTATCTCTTAAACGCTGCAAAATCACTCATACCTAGGTACTGGAAACAGTCTACCATTCCTACAATACAACAATGGCTACAAGCAGGGTTGCCAACCTCCCGCAGCATTTTTTACTGACAAAACATGGAAAATGTACTGGCGGAGCACAATTTTTACTGGCAACCTGAGAAATGACAGAACTCCTATTGAAAACTAATACGGTAAATATTTGAACAGTTATAAACATGATATGGAAACCCTGACAATACCTATAACAAAGTAATTTGCTTAATTTACACTTAAAAAGTCAACACAGCATGCAATTATCAGCCCCTGATATTTACTGGCAGTTGTAAAAGAATCACAGATTTTTACGAACTGACAGTCAATTTACTGACAGTTGGCAACCCTGGCTACAAGTATTAGATTATATATATCATATGGAAGACCTTTACATATGAATTCCGAGATCTGACTTCCACCTCACATAAAATATGGGCCAGCTGGTTCACTTTTATGTTTTTCTCTGCATATGCGGATCTCATGTCCAAATCTGATCGACTATATGCCACATGATATAGATATTTTATGTTACTATTCGTGAGAAGCCCCTGTTTGTCTATCTCCTCTCTTACCCCTTATCCTACTCTCCCTACCCACCCCTCTGAACTTCTTTATCCCCGTCCCCTGTCCCCCACTTTTACCCTTAGTTACCGCCTCTACCTCTACCTCCTTCAACTAGGCCTTACACCTTTTATCAAACTTAGTTTTCTTTGACTACTGATTGGTTACTAGTTTATGATATTGTTAAATCAGTTTTGTCATGCGTTTGTGATATGTACACAAGATATTCTGAACATGTATCTTACTATTCTTTATCAAGAAAAACTTATTGAACAAAAATAAAATCTATGTATTCTGATAACTGTACACAGTTATTACATGAAATTAGAGTTTTACAAAAAAAAATAATTCCAACTTTAGCCCCCATTCACTTAGAATAGACTGGTAAACTAGGTCTTGAATGTTTTTCGCACATTGTTACTCTCAACCTGTAGTACTGAAGCACAATCTGACATTTTTGGCCCCATAGACTTTTAAAGTGCCAGAAAAACAATCATACATACGTGTTTATCAAGTGTTTTTTAGGCGTGCTCATTAAAGCCAATGGGGCCTAAAGCACACAATACAGCACAACTTCTTCTAGCTTCATGCGTCAGGCAACAAGCGACACAATGCTCAGGTGTGAATGGGCTCTAAAATGTCTACTGTGATCTTTGAGGTTGAATTATTTCAGAAGTCAGAGATGGCTTTTTTACGGTTTGTTAAGAATAACTAATTTACTGTCAATAGTCTGGGCAAAGGTGCACTTGGTGCTAAGCCCAGCCATAGATGGAGCAATTTTCTTTCCTGCAACCATGGGACTGTGGTTCCTGCAACACAGTCAGTGCTGATAGGGGAGTCCCTCCAGCAGAACGATTGTGTTCTCCTGACGGGGGGAGCCATCCTGGCAAGGAGAACACACAGTGATTATTCTCCCGGTGGGGGGGAGCTATCCTGGCCAGGAGAACATACTGTGATTATTGCTAACATAGCCGCTGGCAAAAGTTGCATGAAAACTCCGACAGGCTGGTTGTACCCTAGTTGATTGATCGATCAACTTTTGTACAATCAGCCTGCCCATGCATGGTTTGAATCTTGGCCGGTCCCTGCTGAACAGGCCGTGATTCGAACAGTCTATGGCCGGCTTAAGTCTAAAAATTGATCCCTGTGTAGCTTGTGTGCCCAAGTGGAGATTAATACTGTAGGTCTTGCCTCCTGTCATTCATCTGTCTTTATCTTGAATTAGGCAGAAGTTGAGGCCCTGTGTACAACCTGATCTAGGACTCAAGGGGGCTTCAATTTAGCACTGTTGTTACTTTAGAAAACCTTTCCTCCAGTTCCGGTGACTAAAATATTCGGTTTCCCCTAACGTTCTATCTTGGTAACCACAGTAATTGACTTCAGGAACACAAAAAAACGAGACGGACGTTCTAACTTCAACATTATACCCAAACCTGGAAAAGAACATTTTGGTTGGAGTTACATACTTACCTCTGCTCCAGGGATGCAACATCTAGGAGCTCCTGGAGCCCACATCTTCTCCTTGGGTTCTTGCAGGTGCGGAGTCCTCGGCCGTTGTTTGTTTGGCCAGCTGGGAAGGGCATAACTCCCACACATGCATACAGGAATTGATTCATGCAGGTAGATGCACAGCTCAGTGTACAGCGTAAGGAAAATTGCAAAGATGAAAGTAAGAAACATTTACTGCAGAAGAAACATTGTGGGGTGGATTTACTAAACGCAAACAGACTGTGCACTTTGTAAGTGCAGTTGTACTCATATACCCCAGAGCTTAGTGAATGCGGTGAAGCTCTGCCGATTTCTATCATTCAGTCATGTGCAAGCAAAAAAGTTGATTTTTTGTTCACTGCACCTGATGTGGCTTCACCACATTCACTATGCTCTGGGGAAAAATAGTGCAACTGTACTTGCAAGTGCACAGTCTCCTTGCTTTTAGTAAATCAACCCCAAAATGTTTCTTCTGCAATAAAGGATTCTTACCTTTATCTTTGCAGTTTTCCTATTTGCCTTTAGTAAATCAACCCCAGTATGCCTCTTCTGTAATAAAATTCCTATCAGCTTGCAATCTTTTGATTTAGGGCCACACTTCCACCTTAAATAAAGCAGAAAAACTTTTAGTGCAAAACTTTTTTTTCAGGCTCGTTCTTTGTCAGAACTGGAGTTATTCTGAGAAAGGAGTTAAAGGAAATTCTGCTATTGTCAGTCATATGAATAACCTCTTATGACGGCTGAATATGTACAAAAAGAGGTCGTGTGTATCATGCTGGGGGGCACTTCAACTGACCAGCTATAAATATCAGTGTGGAAATTCTTTAGAAGTGTAAGAAGGGATCAGGGGCAGATTGTCCTTCCTAAGCATTACGCAGCATGAGAACAGATAAAACTCAGAAAAACATGAAACTAAGCAGGTTATATGTAGAAGAAGAGGGGGGAATTGTAACTGTATTCCTGTCCTATGACCATGTATGTTGGCTGTAAGGGTAACAAAATCTCCACTTACAAATGAAAATGCCGTTATTTGAAGGGATATTAGTATTTTCAGTAAAAGCACCTTGTTTCATCATTTACTCACTAATTCGCCTGCAATCCCCATACAATAGAAGACATTGGTTGCTGACCCAGTGCTACACAAATTCTACTTATATATGCTTTGACAAAATAAAAATACGCAGTTCATAGGTAAATTAAACTAAGCAGCTGCTTTAATCAAATATAACATTAAGGAGAAAGCAAAAAAGTTCCAAAGAAATAGGTTCTTTCCAGCTTAAGCAGCCCTGCTTATGCTGGAAAGAACCTATTTCTTTGGAACTTATTTGCTTTCTCCTTAATATAATATTCATATTAATAATAATAATTTTAATAAAAACATTTGGAACTATGTGTGAAGTCATGTCACCCCACCAAGGCAACGTGTGGCTCCTTAAAGCAGTATTAAACCCAAAAACTAAAATTTTATATATTGCAGCTCAACAATTCTTAAAGCGGTGTTCCAGCTGAAAAAAAAAATTAAAAGTCAGCAGCTACAAACACTGTAGCTGCTGACTTTTAATAAGGACACTTACCTGTCCAGGAAGCCCCGCGACGTTGGCCCCCAGAGGCCTATCAGTCCATCAGATCGGGTGCCGGCGGCGCCATTCTATCTAAGGGAAACAGGCAGTGGAGCCTTGTGGCTTCACTGCCCGTTTCCTACTGCGTATGCGCGAGTCGCGTGGCGCTTTGTGAATGGGTGGCTGTCTTCTGGGACACACACAGGTCCCAGAAGACAGCGCGCCCAATTTCCCAGAACACCATGCGAGGGATGAAGAGAAGGAACAGCTCTACGGAGAAGAAAGTGGCAGATTAGGAAGACTGCCTAGCAACAGGCATTTCGGGTAAGTAAAAAAAAAATTGTTTTTTCAAATGTTTTTTCAAAAATTTAAAGAGCCTGTTTATGTAATTTTTTTTTTAGGGTGGACCTCCGCTTTAAATGTGGTGGCTGCATAAGTTTTCTTTCTTTTAATAAAGGCAGCTGAAGACCCCCCCCAGTGTGTGACCATAAAATGGTAGCTGCTCAAGTCAATGTATGAGTAAGAAGTAGCTGCATATGGGTAAGGTGCTACACCCAGAAAATCCACAGCTAAGTCATGTGATGTCAGAGGTCACATTATGTGATGTGTAAGATGTTGGATGAAAAGGACATTTACTCATCAGCAAGTTGAATCTGTTCCAGTCTGCCCAGCAATTCCTGGTCCTGCTTCTCCTTTTCCTCCTTCCCTCGCCTGTCCGCCATCTGCTTAGTCAGCGACTGGTAACATTGCTCCTGTTTTATTAATGCTGGAGGGGTCAGAGGCCTCTTCTGAAAAATGTATGATCTCTAAGAATAAAATATAAATAATGATTGTTAAGAAACAGAAGTGTGAATCATGCTTAATATTAAAGCCTAATCTAAAGGTTGTTAGATACGGTAAACAATTTGGTGTGGTGATCTGGCCATGTTTATCAAAACTATGTAAAATTAGGCCATTTTGAAGGAGGAATTTCTGGCATTTAACCACCCACCACCCTCCCCTCATCTGATGTTATGGCCTGCAGATTCCCTCCTGAATCCTGAGGGGAGCCCAGCACTTGAGAGCTAATAGGAAATGTCCACTTCATGCTGGAAGCAGAATAAGGATCCCACCTCTGGTACACAGTAGAAGAGAGAAGGCCTAAGAATGTCACGTGACCACAGATGGGTGAGTAAAGGGGACATTTAGGTAAGGTTATTTTTATATTAATGCCAGGATTTGGTTGGAGGGGAATGAGGACAGGTGGGGGTTTTGAAGGGGAGGAGCCCAGAGATCAGCTTTAAATGGTAAGTGTACCTTCAGACAAAGTACACTTACTATGCCTAGACCTTCTGAGCTACACTACACAACCCTAGCGGACTGCATACTTACCCAATTTCGACAGGAGCAGCCTACTCCAGTGTTTACATCTTGCTTGTCAAAGCCTTCCTTATGACTCACCATATAGGAAGCCCTTTTAGACATGTATTAGGCCATCTCCCAAGGGTTTCCAATTCTATGAGATGGCACTTGAGACAGACCCAACCAGGACAGGGGCTTTTGGAATGGATTAGGGGCTAGCCTTCTACTCACTGATTATGGCCCTTGGAGGAGACCGAGACTTTTGTCTGCGTCTCACAGTCAGAGCATGGAAAAGAGCTCAGTTCAACCTCTGACCCCATGGAGTGAGCAGATCATTCTCTAATGATGGACAACAATGTGATAAATGCTGAGAGCGAGGCTTGGATTAATTCTCTGAATAAAGACAACAAAGCTTCCCTTCTTGAGGGGGTGGAAAGGTGTATTATTAATCTTGTACAGGTTAATGGTCAAAGGAAATATGGTGGCCCTCCTGCAGACTGGGCTCCTCCACAATCTATGAAGATAAATTAATTCCACTTTTTTCAGACTGCTAAAACATTGTATGAGTTTTGTCTCCTAGACTGTTGTAGACTGTTGCCAGACTGTCTGGGACTAATCAAAGCTTGGATGTCTGGCTGTTGACTCGCTTACTGTTAATTAGATCACTGTTAGCTGTTGACTGTTCATTAGATGTACTGATGATATTACTGTTTGCAGCTTGCATTGTTTAGGATAATGTGATAAAACTTTCCTTTTCATGCTGCCCATGCCACATGGTTCAACAGAAATCCTCTGCTGAAATCTGCTGGGAAACCGACACTTCCAAAAGCGTCATTCTCTTCAGCCCTCTGAACTCCCATTAACCTTCAACCATGATACCAGGATACAATAGTCACTGGGAGAAACCAGTGAGCACCACCGTAGGACCCAATAACATCAACACTTCTGGAAACGTTGGCTTCCCAGCTGAGGATTTCTACTGAACCACGCAGTGTTCTGGCAGCGGTGGCAAAGTATGTATTCATTTTTGCAGGTACACTTGCTTGGGCATTACTTTCTAACGTCAGGATTATTTTAAGCTGACTACATTAACTATGAATATCTAATAAGTATATAGTGAAAAGGTTATATATTGAAAAGGCTACATACTCTGATAGGGCGTACACATGGTCGGACTTTGTTCGGACATTCCGACAACAAAATCCTAGGATTTTTTCCGACGGATGTTGGCTCAAACTTGTTTTGTCTACATACGGTCGCACAAAGTTGTCGGAAAATCTGATCGTTCTAAACGCGGTGACGTAAAACACGTACGTCGGGACTATAAACGGGGCAGTGGCCAATAGCTTTCATCTCTTTATTTATTCTGAGCATGCGTGGCACTTTGTCCATCGGATTTGTGTACACACAATCGGAATTTCCGACAACGGATTTTGTTGTCGGAAAATTTTATCTCCTGCTGTCCAACTTTGTGTGTCGGAAAATCCGATGGAAAATGTCCGATGGAGCCCACACACGGTCGGGATTTCCGACAACACGCGCCGATCGGACATTGTCCATCGGAAAATCCGACCGTGTGTACGGGGCATTACTCTTATTTCTCTTTTTTTTTGCCAACTTACTAAAAACTGTAGTGATCCTCTTCATTCAAATATCACAAATGACTCATCTGTGCTTTAATCAATAAAAATAATGGGTCTTGGTGTCAATAGGGGAGATTTACTAAAACTGGAGTGTGCAAAATCTGATAATGCTGTGCATAGAAACCAATCAGCTTCCAGGTTCTACTGTCATAGCTTAATTGAACAGCTAAAGTTAGAAGCTGATAGGCTACCATGCATAGCTGCACCAGACTTTGGGTGCTCCAGTTTCAGTAAATCTCCCCCCAATCTGTCAGTGGCATGCAGTCACCCTTGATTTCAGTTTAGCCCCGCGAGTATCATTATGAGATCAGCAAGGGTCACACTGACAAACAGAATATCACTGTGCTCACATAAAAATCTGTGTTCCTGGCATTGCGTTCATTCCTGATGGCTTCCGCGACCCCCATGTTGTATGCTGTGTCTTTTTGACTTTGTTCTCGATTTGCTTGAGATTTCATCTGTATGGAAAGAAAAAGTAGACATTTTAAAACTTCTATATAGCAAACCTACCAGAGTGAGTAGGCTGCTAGAAATAACTGTGCTCTAGCAATTACATTACGAACAACACTGTATTTTACATTATTGAAATGTTATCTGTGCTTAACCAGTGTGTCTATCATTACTAAAATACTGTAGATGCTAATGAAGACTTTAGTTTATCGGGGGTTTGGATTACGTAGGTTAGTCTCTATCTCTAGGTAACCTATAACATTTTATTCAGGTGTTCCAAGACATATCCAGGATTTAGTGCAGCATATGCTCCCATCCAGACAATGTATTTCAGTGAAGGCCTTGCATTGTTTCAGCAGGACAATACTAAACCGCATACTACATCTATGACAACAGCATGGCTTCATAGTAGAAGAGTGCTTAACAGGCCTGCCTGCAGTCCAGACCTTTCACCAACTGATAATATTTGGCCTATCTTGAAATGAAAAATACGACAAATAGCCAGGACTGTTGAGCAATTAGAATTCTGCAAGAATGGGACAACGTTTCTCTCCCAGAACTCCATATACTGGTCTCCTCAGTTCCCAGACATTTAGAGTGTTAAGAGAAGAGGGGATGCTACACCGTGGTAAACATGGCCCGGTCCTAACTTTTTTGAGATGTGTTGCTGCCATCAATTTCAAAATTACCATATTTTTTCTTAAAATGGTGAATTTTCTCAGTTGAAACATTTGATATGTTTACTGTTTTCTACTGTGAATAAAATATGAGTTTACGAGATTTGCAAATCATTGGATTCTGTTTTTATATATATTTTACACAGCGTCCCAACTTTTCTGGAATTGGGGTTGTATGTTATGAGAGTATTGTAGTTAATACCTGGGACTTTAGCATGGCCTCTTGGTCTTTCATGTGCTGGTATTGCTGTAATATTCTCTCCTCCTCCTTTTCTTTCAGTTTTCTCTCCTCTGTGAAGTACACCGGGATATTTTTCTGGGCCCGCTGTAGACACAGGTAGCACAGTTCCTAGGAAAAGAGACAACAAAAAGACTGCTGTGAACTACATGCAGCTATATAGCAAATAAGAGGCATTATCCACATTCTTTTGCATTTTTTTTTTGTTTGTGACCTGGTCAGATAAATACAAAAGGCTAAAGATTCACAAAGATGGATAAGTTATTGGATCATTACTACTAACATATTTACATAGTCTGCAAGGATGAATAAAGAAACCATTCCATCCAATTCAACGAGTGTGAGTCTGTGGAAGAAAGTTCTACATCTTTACCACTCTAAAAGTAAAAGAACTTCTAAGGATCCTTTCACATGGACATGCCGTCTGTCCGTTTTACATCCATCCATTGACAGATGAAAAACGGACAATAATGCATTCCTTTGGGCAAACAGATGTAAAGGGATGATCATCCCTTTACAACCCTGTTTATTCAGGTCTGTTTTCTAAATGCAACAAGTCTCTATTTTTGTTCCGTTTAAAAAACGGAAGTGGACCTAAACGAATGTAAATGGAAAAACGGTCCGTCTTTTAATTGGTTGTTAGGAGCCGGAGCCCACCGGCGTCCTAACAACCAGTGACTCATCCCTGCTGTCAGCTTCCCCACTGAAAGCAGAATATAAACAAAAGAGTTGCAAATCAAAAAAAAAAAGGCATGCCCCCCCCCCAAAATCCATACCAGAGTCTTATCTGGGCATGCAGCCTGGCAGGCCAGGAAAGGGGGGGAGGGGGGCGAGCTGGCACCCTCCCTCCCTGAACCATACTAGGCCACATGTCCTTAACATAGGGGGGTGCTTTGGGGGAGGGGGACTCCCCGCCTTCCCAAAGCACCTTGTCCCATTGTTGATGAGAACAAGGGCCTCTTCCCCACAACCCTGGCCTGGTGGTTGTGGCGGTGCGGGGTCACTTATCAGAATATGGAAGCCACCTTTAAGAAGTGGGCCCCCAGCCCCCTAAAATGAAGGAGTAGGAGTACATAGTATCACTACTCATACTCATTCAAAAAAAATTACACGTGTAGATAAACACAGAACACTGTTTTTGACCAGTCCTTTATTTAAAAAAACAACCCGCAAGAAAAAAAAAAAGCTGGCGCTGGCCGGCGCCGAGTGACATTGCTGGTTCTTCCCACCACTAAATTAAACAAAAGGGTGGGCCCATTAGGTGATGTCACTGTCACATACGGCCAATGACATAAGGGGGCAGGGGCATCTGGTGACATCACTGGATGGCCCTATGTCTTTTTTTTCTTTAATGCCAGAAGAGATGGAGCTGTCATTCGGGCCAAAAAGTAAACAATGAGGCAGGGCCATCCAGTGACTTTACTGTATTGCCCAAAACCCTTATTACGTAATTTGCCGTATGCAACATCATAAGGGGCAGGGGCAGCGGTGATGTCACTGGATGGCCCTGACTCTTTGTCTACTAATCTGATCTCATAATCCTAGAACAGCAGTGACAGGTGATTATTTTATTGATGTCATTATATTTGTTTCTAAGTCGGCTGCACAGCCTGGCACTTAGCATTGCATTATGTTTGTATTAACAGGATCATTGATGCCGGACAACCAAGTCCCTCCCGGTCCCTCTTACTCTCCTCCTCCTTGCGCGGATGCAGGGTTGACTGGGGCTGTGGTTATAAATTAAAAGGGGGGTACTTGGGTTGGCTGGCATCTGTGTTTACATCAGCAAGCAGTATATGGACTGTCAAATATATTTTAAGCGATCACTTCTCGGCCTTTTGGCTAAAATCAAGTGTAGTATCTGTTCTTATCAGTTTAATATCTGATACGTCCCCTATCTGGGGACCATATATTAAATGGATTTTTAGAACAGGGAGATGGGAGAAGAGCTTGCTCTGTCCACTCCACGCATCGACCTGGTATTGCAGTACCTCCAGGACCGGTGCACCCCTCTCTTATGCAGTTTCCAAAAACAGAATAAAGAACAACAAGAAAAAAACCAAAATATATTTTAAATAGTGAGTGCACTACATCAAGTTAGCAGTATTTTGATGAATGGGAGGTGTACTTTTAATTGACTCCAAACCTGCATGTGATCTGCGGTGCTCCGGTGGTTTTATATTGGGGGTGGGGAGGGTAGTCAGCAGTTTTACGGTTAAGTACTCAAGTAGCCAGAAATGCGTCAACTTTCGCTGCTGTCCCCTGCTACATTGTGATGTTTTTACCTGTCATGTTGTGAATAATTCTTTTAGGTGTGCAGTCATCCAGATTGTTTTTCTTCTTCTGACCTGTATTGAACAAGCCGAACGAGCACCCTCACAAGCAATGGAACAGTAAAGGATGGAAATAAGGGTTAATCACCTGGAGCGATGGGTGTTTATCTTATATGCATAGTTACGTTGGACCAGATTGGACAAATGTAACCAAGTAAAAAAAAATATGTGCATGAATGCTAAATAATGTGTATACATAACTTTCAGGTATTTGTTACCTTTCACAGAGCCCACAGTACTCCCCCTGATAATGTCTCCATCTGTTTTTTTTTTCCTATTAGAAGGATTTTTTGTTCAGGCATAATCCAGGACATGAGACCTGGACAGGGAGGCCTATTCATTTAAATCCTGATGCCTGCGCAGTACATGGCTTGCAACAAGGTTCTAATGTTGGTAAAAGGTTTTTTAGAGGGCAGTAGGATGTGAATGCATGATCTGGCCGCTTTCAACTTCAAACGATATTCATTGCAGTCCATAAAGAGTCGAATTTATATGAATTCAACAGGAGGGGTAGTAAGTCAGAAAGAGGATGCTACTAGTTTATCTGGGAAAAAGTGAATATCTGGTGGCATTTGCAGATACCCATAGGCATGCCTTTGCAGTACTAATTGGTAATGTCAGACTGAAGATAAGGTGGTTACCACTAAGATAAGACGTTAGTGTGTTAACAGGATCCATGCATTCTAAAGAACAGTACCTGCCCTGCACGACAGTGATCCAGGCAGGCAGAAGTTGTTGTCCTCAGGATATTCATCTGGCTCACTTCAGCATCAGGTCTTGAGAAGTTCATAGAAAGTGAAGATCCTAATCTGCAAAACAAAGAAACCAGAGTGTAATTAAACTCCTCTGCGTCCTGCTAAAAGGCTAAATTCACCTTCTTTTTTTTCTCTTCTAAATTCCAGCTTCCCTATGCACCAATATAGCATTATTGTACTTATTTTGCAAAAATAAGTAGCTTTCCAGTAATTCTACACCTGCTTACCTAACTCTCTTCATAGCTGTTTAAACACACTGCTCAATTACTTCTGCCTTACTTCCTGGTCAGACTTTAAAGTGTTACTAAACCCAGTAATGTAAAAATAGTTCATCTGCCCCCCCCCCCCCCCAGTGCCCCCAGCTTATAAATCTTCTTTTTACATTAAAATACTGCCACTATATACCTTTTTGGATGATCTGTATACCACGGTTACATGGTAAACTGCAGTTTCTTCAGTACTGAGAGTTCAGGAAGGAGGAGATTTTCACCTCAGCCTGTATACAGGTCCACATGTGTGATGTCAATATCATGTGACCTGGCTAGCTCTGAGAACAAGTAACTTCTCTCCAGCATAAAAGACACAACTGAGCATGTGCAGGTCAGCTACTCTGCATGTGTTAGCTGGCCTTCCCCAGATAGACAGTGCAGGAGGGGGAGGATCTATGTATACAGGATAAAAAGGCCTTTTTACACAACGCAGAGGATAAACCTCTTAAGTTCCACAGTGAGTATAACAAGCATGCTATGCTGCATATACAGACTGATTTTACTGTTGTGGGTTTAGTAACACTTTAAGTCATGACACAGGAAGGAGTTGACTAGCTGAACTCATTAGCACACACCCTATGCTCCGTCAGATTAGGCGACCCGTCAGATCTTCTAATGAAAGTGACGTTCCGTCACGGCCATCTTGGTACACCCCGCACTCTGCCGCAGTAAGCCTACAGTCTGAAGTCGCCAAGCAGACATCTTTTTACACACACCGAAGTCTTGCATTTCACACTAATTTTAACAGTAAATTGAGCTTATATTGTGAAATGCAGTATTTAGAAGTCCATGACATTGTTTTGATGTTGAATTTTAAAAGCAGCGGTCTTCTGTCAGATTAGCAAATGTGTAAGATCAGCAGGCTTGCTGCTGCTTTTAACATTCAACATCAAAACAGTGTCAAGGAGTTATAAATACTGTATTTCACGATATAAGCTCAGTTTACTGGTAAAAATTAGTATGAAATGCAAGACTTCGTGGGTGTAAAAAGATTTCCGCTTGGCAACTTTAGACTGTAGGCTTACTGCGGCTTAGTGTGGGGTGTAGCAATATGGCCGTGACGGAACATCACTTCCGTTACAAGAATTGACAGGTCGTCTAATCTGACGGAACACCTGCATCATCTACCCTAAGCTGGTCAACTCCTTCCTGTTTCATGACCTAAAGTCTGACCAGGAAGTAAGGCAGAACTAATTGAGCAGTGTGTATAAACAGCTATGAAAAAAGTTAGGTAAGCAGGTGTAGAATTAAAAGAGAAGTAAAGGATTTTTTTTTCCCCCAATCATACTTATCTAGGTGAATGCAACATCGATCCGCTGCTGTATCTGTCCCCCTGAGCCTCTACACTGAGAACCAAATGATCGAACATCGCCGATCACTGGGTTTTCAGAGCTCCGTGAGCAGAAAGCTGTAGACTGTCAGTCACAGCTCTCTGCTCTTCTCCCTCCTTGCTCATTTGAGCGCTAAGCTGTGGAGGGGGCTGAGCGGCCGTCTTAGGCTCTCAGGGGCTCGCTGACAGGCTGAGTCGGGTAGAGAGAGAGAGTATCACCGCTCCAGGTGGGTCAGATAAGAGTAAAAAGCCTCTCCTCCAGTTTAGAAGCCCAGGTGCTGGCAATGCATATAGCAATTAGACAACGGAAGAAGTTCTGGACAGCCACACTCCAAAAAAGTTTTTTGCCTTTTATTCAAAAAAGTGTCATCTAAAATACAGGTCACAGCAGAGCGGAAAAAAGCTTACGCGTTTCACACTACAAACAGTCATTTATGATGATCATCTAGAACAGGGATATGCAATTAGTGGACCTCCAGCTGTTGTAGATCTGCCAGTCCCATGAGGCATAGCAAGACTCTGACAGCCACAAGCATGACACCCAGAGGCATGATGGGATGCACGGTAGAAAGCCTACCCCCCCCCTCTGAGTTGAGTGTAAATGCTGTCAGCTTCAGAGTCAGGGGTAAAAGGTCACCTGACGCATGACAACTGTGGCCCCGTAAACCACACTTCCTCGCAGAGGCTTTCAAAGAGGCAATAGGTCATGCATTGACATTTTCTATGTCTTGGAATCAAGTTGGAAGAATGTAGTTATATTCCTGTATGACTTAACTTCATTCTGGGGACCTGAATATAATGTAATCTTCCTGTGATGTGTAATTAGGGTATGTACTTATTCAGATATGGCAGTGACAGTTTGTTGTATTTTTGCTATGTGAATGGCAAATAAAAAAAACTTAAAAAAAAAAAAAACTGGACCCAAAACAAATGTATTCAGGTGACTGATTTAAAACACAAGTGCTCAGTGAAGCATCTGGTATGTGGTCCAGCATATCAAAATGTAGGTAACCTGAAGTTTGCAGGCTCACTCATCAACACTGATTGAAGTGCTAAGCCTCCTGGAAGTGGATGTGAATGCCAGGCAAGATATGGTCTCGTTGACAAAAGGGTTTGATTGCTGATATGTAGGTGGATGCCTAATAACCTGATTAGAACAATTTGTTCATATGCCTGCTGCCAATGTAAGTGGGTGTTACCAGTAGGGTTGCCACCTCATCCCTTTAAAACCAAACTCATATGAATTACACAGGTTCTGTGGCTGATTTAGGTAGTAATTAAGCTCACTTGTTGCCTTATCTGCATTAAACTATTATTATTATTATTATACAGGATTTATATAGCGCCAACAGTTTGTGCAGCGCTTTACAACATGAGGGTAGACAGTACACTTACAATACAAATCAATACAGGAGGGATCAGAGGGCCCTGCTCATTAGAGCTTACAACCTAGAAGGGAGGGTCAAGTGGACAAAAGGTAATAACTGTGGGGGATGAGCTCATGGAGAAAATGAAAATACAGTTGTTAGGTGTGGGTAGGGTAGGCTTCTCTGAAGAGAAGGGTTTTCAGGGATCGTCTAAAAGCTAATAAAGTAGGAGATAAGCGGACAGATTGGGGTAGGGCATTCCATAGGATTGGAGAGGCTTTGAAAAAGTCCCGGAGGGGAGCATGGGAGGAGGTGACGAGGGAGCTAGAGAGCAGGAGGTCTTGAGAGGAATGAAGAGAACGAGTAGGTTGGTATTTAGAGACTAGGCTAGTGATGTAGCTGGGGGCGAAATTGTGGATGGCTTTGTACGTAGTTGTTAGTATTTTGAATTTAATTCTTTGGCCGAGCGGAAGCCAGTGGAGGGATTGACAGAGAGGAGTGGAAGACACAGAGCGATTGGTAAGGTGGATGAGTCTGGCAGCAGCATTCATGATGGATTGAAGAGGTGATAGACCATGTAGAGCAGGGCTTGACAAATTTGCTTGGAATCTAGGAGCCAGCTAAAAAAGTTAGGAGCCAGGTTTTTTTTTTAAACGACCGACAAAGCTTTATTTTCAATATAAAAATGAACCAATCTTAAATTTACACAGAGACAACTAGAACGAATGTGACTGCTTTTATTTCCTGCCATGCAGGGACATAAGACCGCCATATTCCCGCTAAGGGTCCAATCAGGTCCGCCTGAAAAACTGACAGGCGAACCTGATCAGACAGCCCGTGTGAAAGAGGCCAAGCAGGAAGATGACAAATAATAAATTCATTTTAATTAACCACTTCCTTCCCGCAGGACGACTATATAGGTCCTGTCTTTGAAGAGAAATACCGTTATGCACCTAGCTACCATAACCCCGGTATCTTCTTCAAGAGCCGGCGGTTCTCTTTCAGATAAAAGTGGTCTCTGCAGCAGATTCGCAGCGAGATCACTTTTATCGGCGGCAGGAGAGGACCCCCCCTACCGCCGCGCTCCGGTGCCCTTCACCGCTTACCGTGGCCGTCGGTAACGGCGGAGGCGATCCGGATCTGTCCCTGTCCTGACATGGAGACGAGTGAGAGGAAGATGGCCCCCGCGCCCATCTCCAAGTCAATGTAGGGCGGAAGCAACGTCAAATCGTCACTTCCACCCATAGCTCTTAAAGGGACATTTTATTATTTTTTTTTCAAATGACAATTTTTTTTTTTTTTTTTTTTTAAATGCATTTTAGTGTAAATATGAGATCTGAAGTCTTTTTGACCCCAGATCTCATATTTAAGAGGTCCTGTCATGCTTTTTTTCTATTACAAGGGATTTTTACATTCCTTGTAATAGGAATAAAAGTGACTTTTTTTTTGTTATAAAGAACAGTGAAAAAATAAAAGTTAAAATGAATAAGAATTTTTTTTTTTTAAATGTGCCCCATCCCTTGTAATAGAAATAAAAGTGACACATTTTTTTTTTTTTAAACGGTGTAAAAATAAAAAATAAAAAGTAAAATATACAAGAAAAAAAAATAATTTTTTTAAACGCGCCCCGTCCTGCCGAGCTCGCTTGCAGAAGCAAACGCATATGTGAGTAGCGCCCGCATATGAAAGCGGTGTTCAAACCACACGTGAGGTATCGCCACGATCGTTAGAGCGAGAGCAATAATTCTAGTCCTAGGCCACCTCTGTAACTCAAAACATGCAACCTGTAGAATTTTTTAAACGTCGCCTATGGAGATTTTAAAGGGTAAAAGTTTGTCGCCATTCCACGAGCGGACGAAATTTTGAAGCGTGACTTGTTGGGAATCAATTTACTCGGCGTAACATTATCTTTCACAATATAAAAAAAATTGGGCTAACTTTACTGTTTTCTTATTTTTTAATTAAAAAAAAGTATTTTTTCCCAAAGAAGGGCACTTGTAAGTCCGCTGCACAAATACGGTGTGACAGAAAGTATTGCAATGACCGCCATTTTATTCTCTAGGGTGTTAGAATAAAAAATATATATAATGTTTGGGGGTTCTAAGTAAAGGGAAGGAGATGAGCGAGCAGTGAAAACAGGCAGGGGAAGCTCCATTAGCATTGGTGGTTGTCTTGTAATACCAACGGCCACCACCAGAGGGCGCCCGATTGCAGAAGGAACCATAGGACTGCAGTAGGCCGCAAAGCCGGGGCCTCAATTACCGGCGCGGCCCAACGCGATCGCGGCGGGAGGGGGGGGTGTCGAACGGACACAGGATACCCCAGCTGTGCCGCCCCAGGCGCCAGGTCACTAATTCTAGTCGCAAATGCGACCTGGCGCCCGGGGTTTGTCGAGCCCTGATGTAGAGGTAAGCCAATGAGAAGGGAGTTGCAGTAGTCGAGGCGAGAAATGACCAGCGAGTGAATTAAGAGCTTTGTTGTGTCATTGGTTAGAAAGGGGCGTATTTTGGAGATGTTGCAGAGGTTGAGGCGGCAGGATTTGGACAGTGATTGGATGTGTTGCTTGAAGGAGAGTTCAGAGTCCAGGACTACACCTAGAACCTTGGCATGTGGGGATGGGCTTATAGTTATGCCATCGATTTTGACAGAGAGATCAGGGAAAGGGGCATATGGGGGAGGAAAAAGTATAAGTTCGGTTTTGGATAGATTGAGTTTGAGGAAGTGGTGTGACATCCAGACTGATATATCTGATAGTAAATTAGTGATACATGAGGAGACAGAGGGAGTGAGCTGAGGGGTAGAGAAATAGATTTGGGTGTCGTCAGCGTAGAGGTGGTATTGGAAGCCATGGAAGGCTCTCAGCTGACCCAGGGAGGAGGTGTAGATTGAAAATAGGAGAGGTCCAAGAACAGAACCTTGGGGGACCCCAACAGAGAAAGGAAGAGGAGTGGAGGAAGTAGAGTTGTAAGAAACGCTAAAGGTGCGGTTGGATAAGTAGGAAGAGAACCAGCGAAGAGTACAGTCACGGAGACCAAAGGCGTGGAGTTTTTTTTAAGGAGGGGGTGGTCAACCGTATTAAAGGCAGCAGAGAGGTCCAGGATTAGGAGTACAGAATAGTGTTGATTGGTTTTGGCCGTTAGTAGATCGTTTGTTAGTTTTAGGAGAGCAGTTTCTGTGGAGTGTTGAGGACGAAATCCAGACTGAAGGGGATCAAGAAGGCTATTATCAGCGAGGTGGACGCTCAATCAGTTGTAGACAAGACGTTCGAGGAGTTTGGATAAGAAGGGGAGCAAGGAGATGGGGCGTAGGTTGTTAAGATTGGATGGGTCCAGTGAGGGCTTTTTAAGTATGGGTCTGACAAGTGCATGTTTTAGAGAGTTGGGGAAGATGCCAGAAGAGAGGGAGAGATTGAAGATGTGGGTTAGAGAGTGTAGCATAGAGTCAAAGGGTGAACGTAGCATTTGTGAGGGAACAGGATCCAGAGGGCAGGTGGTAAGGTGGACATTACCAAGTAGTTTAGCAACCTTGTCTATAGTGGTGGGGTTGAAAGAGGGAAGTAATGATTGTGCCTGTGGGCATGAAGTGTAAAGCGTGGAGGGTATCGGAACAGTAGAGATCTTCGCGCAAATTGTATCAATCTTCTGTTTGAAGTGATTGGCGATCTCCTGGGCAGTGAGTGAGTTGGTGGGTGGAGGCGGTGGAGGACGAAGTAGTGAGTTGAAGGTAGAGAAGAGTTGATGGGGACGGGATGATAAGTTGCTAATGAGAGTGATAAAATAGGTCTGCTTGGCAGAGAGGAGGCTGGAATTGTATTTTTGGAGGGCAGATTTATATTGGTTGAAATCTCTCTGAGACTTAGTCTTACGCCACAGGCGCTCATGAGCACGACTAAGTTTTTTCAGACTTCTAGTATCATCTGTTTGCCAAGGTTGAAGGGGTTGGGGCCTGATTCTGTGTGTAGTGAGGGGGGCCAGTGAGTCGAGTGAGGCTAGAAGTGAAGCGTTGTAGACAGAAGTGGCTGGTGCAGGATAGGGGTGAGATTTTGTCGTAGAGGTTGTCGATAGCAGAGTAGAGAAGAGAAGGGTTGAGATGACGTAGGTTTCTGCAGGTAACTTTTAGGCAGTTGGAGGGAGAGGAGGTGGAGGAGAGGGAGAGAGTGAAACTAATAAGGTGGTGATCAGAGAGAGGGAGTGGATAGTTAGAGAGGTTGCATGGAGTGCAAAGGTGAGAGAAAACGAGGTCAAGGGTATTGCCTTCGGAGTGAGTAGGAGCATGTATCCACTGCTTCAGGTCAAAAGAGGAGGTTAGGCTGAGAAGTTTGGAAGGGGCAGGAGTGTTAGTATTAATAGGGATGTTGAAGTCACCGAAAATGATTGTGGGGATTTCAGAGGAAAGAAAGTAGGGTAGCCAGGCAGAGAAGTCATCAAGAAAGGTTGATACAGGGGGCCTGTAGATCACGGCTATCCTTAGAGAAATTGGAGTGAAAAGACGAATGCAGTGTGCTTCGAAAGAGGAGAGTGACAGAGAGGGAGGTGGCTGAAGTACCTGAAAGGTGCTATGTGGGGCTAGAAGGATTCCTACACCTCCTCCCTTACGTCCACTGGATCTGGGGGAGTGAGTCCAGAGAAGACCACCATGGGATAGGGCAGCAGAAGACTCAGTGTCGGATTCGTGGAGCCAGGTTTCGGTAATGGCGAGTAGGTTAAATGAGTTGGCGATAAAGAGGTCATGGAGAGAGGTGAGTTTGTTGCAGACAGAGCGGGCGTTCCAAAGGGCACAAGAGAAAGGGAGTCTGGTCTTGGGAAGAAAAGAAATGGGAACTAAATTTTGTTGATTGCCAGAGGGTGCAGGGTGATGGGTGCATGGAGTATAGTTAAATGATGGAGGCCCAGGGTTTGGGGATATATCTCCGGAGGTTAGGAGAAGCAGCAGGGTGAGGGAGGTAATATGGGAGTGGGATTTATATGAAGGGACATGCCCCAGGGTCTTGGAGATTTTTAGTGTGTGTGGATTTAGAATTAGCAGGAGTTGGTGGGTGCAGTAATAGGGAGAGGACAGAAGTGAGGGTGATATATATATATATATATATATGCTGTGGGGGGGAGAAGAGGGGTGAAGGAGAGATAGTTTTAGGATAGAGGACAGAGCTGTCAAAAGGAGTGGTAGAGAATGCATGTTACAAGGAGAAATAGTAAAGTGGTAAACAAGGTCACCTGATGTCTGTGTGGTGTTTTTCAAAGTTTTTTCTTGTGTCCCTTTGCTTTGTGCATTCGCTGAAGTGCAGAGTCATGCCGCGTACACACAGCCAGACTTGCGAATGGTCTAAACTCCGTCTGCATTTCCGACGGAGAGATTTAGAACATGTTCTATATCTGAGTCAGTCGGAAATGCCGACAGAAAAAGTTTGATGGGGCATACACACGGTCGGAATGTCCGACCGAAAGCTCCAATCTGACTTTTTCTGTCGGGAAGTCCGGCCGTGTGTACGTGGCATTAGAAGTGCTCCCACTTATAGAAATAGTCCACTAGCCTCAAAACCTGTGCAATTCATATATGTTCGGGTTTAAAGGGATGAGGTTGGCAACCTTAGTTACCAGTTTAGATAATACATAAAAGGCCCACTAGCTGCACAAGCCCATTATAAGGCCTGGGTAATCCAGCCATGGTACCTGGTCTTAGAGTCACAGCAAGGGGTAGCAGTAGGGGCCAATCAGGTGTGCTGTGTCCACATGACAAGAAATATACAGACAGGCGGAAAAACAGCAGACAGATGAGCTTATTAGTCTGCTATCTTTCACTATCCTATCACAAGCTGGGGGCAGGAAGGTGACCTAAATGTATTGCTTATCTGTTTTATCTAGCAGAGCTGTATGACTCTCAGGTCTGGATGTACAGAAATACAACTGATTTGGAAGTAGTTGACTGCTCTCATATACTGTATTTTTTTCACCTTCAGTACATAAAGTATCAGACTTGCCAAGGCCTTTTCCTAGAGATGAATTCCAGGTTTGGCTTTTGTTGCAAAGTTATACTGGTCCAACTTGGATCAATGTAAGTATGCATATGCCATACTCCTGGGATCCCTGTGGAAACAGAGAATCACTGTACAAGTCTCCGCTATCACAGTGATCACCGCTATCTCCCAAGTCCTGTCTCAAAAGGCTGCCCTGCTGTGTAGCGAACAAAGGAGGCTGCCATTCACAGAACGCCCTGCATTTTGTAAAATTAATATGCAAAGCATTCTCTGATTGGACTAGTCATCACCCCACCTTTCCACCTCGTCCAATCGGAGAACACCTTGCATTCAGTGGGAAAAAAATGCAAGGCATTCTGTGAATGGCACCTGTACCAAGTGAGTGGCCCTGTATGGTTACTATGCAGAAGGGCAGCTGCTTCTGTGAATGGCACCTGTACCAAGTGAGTGGCCCTGTATGGTTACTATGCAGAAGGGCAGTGGCTTCTGTGAATGGCACCTGTACCAAGTGAGTGGCCCTGTATGGTTACTATGCAGAAGGGCAGCTGCTTCTGTGAATGGCACCTGTACCAAGTGAGTGGCCCTGTATGGTTACTATGCAGAAGGGCAACCACTTAGCACAGGACCCGCAAGACTGCGACAATCACTGTAGTAGCAGAAAATACAGTACTACGAGGATTATCTGCTTTCATGGGGATTCCAGCAGGTATGGCATACGCTGGAGCAATGTAACTATGCAAAAAAAGCTATACCTGGAATTTAGCTTTGAGTAATGAGACTTTAAAGCTAAAGGACATCTGCTTGCTTGTGAGAGCCCAGATACAAATGATGCATAATAAACAATATCAGAGGCTACAGTCTGTTGTGTGGCCTTGGAAGACCCAGTTTCCATTCCACCAAGTAAGACAACCCTACCAGTTAGCCCCCCTTCCTCCTCCTCTGTATACACTTTTCAACATCTCACTGACAACTGATACTTTTGAATAAAACTCAGATAATCCTCTGAATCATTTAAAACCATTAAGAGAACATTTTGTCAGCAGGTATTAATAGTTTATAAATCATTTAAGAATACGGAATAGAGAGCTGTTCTTGGAAATATGAACTGCTCTTGTGGTCGTGATGTGGGATTATAACATAGGCTGGTAAAAATACATTCATTGCAGCCTTCACAATTTAGACATGTATGAAACTGAGATCTCTCTTTTTAATAAAGTGTTAGTAACACTTATTAAAGCCCAACTGTAGACAAAAATAGATTTTTTATTTTGGGGGAGGGGTTATAACCTCTGTCAGGTTTTTTCTGCTGTTTTATAGAGTTAGGACTGCAGCACACTGGGGTGCCTTGACGTGGCCGCTGCAGCTTACGTGTATATTTGCAAATGTATGCTAACTAAACCCCTTGGTTTTAACGTGAACTCTTAGACAGGACTATTTGGTTTATTGCAGGCTGGCTGGCAAATGAGCTGGGAATTTCTGTTTGTTTGTTTTTTGACATGTGTCTCCTTTCCATGTGCTCCTTACTGCAAAGGCCACTTATAGGTTGGGGTGGTTGCCATTTTTTTGTACTGTTGGTGAATTGTTATGGGGATGCCCTGGATACCTTTGTTGCCATTGTGCTATTGCTGGGTGTCCAGTGCGTTCCTATACCTTTAAAGAGGTGTGGGTTCCCCCCAGGCATACTTGCGCTTAATCTCTCCATTATTATATATATGCTCCAACTCAGGAGACTCTCAAAATTATAGAGTTACGACTGCAGTACACTGGGGTGCTGTGACATGGTCGCTGCAGCTTACACATGTACAGTCGTGCTCAAAAGTTTGCATACCCTGGCAGAAATTGTGAAATTTTTGGCATTAATATTGAAAATATGACTGATCATGCCAAAAAAAAACTGTCTTTTATTTAAGGATAGCAATCACATGAAGCCATTTATTATCACATAGTTTTTTGGATCCTTTTTAAATCATAATGATAACAGAAATCACCCAAATGGCCCTAATAAAAAGTTTACATACCCTGGAATGTTTGGCCTTGGTACAGACACAGAAGGTGGCACACACAGGTTAAAATAGCAATTAAAGGTTAATTTCCCACATTTGTGGCTTTTTAAATCACAATTAGTGTCTGTGTATAAATAGTCAATGAGTTTGTTAGCTCTCACATGGATGTACTAAGCAGGCTAGACACTGAGTCATGAGAAGGTAGATAAGAACAGTCAAAAGACCTGCGTAACAAGGTAATGAAACTTTACAAAGATGGAAAAGGATATAAAAAGATATCCAAAGCCTTGAATATGCCAGTCAGTACGGTGTAATCACTTATTAAGAAGTGGAAAATTTGGGGCTCTTTTGATACCAAGCCAAGGTTGGCTAGACCAAGAAAGATTTCAGCCACAACTGGTGGAAGAATTGCTCAGGATACAAAGAAGGTAACCTCAGGAGAAATACAGGCTGCTCTCCAAAAAGACGGTGTGTTTGTTTTTAAGGAGCACAATTCAACGATACTTGAACAAAAAAGAGCTGCATAGTGGAGCTGCCAGAAGGAAGTTTTTGCTGTGCCAATGCCACAAAAAAGCCAATGAGGCATGTCATGGTGTTGTTGGGCATATTGTAACCAGACTTTTTTTGTGGAACTTGTACAGTAAAGGCTTCTTTCCGGCAACTAGACCATGCAGCTCTTTTTTGTTCAAGTATCATCGTATTGTGCTCTTTAAAAACAACCACACCATGGTTTTCCAGAGCAGCCTGTATTTCTCCTGAGGTTACCTGTGGGTTTTTCCTTGTATCCGAAACAGTTCCTGTGGCAGTTGTGGCTGAAATCTTTCTTGATCTACCTGACCTTGGCTTGGTATCAAGAGATCCCCAAATTTTCCACTTCTTATTAAGTGATTGAACAGTACTGAACTGGCATATTTTATATACTGTATATTTTATATACTGACTCCTTTTTTTAAACTTTGTATATGTAACTTCCAAACTTGAGGCCTCCCTTTTATGGGGCAGCCAGCGTATGTTAAAGGGCAGCCTTTAAGCATTGTCCAACCATGTTTCCAGCTAATTGTTTTGTTTTGCTTCAGTCTATATACAGTGGATAAAGCCTAGTACACACAGGCCAAACGTCGGGCAGGATCAGGCTGGTTCAATAGAAAGGGGCCAAAATTCCGCCCGTGTGTACTGCAGTTGGTTCTGTCGAAGGGGCATGACCGAAAAAGGTCTTCCGATCAGCTCCCAATCAGCGCTCTCAGCCAATGGCTGAGAGAGCTGACCGGAGTGTTCTGGCGGGGGGGGGGGGGGATGGGTAGGGGGGATTGTAGCCCCCCCTATCAGAACACAATAGCACAACAAGGGAGATCGCTGTACTAACATTGCATAGTTAGTACAGCGGCTCCTCCTGAACTGTCAGTTTTATTTCTTTCAGCCCTGTGTGTACAAGGCTTTAGCGTTACATTTTCTTTCAATTTCTTGTTTCTGTGACCACCATGGGGAGGATTTCACTTACTTCCTGTCCCTGAGACACCTGTGCAAGAAATCAGAAGGAGCAGTCATCATGAGAACAGGAAGCCACAGATAGCAAAAAAAAAATAATTGTAATAAATTAAAACCCTTCCACACTGTACCAAAAATGTGTTCTGTCCTGTTACCAGTTGGAGAGTTTTCCCATTACTTCCTGTCCTCACAGCGAATGAGAGAAAATCTCATAGAGAGCCCCTGACAGATGACCTGACAAATATCTAACAGAGGCGCTAAGACCCCATACACACTATTAGATTTTCTGCAGATTTTTGTCTTCAGATTTACCAAAACCATATAATATTTGGTCAAACCTTAATGGGGCGTACACACGGTCAGACTTTTCGGCTACAAAAGTCAGACGGATGCCGACGGACCAAATCCGGCGGACAATCCGATCGTGTGTGGGCTTCCCCGGACTTTCAGCGGACTTTTTCAGTCGCAAATCTGATGGACTTTAGATTTGGAACATGCTTCAAATCTTTACGTCGTAACTCCGCCGGACCCAGAAATCCACTCGTCTGTATGCTAGTCCGACGTACAAAAACCGGCGCTAGGGCAGCTATTGGCTACTGGCTATCAACTTCCTTATTTTAGTCCGGTGTACGTCATCACGTACGAATCCGTCGGACTTTGGTGTGATCATGTGTAGGCAAGTCCGGTCGTTAGAAAGTCAGTTTAAAGTCCGCCAAAAGTCCGTCGAAAGTCTGTCGAAAAGGCTGTCGGACTTTTGTAGCCAAAAAGTCCGACCGTGTGTACTCCCCATAAGAGTTTCAATTTGTATGCAGTCAGGCTGGCCCTTGTACTACATGGTTTTGGTAAATCTGAAGACAAAAATCTGCAGAAAATCTAATATTGTGTATGGGGTCTAAAGCTGGCCATACATTTTACAATTTTCTTATTAAATTTCCTTTAGATTTACCTTCAACTATGTAGTACAAGAGCCTGCATGATTGCATATAAATTGAAAGTGTTTAGGTTTGACCTCATATTATATGGTTTTGGGAAATCTAAAGGAAAATTGTACAAGAAAATTGTATAGTGTATGGCCAGCCTTATGCCCTGTACACACGATCGGACATTGATCGGACATTTCGACAACAAAATCCATCAGATTTTTTCCGACGGATGTTGGCTCAAACTTGTCTTCCATACACACGGTCGCACAAAGTTGTCGGAAAATCCGATCGTTCTGGACGCGGTGACGTAAAACACGTATGTCGTGACTATAAATGGGGCAGTAGCCAATAGCTTTCGTCTCTTTATTTATCCTGAGCATGCGTGGCACTTTGTGCGTCGGATTTGTGTACACACGATCAGAATTTAAATGATAGGATTTTGTTGTTGGAAAATTTTATATTCTGCTCTCAAACTTTGTGTCAGAAATTCCAACGGAAAAAGTCCGATGGAGCCCACACACGAACGGAATTTCTGACTACATAATCCGATAGCACTTTTTCCGTCGGAAAATCCGACCGTGTGTACAGGGCATTAGCCTTCCCAACACTAAACAAAATTGGCTGCAACAGTAAAGATTTCAGGATGCTTGCCCTTGGTTTGATGTACAGAGCCAGCAATGACTGGGATATCATACACATATAAATAGATTAAAAAATAAATACATAGAATGATCAGCCAAATCCTTGTGACAGCTGATTAGGTGGGTTGACCTCACCTTTCAGGAGCAGTTTTTGGTTTTGTTATTTTCTCCAGATCTTCGTTCAAGCTGATCCCGGTGACTTTGGCAGGCATAATACATTGTCTATTCAGCATACGCTTTGTTGGTGTGTTTTCTGCTGAAGGGAGTGCAGTATAAGCTTATGCAATGCCTTGCTCATTAATCACACACATAGATGCAAAGCATAGGATATCAGTCATTTATATGGAATACACCGATCAGCCATAACAATCTGATGACCCATGAGAAGAAGAGGTGAGTTTGGGGATGAAGGGTTGGAGGGAAGAAGGAGGAAGGACATGACCATTCCGCATTTGCGCCACCCAGGGGAACCCTTCTCGGGATTTCTATGTAGGACCCCAATATGTGGCCAGTTCACTTTTTTTGAAGAAGGGCTTAATATTCCACTGAGGTATTTTATTCAAACCAGCAGTGCCATGTTTTCCTGAACTGCTCACCATGGTTCTGATAAGAAAGTGTTAATTCCTCCTTGTCTCTTATTTAACTTACTTTGGCTGCATATTCCATTTCTTATGCCTTACCTCTTCTGCTTGTGATTGGCTCTTCTCCTATTTGCACATTTTCTATTGGCTGATCTATCTTAGGTTCTTCCCCCTTCACAAGCTCCGCATTCTCTTCAAGGATTGTCTCCATGGCAGGTGGTTTGTCTGTGACTTTTTCCTCAATCCTGAATCGCATTAATACAAGAAATAACTATATGTCTTGTTATTAAATTAGCAACTCTACACAATTTCATATGTAAGCAGTGTTGGCTGGTGCACCTTTTTTTGGGGGGGGGGGCGGCAAACAAACCACCTGCCACCCCCCACCGTCCATCCATCAGTCAAACCCCCCCCTATTGCTTGGTAAACCAAACACCACCACCCCCCCCGTCGCTCGCCCATCCAACCACCAGCCCCTCACTTACCCCATCTAGGTCGCGGCCAGCTTCGGCTTCCCCCGGCGTCTCCTCCTCCTCAGCGGCTTCTCTCTGCCAATCGGTTCTTAAGACCTGCTTCACGATTGGCCGGGAGAGGAAGCAGGAAGACAATAGCGAATATTAATTCGCTATTAAATAAAGAAAGATTGAAGCGCTTCACTACGTGATCACGTAGTGAAGCGCTTCAATCTTTCTTTATTTATTCATTTATAGTGATTCTGAGCACTTTTTGTTGATAGCAGCCTCACAAATTTTATTTGATCCTTGGAGCTTTATCTTAAATAACTATCACAGCGCTTTGTGTTTTTATAGACTATATTAATTCGCTATTGTCACACAACTGGGTGGGCTCAGTTGTGTGACAAAATGAGCCCACCCTTTTTTTGAAGCCAATTAGAGCCTCAGGCTCTAATCATGTGCTTAAAAAAAAAAAGAAAAAGAAAAGCCCATTGAAATCCATGCTCCAGGCGCCCTGCATGTAGATTAGGGGCTGGGCGCATGGATTAGGGAAAATAGAGCGGCCGTCACTGTATGTAAGTGGTAATAAATTGTTGCTGAACATTACTTGCCAGACTCAGCGCCGCACACCAAGAAAAAGTAATATTTTGGTGTATTTTAGAAATAAATAAATGAGGTAAATCCTTCTGTATCAATTACCCTTACCTCTATACATTTGCTCCATTCTCCCTTTATTCATGCATTTAGCCGTAGCAACTGCATGAATTAAAGGTGTGTAGCTTGGTTTACAATTCTGCTAAATTTTTTTTGCATGTGTTATATTTGACCTTCGAATAATCGAATTTCATATTGCTGACAACAGAACAGGCAAACAGCAGGAGGTACACTTTACTTGAGTAGACTTTATGGGACAACTCACCACCCATGATTTGGTGGGTGAGTAGAAGAAATAAGGTTCACACCACTGAGGAACTCTGCTACCCCATGTCAACACCCTTCGCAGGGCTCTAAGAAACTACATAGATGCAAGGGTGACCTGCCTTGCCATGCATAACAGCCCAGGTGCTTTACGTGGCCACCCTTTTCACAGGGACTGATTTAACTAGTGGCTCCATTAATATTATAGGAGCTCTGTTCTTTTCAAACACAAGAGACACATGGGTGAAATATATATTTATATCCATGTAATTAGTCCTAAAAAAATAATTATTTGAATGACAACTAGACATTTATTAACATTAAAAAAAAAAAAAAGACAGCAGTTTCAGGCATTAAATATATTCTTTAAAATATTTTATTTTCCACAAAATACCTAGGGAATAGAAGAGCGCTGCAAGACCGAGGACGCATTGGTTGGTCTTCCCCAGCAGACATCACAGAATCAGCTGTCCCAGGCCTCTGATGGTTGGAAACATAATACGATAAACATTATAATCAGAATCCATAGATTAAAATGATAAGGCCTCATGTACACTGCTGCTGCTAAACGCTCGTTTAGTTGGACAGGGTCGTTTATAGTCGTTTGCGTTCAGGACGGATGTTCAGAAGGCATTTGAGACGCCAAATGCCTGTAACAGCTTGTAAACGTGGTAACTCGCGTTTAGCCGCGTTTTGTTTACAGGCATTTTTCATTTTTGGCTATTTGAAAAAAAAAATACATTTTACACTTCTAAATGCAAACGCGGCAAAACGCGGCATGTAAACAGTTACTATTTGTAAAGTTAACCGCTTCAGCCTCTGGAAGATTTTACCCCCTTCCTGACCAGAGCACTTTTTGCGATTCGGCACTGCGTCGCTTTAACTGACAATTGCGCGGTCGTGCGACGTGGCTCCCAAACAAAATTGACGTCCTTTTTTCCCCACAAATAGAGCTTTCTTTTGGTGGTAATTGGATTACATCTGCGATTTTTATTTTTGGCGCTATAAACAAAATAAAAAAAAATCAATTTTGAAAAAAACGCATTTTTTTTTCACATTTTGCTATAATAAATATCCCCCAAAAATATATAAAAAAAAATTTTTCCTCAGTTTAGGCCGATATGTATTCTTTTACATATTTTTGGTAAAAAAAAAATATCGCAATAAGCGTTTATTGATTGGTTTGCACAAAAGTTATAGGGTTTACAAAATAGGGGATAGTTTTATGGCATTTTTATTAAAAAAATATTTTTTCACTAGTAATGGCGGCGATCATCGATTTTTATCGTGACTGCGACATTATGGCGGACACATCGGACATTTTTGACACATTTTTGGGACCATTGTCATTTATACAGCAATCAGTGCTATAAAAATGCACTGATTCCTGTGTAAATGACACTGGCTGTGAAGGGGTTAACCACTAGGGGGCGGGGAGGGGTTAAGTCAGTACTGGGGAGTGATTCTAACTGTAAGGGGGATGGGCTAGCTGTGACACGTCACTGATCTCTGCTTCCGATGACAGGGAGCAGAGATCAGTGACACTGTCACTAGGCAGAATGGGGAGATGCTGTTTACATCAGCATCTCCCAGTTCGTCCTCTCCGTGAGGCGATCGCGGGTATCCCCGCGGCGGTCGAGTCCGCGGGACCCACGACCCAACTCACGGAGCTCCCGGCCCGGCGCGCACGTGAGGGCACGGCGGCAAATTCAAAGGGACATACCTGTACGCCCATTTGCCCAGCCGCGCCATCTTGCCGACGTACATCGGCGTGCGTCGGTCGGGAAGTGGTTAAATCGTTCAGGAGAGGTTGTAAAAACGTCCCGTGTACATGAAGCCTTATGCCGCGTACACACGATCGGAATTTCCGACAACAAATGTTCCGACCGTGTATAGGCTTCATCGAACATTTTTTGTCGGAATTTCCAACAACAAAAATTTGAGAGCTGGTTCTAAAATTTCCCGACAACAAAATCTGTTGTCGGAAATTCCGATCGTGTGTACACAATTCCGACGCACAAAATTCCATGCAGGCTCGGAATCAAGCAGAAGAGCCGCACTGGCTACTGAACTTCATTTTTCTCCGTCAACATCCGTCAGAAATAAATCCAGGATTTTGTTGTCGGAATGTCCGATCGCGTGTACGTGGCATTAGAGTGATAGAAAACACTGTTTAGAATCTAAAAGGGAATTTAATTTGAGACTTTGCCGTAGTTTAGCAAAGAAAGGTAATATTACACAAACTGATTTCTGCATTGTTAAATGCAGTTTGATTAGCCAGGCTAATGGTTGTGAATGGAAATCTTACCAAATATTAAAGCTGAACTCCAGCCTTACCTTCAGTCTTGTGTAGTTGTGCAGGTTTCTCTCCTGTACTGGAACTGTGTACTCTGATTTTACGGCACACTGTGAGCTTTTCGCAGCTTGCATTAGGAGTTGCAGCAAGTCAGACAGAGCCAGATAGAACATTTACTATCTGGGAAACATCCAGCATCACCTAGCTTTTTCCTCCTCAGCCTCACTGTCCCTGGTCAGCCCCTTTCACTCTTTAGATTTCAATTCTTTCAGTCATGGCTCAACATTACCTAGGAAGTCTGCCTAGGAATGCTCACCTCCAGATGGACATCTACCCCTTAAAGCGGAGGTCCAGCTGAAAAAAAAAATGTTTTAAAAGTCATCAGCTACAAACACTGTAGCTGCTGACTTTTAATAAGCACACTTACCTGTCCAGGGTGCCCGCGATGTTGGCCGCCCGAGGCCGATCCGTCCATCGGATTGGGTCCCGGCGCCGCCATTCGAACTAAGGGAAACAGGCAGTGGAGTCTTGTGGCTTCACTGCCCGTTTCCTACTGCGCATGCGCGAGACGCTAGGCGCTTTGTGAATGGCCGGCTGTGTTCTGGGACACACACAGTTCCCAGAACACAGCGCGCCCCATTCCCCAGAAGACAACGCGAGGAGGAGAAGAAGGAAGATCACCGCAGAGTAGGAAGTGGCAGATTAGGACGATCAGCCATTTCTGGTAAGTAAAAAATGTATTTTTTTCAATTTTTTTTTTCAGATTTTTAGGAGCATTTTATGCATTTTTTTTAGGGTGGACCTCCGCTTTAAGGCATGTTGATGTTTGCATATCTCCTCCCAAGAGCCAGCCCACTGCTTGCATCAGGCAAGTTGTGTACAACACCCTGCCAGCCCCTCCTACCAGCCATGATCTGCCTGCACTGCATAGAGAAACACAGTGATGGTGCCCCTGGGTCTAACAAAAGGGTATACAGGGCTGTTCTATTCCTATCGACCGAGACATGCAGTTCCAGGCGCCAGGCAAGAATTTTTGTCTACATTTAGCCCTGCTGCTAGCAAGCCACAGGGTTTAGGGCTGACGTTGGCCCTCTTGTAAAAGCAATCTGAGCGGCTAACTTGCCTCTGAAACGCTTTTACAAGCAGCGGGAGGTGGCATCCCACCCTCTCACTACCTTCCGTGGACTGTCTTGTCCCACCGGGACAACTGATCGATCAGCCAGCACTTCTGCTGGCTGATAATAAAGGCTGACAAAGACCAGAACCGCTATGTCCGCCTCTATGAAATATAGGAAACAGGAAGCGATCAGCATACATGATTCTAGTTTCCCCGGCACCATTTTTTAAAAGGGAAAGCATTGGATCTTTTAAGGGCAGAGGAGGGATCTGGGGTCTTGTTGACCCCAGATCTCTCCACCAAGAGTACCTGCCACTGCCTTTTGCTTTCACGGGGTGTTTATATTCCTTGTGACAACAATAAAAAAAAAAAAACATTAAAGTGACAGTGTAAAAATTTACATAAATAAATAATTTAAAAATATTTTTTAAAGCACCCCCCTATGCTTGCACGCAAAGGCGAACACATGCGTTGGTCCTGCACGAATGCAAACAGCAATCGTCTCACACAAGTGAGGTATAACCATGAATGTCTGATCCCGATGTCAGATCATATTTTCCATCCTGGGAAAAAGTTATTTTATTTATCAGAACAAGTAGATTGTTGTGAGGGACAAGTAGATTGGGACCCCGATTTGGATTCACACTTGTGCGATGCGGGAAAGCGCAATTCCAGTGCGTATTCCCGCATCACACCTGAATCCCCGACGGTTCACACTGCCCTCTGTGAATCGCTGCGGGTGTCATTACAAGTTAATGACACCCCCAGATCAGTTTGGAGTGCTGACTGTGAAATGGTGCAGGAATTGGATCGCATAGGTGTGAACACTCATGCGATCCAATTCCAGTGCGGACCTACAAAAGGGTCCTGCAGCATTTTGGTGCAAATGCAATGCAAATTCAGCCGTACAAACTGTGTGGCTGAATTCGCATTGCACAGACATCGCATGTGATCTGCACAGCAATGCGTTGCGAATCACATACGATGTCTGGCAAGTCAAGTCGTTTTTTACAAAAGCTTTCGCTCCCCTGAAGATTTTGTTTAAAAATTACATTATCATGTTGATCAAAGAGCAAGGAAAGCAAAATACAATCAGATTAAACCTCAGATTGTGTTAAAAGTCTTTTTTTCTTTTACTGTGGGATATGGTGTGGAAAAGTTGGACCCTTTTAAAAACTGCATTGCTGTCTGTGTGCCAAGCTAAATTTTTAGGTATGAATGGGTTATACTGTATATTTATTAAGCAAGCTACACAACCAAATTGTATTATCAATACAGGACTTACATTACACAGAGATTTCACCAGAGAGCCAGTTCCATCCATGCTATTTACAAAGTCTTTGTAAAATTTCATCTTGACTTTCTGGTTGCGGATGATTAGGGAACCAATGCCCTTAAAGCCGAACTCAACATTTTGTTTGGTAGCGACAGAGCGAGAGAAAACACCGAGTGTCTCCCTCACACAGCTCTCTATAGTGTCTCTGTTGTAGGAGCAGGAGAAAGACAAGGCGATAAAGTTCAGAGGAACAACCGGGATTTCACCTGAGAATACAAGAGTATGAGTTACAGACAAATACTGTGTACATTCACTATTTAGTAATCAATGCTTGTTGGTGTAACTTTCCCTTACAAATCGCCACAAACAGGGGTCTAAAACTGGCGGCCCTCCAGCTGTTGCGAAACTACAAGTCCCAACATGCCTCTGCCTGTGGGAGTCATGCTTGTAACTGTCAGCCTTGCAATGCCTCATGGGACTTGTAGTTTTGCAAAAGCTGGAGGACCACCAGCTTGAGATCCCTGCTTTAGAACATAGGCGTGTGCATGGGGTGTGCATGGGGTGTGCCGGGTGTGCCTTGGCAGACCCTAATCACCCTGTGCTGTCTCCCAACATCTGCTGTGAAATGCTGCATCCAAGGAGTGTGTAGCCCGTGCTGCCTGTGAAACAGTTTCACATTCAGTAGATAGTGAGGCTTGCCAGAGCCGCTCAGTGTGTGAAACTGTCAGGGAATGTAACTACTTGCAGAGAGAGAGACCAGCTGTCAAAACTCAGCGGTGATGTCGGGGGTGGGTGGGACCGAAAAGCTATCAAACACCAGCAAATGGGATGGGGTCTGGGCAGGCCCACTACATTTATGTGGCTACGCCCCCTTTCTTAAGCAGCCCAATCATTGGCTGGTGTTTGATAGCTGCTCGGACAGCTGATCTTTCTCTCTGCAAGCAGTTACATTACCTGACAGTTTCACACACTGAGCGGCTCTGGCAAGCCTCACTATCTGCTGCATGACAAACTCCCCCTTTCCCCAATCAGTGCCACCTATAAGTGCCAATCAGTGCTGCCTATCAGTGCCCATCAGTGCTGCCTATCAGTGCCCATCAGTGCTGCCTATCAGTGCCCATCAGTGCTGCCTATCAGTGCCCATCAGTGCTGCCTATCAGTGCCCATCAGTGCTGCCTATCAGTGCCAATCAGTGTCCATAAGTGCTGCCAATCAGTGCCCATCAGTGCTGCCAATCAGTGCCCATTAGTGCTGCCAATCAAAGCCCATCAGTGCTGCCAATCAGAGCCCATCAGTGCTGCCAATCAATGCTCATTAGTGCTGCCAATCAGTGCCACCTATCAATGCCACCCATCAGTGCCCATCTATGCTGCCAATCAGTGCCCATTAATGCTGCCTATCAGTGCACTGAGTGCAGGGATGGGGAGATGAAATCAGCAGCCAGGCCCATTGTCCACGGTGGGGGACAGCCTGGTGGGGCACAACTGAAATCTGTCGATGTTTATTAATTCCACATGCGAATCTTTAGTATAATAGGTAATCACCACACTATTATTTACAATAAACTACTGGAGGTAAAATAAAAAGTGTCAGTAAAAACCCTGCCGCTAAGCATCATTTTTTACATGTTCCCACACCACAAAAAAACTTACGAATCAACAACTTAACAATATTGGTGGAACCCTCTAATGTATGGAAATCTCAATAAACTTCAATATTACCACAATACTGGTCTCTGTGATACGCAACTTCAATATAATACACATCAAGCTGAAAACAAGACATAACAAATGAAACTTAGCAGGGATGGTGGAAACCCCTCTACAGATAATTGCACTACAAATTAACTTCAAGTACAACAACTTTTTAGTTGGGAGGTTCACATCATTATAGCACTTTGAAATGGTTATTTTTTAGATTGTTACACTTAATTTTATATGTTTTAGTTACTATTATAATGTGAATTATTGTACTTGAAGTAAATGTTCCAGCACCCCTGCTAAGTCCATGTCTTTATGGACCTTGCTTTGTGCACTGGTGCGCAGTGATGTCGGAACAGGAAGGGGCCATCACCAAACTGTTCCCACAAAGTTGGGAGCATGAAATTGTCCAAAATGTCTTGGTATGCCGACGCCTTAAGAGTTCTCTTCACTGGAACTAAGGGGCAAAGCCCAACCCCTGAAAAACAACCCCACACCATAATCCCCCTCCACCAAATGATTTGGACCAGTGCACAAAGCAAGGCCCATAAAGACATGGATGAGCGAGTTTGGGGTGGAGGAACTTGACTGGCCTGCACAGAGTCCTGACCTCAACTCAATAGAACACCTTTGGAATGAATTAGAGCGGAGATTGCGAGCCAGGCCTTCTCGTCCAACATCAGTTGCCTGACCTCATAAATGTGCTTCTGGAAGAATGGTCAAACACTCCCATAGACACACTCCTAAATCTTGTGGACAGCCTTCCAAGAAGAGTTGAAGCTGTTATAGCTGCAAAGGGTGAGCTAACTCAACATTGAACCCTACTGACTAAGACTGGTATACCCCTATGGCAAGTTCATGTGCGTGTAAAGGCAGGCGTCCCAACACTTTTGACAATATATATATATATATATATATATATATATATATATATATATATATATATATATATATATATATATACACACATATATATATACACATATATACACACACACACAATATACACATACACGCATGCGTTTTTAAGCTTTGGGGTGCACACTAATTCAAAAGGCTGTGCACGCCTATGCTTTAGAATGGGGATGTATTTATTTAGAGTTAAATTCTAGGAAACCTAAAAATTCACCCTTGCAGTGGGGTCACTTGCTTGATTCTGTTTAGGGGTTTTTGTGCGCTTCTCCATGCTGCTAGACCGGCCAGTGCAGCCTCTTCTACCCCATGCTCTGGCGGTCTAAGATTCCTTGCCACTGGTCCACATGCCAGGTCCCACGCCACCACCTTCTCCCCTGACATCATCAGGAGCCCAACTGTCTTTTCCGGATTGAGGCAGCCAGGCCCCCAATAACACGAACAGCTCCACCCTCCAGCCTCATATATATATATATATATATATATATATTTCTTTATACTCTATGCCATTACTGCATACATTGATCTTTCTGAGCTCACAGATGGTCACAGGACCATTATGGCTATTCTTTTGTTAGCACTGGATGAAACCAGGTTTCATCCAGAGACTGTCGACTTCCAGAACTTTCTGATGACTTTAGAAGTTGAGGGGTTCCCTGGACTGAATGCTGTATTTATCTGTATTTTATCATGTGTAATGCATCTTTAATCAAAGCTAAGTAAATCTCTTTTATTACTATACTACTTGTGTGTTGTTTTAATCATTGTACTTACTTCCACAAATCCGAACGGTAAATATATGAATGAACCTGTCAATAAATGTAACACGGAATTTAACCCCTTGATACAATGAGAATGGAGGCAGGGCTGAATGCTTGTTGGTGTAACGTTCACCTCCAAATCACTTTAGAATGGGGATATATGTATTTAAAGCTGAACTCTAGGAAACTCAAAAAATCACCCTTGCAGTGGGGTTGTGCTTGCAATGCAAGGGCCATCTGCTTACTTCTGTTTAGGGGATTTGGAAAAGCAGATTTACTTACCCGAATCCTGCGGCCTTCTCCATGCTCCTAGACCAGTCAGTGCAGCCCCTTCTTCCCCATGCTCTGGCGGTCTAAGATTTTCTGACGCTGGTCCACATGCCAAATCCCACGCCACCATCTTCTCCCCTGACGTCATTAGGAGCCTGTCTTTTCCGGCTCCTGATGACTTGCACAGCTCCACCCTCCAGCCTCTCTGTACCTCAGCTCCTGCAGCCTATTGAAATATGTGGCAGGGATATCCCAAGAACTGCAGATGCATAGACACGTCTGTCAGAAACCATGAATCAGACTGAGGCAGAAGTACAGTTAAATCACACTTGTTTAATAATAGTAAAAAAAGGTAAACAGAGTAAACGTAGTCAAAACATAGCCAGAGTTCAGGAACCGGAATAGATAGTCAGGCAAGCCAAAACGTCAGGGAGCCAGAGATGAGCGTAGTAGAACAGCAAGCAGGATCTGCAGCCAGAAGGAATGTCAGCCAAGCAAGTCATTAACAGGAACACAGGAGAGCGTCTCTAGAGATGTGACCAAGGCGAAGGCAGCGATCATCTGGACTGGGCGGCTTAAGTAGGCAGCTTTGAGAAGGATGGGCTGAGCCCAGCCCTGACAGTACCCCCTCCTCAATGACCCCTCCCCCTCAGAGGAAGACAATGCTTGAGGGGAAAACATCTATGGGAATCACGGAGGAGGACAGGGGCATGTACGTCTGAGGATGAGACCCAAGAGTGTTCCTCTGGTCAATACTCCTTCCAATGTCCAATGCACCAGGTACTGTATGCGCCCACGGAATCTACAGGAGTCAACAATGGACTGTACTTCATACTGCTCATGGTTCTCAACCTGTACAGGGTGAGGACAAGGCACCAAGGTGGTAAAGCGGTTGCAGACCAAAGGTTTTAATAAGGAGACATAGTTACATAGTTACATAGTAGGTGAGGTTGAAAAAAGACACAAGTCCATCAAGTCCAACCTATGTGTGTGATTATGTGTCAGTATTACATTGTATATCCCTGTATGTTGCGGTCATTCAGGTGATTATCTAATAGTTTCTTGAAGCTATCAATGCTCCCCGCTGAGACCACCGCCTGTGGAAGGGAATTCCACATCCTTGCCGCTCTTACAGTAAAGAACCCTCTACGTAGTTTAAGGTTAAACCTCTTTTCTTCTAATTGTAATGAGTAGCCACGAGTCTTATTAAACTCTCTTCTGCGAAAAAGTTTTATCCCTATTGTGGGGTCACCAGTACAGTATTTGTAAATTGAAATCATATCCCCTCTCAAGCGTCTCTTCTTCAGAGAGAATAAGTTCAGTGCTCGCAACCTTTCCTCATAACTAAGATCCTCCAGACCCTTTATTAGCTTTGTTGCCCTTCTTTGTACTCGCTCCATTTCCAGTACGTCCCTCCTGAGGACTGGTGCCCAGAACTGGACCGCATACTCCAGGTGCGGGCGGGACATACTCCAGGTGCGGGCGAGACATGAAATACATTCGAAATACGCATATTAGAAGGAAGGTCTAATGCGTAAGCCACTGGGTTAATCCTGCGAAGAATACGGAATGGCCCAATAAACCGAGGTGCGAACTTCAGAGAGGGAACACGAAGTCGGAGGTTGCGAGATGACAACCAGACCCTGTCCCTAGTAGGAAGGCACATGGAGTCTGTACCTATCATTAGCATGTTACAAAGCCTGCTGGACTTGTGATAAAAAGGGAAACAAAGACCACGGTGATGCTCCTCTAATGTAGGAATACTCTGCGGAACAAAAGAGTCAGACAATATGGAAGGTTGGAAACCATACCAGCCATAAACTGGGACAATCGGGAAGCAGAATTCGAGGCACTATTGTGAACAAACTCCACCCACGGTAAGAGGTCTGACCAGTTATGATGGTCAGAAATATAGCAAGGTAGGAATTGCTCCAAGGACTGATTGGCTTGTTCTGCAGCCCCATTAGACTGCAGGTGATTCGCAGAGGAGAAAGCAAGCTGAATTCCCAACTGTGCACAAAAGGCTCGCCAGCCGGGACACAAACTGACTACCCCTGTCCGAGACAAACACCTCGGGTAACCCATGTAAGCGAAAGATCTCCCAAGCAAAAATGGAAGCCAGTTCCTTAGAAGTGGGCAACTTCTTAAGTGGAATACAATGGGAAATTTTCAAGAACCGGTCAACCACCATAAGGATAACTGTGTTGCCCTGGGAGTTGGGTAACTCCACAATGAAATCCATAGACAGGTGGGTCCAGGGCCTCTCTCCATTGGGTATGGGTTGTAGGAGGCCCACTGGAAGGTGTCGTGGAATCTTACTCTGAGCATACACGGAACAGGGAGCTATGAAGGCGGTTAGATCAGCACGTAGACTAGGCCACCAGAATTGTTGGGAAATGGCCCAAAAGAGTTGATTCTTCCCAGGGTGGCCAGCCTCCTTGGGAGAATGGTAAGTCTGGAGCACGGCAGTATGGAGACTCTCTGAGACAAAGCAGCCTTCACAAGGTTTCTCAGGAGGAGCATGGACCTGAGCAGCAAGAATTTTGTCACCTAGAGGAGAAGTGAGACTGGTGCGAACCGTAGCCAGAATATGATCAGGAGGAATCACAGGAACCGGAACCGACTCCTTCTTGAAAGTGGAGGAAAATTGTCGTGACAAAGCGTCAGCCCTTACATTCTTAGTACCGGGTAAGAAAGAGACAATGTAATTTAAACTAGACAAGAAAAGAGCACATCGCGCCCTTCTGGGAGAGAGGCTTTTAGCCTCAGACAAGAATGTGAGATTCTTATGGTCAGTAAGAATTTGAACCGACACAGTGGTACCTTCAAGGAGATGCCTCCATTCTTTCAGGGCTAAAATGATGGCTAACAGCTCTCTGTCACCAATCTCATAATTGCACTCCGCAGGTGATAATTTCTTGGAAAAGTAGCCACAAGGATGCATAGCGCTCTCAGAGGTAGGATGCTGAGACAGAAGGGTGCCAACTCCAGTCTCAGAAGCATCAGCATCACGGATAAAAGGTAACGTAGGATCAGGATGTGCCAACACAGGAGCAGAAACAAAGGCAGCCTTGAGACTCTCAAAGGCCTTAATGGACTCCAAGACCAACTTTGTAGGTTACCGTCCTTTCTGGTCATATCAGTCAGGGGCTTGACCAGAGACAAGAAGTTACGAATAAACTTTCGATATTAGTTGGCAAAGCCAAAAAAACACTACAGAGGATGTAAACTCACGGGTCGGGGCCACTGTAAGACTGCTAAAAGTTTCTCTGGGTCCATCAAAAAACCAGCAGTGGAAATGACATAACCCAGGAATATAACCTGTTCACAATGGAATTCGCATTTCTCCAATTTACAATAATTGAGATTGTTCTCTTAGTTTCTGAAGCACATGACAGACATCTGTGTGGTGGCTCTCCAGGGGCTTAGAAAATATGAGGATATCGTCGAGATAAACCATCACACATAACTGCAACAAATCTCGGAAGACATCATTAATAAATTCCTGGAAAACTGCCGGGGCATTACAAAGGCCAAAAGGCATTATGAGGTACTCATAATGGCCTGTTCTGGTATTAAATGCAGTTTTCCACTCCTCCCCCTCCTTAATACTCATGAGATTGTATGCCACTCTCAAATCAAGCTTTGTGACAACAGTTGCTCCCTTAAGGCAGTCAAATAACTCTGTAATCAACGGAATCGGATAGGCATTCTTAATCATGAAACGTTTGAGACCCCTATAATCAATACAAGGTCTCAGTTCACCACTCTTCTTCTTCAAAAAGAAGAAACCAACACCAACAGGAGATGAGGATTTGCTGATGAAACCTCGAGAAAGTGCGTCTGCAACATACTCCTCCATGGCCTTATCCTCCAAGACCGACAAAGGTTAAACCCGGCCACGAGAGGGGTATGACACCAGGTTAAAGGTCAATTGCGCAATCATACGACCGGTGTGGAGGCAAACTACCGGCTTGACCTTTGTCAAAGACATCGCTAAAATCACAGTACTCCTCCGGCAGGGAGGAGAGTGAAGAGGTGCACAGGACCTTGGCTTGGATACCTTCTGGAAGCATGTCTTACTGCATTGTGGCGACCAGGAGATAACCTCAGCATGGAGCCAATCAAAAGAGGGGTTGTGCCTCTGTAACCAAGGATAACCAATAACCAGTGGAAACTTAGGTGAGGAAATAACTTGGAATTGGATGATCTCATGTTGAAGAGCCCCTACGGCTATGGACAACGGAACAGTCATGAGTCACATGGGCAGGCTGTAGCGGTCTTCCGTCAAGAGCCTGAATGGCAAGTGGAATGTCACGCAGCTGCAGCGGAATCGAGTGCTTCGATACAAAGGCAGCATCAATGAACAGGCCTGCAGCCCCAGAATCGATTAGAGCCTGTATCTCGACGGACGACTCAGCCCAAGAAAGGGTAACCGAAACCAGGGGCTTATCCTTCTGGATAACTGGGGACGAAACAACGCCACCTAAGGTCTGTCCGTGACAGGACCTCAAGGTTCAGGCGTTCCCTGGGCGGGTAGGACAAGACTTCAAAAAGTGACCTGCCTGGCCATAATAAAGGCACAATCTCTCCCTCCTCCTAAGGGTTCTCTCATCCGCAGAGAGGCACGTGAAGCCCAAGTGCATGGGTTCATCTTCACAGACAGACTCGGTACCAGGAGGCATGGGAGGTGAGGGAGGCACGGGTGGGACTGCAAAGTTCGGAGACAAATGTACAGGAGGCTTCCGCAAGGGAGTCTTTCTCTGAGTCTGGAGTCAATGAGGATGGCAAACGCGTTCAACCTCTCCAGCTCAGTGGGTATATCTCGGGCTGCTATCTCATCCTTGATGGTATCTGAGAGATCATGAGAAAAAGCAGCCACGAGGGCCTCATTGTTCCAAGCAACCTTTGCTGCCAGAGTACGGAATTCAATGGCATAAACAGCAACAGTTCTCGTACTCTGTTTGATGGACATGAGGCATTGGCAGCAGAAGCGGAGCATGCGGGAACGTCAAATACCCTTTTAAAACATGTAAATAGAAAGTGATCTTGCGCAACAGTAAATTAGTGCTACATGAATCATAAACAATGTGAACCAAAGGTAAATGTGAACCAGTGGATAATAAAATAAAAATATAAATATAAATGAAAAACCATTAATGGTAGAGCAAAGTAGTGGGACAATGAAAAGGTGGTGACTGATAAAGAAATTTCATATAATTTGTAAGTCCTTTTCTTATTGGGTGATCAGCTCGATTGAGATAGTCCCAAAATGCGGTGATGGTGCATATATAATAGCCCACAAAATAAATAACGAAGAGGAAAGATATCCACAAATTAGCTCACAGAACTCTCACCTCTAATCCATGGATAATCAGCATTAAAATAGTTGGACGCTTCTCTCCTGTATAAGATGATAACCACCAGGGTGTGATCCGTCACCGTATAGCTGATAATCATACATATATCTTGTATCAGAATCTATACACCTCCACAATGAATATATCATGTAAGGGGAGAGGGAGAAGAAAAACCTCCGATGGTGTAGTATATTGACATAATGAACCAATTTATTAAACAAATTTAACTCTTACATAAAAACAAAGATAAAAAAGGATTTCAAACAGTACGGCGTATTAGCGCCAATCTCACGTCACTTCCGGTATCTAGTAATGTTCACTCCCGGCCACTCCCTACGCGTTACGCTATGCGGAAACCCCTGATGAAGTCACGTGATGACTATGGGCTATTTGTGGGCTATTATATATGCACCATTACCGCATTTTGGGACTATCTCAATCGAGCTGATCACCCAATAAGAAGAGGACTTACATATTATATGAATTTTCTTTATCAGTCACCATCTTTTCATTGTCCCACTACTTTGTTTGCTCTACCATTAATGGTTTTTCATTTATATTTATATTTTATTATCCACTGGTTCATATTTACCTTTGGTTCACATCGTTAATGATTCATGTAGCACTAATTTACTGTTGCATGAGATCACTTTCTATTTACATTTTCTATATGTGTTTGTGACACTATTAGATCTTGCTGAGGACAGAATACACATTGCACTTTATTGGTATTTACTTATACATTTGACACGTATATTATTTATTTAGTTTTTATTTGTAACACACTATAGTAGCGCGAAGGCTCTTATAGTTTTACAACCCTTTTAAAACAAGTCACAAACTCAGGGTAACTCAAGATATCAGGTTTTTGCATCTCCCATAGAGGGTTTGCCCAGGCCAAGGCTCTCTCAGAAAGCAAAGATATCACAAAACCTACTTTGCCTCTGTCCGTGGGAAACGCCTGGGGTAACATCTCAAAGTATATCTCAACCTTGTTGAGAAACCCTCTGCATTGGACTGGATCGCCCCCAAATTGCTGGGGAAGCAGAGCGGAACCAAACATACCTCTTATAGAGGTAATACTCGAGGCGGGTGCCTGCACACAGACTGGAGCAGCAGCAGGGACGGCCTGCAACACAGGTTGTCCTGGAGCAGCCACAGTGGGAGATTCCAGGTGAGCTGTGTGACTCAGGAGCGTTTGTAACGCCATGGCAAACTGATCCATGCGGTGATCCAGTTCATCCAATCTGGAAAAAATATTACCAGCAAGTGGATTGACTGCATCTTCTGAATTCATGGCCTTCGCCTACGGTCAGAAACCATGAATCAGACAAAGACAGAAGTACAGTTAAATCACACTTGTTTAATAATAATAAAAAAAGGTAAAAAGAGTAAACGTAGTCAAAACATAACCAGAGATCAGGAACCGGAACGGATAGTCAGACAAGCCAAAACATCAGGGAGACAGAGATGAGCGTAGTAGAACAGCAAGCAGGATCTAGAGCCAGAAGGAATGTTAGCCAAGCAAGTCTTTAACAGGAACACTGGAGAGCGTCTCTAGAGATGTGACCAAGGACGAAAGCAGCGATCATCTGGACTGGACGGCTTAAGTAGGCAGGACTGACGAGCAGAATATCATCAACAGGTGAGTCACTATGGAGAGATAGGAGCTGGCAATTAGCCGACAGCTGAGCGGCCAGCTTTGAGAAGGAAGGGCTGAGCCTAGCCCTGACAATGTCGTTCTCACCTAGGCGAGAATGGTAGCAGGGCGCATGGCTGAATTAAAAACACATTTTTAAATGTAAACAATCAAAAAACAATATATATATTGGCGTGTTAAGTTTGTGCGGGGAGGGGAGGATAGCAGGGAAGAAAAGAACACTTTAAAGTGAGGCCGACTATTGTACATATTTTTATTCAAGTCCCTTACCGGTTGTGAATACTTTATTGTACTTCAATCCATGAATCTGTGCAAATTTCTCAGACAGAAGAAAAACTGGACGTTGAACCAGGATGAACTTGTTGTTGCCAACATCTAATTTGTGTCTTGATAGAGTAAAAGTTCCCAGTCCAGGGATCTGCACCCCCTAAAATATAATCAGAAAACAAGACAAAGAAATTAACATTATTTCTTCAGGCACCTCTCAGTTTTTAAGCAGTCTAAGGTGTCCGTTTATGAAGCAGTGATCAGCGGTGATCCCGAGGATCGCCGCTGATCACAGTCCATAAACAGTTTATGAAGCAGTGATAATCGGGGGAGAACATGTTTGAACTTGTTCTCCCGCCGATTATCTCTACACACGGAGAATCCTCATAGATGACACAGTAACGGCCAGTTTATGAAGCGGTGATCTCACCGCTTCACTGGCGATCTGAGTCAGAATTCACACTCCCAGGTTCACCAGCTCAGAGGTGGTGAATCGGGGAGTGAAGAGGAAATCTGGGGGGATCTGAGGGGGAAGGAGGACGTTTTTTAACTTCCTTATGCCTCGTTCAGACCCCCCAACACTGCAAGCATGTCACCCTGTCATATTTATGAGTATACATATATATACATATAATGTGTATATGTATATATATATCATGTGTGTGTATATACATGTATATATAATGTGTGTGTGTGTATACATATGTGTATAATGTAGGGGGACTCGTTATTTTATTAACATTAATCCACGCCGTTGAGCGGTGATAATTTATCACTGCTTGATAAACTGACATCTGGTACTGTAATCTCGTAAAGTCTCACGAGATTCCAGTATCAGGGGCCGTTCTCCACTGTTTGAAGCATTTGTAGATCGCTTCACTCCTCCAAAGGTGAAGCGATCTACACCGCTTCATAAACTGCCACACAGAGGAGAAAAATCTTCACTGTGAATGCCGGAGAACGAAGCAGTGAATAGATTTCACTGCTTCATAAACGGACACCTAAAGCTGGACGCTCAATAATGGTTGAGCCTTTCCTATTACAGTACTTTAAATCGGAACTTCACCCGAAAGGGAAAAATCTGCCTTTCCACCTCCTCTACCGCTTTTGGACACTTTTTTTGGGGGGGTTGGAGCGGGTACCTGATTTTGACAGGTACACGCCCTTCTTTGCCCGTAGCCTTCTGGAACTTGTCACGGATCAGGTGTGCCGCAGGGCTCCCTTGGGACTCAAAGCGCTGCAGCACATCTGCGCATGCACAGGGAATTGGAATGCAATTCTTGCCTAAGTATAAGACCCCTTTCACACTGCAGCACCATGCCGTTAGCGCTAAAGCACCGCTCGTTTTTTGTTGCGCTTCAGTGGTGTTTTAGCAGCGCTTGTTGGGCGCTAGCGGGCCGTTTTTTTAAGGTCCCTTGACAAAGTGACCTTAAAAAAAATGAAAAAAGGCCCATTTTGCTGCGCTTAGAAAGTGTGTTTAAAGCCCTTTGAAGTGCTGCCCATTCATTTCAATGGGCAGGGGCGTTTTGGGAGTGCTATTCATAGCACTCCCAACCCGCCCCAAAGATGCTGCTTGCAGGACTTTTTCTAACATCCCGCAAGCGCACCACCCCAGTGTGAAAGCACACATTGCAGAGAATGGGAGGCAGTTTTCAGGCGCTTTACAGGCACTCTTTTTATCGCTAAAACACTTGAAAACTGCCTCAGTGTGAAAGGTGTCTAAGTGGGGAAGTGCTGCTTTACAGCACAAAAAACATCACCAGTTAAAAAAAAAGAAAAAAAGTTATGTCTAACTGTAAAAGAGGGAGGGTGGAGGAGGCAGGGCAACTTATACTTTTGGACAGGGGTCTCCAAACTTTCTAAACAAAGGGCCAGTTTACTGTCCTCCAGGGAGAAATAGTGCCCCATCATTGGCATCAGTGGAAGAAGTAGTGCCCCATCATTGGTGAAAGTGGGTGGAATAGTGCCCCACTCATCATTGGAGCACAGGTGTGTCAGGAGGAAGGTGTCTCTCTGAAGCTGCTCCAGGTGATCCGTGTGAGAGGGGAGTGGTGGTGAAATCTCTCCCAGCTCTCCTGGCCCCTTTCTGGGGAAGCCATGGAGGCCAGCGGGGCCTCTCCTGCTGGAAGCTCTCAGCCATCTCCTGGGCCATCAGGTAACATACCTGCCCCTGTACAAGCCATGGCTGGGGATCTCTCTACCCCTGGTGAGAATGAAGGTTCCGAGGCCATCCGGGAGCGAGTGGTGGCCGGGATTAAGGTCCTGAATAAGGAGAGAGACAAACTGTACAAGCTCAGAGCGGAGGTGAAGCGCCTGAGAAGACAGCGTGAGGGCTTGAATAGCCAGAAACGTGGGTCCATGGATCCGGAGATCCAACTGACCAAGGTCCGGGTTGAACACCAGGAAACCATTGTGGCCATGATGGAAGGCAGAGATGTGCCCTTTAAGGAAAAATTCTGCAATGACAGAAGGTTTGCCAGAATGACAAAAATGGAGGTGGAGGAGGAGACCCCCAGTTCAGACCCCCTGCCCCCTCAGGGTGAGGTAGGCAGCCCCATGCCTTCCCAGGACTCAGGAGGCATGCTCAGGGCCATCCAGGCAATGTAGTCTCCTTTGCGGGAGGATCAGTTGGTGTTTCATGAAGAGGACATTACTGATAATATGCCTGACAAGGTAAAGCCCGTCAAGCCCCATGTAGTGCATAAAACTGTTTTTGTGAACACTGTGACTGATACTGACAATGTGCCCAGTGACAATCAGGCTGCTAATCCCATGTGTAGCAATGCTGTTCCTGCTGATGCTGCAGTGCAGCAAAATATGCATTTAAAAAATGACATTCCTGCAGAGGAACTGCAACATTCAGCAGAACCAATTAACCCCCCTTCAGCTGAGTCTAAAGCTGTTTGCCCCACAGCTGCTGAGGACTCTACAGCACAGCTTCAGGAGACAGCTGGTATTACATCAGAAACTGTGACTATTCCTGATGGGAATGGGAATGTTTGTGTGACTGATAAAAATTATCCCAGCACAAGTGTGATGGACAGTCCTACCAACTCCGTTCCAGCAGATAATAATAATAATAGTAATGTACAGACTAATGTGACATCAGTGTGGGGCCTTGGCTCTGATAAACCTACATTTGCTCAGGTGGTACGCTCTGCTCCTGGTAGCTCCGCCCCCAAGCGGGTTTTCCCCCTGCGACCTACCACCTTGAGCACCCCGGGATCTGGTCTTGGGTCTCTGGCTTCTGCTGGGGGTCCGAGACGAAATGTAGTGATTCTTAAATGGGAAGGTGGTGCAATCCCTCCAGCATGGCGTGCAGTGGTGGACATGATTTTGGAGATGGGTTTTGGGGCAAACGATCTGTATGCCCTAATACATGTTGCTGGGAGCCGGGAATATACTATTAGTTTCACCAGGCCAGAGGGTCTTGACCTGTTCTGGGAGAGATATGATGCTCGGTGCAGGTCAAGACCCGAATGGGAAGGTCTGACCCCAGTTGCAGTTTCACAAAGGTCTACAGTGAAAAAAAATCACAATTATCCTCGCTAATGAGAGTGTTCCTGCTCGAGATTTAGAGGTCTGGTTAAAGAATTTATGGTGAGGTATTGACTAAGCCCGATAAAATACTTGATGAGCGTAACATCTGGACTGGGGGTTGGTCGGTTACAGTCAGGTTGGCCAGGGATGGGAATGTTGTCCGTCACCTGCCCTCCTCAGCTTTTATAGGGAGGGATAGGATGACTATTTTCTACCCTGGTCAGCCGAAGCTGTGTCACCGCTGTGGAGAAAAGGGGCATTTGAGCTCTTCCTGTTCAGCCTTGATATGTTCAGTGTGTCGGGGTCAGGGTCATATGGCCAAGGACTGCACCGAGATGATCAGGTGCAACCTGTGCCTGCGCCTTGGCCACCCCTATAGCAGATGTCCTGAAGCCTGGCACAATATGGCGAAGGAGGTACTAGATGACTTGTCAAGGCTGGACAGGATGGAGGGTGAGGCCCCTGGTGTACCATCCTCCTCTGCGGTGACTGACTCCCCTGGTCCTGTTCAGGATCCCTCTCCAGTTCCTGTGGCCACCCCTCCTGTGTCTGTAAGTATTCCTTCTGTATCTGTCTCTGTGTCCCCCCAGCCTACTGTATCCTCTCCTCTTGTGTCAGAACCTTCCAAGTCTGTGCCCCCCGAGTCAGTTCCCCCCCAGGAGTATACCCCTCCTAAGTCTGACTCAAAGGGAGCACCCCCCCACCAGGAGTGTTAACATGTACTAAAAAGGTCGCTTCTTCCTCTATAAAGAAGTCTTGTGGAAAGACTTCACAGAAAAAAGTAAGAGATGAGGGCATCTCTGAAGCTGACCTGCAGTACCTGGAGGAGAGAAGGAAGGTTGGGAAGCGGAAGAAGCAGGTGGTGAGGGCGGAACAGGCTCCAGTGCCTGTCTCCAACCGTTATAGGTCCTCTAATTGGGATATTTCCTCATCTGGAGCTTCTTCGGAGCGAAGTTCCGATTCTGAAATGGAATTTGAGGCGGCCTCAAGAAAGAGAGAGGCTTCTGGTGATGAGCAGCAGAGGGGAGCTAAGAAGCAATCCACCCAATAACCCAAATGGCGGTTCCCCCTCCGTTAAAAGTGATGACAATAAATGTCGCCAGCATCAAGTCAGTAAGAGCTCGTTCTATGGCCTTCTTTTTGTTCAGCCAATTAGACGCTGAAATTTTATTTTTGCAAGAGACTAGGCTCACCTCCTTGGCAGATATTCATATGGCCAAGAGAGAGTGGAGGTATGGTCCATCTTACTGGTCTCTTGCGGCCGAGCCTTATGGCGGTGTGGCGGTGTTGTTTAAAACCGGCATGGTAACTGTCCGGCGGGTTATTGAGGTGGAGATTGGGAGATGTATGGTCTGAGACGTCCTTGTGGGAGGGCAGGACCTGCGCCAAATTAATGTTTATGGGCCGCACACAAAGTGGGACAGGAAATGCCTTTTTACAAGGATCAAGCCATTTCTTTTTACATCCCGGCAAGTGGTCTTTGGAGGTGACTTTAATACAGTAACTAGGCCCAAGGACAGGAAGGACTTCAAGGACAGGCTGGGATATGATAGCGTTTTTTTAAATAGTATGGTTAGGGATGCTGGTCTTGTGGATGTGCACATTAAGCACCTCCCGGATGACACCGGGTTCACCTTTCATCGAGGTAATAGTCAGAGTAGAATAGATAGGTTTTTTTGAAGGAGACCTCTGCTTTCTCACCCCCAGTGGTGCAGGCAGTAGAGTTCTCTGATCACTGTATGCTATCTGTGGTCCTGAATGCTTCAGACGCCCCTTAGAGAGGCAAGGGCATCTGGAGATTGAATTCGACTCTACTCAAGGAAGAACATGTTAGACAATCCTTTGAGGAATTCTTTCAGGCACAGGTGACCATCCTGGACTTTTGTAGAAGCAAGGCTGAGTGGTGGGAGCTGACCAAAAAGAGGATTGCTGGATTCTTCAGGGGCCTAGCCAATAGAAAGCAGTTTAATAAATACATGACCTACCAATGTTTACGGAGGAAGCTGGATATTCTTGTCTCGAGAGGAGGAGATCCTGGGGCAATCTCTGAAGTGAAACTCCTTCTCAGGAAGTGTCAATATGACCGGCATGCCTCTTTGGTTCTGGAGAGGGACTATGGGAAGTACCACTCGCCTGACCCTTACCAGAACTGCAAACAAGGTGTAGCTGTTAAAACGGTCGTTGGCCTTAGGGACAGTACAGGTTCCTTGACAAAGTCCAGGTCAGGGATTCTGGAGGTCGTGAGGTCCTTTTATGCTGACCTTCTTGGGAGGAAAGAGCTTGACCGTGACAAGATGGAAAGCTTTTTGGACTCTACTCCAGGTCTAAATGATGAAGATGTCCCATTGATGAATTTGACAGAGGAGATCACAGTTGAAGAGGTGATGAGGGCAATTGAACAGCTTGCCATCAAAAAGTCACCTGGACCGGATGGCTTGACGGCTGAGTTTTACAAAGCTTTTAAGCCTATTCTGGCCCCACATTTGGTAGAGGTTTTTAACAGTTGCCTTGCTGAGGGGATACTTCCCCCTTCCATGAGGCACTCAGCTGTGATTCTTCTTTCAAAAGGTAAAGACCCTTCGATGATTGAGAATTGGCGCCCCATCAGCCTTCTTAATGTCGATAGAAAGATACTGGCAAAGATCATTTTCTGGCGCCTATCGTCAGTAGCAGAGTCTTTGCTTTCTCGCCATCAGCACTGTTCAGTCCAGTTTTAGCTGTCCGGGAGGCCTTGGAGCGATGCAGGGCTGCAGGATGGGGAAAGTATTTGCTGACATTGGATCAGGCAAAAGCTTTTGATCGTGTTAACCATGAGTACCTGTGGTTGCTCCTTAGTAAGTCTGCCGGGTGGTTTTGTCGATTGGTTAAAAGTCTTGTATAAGGGGGCAGAAAGCTTTCCTCTTGTTAATGGTTGGGTTGGGCAGTCCTTTGAGGTTGGCTCCGGGGTGCGCCAGGGTTGTCCCCTGCTCTATGTGTTTGCAATCGACCCCTTCATCAGGAGGCTAGAGAGCAGCATGTTGTGTGGGGTGCCAGTGGGGCTCCCAGGTGAACCGCCTTTGAGGGTTGTTGCCTATGCGGACGATGTGTCGGTGATTGTCACTGGGGCGGATGAAGCAGAGGAGGTGGTCTCTCTGACATCACGGTATTCTGAAGCATCAGGCTCCAAGATCAATCAGGAAAAGACTGAAGTTTTCTGGATGGGAAAGGAAGGTGAGGGTTTTGATCTCCCGGACACCTTTCCAGTGCCCCAGGAAAGAATTAAGATTCTAGGCATTGAATTTGGACCTGGCGATTATGGCCTCAAAAACTGGGAAGGCAGACTGGAAATTGCCAATACTAAGGTGGTCAGCTGGAAGAGATGGAAGTTATCTATGAGGGAAAGGGTTGATCTGATTAAGACTTACCTGATTCCGATCTTCTTGTATGTCAGCTTTGTCTGCATCTTGCCAGTGTCTCGCTATGCTAGGGTCAGTAGTGTGTTCTTCCAGATGTTGTGGGGGAACAGACTGAACCCCATCAAGAGGAATGTCACCTATCTATCCAGGAGGAAGGGAGGCTTAGGTATGGTCAACCCAGTTCTTTTCTTTTCACTGCTTTTTCTCAAGTTTAATATTGGTAATATGCTTGCAGTGGAACCTCCTGGATGGGCAGGCTTATTTAGATCTTGGTTTAGGCCTTTTCTACGACTTTGGGAAGAAGGTGGCCAAGTGAAGAATCTCAGGGGTCATCGTGGTCAGCTACCAGCCTATGTCGCTCCGTGCCTGAAGTTACTACGGCAGTGGCTGAAGATCTCAGATCGGTTCCGAGGAAAGTCCTTATGAGCCGAGTCTTGAGCGAAGTCTTTCATGATCCATTGGCCTTAAGGGATTGCCCAGGCCCAGTTTTGAGGGCAGGGTTAAGGCTTATTAATTTGGACAGAGTACCACCTAAATTCAGGGATCTGGCCTGGTTGTGCTTCCATGGGAGGCTCTATGTTAGGGGCAATTTGAAATTCCGCAGTGGGGTGGATCGTAGCTGTCCTCGGGAGGAGTGTGCAGGTGAGGAGGAGACTATGGACCATTTTCTGCTTCATTGCCCCTTTAACATAGAGGTGTACAAACAGGTGGGGCGGGCCCTCGGTGTTCCTTTCCTCTCCAGGCTGGGTTATGCTGAGTGGGTGTATGGAGCATTCAATACTGGTGGGGTTTTTTGTTTAGATACACTTTTTTTTAGTTAGCCTAGTAGTCCGTTATTTCACTTGGAACGCGCGGTGTCAGGTCAGCATTCGGCATAAAATCCTTCCTGTTCAGGTGGTGGTGTATGACATTTTGCATGAGGTGGAGAAGATTCGGGGGCTTAAGAGAGACAAGCGGAGTCAGGGGGCTTGGTTGAAGGTGTGGAGGGGTTTCAAGCCTCCCTGACTGCCAGGAGTCTCTTTCCCGGGTGTGGCTGTCTGTCTCTTATTACCCTAGATTATTATTTTTTTGGATTAATTTTTGATAAATGGCTGCGTACATAGGTGATGGGTTGTGCCTCTTAGGCCCTCTCTGCTGCTTTATGTAAATAATTTTGGTAGTGGATTATGTATATATTGTATATATTCTGAACATGGATGTGTATTCCTTGGATTTCTGTTGAAGTTTTGTACTATGGTTTTGTTTTTTACTTTTGTATAAAATTGGTTGCTTGATTCTTTTTAATAAAAGATCAATAGTGCCCCGTCATTGCTATCTGTGGGAGGAATAGTGCCCATCGTTGGCATCAGTTGAAGGGTGCTGCATCATTGGTATCAGTGGCAGGAATAGTGCCCCATGATTGATGTCAGTGGGAGGAATAGTGCCCCACTGTTGGTGTCAGTGGGAACAATAGTGCCCCATTGTTGGTGTCAGTGGGAACAATAGTGCCCATTGTTGGTGTCAGTGGGAACAATAGTGCTCCAGTGTTGGTGTCAGTGGAAACAAAAGTGCCCCACTGTTGGTGTCAGTGGGAACAATAGTGCCCCACTGTTGGTGTCAGTGGGAACAATAGTGCCCCGTTGTTGGTGTCAGTGGGAACAATAATGCCCCATTGTTGGTGTCAGTGGGAACAATAGTGTCCTATTGTTGGTGTCAGTGGGAGCAATAGTGCCCCATTGTTGGTGTCAGTGGGAACAATAGTGCCCTATTGTTGGTGTCAGTGGGAACAATAGTGTCCCATTGTTGGTGTCAGTGGGAACAATAGTGCCCCATTGTTGGTGTGAGTGGGAACAATAGTGCCCTACTGTTGGTGTCAGTGGGAACAATAGTGGCCCATTGTTGGTGTCAGTGGGAACAATAGTGGCCTATTGTTGGTGTCAGTGGGAACAATAGTGCCCCATTGTTGGTGACAGTGGGAACAATAGTGCCCCATTGTTGGTGACAGTGGGAACAATAGTGCCCTATTGTTGGTATCAGTTTTAGGCATAGTGCCCCATTGTTGATGTCAGTAGCAGGAACACTGCCCTATTGTTGGTGTCAGTGGGAGGAACAGTGTCTTGTATCAGTGGATTGAAAAGTGCCCCAAGGGCCGGATAAAGGCAAGCAAAGGGCCACACCTGGTCCTCGGGCTGCAGTTTGGAGATCACTGCTTTAGGATAAAGGTCTGCTTGAAGGCTGGTTTTGTCAGTGAAGCCTCCACTCTGCATTTAATCACTGCCATAACTGACATAATGATCACTTGATCAGGAACCACTGTGATTGGTTACTGATTATTAGTGGGGATGGAAACTGTCAGTAGTAGCTGTAATTGAGAGTCAGCAGCCATGCAAAGTGTCAGCTGCTGACTCTAAAAAGGGGGAGTTGATGTTTCCCCAGCAAAGGGCTGTGAAACAATCACTAGTCTGTCAAAATAGTTATGAAAAGAAAGAGAAAAACAATTTGGGACTTAAATGAAGCGGTGACCTGGTAAAGTCCGGTGTTTCCATCTGCCCCTTGTTGGGGGGCCTCTGATGCCACACTCCCATCATGCAGCTACATTTGTACGTATTTCAGAGAGTGGGGCTATCATACTTAATTTTATTTTTATAATTTTTTTTCATATTTATCCCCCCTTTTTTTCCTTGATAGGGTCAGACTATATAGAATTTTTTTCTATCATATTATATTACTCATCCAATCCACGTGCATGCTCCCGAAGAGTGGATTAATCCACCAAATGCATAGAGCTACTATATGCTATGTTTCTATTCATCATGTGTTTTAATTGATATTCTTTAGTATGTGTATATTAACTGTCTGCAATCATGTGGCAACTTGCCTTTATTATATGTACATGTATATATAGTAATTGTATTGGATATTGTATATTTATTCATGATTACTATTATGTACTATAATATTGACTTATACAATAAACTTGATCCTTTTACACCTACATGCTTCATTGAAAGTCACACTTCCTTATCCCCCCTACTGTCAAAATAGTTAGACTACAGCAATTATACATATTGGTGTATTTAAATTACCTTTTGTTGAGACATCTGATGTTCAATAAACTCGGCAACACAAGCCCATATAGTGGACACATCTAAAATATCGACACAGACATCATTAGAAACATAGCAAAATAAGTATTTCTGGCACTTGTTATATTCCATATATATTTTAATTAAATGACATCTACAGAAGTGAACTATGAGAGGTCTACTGCTTTTTTTACTGCTGATTCAGCTATGTTACACACGAAAGAAGATGAATGGAAATTTACTCATCATTTACTAAACTGGTCCACTTTGCAGGTGCTTCTGAAAACAATACTAGCATGCCCAACAATGGCAGCTAATGGACTTAATTATAAAGTGTTACATTTCTCCCTACTGAATCTTTTACATATACACGGCCTCTTGATTACCTGGTAAAATAATATGGTGATTCTCAGGACAATGCTCGTGTTTCTCACAGTGAAACAGCTTGTGAAGTGTAGTGCTATGTGGAGAAGCACAGCAGAAAAGAACCATCAATTAGGGCCTATTTACACTAGTGCACTGGGGCATAGCAACGCACCTGCTCTATGTATGGTGGATTGCCGTGTCATTCATTGGTAACGGCGTCCCAACGCATTCTACAGCAGCGTGCAAATGTACAACGCACTGCAAGACACCATATCGCCTGTGCTGGCCAGACTCAGCCCACAAGAGCTCCTGAGCCAATGTCCACGCAGGCCATGTCATTTTACGTATGGAATGCTAATGAGCCAGACACTTTGTAACATTTGAAAATATAACTGACTTAGCAAACAACTGTATTGCAGAAGGGATTCATCAGTTTATATGTCAGCTGCAGGACAGTCAACACATCCACAAGGAAGCAACTAAACACTTTAACCACCTCAATACAGGGCACTTTCGCCCCCTTCCCGCCCAAGCCATTTTTCAGTTTTCAGCGCTGTCGCCCTTTGAATGACAATTGCGCGGTCATGCTACACTGCACCCTAATGAAATTTTTATCATTTTTTCCCCACAAATAGAGCTTTCTTTTGGTGGTATTTGATTACCTCTGCAGTTTTTATTTATTGCGCTATAAACAAAAGAATAGGGACAAGTTTGAAAAAACAAAATATTTTTTACTTTTTGCTATAATAAATATCAAATTTTGTTTTTTTTTAAACAATTTTTTTTCTTCGTTTACGCCGATATGTATTCTTCTACATATTTTTGGTAAAAAAAAAATCGCAATAAGCGTATATTGATTGGTTTGCGCAAAAGGTATAGCGTCTACAAAATAGGAGATAGATTTATAGCATTTTTATTATTTTATTTTTTTTTTACTAGTAATGGCGGCGATCTGCCTGCGATATTGCGATATTGCGACTGCGATATTGCGGCGGACATATCGGACACTTTTGACACATTTTTGGGAACATTCACATTTATACAGCGATCCGTGCTATAAAAATGCACTGATTACTGTGTAAATGTGACTGGCAGGGAAGGGGTTAACACTAGGGGGTGATCGAGGGGTTAAATGTGTGTCCTAGGGAGGTGATTCTAACTGCGGGGGAGGGGACTGACTGGGGGAGGTGACCGATCGGTGTCCCTATGTACAAGGGACACACCATCGTTCTCCTCTCCTCTGACAGGATGTGGATCTGTGTGTTTACATACACAGATCCGCGGTCCCGCTCTGTCACCCGGCAATCGCGGGCGCCCGGCCGACATTGCGGCCGCCAGGCACACGCATCGGGGCCTGAGCAACGGGCACGCGCCCCCTAGTGGCTCAGGAGGGTGATCACGTCATATGACGTCCGCCCAGAACGAGAGCTGCCTCGTCCCGCAGTCATATGACAGTGGGCAGGCAGCTAGTGGTTAAAGAGTAAGTAAACTCTCCCACTCTGATGCTGCTTTTCATTTAGTCCATTATAATAAGTAATTATCAAACTATAGCCACTGTAATCCAGCCCAAATCGCATATTACTTACTGTTTAAAGAAACTTTAAAAAACTTGTTTCCAGGGGTTAGACAGCGCCATCTTAAGTATTGTTTTCTGAGTACACAGTAGAGTGTATTTCCGCCCTTACACTGAGCACTTCCTGTACTGTTAATTTCCAATGTCCAAGTTTACACTCCATGTGATGTCACATGGTCACATGGGGTGTAGTATGAAGCTCTGAGTGATTATGCAGTCTTGTGGGATTTCAGAGTTGTACTGTAGGAAGATCTGATAACAGACAGATAAGTACACAGAGTGTGCTGTAAATCAGGGGAGATCTGGGCATGCTCAGTGAAGTCATTCTAAAGAACAAAAAGGATTACAACAATACTAAGCAAGCAAGGAGATATCTACAAGCAGTGTTCATTAGGGTATTTTATGCTGATTTACATGGGACAAAGTTGTCGGGGAGAGTTTACAACCACTTTAAAGCAAGTATTCGATTTTTTTCCATTATAGTTGTTTTAACCCAGTGGTTCTTAACCTTTTTTGAGTCACGAACCCCTTAAAGTGGGGTTCCAGCCACTATATATATTTTTTTTAAAAGCCAGCAGCTACAAACGCTGTAGCTGTTGACTTTTATTAAGGACACTTACCTGTCCAGCGAGCTCGGCTGCCGGCGCCTCCATCTTAACGAAGGGAAGCAGGCAGTGGAGCCTTGCGGCTTCACTGCCTGTTTCCTAGTGCGCATGCACGAGTCGCGCTGCACTTTGTGAATGCCCCCGTTGCTTCCTGGGACACACACTGTTCCCAGAAGGCAACGGGGCCGCTCACCGAAGAGGAGGAAGTGCTGCGGAGTAGGAAGAGGCAGATTAGGAAGACTGCCCAGCAACAAGGGTTTCAGGTAAGTTAATAATTTTTTTTTTTTTCAAAAGTTTTTTTTTTTTAATTTTTACGATTTTTGATGCTATTTTTTATTTTATCGTGGCCCTCCACTTTAAAGACCCCTTTCACACTGAGGCACTCAAAAACTGCCCATAAGTTATAGAAGTTCTATAGATAAGTATAAATGTATAGGATTGTTTTAATGGTTGTTACCTCAGCCGGGGTATGCCCAGAGGCTGTATTATGTAACTTTTTTGTTTTATTTTTTAAGCAAACTCAATAAAATGAATTTTTAAAAAAAACTGCCCATAAAACATCGGGTATTTTTGCTGTGCTTTTGCGGTGCTTTTGCTGCGTTAGCAGTCCGCTTTTTTTAAGGTCACGTGACCTTTAAAAAACAAAAAAACAAAAACAGTTTTGTGGCACTTTTGAAGCGCTTCCCATTCATTTCAATGGACAGGGGCGTTTTTGAGGCGCATTTTAAAGCGCTCCAAACATGCCCCAAAGATGCAGCTTGCAGGATTTTTGGCTCCGCCCCGCCAGCGCACCCCCCGAGTGTGAAAGCTTCCATTGAAATGAATAGGAAGCAGTTTCCAGATGCTATTTTTAGCGCAAAAGTGCCTAAAAAGCACCTCAGTGTGAAAGGGGTCTAAGAATCTAATGAAAACTATGGACCCCTCCCCAAATATGATTACAGAAATTTAAGTGGTAAACATGGTACCAACAACAAGTCAAGAGACGCTTAGCGGTTGGTGCAATAACCAGTGGTCATTTCTTTTAATGGGAAACCAGTGATTGGGAAGGGGGGCTGTATAGTGAATGTAGATGTTATTTTTTTTATCTGACCCTAATAGACTTCACAAAACCCATCCATGGACCACTTATGCCCTGTACACATGACCAGTTTTGCCGTTGGAATAAACTCCGAAGGTTTCTCCGACAGAACTCCGACGGAATTCCATTCAATCGGTCTTGCCTACACACGGTCAACCCAAAGTCCGACCGTCCAGAACGCGGTGACGTACAACACTTACAACGGGACTAGAAAAAGGAAGTTCGGGACTAGAAAGGAAACAAGGGTTTACAACCCCTTTAAACCCTCATAGTAAAAAAAATGTTGATGGGCAGTGATTTTATAACCCTAGAGTCCCTTGTGGTCCCTTCTGTTATAAATGCCTCTCCCAAACTGTCCACGCATGCGTAGATGAGACCACATTTATGTGTGCCATGGTGAAATGACTGCTATGCGCATAGAGGGCTGTGTTTGACAGCTAATAACATGCTAATATGTATCTCATTCTAGCACATTATGGCATAAACCTGCAGGGGTCCATTTAAAAGAGAGGTATGGGGCTCCCTGGGCAGAGAGCTGTTAACTGTCAGTCACCACTGTCTGCTGTGCTCCCTCCTCACTCACCAAAACGCTGGGCTGTGGAGGGGGTGGCAGTGGCCGGCTCAGGCTCTAAGCAGCTTAGCCAGGTGCCGATCCAAGCATGTGGGTGAATCCTGAATTCATTGTCTCGATCTTGCCCCAGCTTGCACGGGCTCTGCGACATCAGCCGACAGCAGGCTTCAACCCGCTGTCTGCTAAAAACGGGTCACAGGAGTGCAAAATGTACTCCACTCCTGTGATCCATAGGAGAAGTACAGCCAAACGAGCTTTGACTGTACTTCTTTAAAAATACATTTTAATCAAATTTACTACTGTTTTAAAGCGGCTGTAAACCTCTCTGTGGAAGCTGTACCTATAGGTAAGCCTAGAATAAGGCTTACCTATAGCTACTGTAAATATCTCCTAAACGTGCGCCGTTTAGGAGATATTTACTGTGTTTTGCACTGATGAGGTCATCGTTGCATGCGCTGAGAAGAAAAGGCCCCCTGTGCACGGAAGTGACGTCACGTGGCTCCGGCCACTGTTTACTGCGCCGATGACGTCATCGGCGCATGCGCTCTGAAGTAACTGGCCGCCCATGCCGTTTCTTCAGGTGAGTGTGCCATGACCGGCGGGAGTGACGTTACGTGGCTCCGGCCAGTCACAGAGCCGGAGTCCGTGGCCCCGGAAGGAAGAGGGGCGAACTTGGATGCAGACTGCAGCGAGGACCGCACGGGCTGCATTTGTAGGTAAGCGTTACATAATGCGTTATGCGATGCATATTAGCATATTATGCTTTTACTTTGCAGGGGCAAAGGAAGGAAGTAAAACCAATCAGGGTTTACTTCCTCTTTAAGTAAGTCTTACCGACTGTATACAACAATTGTAGTGGATAAGTTTATGTTTAAATGCACCAGAACCACAATGTAATCCGGTTCCCATAGAAGAATGAAGAATGGCTGCTGGGATCTGCATGTTTGAATAGTCAATAAACAAACATGATACAAGGAGAAAGAATGAGTTCTGAGTCCCCATACTGTATTAATGTCGCACGGAGCTTTTGTGCAGAAAATCCCTGTGCCGATGCACAAATATATTTGCTTGTACATGTAAGCACAGAATACCTGTTTATGTAAAACTCCTGGCAACGGTGCAATCACTCAACCAAACGACCACACTGGGTAAGGCCAGCACTGGTCACTGAACCCTATGGGAGGCATAGCTTTAGTGGAAGGCTGAGCACATACAAAGGCTTCCGAGCGTTCCACGGTCCTTCGCTTTGTGACCTTTCTATTATTCACTGGCCGCTTTGTAGACCATTAAATGGTTGGGGTCAATTTTAATTTAACCACTTGACCTCCAGCAGATTTACCCCCTTCATGACCAGGCTATTTTTTGAGATACAGCACTACATTACTTTAACTGACAATTGCGTGGTCAATTGCGCGGTCATGCAACGTTGTACCCAAATAAAATTTACCTCCTTTTGTTCCCACAAATAGAGCTTTCTTTTGGTGGTATTTGATCACCTCTGCGGTTTTTATTTTTTGCACTATAAACAAAAAAAGAGCGACAATTTTGAAAGAAAAAAAAAATATTTTTTACTTTCTGCTAAAAAAAAAATCTAATTTATTCATCAATTTAGGCCAATATGTATTCTGCTACATATTTTTGGTAAAAAACAAATCCTAATAAGTCTATATTAATTGGTTTGCGCAAAATTTTTTAGCGTCTACAAACTTTGGGATATATTTATGGAATTTTCATTTATTTATTTAATTTTTACTAGTAATGGTGGCGATCAGCAACTTATACAGTAGTGGGACTGCGACATTGCGGCAGACAAATCAGACACTAAGTGACACTTTTTACACTTTTTTGGGGACCAGTGACACTAATACAATGATCAGTGCTAAAAATATGCACTGATCACTGTACTAATGACACTGGCTGGGAAAGGGTTAACATCAGGGGCTATTAAAGGGTTAATTGTGTGCCTAACCTGTGCTTGGTAACAGAGTGGGAGGAGCTTGTACTATGGGAAGGCAGTGATCCCTGTTCCTAAGTTGCAGAAACACAGGATCAATACCTTCCCTACGAATGGAACGGCAGCCTGCCTCGTTTACATAGGCAGACCGCCGTTCTGGTAGTGTCCCGAACGATCATCAGGTCCTAGCGGACATCGAGTCCGCCGGACCCCCGGGGATAGGCTCCCGATGTGTCCAATCACAGCGGGAGCGGGTTGCCAGTGGCGCGCATACATGCCCCAGACCCGAAAGTGCAGGAGCATGTACTAGGTATGTGATCCTGCCCAGGAGAGCCGCCTTGCCGCTGTATATATATATATATATATATATATATATATATATATATATATATATACACACACAGTAAATGGTCGACAAGCAGTTAAAATGTATGTAAAGGCATAACTTTTTGTTTAATAAAGCAATGAAGCATGCTGTGTGAGTCCCTGTTAGGAAGAATGTTAGGAAGAATTCCCGCCAGCAAAAGATTGAGAGCAGGTTCTCAATTTTTCGGTCGCAAAAAGTTCCTATCCGAAAATTCGATCGTCAGTACAAATTCTGACGTGCAAAATTCCTACGCATGCTGGGAAACAATTCGACGCATGCTCGGAAGCATTGAACTTAATTTTTCTCGGCTTGTCGTAGTGTTGTACGTCACCACGTTCTTGACGGTCGAAAGTTCCGAGAATTTTTGTGTGACCGTGTGTATGCAAGCCAAGCTTGAGCGGAATTCTGTTGGAAAAACCATCCAAGTTTTTTCCGACGGAAAATCCGCTTGTGTGTACGGAGCATAAGAGGAAATTTCTCTCAATTTAGAAGGATTTCCTCTTGCTTGCTGTTGCATCTGTAGGACAGGAAGTGAAAGAAAATCTCCGAAAAGGCACGCAAATTAGTATATAAAAACCTGTCAGGTGTTCCATTCCCAGCTCTGTACAGAATGATGAAAATCATATTGACTTAAAGTGTTACTAAACCCACAACAGTAAAATCAGTCTGTATATGCAGCATACCATGCTTGTTATACTCACTGTGGGACCTAAGGGGTTAATCCTCTGCATTGTGTAAAAAGGCTGTTCGATCCTGTCTTCTCTGATCCTCCCCATCTTTTACTGACCCCAATCTATCTGCTGATAGTACCATAGCCTTGGGGGCACTCTGCACATGCTCAGTTTGGTGTGTATTGCTAGAGAGTTTTTTTTTTGTTGGAAGGGTGCATGTGATCAGCACTGTCCAGACAAGGGGTCAGGCAGATTCATAGGACAGTCAAAGGAGAATGAAAACCCCTCCTACAGGCTTTAACCAGACACTGATAGAAGTCACAAGATTGTTATTTACTGCTGATGAGAAAAGGTATTTAGCAGTTTATATTTACTAAAATAATTGCATTTCCATGTTATGTGTACTGTGGGAGACCAGATATAGTAAATGCAGGGTCCTGGGTTTAGTAACACTTTAAGATATACTTTAAAATAACTTAAATTACTTTAAATATAACATTGAAAGTTCTCATGCACACAATGAATGAATGAATGCCCAAACACTTGACGCGTCTAAATGCCTTTGCAAAATGCTGCTTTATGTGCGTTTTTTGTTGCTGCTTTTCTCCTTCCAGGAGAAAAGGCAGTCAGAGGAGCTGGACAAATGCCCAGTGTACATGGGGCCAAATAAGTGTGGTAACAGGAGAGAACAGAATGACAGAGAGATAAGTTTATCAGTCTGCTGCTTCTCCATTCACTGTCCAGTCACAGCCTTGGGGAGGGACAAGACATGTAAATGTTATGTAGCTGTAGTAGTTAAAAGAAGCCAACAGCTCCTCCTACCAAATATTGATATGTTCCTGGGTGTATGTACAGGGGTCGCCATTGCGATTCAGCCCCCTGCTCCAGGGGGCCCTTGTGGTCCCCCCTGTATGCCAGGATAGGAGAGCGGCGGTATGTAGAGGAACCGATTTCTCCATGCAGCCACTGAACCCTCCTCTCCTTCTCACAGACATTCAGCGGTTGCAGGAGGGAAATGGTGGGCATTGGCTCCTCCACATGCTGCTCCTGCCGCCTCCCTATACCTGTCCTTCTGCCCCGGGGCTCCTGTGTCCTCCCTAGCACCCCCTGCAGCGCTGCCCGGTTTCCCCCTCCCACTGGCTGCTGCAGGGGATACTGTCAGGATGGGGAGCGGGGAAGGGGCCGGTAAATGTGTCATTTACCCGCCCCTTCCTTGTTTTAGGGATAGATCCTGGGAAATGGACAGCAGCTGAAATCAGGCGGGAAGATGCTCTTGCAATGAACTGGAGTGTTCCCCTTTCCCCAGTAGTTTTCCAATAAAGATGGTGACATCACTCCCATCAATGAGGAAGACGGGGGTAATGTAAATATAAATCTAACTCGTTTCTTAACTACTACCATTAGCTCATTCTAAGTGGGGAGGCCCCCTGATATTATATGCAACTTTGCTGTAAGGTCTGCTTTAATGAATAGAGTCAGTGATCGTTTTTTTTTTAAATGAATTCATAGCTGGGCATAGTAAACTGTGTTTACTATGCCTCAGTTTAGGAATGAACGGGAAGCTCTGTACAGAGCTATTCTTGTTCATTCATTCTGTGCAGCTGAGGCTGCAGAGAAAGGGACTGGTGAATCTGTTGTCAGTCCCTTTCTCTGTCTTAAAAGTGAGACATTTGGGGTCTAGGGGTTTAGACCCCTGATAATCCACCAAAGACCCCCAATGGGGGGGCCTTAAAAATATTCAAAAAAACTAATTAAAAAAAAATTGTAAAACAATAAAAATAAAAATGAATTGGTAAAAAATTAAAAAAAACTATTGACATCAGTGGCAGAACTATCAGGGTCACACTCGTGACTGGGCTCTGCCACCGCAGGGGGACCCCAAGACAGCCTGAAGGACACTATGGACCGTAATAAAGGGCCCAGGATCAGTGGGAAGGGCCCCGGTCAGGGGCCAGGGGGGCCCCTCATAATTTTTTGCATCGGGGCCCTGAAGGTTCTAATAACGCCTCTGATATGTTCTATTTTATATTTAGGTTTAGTTTTCATTTCTTTCTTTTTGTCTGTTTTGTTTTGCCTTTGGGCAGATTCTTGCCTAAGTAAAATAATGGTTACTTAAAAGGAGAAGTCCAGCCTGAGCTTTTTAGGCTGGGATTCTCCTATGGGTCACAGGAGTGCAATTCGTTTTGCAATCCTGTGACCCGTTTTTAGAGGAGAGCGGTCTGAATTCCGCTCTCCGCTGACGTCACTGCCATCAGTCAAGGCAGCTCGTCATCCCGACTTCCTGGATCCACCAGCTGCCTTTATTGATGGCAGTCTCAGCGAGCTGCTCAGTGCTCCAGTGAGTGTGGAGAAGCAGAGAGGAGAGCTGCTGACTGACAGGCAGCAGCTCTCCTCTCGGGGATCTGTGAAAACCGAGCCATCGGCGATGTTCGATCGCTCGGTTCTCAGTGCAGAGACGGCGAGGGGACAGATGCAGCATCGGTCTGATGCTCCATCCACCGAGGTAAGTATGAATCAAAAAGAAAAGAAGCCATACTTCTCTTTTAAGTATAGTTGTTTTTGTTGAACCAGGTGATAAGATATGTTTATATTGATTTTCAAAATATTAGAAAGGATTGGCCTTCTCAAGTATCACTAATGTTGTGATATATGGAATGCGATCCAGACTATGGGCTTTTTGAATGTAACCTTGCAAACTATTTAATAAAAATTAATATTTAAAATATTTAAATGTTTTATATTTAGGTTACTAAAAAAAGTTAAACATTTTTAAATGTCTTACTTCTGATAACAAATAAAATAAAATATATACAAAGCCACAACAAGACCTTTTTAGGTATTATTACAGTATAACTAAAGGCAAAACTTTTTTAGTTGTTGATAGCGTGGAGAGGAGAACACCGGTCAGTTGTGTCCCCGTTAGGGAGATTCACCCTCTCTTTTAGTCCTATTTACTGTTATCATCGAAAGTGAAAATGAAAGAAAATCCCAAATGTTGGCTTGTCCCCATTAATAGTACAATAACAAAGGGCAACTCTTCCAATGGGGACACTAGTTCTGGTGACAACCAGGGATTCCCTGATTTCCTCTCACTTCCTGTTTTGGCTATGGGACAGGAAGTGAAGGAAAATCTCCCCAATGGGACACAGATGGCAAAAAAAACTGACAGGGGTTATAACCCCCCCCCCCCCCCCCCAAAAAAAAAAAAATGTTTCCTTTAGTTATACTTTTAATACGATTTCTTTAATTCCTATTTAGCAACTGGGCCATGACTGTTTTTGTCAAACATTTTATAACAAGCAAGGTAACAATATACAGATTGGAAAATTGTTATATCGTGTTCACTCTTACAATCGCACCAGTGGATTAGCATAGTGTATAAAGAAAAGCATTGTGTGGCAGTCACAATTATCTCCTAGTAACAGGATATAAACCGGTTTGAATGGAACATGATCAACAAAAGATTCAGAAAAGAGCAACCTAGTAAAGCAGCAAACACCCAACACAAAGCAACTGTCTCCAGAACTGATGACATATACAGTGCCTTGCAAAAGCAAAAGTATTCACCCCCCTTGGCATTTTTCCTGTTTTGTTGCCTCACAACCTGGAATTAACATGGATTGTTTGAGGATTTGCATAATTTAATTTACAGAACATGCCCACAACTTCGAAGATTTTTTTTTTTATTGTGAAGCAAACAACAAATAGGACAAAATAACAGAAAAAGCCAATGTGCATAACTATTCACCCCCCTAAAGTCAATACTTTGTAGAGCCACCTTTTGTAGCTATCACAGCTCCAAGTCGCTTTGGATAAGTCTCTATTAGCTTGCCACATCTTACCACTGGGATTTTTGCCCATTCCTCCTTGCAAAACTGCTCCAGCTCCTTCAAGTTGGATGGTTTGCGCTTGTGAACAGCAATCTTTAAGTCTGACCACTGATTTTCTATTGGATTGAGGTCTGGGCTTTGACTAGACCATGCCAACACCTTTACATGTTTCCCCTTAAACCACTCAAGTGTTGCTTTAGCAGTGTGTTTGGGGTCATTGTCCTGCTGGAAGGTGAACTTCCGTCCTAGCCTCAAATCACACACAGAGTGGTACAGGTTTTGCTCAAGAATATCCCTGTATTTATCACCATCCATCTTTCCCTCAACTCTGACCAGTTTCCCAGTCCCGACTGCTGAAAAACATCCCCACAGCATGATGCTGCCACCAACATGTTTCACTGTGGGGATGGTGTTCTTTGGGTGATGTGATGTGTTGGGTTTGCGCCAGACATAGCGTTTTCTTTGATGGCCAAAAAGTTCAATTTTAGTCTCATTAGACCAGAGCACCTTCCTCCATACATTTTGGGAGTCTCCCACATGCCTTTTCGCAAACTCAAAACGCGCCATTTTGTTTTTTGCTGAAAGTAATGTCTTTCTTCTGGCCATTCTGCCATAAAGCCCAACTCTATGGAGCGTACGGCTTATTGTCGTCCTATGTACAGATACTCCAGTCTCTGCTGTGGAACTCTGCAGCTCCTCCAGGGTTACCTTAGGTCTCTGTGCTGCCTCTCTGATTAATGTCCTCCTTGCCCGCTCCGTGAGTTTTGGTGTGCTGTCGTCTTTTGGCAGGTTTGCTGTTGTGCCATGTTCTTTCCATTTGGTTATGATAGATTTGATGGTGCTCCCAGGGATCATCAAAGATTTGGATATTTTTTTTATAATCTAACCCTGATTGGTACTTCTCAACAACATTGTCCCTTACTTGTTTGGAGAGTTTCTTGGTCTTCATGGCAGTGTTTGGTTAGTGGTGCCTCTTGCTTAGGTGTTGCACCCCTGGGGCCTTTTAAAAAGGTGTGTCTATGTAATGACAGATCATGTGACACTTAGATTGCACACAGGTGGACATCATTTCACTAATTATGTGACTTCTGAAGGTAATTGGTTGCTCCAGAGCTTTTTGTGAGCTTCATAACAAAGGGGGTGAATACATACGTACATGCCAATTATCAGATTTTTATTTCTGAAAAATCGTTTTATGTATATATTTTTCAAATATTACTTCACCAACTTAGACTATTGTGTTCTGATCCATCACATATAATTCAGATTAAAAAAACATTGAACTAAAGGCTGTAATGTAACAAAATAGGTAAAAAGTAGGGGTAGAACGGATCGTCACCGATCCGTGATCCGTATGGGTTAACCTCTGCGGATCGGCACACCTGCGATCTGCGGAGCACTCCGCGGCCTCGGCCATAGGAAAGGCAGCGGCTTCGGCCTAGCTCCATACACCCGGCGGCACCCGCTGTCTCGTCAGGAAGTGACGTTTCGTCGCCGCCATATTGCTACACCCCACACTCCTGCACAGTACTGTAATGAGAGAGTGAGAAGGGGCAAGCGGACATCTTGTTACACCCACCGGAGTTTTCGATTTAACAGCTATTTTCAGCACAAAACGAAGCTTATATGCATAAATACAGTATTTGTAGATCGGACGGACTGATCATGTATTTGTCAGTAGGCAAACATACAAAATCAGCAGAGGATCAAAATACTTTTTTCCCTCACTGTATATAAGATGGCCCTTTGCCACTGAGAAGGTTCTTCACCACTGACCACCAATATAAGGGAGATTTTCACAGACCACCAATCATATAAGTTTCTTCTCTTGTGACCTCCCCAATGTAAGGGGGGAGATTCTCCACTAACTGTCAAAGCAAGCCGGAATTTCTTCACTGATCGCCATGAGAAGGGATACTACAGTTTTAACTGTTTGCATTCATTTTCTGTCCATTATTATTATTTGTTTTAATTCAATATTATTACTGAAAATAATTCTGTGGTATAGAGCAGCCCCATGTATTAAATATTCTAATGTGTCACATTGCTTCTATTTCTTTTCGTTTTTTTTTTAATATAATCTTTATTTGTATATGTAGTTTGCTTTAAAAAGCAACACAATTTGAAAATAAACATAGAAAAAGTATGAAAAGTGTAAACCAGCTCAAATAAGCAGTGATCATGGTATATACATCATGAGGTCCGATTGACTGTCTGACATGGAGGGTGCCGAAGCATGGTAAGCAACATAACTAATATTGTAGCATATGAACGATAACAATAATATACTGCTCCGAGCCCCTCAATATGTCTTTACAGCAACTGTAACCCAATATTAACATTAGGAACGATAGCCAAGTGAGCAGGCATAGACAAAGTAGGGGCGGGAAGTGGGGGGGGAGAAGGAATGGCGAATAAGGAAGAGGAACAAGAATACCAAAGGTAGAACTCCATCATAACAGCGGTTCTATCTTACATCGCAAAAGAACAAAAGAAGATTCATTGGGTCAGATCAGTTCATTTCTAACAGCGGAACTCTCTCAAAGTTCAAGTATCCTCCGGTTGTCGTTCCGGCGAGGTCTTGCCAGTAAAGTGAATCCATGTGGCCCAGCTACTGAAGAATTGATCATAGCGGCTTTTGCATGTCACCATCCATTTCTCTGCTGCCATTATGTCGTTCACCAGGCGGATCCAATCCGCTTGGTTCGTAATTTGGGTCTTCTTCCAGTATACTGCATTCAATCGTCCAGCCACATTCAGAAGGTGGGGTAACACCGACTTGCAATAATGGCTAAGGGGGGTGGTGGGGACATGAAGCAAAAGCTCCATTGGGGAGTCAGGTAGATCAATATCTAAAATGGCTTTTATTTGAGATCTGATGTCTTGCCAGTAGGGTTGTAATTTGGGGCACTCCCACCAAATGTATAGGAACATACCCCGATGTCCACACTCCCTCCAGCAAGCATCTGAAAGAGCCGATTCTAGATTCTACCAAGGCTGGAGGGAACACCATACCAGCGGGATAGCAATTTGAACCCATTTTCTTTCATTTTTGTTTCGACTGAACTAGAGAGGGTGAGGCAATATAAATGGTCAAGTTGTGTCTCAGTGAACACGAGTTGCAGGTCTCTCTTCCACTCTCTTATATATATATCGGCTTTCCTCTGAAAGATAATGCCTGCAGCATGCCGTACAAAACTGAAATGGTATGCGGGATCATGGTAGGGGCCATGCAAAGATTCTCAAAAGTAGTGGCGGGGGTGGGTGAGCGAATGGCCTGGGGCACACTGCGGGTAAAATGCTGGAGCTGCCTCTAGTGCCAGTCGTCTAAAGGAAAGCGGCCATATTGAGCCCTAAGGGCATCTAATGATAACAGACCCTGCTCCTGGACAAATCTACCACACCTCACTTCTCCATCTGCCGCCCAAGTGCGAAAATAGGAGAGATGTTCCCCTGGAGTGAACCAAGGGAAGCCTCCCAGGGGAGCTAGGGGTGAAACCATAGGGGATAGCTGTCCCAATTTATTTAAGATATCCCATTATTGTAAGGCATGAGTAGTGGTTGGGAAGACGAGTTCGGACAGCCCTTTATGTTCCCAGGGTAACCCCTTCTATTTCTTTTGTGTTTAAATATTCTATTTACACTAATGTACTATAATCAGTAGAAAATGTCATTATTAGTAGGGGTTCCCTGAAAACTACCATTTATTTTAACGGTTCTCCCATGTTAGGAAGGTTAGAAAAGGCTGCCATAGACAGTGATTTATAACTTATTTATAAAATGCTGAGTTAGTGTGGAGTAAACACTGCAGTGTTCAATATCCACTCCCTATTATAAACAGGGTCCTAAGAGAGTGGGGACCCCTCATAACGGCCACAGCAGGTGTGCAGACAGAAACACAAGCAAAGATCTCCCCAGAGTCCCAAAGGATGTAAGAAACTATTGGGGGATTAACACTCTAGCAACTACCAAAACCCAAATATCAGTTTTGGGTGGACTAACCCTTTAAACTGCCAGTTTATCTTTGACCTATGCACTTACCTTCTTCGGTGAGTTTGGGGAGTGTTGGGAATACATTTCTGCCCGTATCCTGCAAGAAATCCAACATTTTCTAGTCCTATAAGAGAGAGTTTATAAAGAGGGGAGGTTAGAAAAAAACCACAGTACATTAATACATTCAGCCTACAGAAAACTGGTGAAAGTAACATTAGAGGTTCACTTTTTTCCTATATACATGCCTATACTTACCTGTGTAATGGTTTTGCAGAGATTAGCCTGATCCTCTTCTTCTGGGGTCCCCCGCCGGCACTCCTGGCTCCTCCTCATCGACGAGTGCCTCCATAGGAAGCAGCTTTCTCTGGGGGCACCCGTGTGGGCTCACTCCCGAGCCACCTTGTTTGCCTTCAGAGGTTGCTAGGGGTTCCTAAAGCAATTTCTGCCTCTCAAATATGAAACCACTGACACCACTCTTCCCATTGACCACCATTCCATTAGGGTCACTCTCCACTGACCACCTACACACCTATATGAGAAGGCCTTTCTCCACTGACCACCTATACACCTACAGTGCCTTGAAAAATTATTCATACCCCTTGAAATTTTCCTCATTTTGTCATGTTGCAACCTAAAAATGTAAATGTATTTTTTTGGGATTTTATGTGATAGACCAACACAAAGTGGCACATAATTTTGAAGTGGAAGGAAAATGATAAATGGTTTTATATTTTTTTTACAAATAAATATGTGAAAAGTGTGGTGTGCATTTGTATTCAGCCCCTTTACTCTGATACCCCTAACTAAAATCTAGTGGAACCAATTGCCTTCAGAAGTCACCCAATTAGTAAATAGAGTCCACCTGTGTATAATTTAATCTCAGTATAAATACAGCTGTTCTATGAAGCCCTCAGAGGTTTGTTAGAGAACCTTAGTGAACAAACAGCATAATGAAGGCCAAGGAACACACCAGACAGGTCAGAAATAAAGTTGTGGAGAAGTTTAAAGCAGGGTTAGGTTATAAAAAAATATCCCAAGCTTTGAACATCTCATGGAGCACTGTTCAATCCATCATCAGAAAATGGAAAGAGTATGGCACAACTGCAAACCTACCAAGACATGGTCGTCCACCTAAACTGACTGGAAAGGAGAGAATTAATCAGAGAAGCAGCCAAGAGGCCCATGGTAACTCTGGAGGAACTGCAGAGATCCAAAGCTCAGGTGGGAGAATCTGTCCACAGGACAACTATTAGTCGTGTTCTCCACAAATCTGGCCTTTATGGAAGAGTGACAAGAAGAAAGCCATTGTTGAAAGAAAGCCATAAGAAGTCCCATTGGCAGTTTGCAAAAAGCCATGTGGGGGGGGGGGGGGGGCACAGCAAACATGTGGAAGAAGGTGCTCTGGTCAGATGAGATCAAAATTGAACTTTTTGGCTTAAAACCAAAACACTATTTGTAGCGGAAAACGAACACTGCACATCACCCTGAACACAACATCCCCACCGTGAAACATAATCATGGCCAGTGGCGGCCCGTGCATTGTGGGCGCACTGGCGCCGCGCCCCCTGACACCTCCGCCGCCCTCCCTATTTATGTGCCCGGCCCCTTTCAGGACGCAGGACACATGAAATACTATGTTGGGGATAGGCGGGGGGTGTGTATTTTGAAGCACATGATTAAAGCCAGAGGCTCTAATAGGCTTCAAAATAGGGTGGGCTCGGGGAGCAAGCACTATGTCCCAATCCCACCCTGTTGTGTGGCATAGCAAATGAATTTTCGCTATTTTCACACTAATGTTCCTCCCTGCCAATCAGCAGGCAGGTCAGTGAGACCTGTCTCCAGATTGGCCAAAGCATTAGGCGATCCTATTGGATGCCTAACGCTTTGGCGGAAGAGGAGAAACGTCGGAGGAAGCCTGAGGAGCCGAGCGGACACTATAGAAGAGGAGGAGGAAGCCCTGTACAAGTGGCTGCATTTGATGGGCATAAGTGGCTGCATATACTGGGCACAAGCGGCTGCATTTGATGGGCACAAGTGGCTGCATATACTGAGCACCAGTGGCTGCATTTGATGGGCACAAGTGGCTGCATATACTGGGCACAAGTGGCTGCATATACTGAGCACCAGTGGCTGCATTTGATGGGCACAAGTGGCTGCATATACTGGGCACAAGTGGGTGCATATGATGCGTACAAGTGGCTGCATATACTAGGCACAAGTGGCTGCATTTGATGGGCACAAGTGGCTGTATATACTGGGCACAAGTGGCTGCATATGATGAGCACAAGTTGCTGCATATACTGGGCACGAGTGGCTGCATTTGACGGCACAAATGGCTGCATATGATGGGCACAAGTGGATGCATTTGATTGGCACAAGTAGCTGCATATGATGGGCACAAGTGGCTGCATTTGATGGGCACAAGTGGCTGCATATACTGAGCACAAGTGGCTGCATATGATGGGCACAAGTGGCTGCATTTGATGGGCAAAAGTGGCTGCATATTATGTGGCACAGTGGCTGCATATGATGGGCACAAGTGGTTGCATCTGACGGGCACAAGTGGCTGCATATGATAGGGCACAGTGGCTGCATATGATGGGCACAATGGCTGCATATGATGGGCACAAGTGGCTGCATTTGATGGGCACAGTGGCTTCATGTGATGGGCACAAGTGGCTGCATATGATGGGCACAATGGCTGCATATGATGGGGCACAGTGGCTGCATATGATGGGCACAAGTGGCTGTATATACTGGGCACAAGTGGCTGCATATGATGAGCACAAGTTGCTGCATATACTGGGCACGAGTGGCTGCATTTGACGGCACAAATGGCTGCATATGATGGGCACAAGTGGATGCATTTGATTGGCACAAGTAGCTGCATATGATGGGCACAAGTGGCTGCATTTGATGGGCACAAGTGGCTGCATATACTGAGCACAAGTGGCTGCATATGATGGGCACAAGTGGCTGCATTTGATGGGCAAAAGTGGCTGCATATTATGGGGCACAGTGGCTGCATATGATGGGCACAAGTGGTTGCATATGACGGGCACAAGTGGCTGCATATGGGCACAAGTGGTTGCATATGACGGGCACAAGTGGCTGCATATGATGGGCACAAGTGGCTGCATATGATGGGCACAAGTGGCTGCATATGATGAGCACAGTGGCTGCATATGATGGGCACAAGTGGCTGCATATGATGGGCACAAGTGGCTGCATATGATGGGCACAAGTGGCTGCATATGATGGGCACAGTGGCTGCCTATGATGGGCACAGTGGCTGTGTTTGATGGGCACAATGGCTGCAATTGATGGGCACAGTGAGGCTGCAATTGATGGGGGGGGTGGTTTCAGTATTTTTCAGTTTGTTTGCGCCCCCCCCAAAATTTTGAGCACCAGCCTAAACCGGCCTAAAAGCAAAACACTATTTGTGGTGGAAAACTAACACTGCACATCACCCTGAACACACCTTCCCCACCGTGAAACATGGTGGTGGCAACATCATGTTGTGGGGATGCTTTTCTTCAGCAGGGACAGGAAAGCTGGTCAAAATTGATGGGAAGATGGATGGAGCCAAATACAGGGTGATCTTGGAAGAAAACCTGTTATGCCGCGTACACACGAGCGGACTTTACGGCAGACTTTTCAACTGACTTTACGACGGACTTTCCGAATGAACGGACTTGCCTGCACACGATCAACCAGTCCATCGGATTCGTACGTGATGACGTACATCGGACTAAAACAAGGAAGTTCATAGACAGTAGCCAATAGCTGCCCTAGCGTTGGTTTTTGTCAGTCGGACTAGCATACAGACGAGCGGACTTTTCGACCGGACTCGAGTCCGTCGGAAAGATTTGAAACATGTTTTATTTCTAGGTCCGTCGAACTTTTGGGGAAAAAAAAGTCCGCTGGAGCCCACACATGATCGAATTGTCCAACGGACTCCGGTCCGCCGGACCAAGTATGCCGTAAAGTCCGGTCGTGTGTACGGGGCATTAGAGTCTGCAAAAGACTTGCGACTGGTGAGGAGGTTCAACTTCCAGCAGAACAATGGCCCTAAACATACAGCCAGAGCTACAATGGAATGGTTTAGATCAAAGAATATTCATGTGTTAGAATGGCCCAGTCAAAGTCCAGACCTAAATCCAATTAAGAATCTGTAGCAAAACTTGAAAATTGCTGTTCATAGACGCTCTCCATCCAATCTGACAGAGCTTGAGCTATTTTGCAATGAGGAATGGGCAAAAATTTACCTCTAGATGTACAAAGCTGGTAGAGACATCCCTCAAAAAGACTTGCAGCTGTAATTGCAGTAAAAGGGGGTTTTACAAAGTATTGACTCTGGGGGGCTGAATACAAATGTACACCACACTTTTCATATATTTATTTTTAAAAACTTTTGAAAACCATTTATCATTTTTCTTCCACTTCACAATTATGTGCCACTTTGTGTTGGTCTATCATATAAAATCCCAATAAAATACATTTATGTTTTTGGATGTAACATGACAAAATGTGGAAAATTTCAAGGGGTGTGAATACTTTTTCAAGGCACTGTATATAAGAAGGCCCTTCTTCACTGAAAACCAAAGTAAGGGAGCATTTCTACTGATCACCAATCGAACAAGTCTCTTTTCTTCTGACCAGCAGTGTAAGGGGGCACTATTCCACTGACCACCAATCAAAGAAGTTTTGTCTCTTCTGACCACCGGTGTAAAAGGGCGCTACACTAAACACCAATCAAGGGGACACTTGTCCACCAAGCAGAGAAGTCTCTTCTCAACTGACCACCAATGTAAGGGGGTCCTTCTCCACCCAACGTCAAAGCAAATTGGCATTTCTTCACTGATCACCATGAGAGAAAGTGCTACAATTTCAACAGTCTGTGTTTATTTTATGGCCATTAAAACTATTTCTTTCATTTCAAAATTATTACTGAATATTATTTTCGGGTATAGAGCAAGCCTGCCCCTGCTCCCCTTTTCACCCATCTGGGACAGGCTACAAAGTTAAAAGTTAATTTAATGTAAAACTAACACATCTACTCCTAAGGTTTAAGGTGCCTGTGGTTAAAGGATATAAACTCGAATGCCCCGTACATACGAGCGGACTTTTCGACCGGACTGGTCTGACGGACCGAATCCGGTGGACAATCCGACCGTGTGTGGGCTTCAACTGACCTTCAGCAGACTGTCGAAAATCTGAAGGACTTTAGATTTGGAACATGTTTCAAATCTTTACGTCGGAGCTCCGCCGGACCCAGTTCCTATCGAGAAATCCGCTCGTCTGTATGCTAGTCCGACGGACGAAAACCGACACTAGGGCAGCTATTGGCTACTGGCTATGAACTTCCTTATTTTAGTCCGGTGTACGTCATCACGTATGAATCCGTCGGACTTTGGTGTGAACGTGTGTAGGCAAGTCCGTTCGTTTGAAAGTCCGTCAAAAGTCCGTCGGAAAGACTGTCGGACCTTTGTTGCAGAAAAGTCCGCCCGTGTGTACGGGGCATAATGCCCCGTACACACGATCGGACATTCCGACAACAAAAACCATGGATTTTTTACGACGGATGTTGGCTCAAACTTGTCTTGCATACACACGGTCACACAAATCTTGTCGGAAATTCCGAATGTCAAGAACGCGGTGATGTACAACACGTACAACAAGCCAGAGAAAAATGAAGTTCAATAGCCAGTGCGGCTCTTCTGCTTGATTCCGAGCATGCGTGAAACTTTGTGTGTCGGAATTGTGTACACACGATCGGAATTTACGAGAACGGATTTTGTTGTCGGAAAATTTGAGATCCAGGTCTCTACACACGGTCAGAATTTCCAACAAGCTCCCATTGAACATTTTCCGTCGGAAAATCCGACCGTGTGTATGGGGCATAACAATGAACTTCTCTTATTTGCTTCCTTTTGGTCTGTTACTTGTACCGCTGGACCTATTTTGTTCTATCTGTTTGATAGGTGCAAAAAAAAAAAAAGATTTTTCGAAAGAAATCTTGCGATTTTCTTGGGCTTTCTGTCTCTGCTGTTTGTTATCAGTTATATTGCTCCCACATCAAAGGCCCCATTCACACTTGTGCGACTTGTCATGCGACTTTGGACCCCCAAAGTAAAGTAGTTCCTGCACTACTTTGGTCCCCCACTCAGTAGTAACTCCCAGTAGTCAGTAGTAACTCTGCTGGTCCTCTGGCACTACTTTGGTCCAACTTTCACACGACTTGAAGGCAATAGACTAGGGCCGAAATAACTAATTGATTATGAAATTAATCGGCCAGTAACATAATGGGGTTAAAAAATAATAAAATTAGCCCTTTAGAGTACAAAAAGAGCAAATAATCGCTACTGTAAATATAACTTTCACTGTTGCACAGTAAAAAAATGAACCCCTTACAGTAGCGATTATTTGCTCTTTTTGTACTATAAAGGGCTATTTTTTTAAATGCTTTTTTTAATCCCATTATGTTACAAAACGTCTTAGGCCTGGCTTCCACCCATGTGTTTTTTGGTGCTTTTTGCAGAAATGCACTACAGTTCAATTAACAGTCACATCAAGGCTTTTTTCAGCTGCTGCGTATTTGGAAAGGGTCAGGGACTTTTTTCAACGCAAAAACGGTGCTTTTTTGGTTCAATATGGAGAAGCTGCAGAAAAGCATGCAATGCGTTTTGCAGCAATTTGTGTTTTTTTTTTTAATCTGCCCAACAACAAATTGGCCAAAAAAAAAGGCATAAAAAAATGCAAAAATGCAAAACACAGCAAAATCACCTACGCAAAAAATCAAAACGCAAAAGCAAAAAGCACTGCAAAAACAGATCAAAAGCAAACTGCATAGGTGTGTACCGAACCTTATACTGGCCACACCGATCAATTTTCAGACGAGAATATTCAGACGAAAAATCTTTGTACATTCGCTGAATGAAAGAATGCTGTTTGAAAATTTCACTTGCTTTTAACATTTTGTTTTAAAACGAATGTAATTTCTGAACGAAAACCTCATACACTGTCTGAAAATTCCATCGACCAAGAATTTTTCTATCATTTCTAAATTTTCCCGTCGCTGTGGTTGAAAACAAACGTCGATTTGACCCCACTAATGATTGGAAAATCGAATGAACCTTCTTAAAATGAAATATTTTTTTGAAGGAAGACATTGTTTTTGTATGGCCAGCATATAATATATTACAGTTCTGTTTGAAAATCTGCAAAACAGTCTTTAACTTTTTTTTCTTTTAACCGAATACCGACCAGCTGCCACAGTTGTACTGCGGCAACATGGCTTGGCTGCGCGAATCGCCGTCATGTTACGTCGGTAACATAGAGGGCCACTAGGGAGCGCGTGAGCGCCCCCTGCGCCAATGCGAGTGCCTGGCGGTCGCGTTCACCGCCGGGCTCCCGCGATCGCTCGGGGCACACCGAGAACCGGGATCTGTGTGTGTAAAAACACAGTTTCCAGTTCTCTGAGGGGAGAACAGACAGATCGCCTGTTTATACAGAGTATGAACAGCAATCTGTCATCTCCCCTGCACCGTCCCCTCCCCCCTTCAGTTAGAACACACACTAGGGAACATATTTAATCCCTTCACTGCCCCCTAGTGGTTAACTCCTTCACTGCCAGTGACATTTTTCAGTAATCAATGCAATTTTATATCACTGATCGCTGTAAAAATGCCAATGGTCCCAAAAATGTGTCAAAATTGTCCGACGTGTCCGCCATAATGTCGCAGTCCCGATAAAAATCGCAGATCGCCACTAGTAAAAAAAAAAAATGCATAATAAAAAAGCCATAAAACTGTCCCCTATTTTGTAGACGCTATAACTTTTGCGCAAACCAACGTATATAAGCTTATTGCGATTTTTTTTTTTTACCAAAAATATGTAGAAGAATACATATCGGCCTAAACTGAGGAAAAAAAATGTTTTTTATATATTTTTGGGGGATATTTATTATAGCAAAAAGTAAAAAATATTGCGTTTTTTTTTCAAAATTTTCGCTCTTTTTTTGTTTATAGCGCAAAAAATAAAAACTGCAAAAATACCACCTAAAGAAAGCTCTATTTGTGGGGAAAAAGGATGTCAATTTTGTTTGGGAGCCACGACGCACGACCGCGCAATTGTCCGTTAAAGCAACGCAGTGCCGAATCGCAAAAAGTGCTCTGGTCTTTGGCCAGCCAAATGGTCCGGGGCTGAAGTGGTTAAATAAAGAAATTTGATCCAAGTCTGATGATATTTACTAGATTCAACCTCTAATAGTATACAGTATATCTCTTCTGTCTGTTATTCTCAGAGTGGATTAAAGATTTTACTCCCTAATCATACAGTTGGTTATTTATATTTACCTCTCCATATAGAGATATTTAAGACTAAAAATGCCTTTTTTTAAACTTTACATATTAACTAAAATATACACCACACTTTTCTTAAGGTTATTAACCGATTAATCGAAACAATAATCAGCCAACTAATCGATTATGAAAATCGTTAGTTGCAGCCCTACAACAGACTTCAAAGTGAGCCCCCAAAAGTCGCAACTGCACGATCGACATGCAACTTGTGTGCGACTTTGTAGAGCAAAAGCAATCACATTGGTCAAAGCCGGAGTGGCAACAAAGTCGTACTCATCCAAAGTCACATCAAAGTCGCACTGTTAAGTCGCACTGCAAATCACACGATTGTTAAGTCACACAAGTGCGAATGGAGCTCTAAAGGCTGGTCAGCTGCAATATATTACATTGTTCTTGGGTTACATTCACTTTCAGGGAGCTGTCAGGGTAAAAATGATTAGAGCAACTTTTGTTTTCTAAAACAAAGACACAACTTAAAAAAAAAACGTGGTTAATTGGTAGCTATAGAGCTATAGGTCACTCTGCTTTGCACATTGCTCCTTGCCTTCGAGCAGTAATTGTTTTTTTTACATAGTAACGCAAGCGTTTGATGTATGTTTTACACGCATTAGCACACTTGAAAGTTCTGCAAAGGTGGGTTAGGACCTTTTAAGATTTTGGTCCTGTTCACATCTGAGCGACTCAGAAGCGTTTTTCGGGTTGCGCTAAAAATGTGCCAAACACACATAATGGGGTTGATTTGCTAAAGGCAAATCCACCGTGCACTACAAGTGTACTTGGAAATTCAATCGCTGTACATGTGAGGGGAAGCTCTGCTGATTTCTATCATCCAATCATATGCAAGCAAAATGCTGTTTTTTATTTTTCCTGCGTGTTCCCCTCAGATCTGCAGCGACTGCGCTTCCAAGTGTACTTGCAGTGCACAGTGGATTTGCCTTTAGTAAATAAACCCCAATGTGCGTCAGGGTGTTGTTCATTGATAATCGCACCCCAAACGCTCTAAAACTGGCGTTTTGTCACAAAAATGAAATATTCAAACAACGTGCCAAAGTCAGCTCCAAAGAAAGGGTACAGGAGCTACTTTGGCATGTTTCTGGAGCGTGGAGGCTGCCCTAAAAAAAAAAAAAAAAAAAAAAACCACAGGAAAAACACTATGTTCTCACATCGCTCACATGGGAATGGGCCTTAGACCCTTTGCGCAATAGGCTGCAGAACTAGACGCTGTACGTGTGTCTCCCAGTGCACTAGGGGCACATTTCCACTTGCTTTGACTTTAACATACATTGAAGCGCCTACCACTTAAACATGCTTTTTTGATGCTTCGGTGATGCTTCAGTGATGCTTTTTTGAAGCTTTAATGAAGCTTGGCAAATGTCCTGTGTGTGTTGATATTCCATTTGTTTTAAAGGGGTCCAGTAGAAACTCAGCACATTAGTACCTGGCTGGGTGGGGGCCGTAGGCTGCCCCCCCAAGAAAATTGAGCAACATCCGCCACTGGTAGTACCCCCAGCTCTGCTGATCCCCCACTCAGTAGTACCTCCCAGCTCTGCTAGTCCCCCACTCAGTAGTCACCCCCAGCTCTGCTGATCCCCCACTCAGTAGTACCTCCCAGCTCTGCTAGTCCCCCACTCAGTAGTCACCCCCAGCTCTGCTGATCCCCCACTCAGTAGTCACCCCCAGCTCTGCTGATCCCCCACTCAGTAGTCACCCCCAGCTCTGCTGATCCCCCACTCAGTAATCACCCCAGCTCTGCTGATCCCCCACTCAGTAGTCACCCCCAGCTCTGCTGATCCCCGGCTCAGTAGTACCTCCCAGCTCTGCTGATCCCGCGCTCAGTAGTAACCCTCAGCTCCCCTGATCCCCCACTTAACAATAACCGCCCCCCCCCCCAACAAAATTGAGCACCAGCCATCACTGTTAGTACCCCCAGCTCTGCTCATCCCCCACTCAGTAGTCACTCCCAGCTCTGCTGATCCCCCACTCAGTAGTACCTCCCAGCTCTGCTGATCCCCCCGCTCAGCAGTCACCCCAAGCTCTGCTCATCCCCCACTCAGTAGTCACCCCCCAGCTCTGCTGATCCCCCGCTCAGTAGTCACCCCCAGCTCTGCTGATCCCCCGCTCAGTAGTCACCCCCAGCTCTGCGATATGCAAACTGATTTGGGGGTGTCATTAACTTTTAACTGACACTCCCAGCAGTTCACATAGGGCAGTGTGAACTGCCGCCGGGAGACATGCGATGCGGGAACCCAGGTTTCCCGCATCACAGCAGTGTGAACCGGCCCTGAATGTGATTGTTTAATTCTGAACACAGCTACATCCCCAGTTATAGGAGGGTGTGCACACTTATGCAACCACATTATTTTATTTTTGCTTCCCCCCTAAAAGATTTCAGTTGTTTTTCAATTGAGTTGTACAGTTTAGGTCACATTAAAGGTGGAAAAAGTTCGGAAATGATTTATCTTTGTCTCATTCTTTTACATCACAGAAACCGGACATTTTAACAGGGGTGTGTAGATTAGAGGTCGAGGACCACTTTTGCTGAGCAAAATGCTGGTGCACCAAAATGAAAATTCTGGACTGAAACAGAAAATTCAGGATGCACTTGGCCGAAAAACGGACAGTTTTTAAAGTGATACATACCCTGTTTCCCCGAAAATAAGACCTAGCGTGATTGTCGGTGATGATTGCAATATAAGCCCTACCCCCCAAATAAGCCCTACCCTGTTTCCCCAAAAATAAGCCCTACCCTAAAAATAAGACCTACAAGAACTTTAACTAGGGCTTATTTGGGGGGCAGGGCTTATATTGCAACCATCACCGACAATCACGCTAGGTCTTATTTTCGGGGAAACAGGGTATATATTTTTTTATTTATAATTGTATTGTATTTGACTTCTTAATTAACTGTTTTTGAAGCGCTTTTGTGTTAAAAAAGCACAAGAAAAATGCATCCCTTTAAATTATATGTATGTCTTCACACGGGTCCTTTACGCTTCTGTTGTATTTTGGTGCATATTTGGTCAGTTACAAAAACGCACCTCCCCGTTGAAATCACAGTAAAATCGCAGCAAAATTGCACATTTTTCGGTGGCCATTATCGGCACCTTTTTTCTATCGGCAAAACGCTGATAACCCCATTTTCGACTGATAATTTTTGGCAGCTGATATATCGGTGCATCCCTACACTGTACTGTATCTATGGAAGAGCAGCAATGTCATCCCAGGACAGGACTGGAGAACATCTCCCTCTTTCCTCTTCTCCATTACATAGATGGGAAGTGCTCTGTAGTCCAAAATGAGAGCAGGTAGCAATATAACGGAAAAAAGTGCAGCAGAGTGTACAGGAAGTTATCAACTTGATGGATGTCTGGCAGAATCAACAGGTATTTTTTTCTTTCACTTATCGAAAAGACATAACAGAACACTTTTAAGGGTACATTTAACTGACCAAAAGGGAGCAAATAATTGGAGTTCATTGTTAGGGCTTACAGATACTTTAAAGCAGGCATCACTAAATGGCGGATCGCGGTCTGGATCTGGACCAGGTCACTGTCCCATCCAGCGTGGAGTGCAGAGCTGGAGGCAGAAGAGTTTTGGATGGAGAGTGGGAGCTCCCGGAGTTAACTTTTCAAGCTAACTAGCTATTGATTGGTTGATAGGGTGATCAGCTTGTTAATTCCGGCTGCAGCTCCCGCCCCCTATCCATAGTTGTCTTGCCTTCCACTCTATGCTCTGCTGTACACCTGCGCAAAGGTGGGAGAATAAGGGGGCAGAGCTGGGGGGGGGGGTGTGGAGAAGAACTGCAGGGGTGTGTGAAGTGGGGGGCAGAGGTGCGAGAGGGCTATGGTGATAATTGGGGGGAAAAGCTGCAGGAGGGTGTGAAGTGGGCGGCAGAGCTGCAGGGGTGTGTAAAGTGGGGAGCAGAGCTGCAGGGATGTGTAAAGTGGGGAGCAGAGCTGCAGGGGTGTGTGAAGTGGGGAGCAGAGGTGCAGGGGGGGTGAAATAGGGGGCAGAGCTGCGAGGGGGCTGTGGTGAGAATTGGAGCACAAAGCTGCAGGGGGTGTGAAGTGGGGGGCAGAGCTGCAGGGGGTGTGAAGTGGGGAGCAGAGGTGCAAGGGGGTGAAATGAGGGGCAGAGCTGTGAGGGGGCTGTGGTGATAATTGGGGGGAAAAGCTGCAGGAGGGTGTGAAGTGGGGGGCAGAGCTGCAGGGGGTGTGAAGTGGGGAGCAGACGTGCGGGGTGTGTGAAGTGGGGAGCAGAGGTGCTGGGGGTGAAATGAGGGGCAGAGCTGCGAGGGGTCTGTGGTGAGAATTGGGAAGCAGAGCTGCAGCGGTGTGTGAAGTGGGGAGCAGAGGTGCTGGGGGTGAAATGAGGGGGAGAGCTGTGAGAGGGCTGTGGTGATAATTGGGGGGAAAAGCTGCAGGAGGATGTGAAGTGGGGGGCAGAGGTGCAGGAGAGTGTGAAGTGGGGGGCAGAGGTGCAGGAGAGTGTGAAGTGGGGAGCAGAGGTGCAAGAGGGTGTGAAGTGGGCAGTAGAGGTGCAGGGGGTGTTAAATGGGGAGCAGAGGTGCAGGGGGGTGGGAAGTGGGGGGCAGAGCTGCAGGGGGTGTGAAGTGGGGAGCAGAGGTGTAGGAGGGTGTGAAGTGGGCAGTAGAGGTGCAGGGGGGTGTGAAGTGGGTAGTAGAAGTGCAGGGGGTGTGAAGTGGGGAGCAGAGGTGCGGGGGGTGGGAAGAGGGGGGCAGAGCTGCAGGGGGTGGGAAGTGGGGAGCAGAGGTGCAGGAGGGTGTGAAGTGGGCAGTAGAGGTGCAGGGGGGTGTGAAGTGGGGGGCAGAGCTGCAGGGGTGTGTGAAGTGGGGAGCAGAGGTGCAGGAGGGTGTGAAGTGGGCAGTAGAGGTACAGTAGAGGGGGGTGTGAAGTGGGGGGCAGAGCTGTGAGGAGGCTGTGGTAATAATTGGAGGGAAAAGCTGCAGGAGGGTGTGAAGTGGGTGGCAGAGCTGCAGGGGTGTGTAAAGTGGGGAGCAGAGGTGCAAGGGGTGAATTGGAGGGCAAAGCTGCAGGGGGGTGTAAGTGGGGAGCAGAGGTGCAGGGGGTGTGAAGTGGGGAGCAGAGGTGCAGGGGGTGTGAAGTGGGGAGCAGAGGTGCAGGGGGTGTGAAATGGGGGGCAGAGCTGTGAGGAGGCTGTCGTAATAATTGGGGGGAAAAGCTGCAGGAGGGTGTGAAGTGGGGGGCAGAGCTGCAGGGGGTGTGAAGTGGGGAGCAGAGGTGCAGGGGGGTGAAATGGGGGGCAGAGCTGCGTTGAGAATTGGAGGGCAAAGCTGCAGGGGGTTGTGAAGTGGGGAGCAGAGGTGCAGGGGGTGTGAAGTGAGGAGCAGAGGTGCAGGGGGTGTGAAATGGGGGGCAGAGCTGTGAGGAGGCTGTCGTAATAATTGGGGGGAACAGCTACAGGAGGGTGTGAAGCGGGGCAGAGCTGCAGGGGGTGTGAAGTGGGGAGCAGAGCTGCAGGGGGTGTGAAGTGGGGAGCAGAGGTGCAGGGGGTGAAATGAGGGGCAGAGCTGTGAGGGAGCTGTGGTGATAATTGGGGGGAAAAGCTGCAGGAGGGTGTGAAGTAGGGGGCAGAGCTGCAGGAGGGTGTGAAGTGGGGAGCAGAGGTACAGGAGGGTGTGAAGTGGGGAGCAGAGGTGCAGGGGGTTTGAAGTGGGGGGGCAGAGCTGCAGGGGGGTGTGAAGTGGGGAGCAGAGGTGCCGGAGGGTGTGAAGTGGGGAGCAGAGGTGCAGGAGGGTGTGAAGTGGGGGGCAGAGGTGCAGGAGGGTGTGAAGTGGGGGGCAGAGGTGCAGGAGGGTGTCAAGTGGGGAGCAGAGGTGCAGGGGGGTTGGAAGTGGGGGGCAGAGCTGCAGGGGGTGTGAAGTGGGGAGCAGGGGTGCAGGAGGGTGTGAAGTGAGGAGCAGAGGTTGCAGGGGGTGTAAAATGGGGGGCAGAGCTGCGAGGAGGCTGTCGTAATAATTGGGGGGGGGAAGCTGCAGGAGGGTGTGAAGTGGGGGGCAGAGCTGCAGGGGGTGTAAAGTGGGGAGCAGAGGTGCAGCAGGGTGTGAAGTGGGGAGCAGAGGTGCAGGGGGTGTGAAGTGGGGAGCAGAGGTGCTGGGGGGTGAAATGAGGGGCAGAGCTGCGAGGGGGCTGTGGTGAGAATTGGGAGGCAGAGCTGCAGGGGTGTGTGAATTGGGGAGCAGAGGTGCTGGGGGGTGAAATGAGGGGCAGAGCTGTGAGGGGGCTGTGGTGATAACTGGGGGGAAAAGCTGCAGGAGGGTGTGAAGTGGGGGGCAGAGGTGCAGGAGAGTGTGAAGTTGGGAGCAGAGGTGCAGGAGGGTGTGAAGTGGGGGGCAGAGCTGCAGGGGTGTGTGAAGTGGGGAGCAGAGGTGCAGGAGGGTGTAAAGTGGGCAGTAGTGGTGCAGGGGGGTGTGAAGTGGGGAGCAGAGGTGCAGGGGGGTGGGAAGTGGGGGGCAGAGCTGCAGGGGGTGTGAAGTGGGGAGCAGAGGTGCAGGAGGGTGTGAAGTGGGCAGTAGAGGTGCAGGGGGTGTGAAGTGGGGAGCAGAGGTGCAGGGGGGTGGGAAGTGGGGGGCAGAGCTGCAGGGGGTGTGAAGTGGGGAGCAGAGGTGCAGGAGGGTGTGAAGTGGGCAGTAGAGGTGCAGGGGGGTGTGAAGTGGGAAGCAGAGGTGCAGGGGGTGTGAAATGGGGGGCAGAGCTGTGAGGAGGCTGTGGTAATAATTGGGGGGGAAAGCTGCAGGAGGGTGTGAAGTGGGCGGCAGAGCTGCAGGTGTGTGTGAAGTGGGGAGCAGAGGTGCAGGGGGTGAAATGGGGGGCAGAGCTGTGGTGAAAATTGGAGGGCAAAGCTGCAGGGGGTGTGAAGTGGGGAGCAGAGGTGCTGGGGATGTGAAGTGGGGAGCAGAGGTGCAGGGGGTGTGAAATGGGGGGCAGAGCTGTGAGGAGGCTGTGGTGATAATTGGGGGGAAAAGCTGCAGGAGCGTGTGAAGTGGGGGGCAGAGCTGCAGGGGGTGTGAAGTGGGGAGCAGAGGTGCAGGGGGGTGTGAAGTGGGGAGCAGAGGTGCAGGGGGTGTGAAATGGGGGGCAGAGCTGTGAGGAGGCTGTGGTGATAATTGGGGGGGCAAAGCTGCAGGAGGGTGTGAAGTGGGTGGCAGAGTGGCAGAGGGGGGTGAAGTGGAGGGGGGGGCAGAGCTAGAGGGGTGGTGTGAAGTTGGGGACAAAGCTACAGGGGGGGGGGAAGCTGTGAAAGGGGGCAGAAGGGAGGGGAGAGGACACTACTGTGGGGGGAGTGATATGAAGCGGGGCAGAAGACACTGCTGTGGGGGTGGGAGGGGTGGCAATGTGTAGGGGGGGCAGTGCTGTGGAGAAAGGGTAATGTAAAAGGGTGCAGCACTGTGGGGGGGACACAACGTGAAAGGGGGCAGAGGACACCACTGTGGGGGGAATGATGTGAAGGGGGTGACGGAGAACGCTGCTGTGAAGGGGGAATTGTGATAAAAGGGGGGGGGGGGGGGCCATGATGTGAAGGATCGGAGTCATTGCACAAATATGCGGTTTGGACCTCTGCTGGAAGAAAATTTTAATGGTTGGACCTCCGTGAATTTTAATTCAATACCCCTGATATAAAAATTATTATTAATATTAATAGTAGTAGTAATAGTCATCAAACAATAATAATAATATAAATAATAATTATAGATAGGGATAAAATAAATGATGTTAACACTACTACTAATAATAATAATTGTTGTTGTTAATATTAATAATATTAATAAAAGAACTAATAATAATACTATAAATAATAATGCAAACAATAATATTAATAATAATCATCAAACAATAACAAATATTATTAGCATTATTATTATTATTAATAATAATAATAATAATAATATGATACATAATATTGTTATTAAAAATCATAATATTATTATTATTAGTATTTTATTATTTGTTTATTATTATTTGTTACTGTGTGACACACAGTAACAAATAATAATAAATAATAATAACATTATTATTATCATTATTATTTTAATCATCAAACAAACAATAGCAACAAACAAATAATAATAATAATAAATGATAATATACATACTGATGATAACACTATTATTACAAATAATAATAATGTGATGGACTGTGATGTCATACATACACACAGGGAAGATGAGGGACATTGAACACTCACACGGGTATAAATAGATATAAAACATTTGAATGGAGTGTTGTGTGAGGTTCTCTCATACACGGACACCCCGGTGTCTCTCACTGACAACCTTTCCCCCCCTCTGTCCCCCCTTCACAGCACTCACCCGCTCGGTGACCCGGATCCGGGCAACTCAGGGATGTCTCACAGAGATGTCTCGGGAGCGCGCCGGTCACTAGGACGCGCAGACAGCCCAGAGGGTTGCTAGGCGTGACGTCGAGGCGCGTTCCCGAGCATAAGTTTGCCCGGTGTGGAGCTGGAAACGGGGGGGGGGGGGGGGGCGCGCAGTAAAGGGGCGTGTCCGTCATATGCACGCGCGTCAAGAGGAGTAGGGGGAGGAGAAATAGTATTTGGCTACGCTGGGATGCCTGAAAAAAGTGGACGTGTAGTGCCCGAGAACAGCCAGACGGGGGAGCTCACACTTTAGTTCAGATCATTCTCTGACCATGCAGCCGGATACACACAGACTGATTACATAGAGATAGAAAAGAATATATTATTTTTTTTCTGTAGATTTTTAAATCAGTTTTATTAAATGAAATAGAAAAAAAAAAACAATATAAGTATACTTTATAGAAAATGTGAAATAAATGTCAGTCTCATCAGATCCTGAGCGAGCGGTGCATATTTTTGGTGATTTTATTTCTTTATTTTGCATATTTTTAAAGCGTTTTATAAGCATTCTGCAAGAGGTTTTGCACACGTATGACGCTTCAGGCGTTTGTTTCCTGGGCTGGGTATGGGGGGAGGAGAGATCGGTTCTTCAAGCGCAAAAACGCATGTCATGCATTTACATTGAAGTCTTTTGGGGTTAAAAACACTCAATTACACACACAGGAAAAAAAAACATGGTAACAGGCACACATACAAAGAATGGGATTCTGCTCATTGAGCGTCATCAAGCGTAGAGAAACACAATGGAATTTTTTTATTATTATTATTTATGATATTTTAACATATTTTAATAGTTTTAAATATTATTATTTATTATTGTAATTTTATATTATTATTTTATTACTATGTTTTTTGATTAGTAATAATATTTTATTTTTATTCTTATTTTAGTTTTATATTATTAAAAAATTTTTTTTTTTTTCAAGCTTTTATTACAATGTATCATCAAGTGTGATACGAGCGAAGTGTTATTGTCATGCGTTTAGGGGGTAGGTTATGGAAGGATGGTTGGAGGAGTTCCTTAAAGTGATACTAATGAAGTGATAAACTTAGTTGCCAAAAAGAGCAGGGGTAGGAGAACGAGAAATACGGGAAGGGAGGGAGTCTAGTAGGGAGGAGGGGGAAATACAGAAGAGAAAAGGTTAAAGGAAGTCAAAGACATGAGTTCATCACTGTGCTGCTTTTCCTTTCACTGTCCAGTCACATGCTGGGGCAGGTCCAGGACAACCTGGGCTCAGAGGATGTTGGTTGATGTTGACCATTCGACTGAGGACATCTAGTGGCTGAAAAAAATATATATATATTTTATCTGGAGTTTTGTTTTAAATATGTGTGCTTTGTCTGAACTGTCTTTGAACCAATATTTAGCAGTCTTTGAGGAACAAGGAGGCTGCATGGCTGACCTCTCATTCTGAAAATGTATATTGCCTGGCTATCATGCAGACCTAATGACTTCAGCATGGAGTCACTGTTCAAAAAAAAAGCTGGGAGGAAACCCCTTCACACACCCAGGGGGGGGGCAACTGAGCAATTGCCCCCCCAAGTTGTGGGTGAGTGGCGGCCAGTCAGCGGGTGAGTGAGCGGGCGGCTCTGTGGGTGAGTGGGCAGGCGGCTCGGTGGGTAAGCGGGTGGGCCAGTCGGGAGGTGAGCAGGCAGTTGGCCAATCAGCGGACCGGCGAGTGGAGGAGCAGAGAGATGACATCATCAGGAGCAGGAAGAGGACAGCAGGGAGCACTGCCAGGCAAGTCATTCAGGAAGGATCCATCCAGGCTCGGTGAGTGACAGGCACAGTCGGGTCATCTGTAGTGATGGGAAGTCCGGATCTTTTAATTGAATCGGTTCATTTCGAACTACTCACTGAAATGAACTGATTCAATGAATCGATTCTTCGGTTCTTCGGTTCACTTGCTGAGTCTACTGACAAGCAAGTGAACCAAATCTCTGACTCAACCTTCTTAAATGATTAGAATCAAAAGAATGATTCTTCACAGAAGGTTGGCAGGTCCTGGGGAGGTTTACTTGTATTTAGTTTGTTGCTCAGAGCACAAGCACAATACTATTGTTGTGTCAGACTTTCAGACCACAATTTGTCAGACCAGCCAGCGTCATCAATTTTGGTGTCGCACAAAAAGCTGTGTAAATGAAAAGCGGGTTTTTGTGCGTGTGAACCTCATTCTGATGGGCCAACTTCACAGTTAACATTGCTAGCCATCAGATTTTTCCGTAATCTTTACAGTGCATGCACAGAAAAAATGATCGGATTTTACTACCACGGGCGGGCGAAGTACCCACGGTAGTAAAATCCAATCGTTAGGCTCCTTTCACACTTGTGCCATTTGAAAGTCGTGCAATTTTTGCCACGATTTTTACCGTGACTTTGATGCGACTTGAAGAATTGCCTATGTAATCTTGAGGTCTCTGCCTCAAGTCGCATCAAAATAGGACCAAAGTAATGCAGTGACTACTTTGAAGTCGCTGTGACTTGAAGACGCACAGATATGAACGGTACTCATTGGAAATCATGGGGTACCACTTGTCATGCGACTTTGTAGTCCCAAGTCGCAGGACAAGTCACACAAGTGTGAAAGGGGCCTCATTATGCACTGTAAAGACTACGGACAAATCTGATGGCTAGCAATCTTAACTGTGAAGTTGGCCCATCAGAATGCAGTTCACATGCACAAAAACCCACTTTTCCTTTACACAGCTGTTTGTGCGTCACGTAAATGGCAATATTGGCTACTCCTATAGATTGCTTGATCTGACAGAACACCTGCTACCCAGGTTACTGAGCACAATCCTATACTCATGTGATCATATAACAGACCCAGGATGCAATAAAGAGAACCTGTCACTTCAACAAACTATCACATAGAGGCTTGTTATCTTGACTTTGTCCTCTCTGTCTTTAAGGCTGGGTTCACACTGCTGCGGTGCGGGAACGCAGCGAATTTACTGCGGGTTCCCGCATCGCACCAACTCGCACGGCAGTTCACACTGCCATATGCGAACTGCTGGGGAGTGTCATACAATGTTAATGACACCCCCAGTTCAGCCCGCATATCGCACTGCGAACTGACAGTCTGGACATGTATCGGGTCGCATAGGTGTGAATACCCATGCGATCCGATTCTGGTCCGAACAAAAAAAAAAGGGTCCTGCGCGAGTTTGGACTGAATGCGGTGCGATATCAGCCATACTATCTGTACAGCTGATATCGCACAGCACAGACATCGCATGTGATGTGAACAGCAGTGCGCTGCGAATTACATGCGATGTCTGCCACCGTAGCAGTGGGAACCCAGCCTAAAGCAGTCTGTAGTGTAGTGCTGCTACCTGATCATTGATTTAGTGTATTGTTCTACTGGTGGAGACTCAGTGTACTATGTTCTAACAACTCCTATGATTCTTTAACTCGGTAACCTGTATGATTCTTTAACTTGTATGATTCTTTAACTCGGTGTACTGTGTACTCCTGACTCTTGTTTTAAGTTTGTATGCAGTTCCTGAGTGTCACTGTGCCTTGAGCACGCTGATTGGTTGCAGGGAGGGGCGGAGCTCTCTCACTCTAGGATCATATTACCAGGCCTGCTCTGCTCTGCTCTGCTAGTATTGAGTGCATAGTGAACTGTTTCAAACGGATCAGTTCACTCAGATGAATCGATTCATCCAGTTCACTGAAAAGAATCGATTCAAAAGAACGATTCGTTCATGAACTGGACATCACTAGTCATCTGGGAGAAGCAGGCCAGGATTGGATGTGGAGCCAGAGACTGTGATGTTACGGGGTTTGAGGACGAGTTTCTGCAGCCAGGAGGGTTGGCAGGATTTACACAGGACATGACTGGGACCAGTAGTCCACCGAGTTTCAGCTAGCACAAAAGGTGCTTTATTGTTTATTGTAATTTGGTTGCTACACCAAAGGGGACTGCAGACCCCTGCCAGCAAATGGCAGATCTCAAATTGCTAGGCCTTATTCAGAGTGGGGACTAGCCATGTGCTAGCTAGGAATCAAGCATTGCAGTGGAGGAAATAAGAAGGATGGGCCGTTTAGGCTCCAGAAGGGTGGGCCATTCAGGCTCCAGCAGAGTGGGCTGTTCAGGCTCCAGAAGGGTGGGCTGTTCAGGCTCCAGAAGGGTGGGCTGTTCAAGCTCCAGAAGGATGGGCTGTTCAAGCTCCAGCAGAGTGGGCTGTTCAGGCTCCAGAAGGGTGGGCTGTTCAAGCTCCAGCAGAGTGGGCTGTTCAGGCTCCAGAAGGGTGGGCTGTTCAAGCTCCAGCAGAGTGGGCTGTTCAGGCTCCAGAAGGGTGGGCTGTTCAAGCTCCAGCAGAGTGGGCTGTTCAGGCTCCAGAAGGGTGGGCTGTTCAGGCTCCAGCAGAGTGGGCTGTTCAGGCTCCAGAAGGGTGGGCCGTTCAGGCTCCAGCAGAGGGGACCGTTTAGGCTCCAGAAGGGTGGGCAGTTCAGGCTCCAGCAGAGTGGGCTGTTCAGGCTCCAGAAGGGTGGGCCGTTCAGGCTCCAGCAGAGGGGATCATTTAGGCTCCAGAAGGGTGGGCCGTTCAGGCTCCAGCAGCGTTCACCATTCAGGCCCCAGCAGAGTGGCAGTAAAAATGTAATATATTAGTTTACCAGTTATTAGATTTGTTGGCTGCATTCATTTTCTTTTTTTCCTTTGTATTCAGCTTATGACCCTGCCAGTAAGATAATCCCTTTTCTGGGGTGACAAAGCTCATTCACCATACTGTATGTATGGAAGAGCATCATAGTGAACCCTAGGCAAAAAGTGTATTAGGACTACAGGGCACCCCCTCCCGATCTTCATAAGATAAGAGAGGCAGGTCTTCTGTAGTCCACAGAGGAGAACTCAGCAGGGCTGATAATACTGCTTGAGGTTTCAGTGCAGCAGAGGCACAGAGCGCGGGAACTTACACGCTTATTGGATATTTGGCAGACATTTTTTTAATGGCACCAATAAGGGGAAGTTCATTATTAGGGTTTATATACCCTTTAATCCACTGATGTATGCCATATGTCGGCAGCAGTGGGGGGGGGGGTTTTACATGCACCCCCCCCCCCCCCCCCCCGTATTGTTTGAGGAAGAAATTGGATTGATTAGCTGTTGTACGCAACTGAATGTACCGATGAGCCTTAATACCATTTTTGAATGAATGTGACTTATGATGTGTTGTCTTCTTGCTACCCTTTTGGGTGCTTTTAAAAAAATGTCAATAAAGATTATTTAAAAAAAAAAAAAAAAAGTGGAGTCTGTTGAGCTTAGTCTCCCGTCTCCCGCTGGCCTTTTATGTCTTTCGTAGTGTCATCACCTTACAGTAGTTTATTGCTCTGTTCCTGCTCACAATGAGGTGTTCCAACTTCTCCTGTTGTATGCACCATCCAATGAACGGAATCACTCATTCAGGAGAGTCAACCTCCCTTGTAATGGCTGGAGCAAATGTGAAGATCTGGGACAGTGATGGCGAACCTTGGCACCCCAGATGTTTTGGAACTACATTTCCCATGATGCTCAACTGCACTGCAGAGTGCATGAGCATCATGGGAAATGTAGTACCAAAACTTCTGGGGTGCCAAGGTTCGCCATCACTGATCTAGTATCTCACTTCCAGACATCTCATCACAAAATATAAGGAACAGTTACAGTGTCTTGAAAAAGTATACCCCTTGCAATTTTCCACATTTTGTCATGGTACAACCAAAACCGTGAATGTATTTTATTGGGATTTTATGTGATAGACCAACACCAAGTGGCACATAATTGTGAAGTAAAAGGAAAATGATAAATGGTTTTCAACATTTCTTACAAATAAATATGTGAAAAGTGTGGTGTGCATTTGAAACAGAATAGTTACCACCACTCCAGGCAATCGGGTTCAAATCTCCTGTCCTCCACTGTGTGAATAACCGTGAGAGCCCCAGGTGCCGGCAATTGCTCTTCCAATGGTATACATGCAATGGAAAAAATCTGGACAGCTGAACTCCGGAATGGATAAGTGAAATAATAGCTCATAGCTCTCATAGCTCTATGAGTAAGCGCTCTATGGGAGCGTGAAACGCGTTAGCGGTTATGCTGTATTATTCCAACAGTGCCATGTACGGATTTTAAACTACGCTATTTTCCAATAAAGAAGATTTTATTTATTTCACTTATCCATTCCGGAGTGCGGCTGTCCAGATTTTTTCCATTGCATGTGGCGTGCATTTGTATTCAGCCCTCTGGAGTCAATACTTTGTTGAACCTATTTTCTCTGCAATTACAGCTGCAAGTCTTTTTGGGGATGTCTCTACCAGCTTTGCACATCTAGAGAGTGACATTTTTGCCCATTCTTCTTTGCAAAATAGCTCAAGCTCTGTCAGATTGGATGGAGAGCATCTGAACAGCAATTTTCAAGTCTTGCCACAGATTCTCAATTGGATTTAGGTCTGGACTTTGACTGGGCCATTCTAACACATGAATATGCTTTGATCTAAACCATTCCAATGTAGCTCTGGCTGTATGTTTAGAGTCGTTGTCCTGCTGGAAGGTGAACTAATAGATTTTCTTCTAAGATTGCCCTGTATTTGGATCCATCCATCTTCCCATCAACTCTGATCAACTTCCATGTCCCTGCTGAAGAAAATCATCCCCACAACATGATGTTGCCACCACCATGTTTCACGGTGGGGATGGTGTGTTCAGGGTGATGTGCAGTGTTAGTTTTTGCCACACATAGCGTTTCGCTTTTAGGCCAAAAGTTTGATTTTGGTCTCATCTGACCAGAGCATCTTCTTCCACATGTTTGCTGTGTCCTCCACATGGCTTCTCGCAAACTGCAAATGGGACTTCTTATGTCTTTCTTTCCACAATGGATTTCTTCTTGTCACTCTTCCATAAAGGCCAGATTTGTGGAGTGCAGGACTAGTAGTTGTCCTGTGGACAGATTCTCCCACCTGAGCTGTGGATCTCTGCAGCTCCTCCAGAGTTACCATGGGCCTCTTGGCTGCTTCTCTGATTAATGCTCTCCTTGCCCGGCCTGTCAGTTTAGGTGGACGGCCAAGTCTTGGTAGGTTTACAATTGTGCCCATCATAAGTGTGCGCAGCCTAATGCATTAGGGTGTGCACCCTTAAGCTCAAACACACATGCATGTGTATGTATCTACATATATATGACCCCGGCACATTGAGCTCCCTGCTGGCACAGTGAAAGAGAAAAGGATAAACATTTCTCTTATGGCAGAGCCGGTAAGAGGGAGATCTTTCCCATGTTCCTGTTGCTACACAGAACGATAACACTAATGCGCATGGGGGGGATTAGGGTGTGCCTGGGCACACCCTGTGCGCATGCCTATGGTGCCCATACTCTTTCTATTTTCAGATGATGGATTGAACAGTGCTCGGTGAGATGTTCAAAGCTTGGGATATTTTTTCATAACCTAACCCTGCTTTAAACTTCTCCACAACTTTATACCTGACCTATCTGGTGTGTTCCTTGGCCTTAGAGAACCTTAGGGAACAAACAGCATCTCTTACAAACCTCTGAGGGCTTCACAAAACAGCTGTATTTATACTGATGTAGCAAGGTCCCAGACCTCCAGAAGCCTAATGGTGACCTCCAGAGTCAGGAAGAGCTGACATCCTTCCTTGTAGAGTGGTTTACCAGGCATGGTGGGTGAAATGCAAGATGAAATGATGGGCACTTTTTGAATGCGAACAAGAGATTTATTGTCTTATAACAAGAACTGTGGGAGAGCGGGTTAGGGCCAGGACACCTCTAAGTAGATGCAATGATAATTGACAGACTCCAAGACACTACAGGTAGACACTTCTGTATAGGTAGGACCGCTGTCTCCTATGGCAACTAATCTTGAAACAGTCACTAACGGTAGTTGTACATAACTCTTGGTAACACAGAATAGTCCTTTTACTTATCTCACAGTATCCCACTGTAGATCTTCACTGACTGAGCTCCCAGTCTCTCACTAGACTTCCAGATCTAATCGCCACTGGATCCCCTGGGCTCTTCCACAGCTGTCCCGCTGTATACTACTCAAGCGCCAACCGCGCTATCCTGCTGGGTCCCTGGCTTGGCACTTGCTGATGCTTTCCCACTTCTTCATCATCCCCGGCTGGTGAGAAGACTGCTCTGGTACTTGCTTCAGCTTACTCACAGTGGTCTCCGGTAACAAGGTGGATGGTTCCTTAGTGGCGGCAGCTTCCCCTCTACCTCCGACCACAGCTCGTTCCCGCGTCCGGCTGAACCTTCATGACTCGGTTGGACTTCAATCCTGCAGTCCCAACCCTACGCTGCTTCTCTTGCTCCTGGATAGGCCTCAGGCTGCTTAGCAGCCAGGTGTCCCTGGGATAGGCCTCAGGCTTGGCCTGGCAACCCCGGGCAACATAACACACGTCCACCCAAACATCGGTCCAGGTGGCACAGAACACCGATCACCTGACTCCACCCAAATAAATAGGCTCCCCCAGCAGGCCAAGGGACTAAAGAAACCCCCACCAATTGGCTGAGACACCCCATTCATTCATAATCTGGCCTTGTCTATCTAATGTCACCAGCACTGTGCCACCTAGTGACAGAAGAGAAAAGGTGCAGCCAGTTCAGAATTAGAAAGGAATCAGTGGATCTACTAACAATTAACCAGGACTATTAAACTAAATTTGTTAGCAACCCTGCCGAAACAAAAGGGTGCTACACCGAGATGAAATTACACACAGGTGGACTTTATTTACTAATTAGGTGACTTCTGAAGACAATTGGTTCCACTAGATTTTAGTTAGGGGTATCAGAGTAATGCCCTGTACACACAATAGGATTTTTCGACAACAAAATCCATTGGATTTTTTCCGATGGATGTTGGCTCAAACCTGTCTTGCATACACACGGTCACACAAGGTTGGTCGGAAATTCTGAACGTCAAGAACGTGGTGACGTACAACGAGCCGAGAAAAATGAAGTTCAATAGCCAATACTGCTCTTCTGCTTGATTCCGAGCATGCGTGGCACTTTGTGCGTCGGAATTGTGTACACATATAAGGCTACAAATTTTCCCTTTTAGATGCACCTGTTATTAGTTAATGGTTAATTCATTTTAGTATGAGAAACCCCATACAGGAAAGGTTCCTTTCTAACCAGTTAACGAAACAGATATGAGAGGGGAAAGAAAGTGAGGGGGGAGTTGGGGGGAGGGAGGAAAGAGGGGAAACAAAGAAAAGGGAAAGGGAAAAATGTTTATTTTTTTTTACCTTATTTATTTTTGGAAGGGGTGGTTAATATTTAAGGAATATGCAGCAAATATAGATCACTTGAGTGCTTTTTTTTAAATTTATAATTCAAATGTTTTTGAAGGTTTATATTATGTTTGGTTTGAATGGATTATACGATATGGAAAATGTTTTTTCTTTTTTTTTCTCTCGTTTTTTTATCTCCTTTTATACCCACTTTTACTGGGGAGGGGCAGGATTTAATGCTAGGGGGGTCATTGAATTTTATATATATAATTCTTTTTTTTTTCTTCTTCCTTTTCGTGCTTTCATTTTATTTGTATATAAATATAAGTAGTAAAAACGGAGGTAGTTATAAACATTAAAATTTGTACGATGTGTAAGTAAAGAAGGAACATATACTGATATGTTAATGTTCTCCCAATTGGAGATGTTTATTATGGTACTTTGATTCAATAAAGATATTTAAAAAAAAAAAAAATGTATTACAGTGCCATCATCCATATGTAGAAAGAGAAGTGGATAATGTAAATTAATGCGGTAGTACACTAATTTTTACCTACAGGTAAGCCTATAATAAGCCTTACCTGTAGGCAAAATGAATATCTCCTAAACGGGCACCGATCAGGAGATATTCACACTGGATGCAGCCGGTGACATCACCGGCGCATGCGCTCTGAAGGTCCTTCAGAGCACCATGTGGGAACCGAGGGCTTCCGCGCGCATGTGCGGGGTAGTGACGTCCTCGCGGCTCTGGCCACCCACACAGCCGGAGTCCGTGAACCCGGAAAGGAAGACCAGGGGAAGATGGAAGCCCTGTCAGCGCGTCGCTGGAGGGCTTCGTTCTAAGGTAAGTATTTCATAATGTGCTAGTATGCGATGAATAATAGCATATTATGCAATTATTTTGCAGGGGGAAGTTTTTTTTTGTTTGTTTTTTTTTTTACTGAAGTGGTTTACAACAGCTTTAAAAAGTGTGTGTTTAGGTATCACTTTGATATCAATAGCGACTGACCCCCTCATAAAACTAATGCCGCGTACACACGGTCGGACTTTCCGATGGAAAATGTTCGATGTGAGCTTGTTGTCGGAAAGTCAAACTGTATGCCTCCATCGAACATTTTCTGTCGGAATTTCCGCACACAAAATGTTTGAGAGCAGGTTCTCAAATTTTCCGCCAGCAAAACTTGTTGTCGGAAAGTCCGATCGTGTGTACACAAGTCCTTCGCACAAAAGTCCACTCATGCTCTGAATCAAGCAGAAGGAGCCGCACTGGCCATTGAACTTCCTTTTTCTCGGCTCGTTGTACGTCACCGCGTTCTCCGGAATTTTGGGCCAACATTTGTGTGACCGTGTGTATGCAAGACAAGTTTGAGCCAACATCCGTCGGAAAAAAATTCAGTTTTGTTGTCGGAAATTCCGATCGTGTATACGGGGCGTTAGTGTACACAGTCTGACCCATGAAATCAACAGGTCCCGATATCAACTATGCTCATAAATATTTCACCTCTTCCAGTGGAATCCTATACTCTCTTCACAACTTCACACACCCCGGTGCCCATCAGATGGGCTCTCACCTCCTACCCTGTTTCCCCGAAAATAAGACCTATATGCCGCGTACACACGAGCGGACTTTACGGCGGACTTTGCCCGGCGGACTGGATTTCGTCGGACAATTCGATGTGTGTGGGCTCCAGCGGACTTTGTTTGCTCAAAAGTTGGACGGACTTAGATTTGAAACTTGTTTAAAATGTATCCGTTGAAATCGAGTCCGGTCGAAAAGTCTGCCGTCTGTATGCTAGTTCGACGGACAAAAAGCCACGTTAGGGCAGCTATTGGCTACTGGCTATGAACTTCCTTGTTTTAGTCCGGTCGTACGTCATCACGTACGAATTCGACGGACTTTGGTGGATTGTGTGTAGGCAAGTCCGTTCATTCAGAAAGTCCGTCGTAAAGTACGTCGAAAAGTCCGCCGTAAAGTCCGCTCGTGTGTACGCGGCACTAGCGTGATTGTCGGTGATGGCTGCAATATAAGCCCTACCCCCCCAAATAAGCCCTACCCTGTTTCCCCCAAAATAAGCCCTACCCTGAAAATAAGACCTACAAGGACTTTAACTAGGGCTTATTTGGGGGGTAGGGCTTATATTGCAGCCATCACCGACAATCACGCTAGGTCTTATTTTCGGGGAAACAGGGTAGGGTGGACCTCAATGTGTTTAAACAGAGGTCTAATATAGCTCTCGTTTATAGGCAGCTTCCATAGAGAATTGCTCTGCCCTAGTACTCTATTATCTCCCAGTGCATTCTGGGATACAGGAGCCTCCATCCTCTCTCCTCCAATGCCCAGCTAACGCTTCATAAATGCTTCATTAACACTTCATAAATGCTCTAGGTGGTGTTAAGGTTACAGAGCATGAACATTGAAAACAAAGCATTTGCAGAGCTTTCAGTAAATTTGTTGACGCTTTTAAAGTACCACTCAACTCCAGACACTCCTAGAACATATACACACATGAACCAGAAGTGACTGCTGGTGACGTCTTTCCGGTTGGCTTGTTGCTTTCCCAGTGCATCCTGGGATATCTCATACCTCCAAAACACAGCAAAGCTAACGCTGAATAAAAGGCCCTCAAAAACCTCAGGTGCTATAGAAGAGTGTAGTCAGACTTCTATGGAGGCTTTGGAAACGCTTTGAAGCACCAAGAAAGCGACATGGGGTATCATTTTTGAAGGGAGGCAAACACAGGACAGTAAGGTAACCACTGTATTCAGTGACAGGGGCTTTGATTGGCTTTCAGTGTGCTTTAGAAAAGCGTGCCCAATGCCATATTTTAAAGCCAGTGTAAATGAGCCCTAATAGTCCTAAAAGTGTAAAGTCAACAGCAGTACTAATCCAATCCACAACTAGAAAAGATTGTTTTATGGCTTTACATAACACTTCAACCACTTGCCGCCCGGCCACCCGCAATGTACTGTGGGTGAGGGGCCCAGTGTAGGCAAAGTGACGTTCCCCTACGTCGCTGCCTACTTCCGGGTTTAGGGCACGTGCATGTCCACCCCTGCCTGGCACCCGCTGTGACTGTACACAGCGGGAGCCTGTCAGCAAGTCCCGGCCAATGATTGCTGGTCAGGATCTGCTGATCGATGTTAAACAGAGAGCAATCTGTCAGATTCTCACTGATCTAGTAGTAGAAAAGCAGCACATATTACACACATTACTCATTGTTTGGCACACAGTTAACCCTTTGATCTCCCTAGATGTTAACCCCTTCCCAGTCAGTGTCATTAGTACAGTGACAGTGTATAGTATTATCACCAATCACTGTATTAATGTCAAAGTTGCTGATCACCGCCATTAGTAGTATTAAAAAAAAAAAAAGGTAATGCTATACATTTAATAAAATGTTATAATAATATAGATGAATATATATATATATATATATATATATATATATATATATATATATACACACACACACACACACACACACATATATATATATATATATATATAAAAAATATCAATCTCATAGTTTATAGGTGTAGCAAAGTCCCGGGGCCCCTGAAGCCCAATGGTGACCTCCTTCTGTGTAGAGTGGGTTGCAAGGCATGGTGGGTGTAATGCAAGATGAAAGGGTGGGCGCCAGACGCTTTTGGAATGCAAAAAGAGGTTTATTGTCTCTTAAACAGAACTGTGGGAGAGAGGGTTAGGGCCAGGACACCCTTAGATAGATGCAATGTTAATGGTCAGGCTCCAAGACTTCTATAGACAGACAGCTATACATTCCGGTCGTCTCCGCTGCTTCCTGGAGCCGATCCGATTATTTCCTCAGAGGCACTGTGTCCAGTGAGGGAATGATGGCCTCCACTAGACTCAGTGACATTGGATGACGGAAGCGACGTCAAACGTCACTTCCGTCCAACGGACTTAAAAAGGGACATTTTATTTTTTATTGCATTTAAGTGTAAATGTTAGATCTGAGGTATTTTTGATAAAGAAAAAAGAAAAAAAAATAAATAAAAATTTCAAGCGCCCCGTCCTGCCATGCTCGTGCGCAAAAGCGAACGGATACGTAAGTCGCATCCACATATGTAGACGGTGTTCAAACCACACATGCCAGGTATCGCCACGATCGTTAAAGCGAGAGCAACAATTCTAGAAAAAGATCTCCTCTGCAACTCAAAAACTGGTAACCTGTAGAAATGTTTAAACGTCACCTATGGAGATTTTTAAGGGTCAAAGTTTGTCGCCATTCTACGCGCGGGTGCAATTTTGAAGCATGACACGTTGGGCAGTTTACTCGGCGTAACATTATCTATCACAATATAAAAATCGGGCTAACTTTACTGTTTTCTTATTTTTTTTAATTCAAAAAAGTGTATTTTTTTCCCCAAAAATTGCATTTGTAAGACCGCTGAGCAAATACGGTGTGACAAAGTATTGCAACGACCGCCATTTTATTCTCTAGGGTGTCTGGGAAAAAATATATATAATCTTTGGGGGTTCCAAGTAATTTTCTAGCAAAAAAACCTGATTTTAACTTGTAAACAACAAGTTTGAAAAATAGGCCTGGTCCTTAACTCGTACTGATCTATGGAAAACATTTTTCATAAGTCTAAAAAAAAAAAACTGTCACATGACACTAGAAATAGGTATCGGTAATGGCGAGTACTTAAAAAAAAAAACTGGGATCGGTGAATCCCTAGATTTCAGAATAGCAGAGACAGTGTTGTCAGTTCAAACAGGAAGTAAGAAAAAAAAACAGTTAGGAGCGCACTGTATCTATGGTACATAATAGGTATATGCAGTGTTTGTAAAAAAAAGATGTACTGTAAAAAGAACAGCACATGCATTGCAGAGATGTATTGCATATGTTGTGTTTCACATTTTTGCCCAGACATACACTTTGATACCCATATCAATACACCACCATAACAACACAAATGCTATTTTGTGACACAAATACATTTTATTTAAAAGCATAAAATAGTAAAGCTCAACATGAGAAAATGTTTAGATTTAAAAAAAAAACAAAAAAAAAACTATATGCCATAAATCACCATTTTTTTTTGTAAAGCAGCAATAACATATCAAAAAACAGCATTACCAAAACTTCAAACATGGTTTCATATTATTTGGCCTTATTTTAGATAATAAAAAAACAAAAAAACTAGCAGATAGTTTCTCATATATACAATAATTGGCCATGTAATTAGTCAGTCTCTAATACTCTAATCTTGGAAGCAAGTCAGCAGCAAATAAATTATAGAAGAGCAAGAAAACAGTGAGACGAGTAACTGCTGGCAAATTTGTACTCCTCACACAGTTAAAAGGAAAAACTATAATTTTTTTTTTTTTCTTTAAGCATATGTGAAAGTAACTGGATTGACGTAAATTATATAAATCCATTTTAATACCTGTTTTTTTTTTAAATATGGCTTGTTATTATCCATGTCCGTGGTTTGCCCATTACATATGCAGGTTGTCTTTTTCTTTTTTTTTGTAGTGTTGCACAGTGACTGTTTTAGTGCTTTCTCTCTCAGTGGAAGTTTAAAAAGCGCCAACCTAATATAAATATAGTCACATGCTACAATATCTGTATTAGTATTTAAAACTGATCCCAATTTGCTTTTGGAAACCCCTTAGATCCTGGCTCAGGCCGTTCACGGTGCCTCAACTTTTTTTTTTTTTTTAGTTCAGCAGTGAGACTCGTCAATTAAATGTTACATGCCAAAACCTCAGTGGGCAACAGGTTCTGCCATTTGACAACTAAAGATATCCAATTATGATTTTCCTTATGCAAGAATGTGAATATATGACCATGTGTTTGATGTACAACAATGTCATCCAAACACAGGGCATATGTTGCATGTCCTGTCCCTTTTTCCTGCTGCCATTCCCCTTGCCACACTTACAAGTCATTTTGACAGCAGGGACTTGCTCTCATATACAGCCAATGTTGCGTTTAATGCCAACCGGATTGGACCCAGAGGTAGGTGGGTGTAAACTGACACAAGTTCGTTTACACCCTCCTGTCTATAGGGATACATGGAACATCCGATTAGGTCCGCCTGAAAAACAGGATCGCATCGCCTATCTGAAAGGGACCCAACACTCTCCAGAAGATGAATTAGGAAATACAATGTGGCAATACTATAGATACATTTGTTTCATTCATATACAGATAAAAGGAGTGACCATAGTGGAATTGTAATAATTGCTCTGGTTCGTCATGGGTGTAAGAATTAAGTGATAAAGGCCTGGTTCACACCTATGCGTTTTTCAGTTTTGCAGAAATTCACTACAATCCATTTTAAGGATAAGTTCACATTTTTGTGTTTGCGTTGCGCCCTCTGACGAAACGCGTCAGTGTGTGACCACGCAGCTACCCATGCCGTCCGATCAGCTGTCTTCTCAAGCCGGGAATGCCGCTCTGAGAGATCAGCTGAGTGGTGAGGGACAGACATGCGAGTGTGACGGGAGTAATTGAATTAATACATGCTTGTTTGAATTTTAAGTTTTGTAAGTGCGCATTTGTAAGGGTTTTTTTTTTTATTACAAAATAAATTTTATTGGATTACGCTACGTGTACATTTCTCTTGCTTGTCACGAGCAACACCTAGATGGATGCAGTGCCTGCTGAAAGAAATTGTTTGTTTAAACACAAGCAAATTACCTTGATCTATATGGTAAGTTCATTACCTTAGGTGATTTCTCACACGCGGTGGGGTGACGGGATTCAGCTGGATTCAAACCCCATATGAACTTTATTTCATGGACTTATGACATATGCATTAGAATTGGAATACAATCTCTACAGTTTTGATTAGATTTTTTTTTAGCACCGTTAATGGTATAGCTTCACTGTAGCATATTTTTTAGGTAATTTATAAATTGACCCAAAGCTATTATAGTAAACCTAGAAGACTGAATATTCAAATTCTTATGCCCTGTACACATGACCGGTTTTCCCGTCGGAATAAACTCCGAAGGTTTTTCCCGACGGAATTCCGCTCAAGCAGTCTTGCAAACACACCACACCAAATTCCGACCTTCCAGAATGCGGTGACGTACAACACGTACGACGCGACTAGAAAATGGAAGTTCAATGGCCAGTAGCCAATAGCTTCCGTCTTGTACTTGCTTCAGAGCATGCGTCGTTTTTGGTACGTCGGAACAGCATACAGACGAGCGGTTCTTTTGGAAAAATTTAGAACATGTTCCCTTTCTAGGTCCGTCAGAATCTTCGACGTAAAAAGTCCGATGGGGCATACACACAACCGGAATATACAATGAAAAGCTCCCGTCTGACTTTTTCTGTCGGACATTCCGCTTGTGTGTACGCGGCATCACACAAGTTTAATTTTAATTAGTTATCTTTGATCTTGACAGCAGTCAAGGCCCTATGCAAAGCCTAGGCCAGGGATCCAAGTGGCTCAACGGGTATGGATCTGAAGGGCTATATACTGTAGGTATTTGCAGGTACCACAATATTTTAAACACCGATACCACCTTATTCATTTTTAGACCATATCTGGATTCCTGGAAGCTGTTGTCAAGCTAAATATCTTTCTGACAGAGGTGGTCATTGTCTGAATCATAGGCTTCATGCCGATTCCAGGGCAATAAAGCACTTGCTCGGCATAATTACAAATTGAGAGAACTGCCCTGAAACTAGTATACAGCATGTAAGTGTGCAGGCAGATATTTAACTTTATAAACAGTGCCAAAATGAATATGAAACAGGGTACAGACCCCTGCTGCAGCATTAACTTGTAACAGGTGGCTCATCACATACCCCAATATACAGGTGACAACTAGAGGGAGAATTTACATGTCCTAATATAAAAAACAATAATCAAAATATGAAAGAGCAATCAAGTAAAAATGTAGAAGTCACATAAAAAAAAATTATGTAAACGTTACAACAATAGAACTAAATTTACGTTTACTAAAAATACACTTTAAAAAGTGAGTCTATTATGAAGAAAAAAAAAAAAAAAAAAACACAACTGCTGATAAGTTTATAGTGTTGCCTGTATATACTGCACATGAATCAGCTTTCAGGGCCTTCTGCCTGATTGCAGGGTTGTTTTGATGAGCAAAGCTTAAAGTGATACTAAAGGCTGTCAAGACCCCCTTGCCAGCGCTGTCCACTTCCCCTTCTCTGGGTGCTTCCTTAGAAAAAAGGGATACCACCGCTTCAGGCTGGTCAGCTGAAACAAAGACTTCCCCTCTGGAATTGAAGAGCCCCAGGTGCTGGCTAATGCGTATAGCAAATGAGAATAAACACGAAAACTCTAGACAGCCGCACTCCAAAGAAAATTTCTTTTGCCTTTATTGAAAAATCGGGATCACACTGTACAGGTCACAGCAAAGCGATACAGACAGGAGCTGACGCGTTTCACACTACAGAGAGTGCTTACTCATAGCTATGAGTAAGCACTCTCCGTAGTGTAAAACGCGTCAGCTCCTGTCTGTATCGCTTTGCTGTGACCTGTACAGTGTGATCCCGATTTTTCAATAAAGGCAAAAGAAATTTTCCTTGGAGTGTGGCTGTCTAGAGTTTTCGTGTTTATTCTCATTTGCTTCCTTCGGAAGCCGCGAGTTGAAGCACCCACTTGCATGCTCCTGAGGCGGGCTGTGTGCGTCCATAGAAACATACAGTGCCAGTAAGCCATGCCCTGGCTCCCTCCGCACAGGAGTATTTTTTTTTTTTTGAATCAGGTAACTTTTATTGAAAGAAATTTTATTTTTACAACAGAAAAAAAAATAAAAAAATGCAGTGCCCTTTGGGCGACTTGCACATAAAAAGAAAAAACAAAAACAAAGTGCATGACATTGCGTCTTACAAGGTAGTACCCTCCTCGCAGGAGTTTGACTGACAGCAGCTCCCGCTGCCCTCGGTGTCTCCTGTGAAAGTGAGGGTAGCGGTGCCGCAGCCAAGACAGCGCTGGAGCACAGACAGGAGTTGGGTACATTTTTAGGGATGGGTAGAACGAGTAGTGGGGCATTTTTGTTACCTTAATGCAGAGAATGCATTAAGGTATAAAACCCTTTGGACTTTAGAGCCACCTATAAGAATAACCGTGTAGGCTGTGCCCAAGGCAGGCAGAACGTAAAGCAGGGTTCGACAAACCCCGGGCGCCAGGTCGCATTTGCGACTAGAATTAGCGACCTGGCGCCTGGGGCGGCACAGCTGGGGTATCCTGTGTCCGTTCGACACCCCCCCCCCTCCCGGCGCTATTGCGATGGGCCGCGCCGGTAATTGAGGCCGCGGCTTTGCGGCCTACTGCAGTCCTATGGTTCCTTCTGCAATCAGGCGCCCTCTGGTGGTGGCCGTTGGTATGACAAGACATCCATCAATGCTAATGGAGCTTTCCCTACCTGTTTTCACTGCCTGTTCATCTCCTTCCCTTTACTTAGAACCCCCAAACATTATATATATTTTTTATTCTAACACCCTAGAGAATAAAATGGCGGTCATTGCAATACTTTCTGTCACACCGTATTTGCGCATCGGACTTACAAGCGCACTTTTTTGGGAAAAAATACTTTTTTTTAATTAAAAAATAAGAAAACAGTAAAGTTAGCCCATTTTTTTTTATATTGTGAAAGATAATGTTACTCTGAGTAAATTGATTCCTACCATGTCACGCTTCAAAATTTCGTCTGCTCGTGGAATGGCGACAAACTTTTACCCTTTAAAATCTCCATAGGCGACGTTTAAAAAATTCTACAGGTTGCATGTTTTAAGTTACAGAGGAGGTCTAGGACTAGAATTATTGCTCTCGCTTTAACGATCGTGGCGATGCCTCACGTGTGGTTTGAACACCGCTTTCATATGCGGGCGCTACTCACATATGCGTTCGCTTCTGCAAGCGAGCTCGGCGGGACGGGGCGTGTTTAAAAAAATTATTTTTTTTCTTATATATTTTACTTTTTATTTTTACACTGTTTTAAAAAAAAAATTGTGTCACTTTTATTTCTATTACAAGGGATGGGGCACATTTAAAAAAAAACTTTTTCTTATTTATTTTAACTTTTATTATCTTTTATTTCACTGTTCTTTTAAAAAAAAAAAAGTCACTTTTATTCCTATTACAAGGAATGTAAAAATCCCTTGTAATAGAAAAAAAGCATGACAGGACCTCTTAAATGTGAGATCCGGGGGGTCAAAAAGACCTCAGATCTCATATTTACACTAAAATGCATTAAAAAAAAAAAAATTGTCATTTGAAAAAAAAAATAATAAAATGTCCCTTTAAGAGCTATGGGTGGAAGTGACGATTTGACGTCGCTTCCGCCCTGCAATGACTTGGAGATGGGCGGGGAGGCCATCTTTCTCTCACTCGTCTCCATGTCAGGCCAGGGACAGATCCGGATCGCCTCCGCCGTTACCGACTGCCACGGTAAGTGATGAAGGGCACCGGAGCGCGGCGGTAAGGGGGGGCCCTCTCCTGCCGCCGATAAAAGTGATCTCGCTGCGAATCTGCTGCAGAGACCACTTTTATCTGAAAGAGAACCACTGGCTCTTGAAGAAGACACCGGGGTTATTGTAGCTAGCTGCTACCATAACAACGGTATTTCTCTTCAAAGACAGGACGTATATAGTCGTCCTGCGGGAAGGAAGTGGTTAATTAAAATGAATTTATTATTTGTCATCTCCCTGCTTGGCCCCTTTCACACGGGCTGTCTGATCAGGTTCGCCTGTCAGTTTTTCAGGCGGACCTGATTGGATCCTTAGCGGGAATATGGTGGTCTTGTGTCCCTGCATGGCAGGAAATAAAAGCAGTCACATTCGTTCTAGTCGTCTCTGTGTAAATTTAAGATTGGTTCATTTTTATATTGAAAATAAAGCTTTGTCGGTCGTTTAAAAAAAAAAAAAAAAACCTGGCTCCTAACTTTTTTAGCTGGCTCCTAGATTCCAAGCAAATTTGTCAAGCCCTGACGTAAAGGACTAATCAACAGCATTGCCTCCCTATAGTTGATCTTTCCCCACTGCTGACTTACCATGCTCCATTCTGCGCTGTCTCTCTTTGTGGAGGTGGCCATCTTGGTAGAGGCAGGGCTTTCCTTCCCAATGTCAGAGCCTCCAGCAAGCAGAACAGTGATCAGCACAGTAGGGCCATCACCAATCACACTACAGATCTCCTGCAACTAGCAGTCATAGGCAGCGTGCCTTAGATCTCACACTGCAGATATGGACTGTAGGGACAGGAGTGCCTAGGCACAATCATATACCAGGAAGTGTTCAGCTAATTTTTTCAGGAGGAATATAAGACAAAAAGGTCACTTTTCAGGTTACTGTTCAGGCACAATTAACATTTCTAGATGTTTCCCATTAAATGGCCAATCTATACTTTTTGAGTTCAGGTCCACTTTAACCGCTTCCCGATAATATACGTCAGCAGAATGGCACGGGTGGGCAAAAGGGCATAAAAAGGTACGTCCCCTTTAAGAAGCGGTTCTCTGTGACCGTGGGTCCCGTGGACTCGATGTCCGCCGGGTGCTTGCAATTGTGTCACGAAGAGGTAGAACGGGGAGATGCCTTTGTAAACAAGGCATTTCTCAGTTCTGCCTTGTGACATGACAGAGATCACTGCTCCCTGTCATCGGCGCAGTGATCGCTGTCATATGTGTTGAAGCCCATCCCCCCTACAGTTAGAATCACTCCCTAGGACACACTTAACCCCTTGATCGCCCCCTAGTGGTTAACCTTCACTGCCAGCGTCATTTACACAGTAATCAGTGCATTTTTATAGCACTGACTGCTGTATAAATGACAATGGTCCCAAAATAGTGTCAAAAGTGTCCGATGTGTCCGCCATAATGTCGCAGTCACGATAAAAATAGCAGATCGCCGCCATTACTAATAAAATAAAAAAAAAGATTTATAATAAAAATGCCTTAAAACTATCCCCTATTTTGTAGACGCTATAAAATTTGCGCAAACCAATCAATATGCGCTTATTGCGATTTTTTTTAACCAAAAATATGTAGAAGAATACACATCAGTTTAAACGGAGGGAAAAAAAATGTTTTTTTTATATATTTTTGGGGGATATTTATTATAGCAAAAAGTAAAAAATATAGCATTTTTCAAAATTGACGCTCTTTTTTTGTTTATAGCGCAAAAAAATAAAAACCGCAGAGGTGATCAAATACCACCAAAAGAAAGCTCTATTTGTGGGAAAAAAAAAAAAAAAAGACATCAATTTTGTTTGGGTACAACATCGCACGACCGCGCAATTGTCAGTTAAAGCGACGCAGTGCCGAATCGCAAATAGTGCTCTGGTCAGGAAGGGGGCAAATCCTTCCGGGGCTGAAGTGGTTAGTGCGACAAAGCTCTGCCCAATCAGAATAACCCAATATTCAGGCAGAGGGACGGCGTGAAAAGCTGCTGCAGGTATGTTCAGGCACCTCTAGTAAGCGCATACTTTATAAATATCAGCAGCTTTTGTTTTTTGAAGTTTAGGAGTCACCAATTTACATTTAAAGCAAATAGCTAATAAAAACGATCACAGTTAAAAACAAAAAAAAAAACAAAATAAAAAACTTTTAGATCCAGCACCTTTAATTATTTCATTAAGTACCTTTACTACTCTCCACTGTTGGACGATGGAAAGTTAATCAATGAAAACATTTGGTTTAAAAACCATTTCTGCTTACTCTTCAGTTGGTAAAAGGATTAGGAGATTTGGTCATTGAAATCCAAACAACAAAAGTTGACCTTCTCATCTAAAAAAAAAAAACCCAAAATCTGTTCTCAGAGCAAATAATTTAATGGCAGCCGAAGACAGATAAGCGATCATAGTAAAGGTAACCTTAAAACAGGTTTAGTAAGATACTTATTGAAAAACAGCACATATCTGAAGAGGGGTGAGCGAAAACGCTTGGGGGGGGGGGGGGGGGGGGGCAACTGAAAAGCTGCCAGACCCCCCCCCCCCAAAAAAAAGCAGCTTGTCAGACGACCCCCCACCCCCCCAAGATTCTAGTCATCCAATGAGATCTGTGTGAAGCAGATACTACTGTGCCTGCCATTCAGAAACACTCCTTGCTGGAGGAAAAAGGGAGGCAGGAAAGGGGTCCAGCAAAGAAAGTGTTAAAGAGAGGCACAAAATGTAGCTTTCCAATTAGGGAAGGCCGGTGAGGGAGGCAGCCGCTCTACGTCTTCCAGAAAAAGGGGTTCTGTGCCAGACGCCGCTGGAAGTTCTCGTACCTGCAAGGTGACAAGAAAAACAGATTAAAGGACTTGACCACTTCAAGACACTGTATGATTGAAATCGGTTCTGATATCTCTGTTTTACTAACCCGACAGCTTAATATTCTAAATAGGAAACCTTTATATTGTTTGCAAATATTAAAGATTCTAACTACCAGCAAGAATAAGTCCTTACAATTAAAGAGCACCTGTCATTTCAGATCCATCATGGCAGCGCCTGTTAACTCACAGCTCACTCATCCGCCCGCCTGCTGCCGCTGTCACGTCACATTCGGCTACCCATCACATTTTGCTACCCGCTGGAGTGCGCATGCGCGACCCCGCCATATGCGACCCAACACTGTTGTAAGACCACTTTGCCACAGGGCCCCTCGCGGGCTCACTTCGCTCGCCACGCTTCAGGCACGGCCTCATTTCGCTCGGCATAATTATAATCTAACTCTATGTCCACTTGGATGGTGGGGCTTGAACCTGGACTCAGGGGTGTGGCCACAAAATTTTGCACTAGCGCAGATCGTCGCTGTGTTGGAACGCACATGGTGGCTTCGGGCATGCGCAGTCCAGCGTGTAGCCTAATGTGATGGGTCGCCATATGTGACGCTACACCGCCACGTCCCTCACCTTGTTGTGTCACCGCCGCTTCACCAGCCGTCCCAAGTGAATGGGACTGTCGGTGAGTCAACAGCGGGTCAGAGGAGGAGACACTGCGGGTCAGAGATGACAGTTGCTTTTTAAAATTATGATTTAAATCAAATACACCCGATGGCTGCATTCGTTTTTTCTTTGTTTTTTTTTTAGGCTCCCCCCACCCCCTTTTACTTTCACTTGGTAATCCTGCAAATAAAACACTTCCTGTCCTTTCATGGCCACACTCCTTTATCCATGGAGAAAACCATTGTTGCTACCCAGCCTGAACTACAAATATGTCTGCCTTTCTTCATCTCCCATTACATGTGGGATGGGGAGATTAGTAGTTTACAGAAGGAAGATTTGATTGTTTTATGCTTCCAGTTCAGCTCATAGGAAGTGACCAAGACAGCATTCCTGGCAAAATAAAACAGGTATTTTTCTGTGCATGCTGAAAATATTTTTTAGCCTGAATAATAAAAACGAACGCAGCCATCACACGTAAAGACCGGTAAGCTGTAATATATTAGATTGTGTATCTTATTATATTGATTTATGATCATTTTCTAAAAGCAGACATCATAGAGAACAAAATAGTTGTAGTTGCAATTTTTTATGTCACACGATATTACCGCAAAGGTCTAGGCAACACAAAATTTCAGTAAAAAACACACTAACGTGAATTTTAGGGCAAACAAACACAACAAATTACCCACATTTTTTGGTAAAATATAAAAGACGAGGGTGCGCCGAGTAAATAGATACTCAATATGCCAATTCATGTGTGCCCGTGAAATGGCATCAAACTTCATTACCCTATATTTTCTATAGGTGATGCTTCAAAAGCCCCCTATAGCTATCAGTTTAGTGTTACGGAGGAGGTCTGGTGTTAGAATATTTGCTCTCACTCCGGCGTGCGCGGCGATATGCAACATGTGTATCGCAGTTGACGTTTTCACGTACATGCGATTATGTTTGTGTGTGTGTATATATGGGGGCGGGGAGGGCCTAAAAAAAAAAAAAAAATTGGGGGGGGGGGGGGGTGTTGGATGTTTATGTGCTTGGGTGTAACTAATTTTTCTGCAAAAAAAAAAAAAAAAAAATGTACATGTATGTATATATATATATAGCAATGTCCAGAAAACCCTTTAAGAATCCTTTAAAAATGTATTCTACAGAAAACTATATATACAGCTAGAACTATCCTCTCCACAGGGTGTCAAAGCTGCTGTGCGATTTCACAAAACTTTATTAATGCTGGTGTCCAACTGCATGTCATTTTTGATTTTTCACATAGTTCCACTTTCAGGCAAAACCATTGTGTCTGAATGTCCAACCCAAACAGCAATATAATCAGCATGATTACCAAAAAAATAAAAAAAACAATGCTTTACAGGTTTTCCTTACCATTTGAGGACCACATTGGCTGGTATGAAGACTTCTGAAGGGTTAGGTGTCATCTGTGCCTGGGATATGGCAAATGATGTGGCAAAATTATAGAAGTTGTCCAACATTTTCTGAGTGAACTGGAAGGGGAAAAAAAAAATGGGAAAAAATTAAATTCCAAAGGAGAGTGAACCATACTTAAAGTGGTTGTAGCACCTGAGGCCAGTCACATCACTGGGTATATGTGAGGGTTTATGACCACTTTTTAGAAAACCCGATTGTTGCACATACTTCAAGATGCCACCTCCCCAGCAGAACATACGTGTCATTTGCTCTCCTGACAAGTGGTTAGCACTTCCCCCTGGCAGCACTGTGGTCATCAGTTTGAATCCCAACCATGGCACGACCTGCCTGGAGTTTGCATGTTCTCCCTGTGCGGTTTTCCCATGGGTAGTTGGGTTTCCTCCCACACTCCAAAGACATGCTGGTAAATTAACTGGTTCATGTCTAAATTGGCCCTAGTATGTTCATGTAGAGTTCCTTGAAAAAGTATTCACACCCCTTGAAATGTTCCACATTTTGTCATGTTACAGCCAAAAACGTAAATGTATTTTATTGGTATTTTTTGTGATAGACCAACACAAAGCGGCACATAATTGTGAAGTGGAAGGAAAATGATAAAATGGTTTTCAAAGTTTTTAAGAAAAAAAAAAAAAAAAATGTATGAAAAGTGTGGGGTGCATTTGTATTCAGCCCCCCTGAGTCAAATTTGTAGAACCCCCTTTTTTCACTGCAATTACAGCTGCAAGTCTTTTTGGGGATGTCTCTACCAGCTTTGCACATCTAGAGAGGGACATTTTTTCCCATTCTTCTTTGCAAAATATCTCAAGCTCTGTCAGATTGGATGGAGAGCGTCTGTGAACAGCAATTTTCAAGTCTTGCCACAGATTCTCAATTGGATTTAGGTTTAGACTTTGACCGGACCATTCTAACACATGAATATGCTTTGATCTAAACCATTTCATTGTAGCTCTGGCTGTATGTTTAGGGTCGTTGTCCTCCTGGAAGGTGAACCTCCGCCCCAGTCTCAAGTCTTTTGCACACTCTAATGCCGCGTAGGACTTTCCGACAGAGTTCCGCTGAAACGGACTTGCCTACACACGATCACACCAAAGCACGATTGTTTAGAACGTAATGACATACGACTGGACTAGAAAAAAGGAAGTTCAATAGCCAATAGCTGCCCCTTGCATTGTTTTTGGTCCGTCAGACTGGCATACAGACGAACGGTTGGAATTGAGTCCGTCGGAAAGATTTGAAACATGTTCTATTTCTAGGTCCGTCAGAATTTTCGAAAGTAAAGGTCTGATGAAGCCCACACACGATCGGAATGTCCGACTGAATGATTCCATCAGACCTTTTCTGCTAGAAAGTCTGGTCATGTGTAGGCAGCATTACAGGTTTTCTTCTAAGATTGTCCCGTATTTGGCTCCATCCATCTTCCCATCAACTCTGACCACCTTCCCTGTCCCTGCTGAAAAAGTATCCCTACAACATGATGCTGCCACCACCATGTTTCATGGTGGGGATGGTGTGTTCAGGGTGATGTGCAGTGTTAGTTTTCTGCCACACATAGCGTTTTGCTTTTAGACCAAAAAGTTCAATTTTGGTCTCATCTGACCAGAGCACCTTCTTCCACATATTTGCTGTGTCCCCCACATGGCTTCTCACAAACTGCAAATGGGACTTCTTATGGCTTTCTTCTTGCCACTCTTCCATAAAGGCCAGATTTGTGGAGAGCACGACTAATAGTTGTCCTGTGGACAGATTCTCCCACCTGAGCTGTGGATCTCTGCAGCTCCTCCAGAGTTACCATGGGCCTCTTGGCTGCTTCTCTGATTAATGCTCTCCTTGCCCGGCCGGTCAGTTTAGGTGGACGGCCATGTCTTGGTAAGTTTGCAGTTATGCCATACTCTTTCCATTTTCGGATGATGGATTGAACAGTGCTCCGTGAGATGTTCAAATCTTGGGATGGAGATATATATATATATATATATATATATATATCTATTTTTTTTTATAACCTAACCCCTCTTTATACTTCTACACAACTTTATCCCTGACCTGTCTGGTGTGTTCCTTGGCCTTCGTGATGCTGTTTGTTCACTAAGGTTCTATAATAAACCTCTGAGGGCTTCACAGAACAGCTGAATTTATACTGAGATTAAATTACACACAGGTGGACTCTATTTACTAATTAGGTGACTTCTGAAGGCAATTGGTTCCACTAGATTTTAGTTAGGGGTATCAAAGTAAAGGGGGCTGAATACAAATGCACGCCACACTTTTCACATATTTGTAAAAAAATGTTGAAAACCATTTATCATTTTCCTTCCACTTCACAATTATGTGCTGCTTTGTGTTGGTCTTTCACATAAAATCCCAATAAAATACATTTACAGTTTTTGGTTGTAACATGACAAAAAATGGAAGATTTCAAGGGGTATGAATACTTTTTCAAGGCAATGTATGCATGCGAGTTGGGGACCTTAGATTTTAAGCCCCCCTGAGGGCAGGGACTGATGAAAGCATTATATATGTCAAGCGCTGCGTAACTTGATGGCACTATACAAGTACCTGAAATAATAATAAATGTGACAGCACAAGTGCACTTCGACTGGCACACTGCTGTCATATTGGGCAGGAAAAGTCCTCAGCCCTGTGTAAGCTGAATTCCAGACACATAAAAGACAAATTTAGGCAGCTCTGTATTCATTAATATTTAATAGTCTGTATTTTTTAATGCAATCAGTGCAAGTACCTGAATTTGACCTGGTATCAGTGCCCTGCAGTCCAGTCCAGTTTTGAGGGATGGGGGTGAGTTACTGAAGCCTCGTACACACGATCGGATTGTTGGCCAACAAAGCGTCAGACTTTTGTCCGAAGGGTGAGTGCCTGGATCTTGTCTCGCATACAAAACGGTACACAATTGTCGGCCAACAAACACGAAAGTAGTGACGTACTACGAGGAATTTAAGCTCTTGAGCGCCACCCTTTGGGCACCTTCTGCTAATGTCGTGTTTGGTGAGCATTGATTCCGAGCATGCGTGCTTTGTACTTTCAACTTTTGTGTGACGAACTTGTGTACACACGATAGGAAAATCTGACAACAGACCGTAGTCCGGCGAAAATTTACTAGCCTGCCACCCAACATTTGTTGACGGAAAGTTGGACAACAATTAACTAAAGGAGCATACTAACGGTCGGATTTTAGGCCAACAGTCTGTCATCACACAATCCCCTGCTGAAAATCCGATTGTGTGTACGAGGCTTAAAACTGGTGCACACATTATCGGCTACAACTGTGCACAGTAACCAATCAGCTTCCAGGTTTTATTGTCAAAGCTTAATTCAACAAGCTGATGTTACTATGCACAACTGCCCAGTTTTAGTAAATCTTCCCTAATGGCTCCTATGACGTGGGGCGTGGAATACAGTATAATTTAGGGTTGCGCCAATACCGAGTATTTGCACAAGTATCGGTACTCATGCAAATGCACCGATACCTGAAACTGATACTTTCAAGCTCGGTTCTTTGAGCTTTCAGCGGGTCTCTCCTGTTGACAGCTGAAGTGTTAAAGAAGTCCGGTAATTGAAGCTGTGAAGAAAAAGAAAAAAAAACAAAAAAAGGCAGCAGGCAATGTTTATTGCTGAAACACTAAAATAAAAAGAAACATTGTTTCTTTTTGTATCTTTCCGTTTCTTCATCTGCACATTAAGGCCCCTTTCACACTGGAGCGGTTTTCAGGCGGTATTGCGCTAAAAATACCGCCTGAAAACCGTCCCTAAAACAGCCTCCGCTGTTTGTTCAGTGTGAAAGCCCGAGGGCTTTCACACTGAAGCGGTGCGCAGGCAGGGCGGTGAAAAAAGTCCTGCAAACCGCTTTTTTTGGAGCGGTGTATTCACCGCTCCTGCCCATTGAAATCAATGGGACAGCGCGGCTATACCGCGGCTATAGCCGCGCTGTGCGAGGGATTTTAACCCTTTTTCGGCCGCCAGCGGGGGTTAAAACCGCACCGCTAGCGGCCGAATACCGCTGCAAGAACGACGGTACAGCAGCGCTAAAAATAGCGCTGTTGTACTGCCGACGCCCCCACCGCCCCAGTGTGAAAGGGGCCTAAAGGTATGAACAAATGTTCCTAAATAAATGTTTAACCCCTTATTAACCCCTAATTTACTCTAATCAGCCTTAAATTTAACTCCCTATTCTCCTCCATTTAATTATTATTATTTTCCTGCTTTTTTTTTTTCACGTTTCTATTTTATAAATGATAAACAATTAAAACTTTTTTTTTGCTTTGTTAGTGAATAGTTTTGCACATATACAGTGGGGACGGAAAGTAGGGGTGCAACGGATCAAAAAACTCATGGTTTGGATCGTTCCTCGGATCAGGAGTCACGGTTTGGATCATTTTCGGATCAACAAAAAAAAAAAAAAATCTCCCCCACTGTAATATCCACAATCTCCCTATTGGCAGGGTGTGGCAGAGTATTGGCAGAGTATTGGCGGGTATATTGGCAGGGTATTGGGTATATTGGCAGAGTATTGGCGGGTATATTGGCAGAGTATTGGCAGACTATTGGCAGACTATTGGCAGGGTATGGCAGACTATTAGCAGGGTATGGCAGACTATTGGCAGGGTATGGCAGACTATTGGCAGGGTATGGCAGACTATTGGCAGGGTATGGCAGACTATTGGCAGGGTATGGCAGACTATTGGCAGGGTATGGCAGACTATTGGCAGGGTATGGCAGAGTATCGGCAGGGCATTGCAGAGTATTGTCAGGGCATTGCAGAGTATTGTCAGGGCATTGCAGAGTATTGTCAGGGCATTGCAGAGTATTGTCAGGGCATTGCAGAGTATTGGCAGGGCATTGCAGAGTATTGGCAGGGCATTACAGAGTATTGGCAGGGCATTACAGAGTATTGTCAGGGCATTACAGAGTATTGGCAGGGCATTACAGAGTATTGTCAGGGCATTGCAGAGTATTGTCAGGGCATTGCAGAGTATTGTCAGGGCATTGCAGAGTATTGGCAGGGTATTGCAGAGTATTGGCACTGCTGTCATCCGATCTCTCCCCTCCACTGTACAGATCAGTACACAGAGGGGAGAGAGGAACCGGCGTCATGACATGACACAGAGCGCTCCGCAGATCGCGGGTGTCCCGTACGGATCAACCTCCGCGGATCGGATCATGGATCTATGACGATCCGTTGCACCCCTAACGGAAAGTATTCAGACCCCTTAAATTTTTCACTCTTTGTTATATTGCAGCCATTTGCTAAAATCATTTAAGTTCATTTTTTTCCTCATTAATGTACACACAGCACCCCATATTGACAGAAAAACACAGAATTGTTGACATTTTTGCAGATTTATTAAAAAAGAAAAAAACTGAAATATCACATGGTCCTAAGCATTCAGATCCTTTGCTGTGACACTCATATATTTAACTCAGGTTCTGTCCGTTTCTTCTGATCATCCTTGAGATGGTTCTACACCTTCATTTGAGTCCAGCTGTGTTTGATTATACTGATTGGACTTGATTAGGAAAGACACACACACCTGTCTATATAAGACCTTACAGCTCACAGTGCATGTCAGAGCAAATGAGAATCATGAGGTCAAAGGAACTTCCTGAAGAGATCAGAGACAGAATTGTGGCAAGGCACAGATCTGGCCAAGGTTACAAAAAAATTCTGCTGCACTTAAGGTTCTTAAGAACACAGTGGCCTCCATAATCCTTAAATGGAAGACATTTGGGACGACCAGAACCCTTCCTAGAGCTGGCCGTCCGGCCAAAGTGAGCTGTCAGGGGAGAAGAGCCTTGCTGAGAGAGGTAAAGAAGAACCCAAAGATCATTGTGGAGCTCCAGAGATGGAGATGGGAGAAAGTTGTAGAAAGTCAACCATCACTGCAGCCCTCCACCAGTCGGGGCTTTATGGCAGAGTGGCCCGACGGAAGCCTCTCCTCAGTGCAAGACACATGAAAGCCCACATGGAGTTTGCTAAAAAACACCTGAAGGACTCCAAGATGGTTTAGAAATAAGATTCTTTGGTCTGATGAGACCAAGATAGAACTTTTTGGCCTTAATTCTAAGCGGTATGTGTGGAGAAAACCAGGCACTGCTCATCACCTGTCCAATACAGTCCCAACAGTGAAGCATGGTGGTGGCAGCATCATGCTGTGGGGGTGTTTTTCAGCTGCAGGGACAGGACGACTGGTTGCAATCAAGGGAAAGATGAATGCGGCCAAGTACAGGGATATCCTGGACGAAAACCTTCTCCAGAGTGCTCAGGACCTCAGATTGGGCCGAAGGTTTACCTTCCAACAAGACAATGACCCTAAGCACACAGCTAAGATAACGAAGAATTGGCTTCACAACAACTCTGTGACTGTTCTTGAATGGCTCAGCCAGAGCCCTGACTTAAACCCAATTGAGCATCTCTGGAGAGATCTAAAAATGGCTGTCCACCAACCTTTACCATCCAACCTGACAGAACTGGAGAGGATCTGCAAGGAGGAATGGCAGAGGATCCCCAAATCCAGGTGTGGAAAACTTGTTGTATCTTTCCCATAAAGACTTATGGCTGTATTAGATCAAAAGGGTGCTTCTACTAAATATTGAACAAAGGGTCTGAATACTTAGGACCATGTGATATTTCAGTTTTTCTTTTTTAATAAATCTGCAAAAACGTCAACAATTCTGTGTTTTTCTGTCAATATGGAGTGCGGTGTGTACATTAATGAGGAAAAAAATTAACTAAAATGATTTTAGCAAATGGCTGCAATATAACAAAGAGTGAAAAATTTAAGGGGGTCTAAATACTTTCCGTCCCCACTGTATATTAACATATATTTACACATTTCACATTGAAAAAGTGCAATATAAAAAACAAAAATCTATTTATTTCATTTGTAAATAACTTTTCAATGCTTTGTATCATTGCTGACAGCTGAAGCGAAAACAAAACAGTTGCGGTGGGTATCGGTAATTGGTATTGGCGAGTACTAAAAAAAAAAAAAAAAAAAAAAAAAGCATTGGTACTTGTAAAAAAAAAAAAAAAATTGTATTGGTGCATCCCTAGTATAATTATACAGGTTATGATTAGAAAGGACTCGCATAAGGATTCAAAAGACCACTACAACTGAATTAGTGTATGGAAACCAGTGGAGGTTTCCTTACAGTGCACTGATGATGGCCAAAAAGATGGAAACAGCATGCAGTTTGGAGTAAATGGCTCCATAATTATATTAGGTTATATTTGCACTATACACCAACAGTTCTGGAGTATATCTGGGCAAGGGAATGATCTGCATAACTCCACCCACCGTCCTGACATAAAAAGATTTTATTTTTAGGATACGTGATGGAACGGGAGATATTTTTTTTCAACCACTTGAAAACCAGCAACGTACGTTGCTGGACTTCAAGCGGTTATACTGGGATGATGCAGCTGCAGGCATCATCCTGATATTTTTTAGAGCAGACGGTCGGCTCTCTTGTAAAAGCAGTCCTAGCAGCTAACTAGCCGCTGGATTGCTTTTACAAGCAGGAGGGAACCTACACTCCACCCCCCCCCCCCACTTCTCCAGCTTTTCAGGGATCTCCTGTCCCACAGGGGAGACCCGATTAACCAGCTGGCGCTTCTGCTGGCTGATCACAGGGGCACACAGAGACCAGAACAGGTATAGGAACCCAGAAGCAATGGGAATACATCACTTTCGGTTTTCCCGGATATAAACGGCGCCATTTTTAAAAATGAAAAGTATTTGATCACACGGATCCTGGTGTGATCAAATATTTTTAAGGGCAGAGCATGGATCTGGGGTCTAATAGACCCCAGATCTCTCCAAAAAGAGAACCCGTCACTGCCTATTGCTATCACATATTTATATTGCCTGTGATCACTTATTTAAAAAAAAAAAAAAAAAAATTTAAAGTGATAGTTTAAAAATAAATACCTATTTTTTATAGCAACCCCACCATCACTGCTCGCACGCAAGGACGAACGCATGCGTCAGTCCAGCATGCACGCAAACAGCGATTGTCCCACACACACACACACACACACATCAGATCATTATTATACAGGATTTTTAGAGCACCAACAGTTTGTGCAGCGCTTTACAACATGAGGGCAGACATTACAGAACAATACAGGAGGGATCAGGGGGGCCCTGCTCATTAGATCATAGATAGCAATTCTAGCACCAGACCTCCTGTGAAAATGCCATGTGACAAAAAGATTGCAATTCCCTGTGTATTCCATAGGGCCTCTGCTTTAAAATAAATATATAAATGTTTGGGGGTTCTAAGTAATTTTCTAAAAATACTGGATTATTACATGTAAATAAAAAAGTGCCAAAAAAGGCCTCATCTTCAAGTGGGTAAAAAAAAAAAAAAAAGTTTTTGGGTGCACGCATGGTACTGTATTCAAAGAACACACAATATAATCTTATTTTTTTATATCCTGACTGAAAGAAAAAGCTGAGTTAGACTTACCGGTAACTCCTTTTCTGAGAGTCTTCCAGGACAGCCCATGAGACCTTGGGCTCCTCCCACCAGGACAGGAAACACGTCACCCCCACCAGATAAAAGGGCGGTCCTCCAGGCCCATGTCAGTATTCTCAAGAACCGTAGGACCCTGCAAAACATATGCATAATACACATAACTTCAGACAATACCGGGTGGGAATCCGGCTGTCCTGGAAGACTCTCAGAAAAGGAGTTACCGGTAAGTCTAACTCAGCTTTTCTCCAAGCGTCTTCCAGGACAGCCCATGAGACGATGAGCCAGAACTTACCAGTCTAGGGAGGGACAACTGCCTGAAGGACCTTACGACCAAACGCCTGCTCCTGAGCTGATAGGAGATCCAGGCGATAATGTTTAATGAAGGTCGAGTAACTGGACCAAGTGGCAGCCCTGCAAATTTGTTCCGGTGAGGCACCAGCCCTCTCAGCCCAAGACATAGACAAGGCTCTAGTTGAGTGCGCAGTAACAAAAGGTGTAGGGACCTCCCTAATTTTGTAAGCTTCCAAGATGGCTTGCTTTATCCATCTAGCCAATGTGGCTTTATATGCACTATTCCCCTTGTGAACTCCAGAAAAGAGGACAAACAAGGCATCAGTTTTCCTAAAGGTCTTCATGACCTCAAGATAGACCAAGAGAATCCTTCTTACATCTAGAAAACTAAATTTTCTTTCTAAGTCGCCCTGTGGCAAACTACAAAAGGTTGGCAATACAATGTTCTGAGATCGGTGGAATGTACTTGCCACCTTGGGCAAAAAACCTGGATCGGTTCTTAACACAACTCGATCCTCAAAAATTGTGAGGAAGGGCTCCCTAACTGATAGGGCCTGCAAACTCACTTACCCTACGACCTGAGGTAACAGCTATAAGGAACACAGTTTTTAATGTAAGTAACTTAACTGACATACTTTCCAGAGGTTCAAACGGAAATTCTACCAGAGTTTGAAGTACTAGGGACAGATCCCACGTTGGACAACTTCTCACTACTACTGGTCTGGCCCTAGAGATAGATTTGAAAAATCTGGCTATAGTGGGATTTTCCAGGAGAGAAAACTGGAGGAACACACTAATAGCTGCCGCCTGTACCTTTAAGGTACTAACAGAAAGACCTTTGTCGACACCCTCTTGGAAAAATTCCAAAATAGACGGAATATCATGAGTTAATCTATCATTTTCAGATAACCATGAGTTAAACCTTTTCCAAACTTTGGAATATATGGCTCTAGTAACTGGCTTCCTGCAATTAACGAGAGTCCTGACTACTTTGTCAGAGAACCCTTGGGCGCTCAGTATCTTTTCTTCAGATACCAGGCCGTCAAGTTTAAGGAAACCACCTGAGGGTGTGATACTGGACCCTGCAATAATAGGTCTTCCCTTTTCGGAAGACTCCACGGAGGCTCTGAAACCAGAGACTGTAGCAGGGAAAACCATGGCCTCTTGGGCCAAAACGGGGCAATTAGAATCAGATCTGTCTCTTCCAGCCGAAACTTCCGGAGGACTTCTGGAATCAGCCTGATTGGCGGAAAGGCATAACATAGGCCTGGAGGCCACGGGTTCGCCAGAGCATCGATCCCCAAGGCTTGGTCTGCCGGGTTTATGGAAAAGAATATCTCCGTCTTGCGGTTGTTTCGGTTTGCGAACAAATCCGCTACCGGATAACCCCATCTCTTGGTGAGGTCTGCAAAGACTTCGGGATGAAGGGACCAGTTGTCTCGGTCTATCCTGTGACGGCTGAGATAATCTGCCAGGCAATTGTTTTTCCCCTTCAGGTGTACAGCAGAAATGGAGGCTAGATTCCCCTCTGCCCATGAAAGGATCTCCTGGGCAATGGACTGAAGCCTCCGGCTTCTCGTGCCTCCCTGCTTGTTGATATACGCGACTGTCGCTATATTGTCTGACAGAATTTGGAGGTTGTGACCTCTGATCTCCATCTGAAAAGACTGGAGGGCTCTCTGGACTGCAAGCAGCTCTCTTTGATTGGATGAGGCCCTTGCCTCCTCTGGGGACCACTCTCCTTGTGCTACTGCATTGCTGAGGTGGGCCCCCCATCCCCAGGAACTCGCATCCATGGTGATCCTTCGGGAAATGGGAAAGGACCATGGGAGACCTCCTGCTAGGTGCTGACCAGCTCTCCACCACCACAGGCTTCTTTTTATCCTGTCGGGAAGCCAGATCCTTGACTCCAGGGACCTTACGTCCCTGTCCCAGTTTCTTAAAAGAAACCTTTGTAACGGACGCTGACGGAGTCTCGCCCATGGTACTGCGGGAAAACATGATAAGACCCACTGCCCTCGACACCTGTCTCAGAGAGACCGACTGGTTGGTCTGCAATGTTGACATAGTCTGGAACACTTTGGTAATCTTCTCCTGAGGAAGAAAAACTCTTTGGTTCACGGAGCAAAAATCGTAACCCAGATAAGTTACTTTCTGGGCCGGAATCAAGGACGATTTTTCTTTGTTTATTAGCCAGCCTAGGGACTGTAAGAAGTCCTGTACAGCCTGGAGATCTTCCAACAGCCTTTGGTATGATTTTGCCACTATCAGGAGGTCGTCTAAGTAAGGGATAACCGTTATTGCCTTTAATCTTAGAGGAGCCAGCACTTCCCCCAACACCTTCGTAAAGATGCGTGGGGCTGAGGAAAGACCGAAGGGGAGGGCCTGAAATTGAAAATGTCGGGTCCCCATACCCGTCTTCACTGCCAATCTCAAAAACTTTTGGAAGGCTGGATGGATAGGGATGTGAAGATAAGCATCCCTTAAGTCCAACGTGGCCATAAAGCAGTTTGGGTATAGTAGGTTTTTGATTGTAAAAACCGTCTCCATACGGAAATGCTTGTATCTGATGGACTTGTTTAAGGTCCGGAGATTCAGGATAAGTCGAAACTTTCCTGCGGGCTTTCTGACCACAAATACATGGGAATAGAATCCCTTGCCCCGCTCCGATCGAGGAACAGGAATCATGACTTTTTGATCTAATAAGTCTCCGATCTGGAGACCCAGAGCCCTCGCTTTCTCCCGATCTTGTGGAGGAAATGTGACCAACAAACGTTCTGGTGGTTGGTGAACAAACTCCAGCCTGTACCCGTTGGTCACTAGGTCCAGGACGAAGGGGCTCAGAGTGACTGCTGCCCACTGTGGGATGAAGGCCCTCAATCTCCCTCCCACCGGGGAACACAAGTCACTGCGGCTTGGCGGGCTGTTGAGGAGGGTTAAATAGCACTCCCCCTTTGCCTCTGCCTTTGTGCCCAGTCCAATGCTTTTTCGGCCTGCTGTCCTTTTCTCTAGGACTCTGTTGCCTGTTTTGGCCACGAAAATTTTTTCTGGCTGTCTGAACTCTCTTTTTCTCTGGAAACGCCTTTTTCTTATCAGCCGTGCGTTCCAGTGCCTCTTGTAGACCTGGGCCAAATAAATGATCGCCAGTTAAAGGAAGGCCACAAAGGCGCAGCTTGGAGGCCGAGTCCCCTGACCAGGTCTTAAGCCAAAGGCTTCTCCTGGCCGAGTTCACTAGAGCCGAAGTCCTGGCTGACATTCTTACCGACTCAGCGGAAGAATCTGCCAAAAAACCCACTGCCTGAAATAGGAGAGGAAAAGACTTTAAAATTTGCTCTCTGGAGGTACCTGCTGACAGATGTGACTGAATCTGAGTCAACCAAACCTCCAGATTTCTGGCCACACAAGTGGAAGCCAAAGCTGGTTTCAGGTTTCCAACTGCTGAGTCCCAGGCTCTGTGGAGAAGGATATCCCCCCTCTTGTCCATCGGATCCTTAAGCGTACCCATATCATCGAACGCCAGGTCCGAGTTTTTTGAAACTTTTGAAAGAGGTGCGTCTAACTTGGGATTCTTATTCCATGGCTGCGCAGTGTCCTCATCAAAAGGAAACCTCCTTTTTAGGTTACTAGAGAAGAATGGTTTTCTCTCAGGATTATCCCATTCCAGTTTAATAGTATCAACCAATGAACTATGAACTGGAAACACTCTTGATTTTCTCTTATGTAATCCTTTATACATAAGATCATGTTTGGATAACTGAACCTCTTCCTCTTTTAATTCAAGGGTAGTATAGATAGCCTTTAATAAGTCATCTACATCCTCAACAGGTAACTTAAATCTTGAGCCTCGAGTGGATTCTCTATCTCTGGGCTCTGTATCTGACCCTGATTCTTCCAGAGAAGAACGGGTAGATCTGACCTCAGCCTCAGAGTCCTCACTCTCTGCCTGCTGCGGAGTGCTTACTGACGCCTTCAGTGAAGACGGACTCTCTGCTGGAGTCTGGAGCTTGTCAATAAGCGTTCTAAAGGAACTGAAGGTGGACGCAAGCTCATCCCTAACAGAAGTAAGCATCTTCTGGCAAGAGGCAACCGGGTCATCCTTTACTAGGCCTTCTATACAGGTGCGACAAACTGCTTTGCTCCATGAGGAGCTCAGTTTGTTTGCGCAAACCGCACATTTCCTTTTAAGTGGCTGCGCTTGGGCCTTGTCCTGAGTCTTAGTCTGCAAGACAAAATAAATGACCCACAATGTAATTAAAGCCACACAATCACTCCGTAACACCACGTGCAGGAGGGAGGAAATGTGTCCCCTTACACCCACTACTACAGAGGGGGGAGGGGGAGGGAACACTCACAGGGATAGCAAGGTGGTGACAGAACACCCCAGGCTTACCTGTGAGGTGCTGGTGTTGGGAACTGCATCCGCTGCCTGTGCAGGTACTGCAGGAGTATCCATTCTGCCCCTCTTGGTCATCCACAGCCTGGCTGCTTAACACCAAGAAACACCAGCAGCCAGCGTTCTCTGTTCGCGCCGTTTATGAAGACTGGAACCTCGTCTCCGGCGCCCGATGATGATGTCATATGCCCCGGAAGTAACCCTCTCCAGGCACTTCCTGTGGGCCAGCTTGGAGCGCAATAGCTCCGCCCCCTCGAACGCTGCGGCTTCCTCCATTCCTTGCTCAGATCAGCCAGGCTGTCGGCAGGGAAGGACAACCGAAGCTCAGCTGAGCTAGAGTGCAATGCACTGCGCTAGGGGCACGACCTAACACCGGTCCTGGCCCTCTCCAGGCACTGAGGACAGAGAACAGCAACACAGCCAACCTCCCCAGCGGTGTGCTGCTTCTGGCAGAGGAAGAGGTAAGTGATATGCCCCAGAAAAAAGCCATACAAAGCCCCTGCTTATAAGGCCTATGGGAGCAGGTTCCATGAACATGTTACCCCCCCGTCCGGAGGAAACACAAATAACTGACATGGGCCTGGAGGACCGCCCTTTTATCTGGTGGGGGTGACGTGTTTCCTGTCCTGGTGGGAGGAGCCCAAGGTCTCATGGGCTGTCCTGGAAGACGCTTGGAGAAAAAACTATTTTCAAAAGATTATTTTGTAGTCATCGCCATATTCCAGAAAATATATAAAAAACGCCTCTATTCTTTCTCTTTGCATTCTGTGTAGTGGTAGACCGCCCTCTAGTGGGCAGCCAGAACATTTTCGTTCCGTAAACCAAACAAGATTTTAAAAGTGATGCATTGGGTTTCATCTACTGTACTTAGTAGTGGTTGCTCTCTTTGCAAAAGGCCCGTATACAAGATAAGAAAATTGTATGAAAATTTCAGTTGATTATCTGTTCGTTAGTATAGTGCAGGGATATGCAATTAGCGGACCTCCAGCTATTGCAAAACTACACGTCCCATCATGCCTCTGCCTCTGGGTGTCATGCTTGTGGCTGTCATTGTCTTGCTATGCCTCATGGGACTTGTAGTTCTACAACAGCTGGAGATCCGCTAATTGCATATCCCTGGTATAGTGTTTCGACAGCCGATTCCAACTACGTGAACACAACGACCGTTTTTCGTTCAATGTGTACAGTAATCATACGGATATAACCAAATAGAAAGAAAAAAGAAACACTGCACATGATTGGAGGAAAAGAACGACCCTACACTATACATCATTCTCAGTTACATGATTCGCACTGTCGTGGACGATCATTCATCCGATTTTCTCATAGTGTGTACTAGGCTTAAGACGATTGATGGTAAACTTGCTGAAACTCTGTGTGACATTTTCCGATGGTACCTTTTCACTTTGACTGCACTAATGGTGGACTATATACAATGACCAAAATATTCATCAGAACATCTTCTCCTAGTTTAGTCTGTAGTCTCATACTGACCTGAGTAAACGAGTCCACATTCGACACGGCCGCATTGGCTACTGGAGTTTGCTGTGCCAGCTGCTCGAGCAGTTCAACCGAAATTCCTATCTGTGCCACCGAAGGGGTCTGGGGCAAATTCATGGCTCCAAATGGGTGCTGGCTGCCTTCCCCTATAATGAACACACAGATGTTAAAGCCCAACTCTAGGTAAAAGTTTTCGTTTCCGATTTGGATAGAGTAGGGAAGGGTCAGAATCCCACCAGCTTATTTTACTGCCCCCCTATGCCCACGTCGACCAGATTTCCCCTTTCTGTCCCAATGGGAGGATGTCACAGGGAAGGGAAGTGACAGTAAATCTCTGCAATGGAGGCGAAGACAGCAACATAAAACCCCTTAAAGCAGTAGTAAACCACAAATAAAAAAGCAAGCTAAGAGCATAATGTGCTAGTATGCATCGCATTACTAGCACATTATGAAAGACTTACCTGAAAACAAAACCCTTCAGCAAAGCGCTATCATGGCTGCCCTGGGGCTTCCATCTTCACCCGGTCTTCCTTCCTGGTTCGCAGGCTGCGGTCACGTGACTGGCAGAGCCACAATGACGTCATTGACACAGCCGCAGCATGGCTCTCGCTACATGGCATCCATTGAGTACATTACGCATGTGCTGGTGACATTACCGGCACTACTAAAGTAAATATCTCCTAAATGGTGCACGTTTAGGAGATACAGTGCCTTGAAAAAGTATTCATACCCCATTGACATATTCCACATTTTGTCATGTTACAACCAAAAACTGTAAATGTATTTTATTGGGATTTTATGTGAAAGGCCAACACAAAGTGGCACATAATTGTGAAGTAGAAGGAAAACGATAAATGGTTTTCAACATTTTTTTACAAATATGTGAAAAGTGTGGCGTGCATTTGTATTCAGCCCTCTTTACTTTGATACCCCCTAGCTAAAATCTAGTGGAACCAATTGCCTTCAGAAGTCACCTAATCAGTAAATGGAGTCCACCTGTGTGTAATTTAATCTCAGTATAAATACAGCTGTTCTGTGAAGTGATGTGATCAACCAACACAAAGTGGCACATAATTGTGAAGTGGAAGGAAAATGGTAAATGGTTTTCAACATTTGTTACAAATAAATATGTGAAAAGTGTGGTGTAAATTTGTATTCAGCCCCCCTGAGTCAATACTTTGTAGAACCGCCTTTCACTGCAATTACAGCTGCAAGTCTTTTTTGGGATGTCTCTACCAGCTTTGCACATCTAGAGAGTGACATTTTTGCCCATTCTTCTTTGCAAAATATCTCAAGCTCTGTCAGATTGGATGGAGAGCGTCTGTGAACAGCAATTTTCAAGTCTTGCCACAGATTCTCAATTGGATTTAGGTCTGGACTTTGACTGGGCCATTCTAACACAAGAATATACTTTGATGTAAACCATTCCATTGTAGCTCTGGCTGTATGTTTAGGATTGTTGTCCTGCTGGAAGATGAACCTCCGCCCCAGTCTCAAGTCTTTTGCAAACTCTAACAGGTTTTCTTCTAAGATCGCCCTGTATTTGGCTCCATCCATCTTCCCATCAACTCTGACCAGCTTCCCTGTCCCTGCTGAAGAAAAGCATCCCAACAACATTATCCTGCCACCACCATGTTTCACGGTGGTAATGATGTGTTCAGGGTGATCTGCAGTGTTAGTTTTCCGCCACACATAGCGTTTTGCTTTTAGGCCAAAAAGTTCAATTTTGGTCTCATCTGACCAGAGCACCTTCTTCCACATGTTTGCTGTGTTCCCCACATGGCTTCTCGCAAACTGCAAACAGGACTTTTTATGACTTTCTTTCAACAATGACTTTCTTCTTGCCACTCTTCCATAAAGGTCAGATTTGTGGAGTGCGCGACTAATAGTTGTCCTGTGGACAGATTCTCCCACATGAACTGTGGATCTCTGCAGCTCCTCCAGAGTTACCATGGGCCTCTTGGCTGCTTCTCTGATTAAAGGGGTTGTAAACCCTCATGGTTTTTCACCTTAATGCATGCTATGCATTAAGGTGAAAAATCTCCTGTGGTGCTGCAGCCCCCCCCGAGCCCCCGTTTTACTTACCTGACCCTTCGCTGGCTGGGAACAAGCAGACCAGCTCTAGCTGGTGTCTCGTGTCCTGATTGGATAGGTTGATAGCAGCGCAGCCATTGGCTCCCACTGCTGTCAATCAAATCCAATGACGGGGGGCGGGGCCGAGTCCGGCATTCCGTGAATGGACACAAATGCAGGACTCGGGAGCGCGCCCGCACAGGTGTCCACTGTAGGAGAGCGCTTCTCCAACGTGGACACTCGATGTGGAGAGGAGCCAGGAGCGCCGCCGAGGGACCCCAGAAGACGAGGATTGGGGCCAATCTGTGCAAAACGAACTGCACAGTGGAGGTAAGTATGACATGTTAGTTATTTAAACAAAACAAAAAAAAAAAAAAAAAAAAAAGACACTTTACAATCCCTTTAATGCTGTCCTTGCCCAGCCTGTCAGTTTAGGTGGACGGCCATGTCTTGGTAGGTTTGCAGTTGTGCCATACTCTTTCTATTTTCGGATGATGGATTGAACAGTGTTCTGTGAGATGTTCAAAGCTTGGGATATTTTTTTATAACCTAACCCTGCTTTAAACTTCTCCACAACTTTATCGCTGACCTGTCTGGTGTGTTCCTTGGCCTTCATTATGCTGTTTGTTCACTAAGGTTCTCTAACAAACCTCTGAGGGCTTCATAGACCAGCTGTATTTATACTGAGATTAAAATTACACACGTGGACTCCATTTACTAATTAGGTGACTTCTGAAGGCAATTGGTTCCACTAGATTTTAGTTAGGGGTATCGGAGTAAAGGGGGCTGAATACTAATGCACGCCACACTTTTCAGATATTTATTTGTAAAAATTTTAGAAAATCATTTATCATTTTCCTTCCACTTCACAATTATGTGCCACTTTGTGTTAGTTCATCACATAAAATCCCAATAAAATACATTTACGTTTTTGGTTTTAACATGACAAAATGTGGAAAATGTTAAAGGGGTATGAATACTTTTACTGTATTTACTGTACCTATAGCTAAGCCTTATTATAGGTTTACCTTTACATCCACCTTAAGGCTCTATTTGCACTTGTATGCGACTTTTGAGTGCAACTCTGATGCAACTTTGGATAGGTGCAACTTACTGTCCTTCTGCAAAGTCGGACCCACTGACGCATGTAAAACATTCAGGTACGACTTTCATGCAACTTTCGAGGGTTAACACTTTAACAAGGGTTAGAATCCAAGTCTATGGCCCTCAAGTTGCATGAAAGTTGGACCAAAGCAGTGCATGAACTACTCTGAAGTTGCTACAACTTTAAGCTGCACATATATGAATGGTTATCATTAGAAAACACGGGGTACAACTTGTCATGCAACTTTGATGTTCCGTAGTCTTATGACAAGTCGCACAAGTGTGAAAGGGGCAATAGAGCGAAGGGGAAAGAACTCCCCCCCACCCGTGTCTGTGGACATTCTGGGAGGCTGACAAGTATGACCACATTTTTCTTTTAGGCCCCTTTCACACTGTCGGACAGTTTAGGTCTGCCTGTCAGTTTTGTCGGCGGACCTGAACGGGCGCTCCATGTTAGTCTATGGAGCGACGGATGTCAGCGGTGACATGTCCGCTGACATCCGACCTGGTCCGATCCGCTAAAATCAGAAGGATGGCCCTACGTTCGCATCTGTCCCTAGTGGATCGGGTGAGATCTGATGAAAACGGGCATGCTGTCCGTTTTCGTCCGATCTCTTCATAGCAACCAGCAGCGCTCGACAAGCCCATCCCCGCTCAGTGAGCAGAGATTGACCTGTCATCCACCGGCTCAGCGGAGATCAACGGAGAGATCTCCCGCTGAGCTGGAAGACAGAGGCGGACTCCGTGGCAGCGAATCCGCCTCGTGGGAATGAAGCCTTATGCCGCGTACACACGAGCGGACTTTACGGCGGCCTTTGCCCGGCGGACTGGATTTCGTCGGACAATTCGATGTGTGTGGGCTCCAGCGGACTTTGTTTTCTCAAAAGTTGGACGGAATTAGATTTGAAACTTGTTTTAAATTTATCCGTTGAAATCGAGTCCGGTCGAAAAGTCCGCCGTCTGTATGCTAGTTCGACGGACTAAAAAGCCACGCTAGGGCAGCTATTGGCTACTGGCTATGAACTTCCTTGTTTTAGTCCGGTCGTACGTCATCACGTACGAATTCGATGGACTTTGGTGGATTGTGTGTAGGCAAGTCCGTTCATTCAGAAAGTCCGTCGGAAAGTACGTCGAAAAATCCGCCGGGCAAAGTCCGCCGTAAAGTCCGCTCGTGTGTACGCGGCATTAGGCTCCATTCACACTTGTGTGACTTTGGAGTGCAACTTTGGATGGGTGCAACTTTGAGGCGACTTTGACCAGTGATAATGGACAACTGTTGCACAACTGTCGCATTGAATAACATTCTTATCACCTTTCGCATGAAAATTGGACCAAAGTAGTGTAGGAACCTTTTTTAAAGTGGCACATATTTGAATAGTTGTCCTTCAAAAACATGGGCTGCAACTTGTCATGAGACTTTAGGGCCCAAAGTCGCATGACAGGTTGCACAAGTGGGAATGGAGCCTAAGGGCCCTTTCACACTGGGGCGGGCGACGGCGTCAGCGGTAAAGCGCCGCTATTGTAAGTGGCGCTTTACCGTTGGTAAAACCGCCCTGCTAGCGGCCGAGAAATGGTTAAAAACCACCGCAAAGCGCCACTGCAGAGGCGCTTTGCCGGCAGTATAGCCGCGCCGTCCCATTGATTTCAATGGGCAGGAGCGGTGAAGGAGCGGTATACACTCCGCTCCTTCACCGCTCCAAAGATGCTGCTAGCAGGACTTTTTTTACCGTCCTGCCAGCGCACCGCTCCAGTGTGAAAGCCCTCTGGGCTTTCACACTGGAATGAAAGCAGCGGCACTTTCGGGTCGGTTTGCAGGCGCTATTATTAGCGCAATAGCGCCTGCAAACCGCCCCAGTGTGAAAGGGCCCTTAGTGGTTCTGACTAACTCAGCTATGACATGCTAAACAGGAGGAACAGGGGGTCTCACATAAGTGTGTGTTGAACAGAAGTTCGGACAGCTGCACTCCAAAAAAAAGTCCATCTTTATGGAGTCATAAAAACAACATAAACAACAAACAACAAAAGGTGCTACTACCCCAAATTAATGAAACTCCTCCTGAGCTGTCGGGTGCAGGATGTGCAGTTGCCTAACTGCCAAAGTGATGAACGGATAAAGGGCAATCCGTAAAAAATAAACATAACACTGCAGAAAGACACTGTGGGGCAATTAAAGCGGAGTTCCACCCATAAATGGAACTTCCGCTTTAAGGGAGGTGACCCTCTCCCATGCCACATTTGGCATGTCATTTTTTTTTTTGGGGGGGGGGGGGGGGGGGGGAGCTGGGACCCTCTTTTTAGAGGGTTCCAGCTCCCACTTCCTCCCGGGGCACTGGAAGGGAGATCACCTCTCCCCCCTCCCTCTCGGCAATCATCTGGGACACGTCACAGGTCCCAGATGATGGCCCGGCCAGTTACGGCGCGCAGCGGGTGCCCGGCTGTGAAGCCACAGCCAGGCGCCCACACTTACAATGCCGGCGCCACAGACCCCCGCATCACTGGATTCCAGGACAGGTAAGTGTCCAAATATTAAAAGTCAGCAGCTGCAGTATTTGTAGCTGCTGACTTTTATTTATTTTTTTTAGCAGAACTCCGCTTTAAGTACATCAGCACTTAATTGATTAAAGTGGTTGTAAAGTCAGAAGGTTTTTTTTATCTTAATGCATTCTAAAAACCTTCTGTGTGCAGCAGCCCCCCTAATACTTACTGGAGGTCCATCTAGATCCAGCAATGTTGCTAAAGACTCAGCTGCCTGGGATCCCCCTCCTCATTGGTTGAGACAGCAGTGTGGCACCATTGGCTCCCGCTGCTGTCAAAGTCAGTGAGCCAATGAGGAGAGAAAAGGGCCGGGCCATGGCTTCATGTCTGAATGGACACAAGGAGATGTGACTCGGCTCAGGTGCCCCCTATAGGGAGCTGCTTGCTGAGGGGGGAATTAAGCAGGCGGGAGGGGGCAGGAGCACCAGCGAGGGACCCGAAAACACTCCTGAAAATCGATTCCGGTGTGGCAAAAAATAAATAAATAAATAAATGCCTGAACCTTTTTCACGTGGGTGCAGTACAAATTGAGCCATACAAAACAAATGGGCTCAACTCGCACTGCAAACAATCGCACGTGATTTGAACAGGAATGTGGTGCAATTTCTGTCTGAATCACATGCGATTTTCCGCACTGCTATAGCGTGAACCCAGGCTTAATGTACATTCTCAATAAAAAATGATTTAAAGTGGAGTTCCACCCAAAAATGGAACTTCCGCTTTAAGCACTCCTCGCCCCCTGACATGCCACATTCGGCATGTCATTTTTTCTTGGGGGAGGGGGGGGGGGGGGGGGGGGGAGCGTGTACCCCTTTTTTTCGTGGGATTCATGTCCCACTTCCTGCTTCCTATCTTCAGCCGCCTAGGCGACTCCTCCTCTCGCCCTAGGCGGCCTCTTCCTGCCAGCAATCTTCTGGGACACAACTCAGGTCCCAGAAGATTGGCTGGCCAATAGGAGAGCACAGTGCGACTCGCGCATGAAGCTGTAAGCTGTCACGGCCGGGTGCCCACAGTTACCATGACGGCGCCAAGGAGAGGAGGGGGAGAGGAGCTAGCCTCCGGGCAGCCACATCGCTGGACCATGGGACAGGTGAGTGTCGGTTTATTAAAAGTCAGCATCTATGTTTTTTGTAGCTGCTGACTTTTAATAAACTAAAAAACGGGTGAAACTCTGTTTTAGGAACATTCTGCTCAGATCCAGATCACCCTGCTGGGCTTCATGGAAAAAGTCGTCAGTAAATAAAAAGCAGGTGCAGCAAGCAGTACCCTCCCGTCAATGAGCTGAAGGGTCATTACATTGCAGAACTGCAGATCTAGTAGGAGGCGGATCTTTCATTGATATGCCCCGTCCTCCAATCACACAGCATGTTTCATTGATGGAAGCTATAGTAGGGCTTCCATGAATGGAGAAGGGGGCGGTTTTGATGAGTGTTTAGCGCTCATAATAATCCCCAAAGCACTGGAAGATCACAGCTGCCCCGGGGGTATAGTGGGGCAGAGGAACGGACATCTCAATGAACAGAGCAGCCAGCCAGCACAAGGGACACTTCTCATTTAATGTACATAAGGGTTTAAAATTGGAAAAAAAAATAAGCAAACCTAATCTTTACAATAATCTCTTACCAGATTTTAAACCAGAAATTTTGAAGATGGCACTGGGCTTTTCATTGGTAATAAAGCCAAGCAGCTGCCATACGGGCATCCCGCTGTGATCAGGATATGAGATGTAGACAGAGCCCCCCATCCTCTCCGGGAAAGGGATGGTCCCCAGCATGAACACCACCACGTGGTTGATGCTTTCATAGTCTGGAAGGTTAAAGACAAACTTATCCTCTGCTATTTGCTGGGCATCTGTCTGCACCTGAGGACAAAAAAAGAAAAAAAAAATTGTTAAAAGAGAACCTGTCATCTGCACGCTAGAGGTGGTCGCCGGGTGAAGATCAAGTTTTGCCCCTCTTTTGGTAACCCCGCATCACTACTGTGTGTATAGTGTACAAGAAACATATACAGATGCATCCTATAACATTAGAATATCATCCAAAAAGGTATTTTATTTCAGTAATTCAATTCAAAAAAGAGAAACTCAAATTTTATATAAAATGTGTTACACACAGAGTGATATAGTTCAAGCATTCCTTTCTTTTCATTTTGATGATGATGGCTTACAGCTTGTAGAGACCCAAAATTCAATATCTCAGAAAGCTAGAACCTTGTGAAAAAGTTGAATATTGTAGACTCGTGGTGTCCCACTCTAATCAGCTAATGAACGCAAAACACCTGTAAAGGTTTCCTGAGCCTTTAAATCAGGGGTCTTCAAACTGTGGCCCTCCAGGTGTTCAGGAACTACAATTCCCATCATGCCTAGTCATGTCTGTGAATGTAGGAGTTTTACAATGCCTCATGGGATGTGTAGTTCTGCAACAGCTGGAGGGCCGTAGTTTGAGGATGCCTGCTTTAAATGGTCTCTCAGTTTGGTTCAGTAGGTTATACAATCATGGGGAAGACCTCCACCCTCCACAAGGAGCGCAAGTCACAAAAGGTCATTGCTAAAGAAGCTGGCTGTTCACAGAGTGCTGTATCCAAGCATAGTAATGAAAAGTTGAGTGGAAGGAAAAAGTGTGGTAGAAAAAAGGTGCACAAGTACAGTAGTGTATTTAGGCTTTGTGCTGCCCTAGGCCTGTCTAAACTCCTGCACCCCCTAATTTAAATATGACCCACCCCTTTCTGTCAAGGTCACACCCCTTGCTGTTTAAGACCCGCCCTGAAATTTTTGAGTGGGGACACTAGTTCTGGGGGCCTGGGTGGCAATGGATTCCCTTAATTTGCATAGATTTCCTCTCACTTCCTGTTTGGCTATGAGGCAGGAAGTGAAGGAAAATCTATGCAATGGGACAGTGATGGTAAAAAATAAACTGACAGGGGCTATAACCCTCCCTTATTCTATGCAAAATGGAAAAAAAAAAAGTGTTGCCTATAGTTCTACTTTAAGCACAAATTTCTGATAATTTTATGGAGAGGACTAAGAAGATATAACCATGCCAATGGTGCAGCAGAAAACATAGCACAGTGAGAAAGGTTTGTGGTCCAAGATGATAGGACAGTCAAAATTAAAAGTGGCGCCCCCCTCCCCTCCCCCACAGTTGCAGAACACCGGCCGCCCGCATACCGGAAGCAGTGCGGCCGCTTTATGGGTGAGCTAGACTAACTTGCCTCTCAGCCCAGTCCGCCCCATAAGACTGGTGCTACACTAACAGTGCAAGCCGGCGGGGACTCTTTCCGTGCTTCCCCCCTGCAAAGTGCTGCCCTAGGCCTGGGCCTCGTCTGCCTAGGCCAGGATATAGCGTTGCACAAGTAACAGGGATAACCACATCCTTGATAGGATTGTGAGGCAAAGGCCATTCCAGAATTTGGGGGAGATTCACAATGAGTGGACCACGGCTGGTGTCAGTGCTTTAAGAGCCACCACACACTGACATATCCAGGACATGGGCTACAACCTTCACATTCCTTGTGTCAAGCCACTCCTGAACCAGAGACAACATCAGAAGCATCATACCTGGGCTAAGGAGAAAAAAAGGACTGGACTGTTGCTCAGTGGTCCAAAGTCCTTTTTTCGGATTAAAGCAAATTTTGCATATCATTTGGAAATCAAGGTCCTGGAGTCTGGAGGAGGAGTGGAGAGGCACAGAATCCAAGTTGCATGAGGTCCAGTGTGAAATTTCCACAGTCAGTGATGATTTGAGGAGTCATGTCATCTGCTGGTGTTGGTCCACTGTGTTTTATCAAGTCCAAAGTCAGTGCAGCCCTCTACCAGGAAATTCTAGAGCACTTCATGCTTCCCTCTGCTGACCAGCTTTATTGAGATGCTGATTTCATTTTCCAGCAGGATTTGGCACCTGCCCACACTGCCATAAGTACCAATACCAGGATTAATGAACATGGTACCACTGTGCTCGATTGGCCAGCAAACTCACCTGACCTAAACCCCATAGAGCAAGGGTGTCCAACTCAATTTCATCATGGGCCACATCAGAATTATGGCTGCCCTCAAAGGGCCAGTTGCATTTGTAAGACTAGACGTCCAGAGCACCCCCACCATCAGAAGTCAAGAGTCCCCCATCATTCCTTACATCACAGTACACCCCCCCCCCTTACCTTGTGCTGTTGCCAAGAAGCTGGGGGCAGAGCTGGGAAGCAGAAAGTGCAGGGTCTGGAGGAAGACCAGAGGAGGGCTGGAGTCAGCTAAATGCTGAGACCAGGGGGAAGCAGAGATGAAGAGGTACTGCATTGAGAAGCACAGGATCTGGTGGAGGAGTTCTGTCCTCTCTGCTGCCGACTGCTGACACAAGGTGGGGGGGGGGGGCAGAGACAAGGGGGTGGCACAGCTGCAGGAGAGGTGCAAGCAGGGCAGCCATCAGAAAGTTTGGGGCCCCTTACACAGCTTTAGGCCTGGGCCCCCTCTGCCTGACCACCAACATTCCCCAGGGCCCCACCTGCACATTACTTCCTTTGTGGTCCTTCAGCATGACAGAAGACTGTGGGAGTGAGGAATAAAAGGCAAGTAATACACTTATCCATATCCACCTGGGCAAAATTAGCATTTACCTATGCAGTGTGGAGTGGGGTTGGGGGGGAGGTCCACTTTACGGTAACATTTTAAAGCAGCCCAGAGTTGGGATGAACTACTTGCTGCCCGCCCATAGTAGTTTTACTGCAGGTGAGCGGCACAGGCAGGCCAGACAACGTACCTGTACATCGCCCCCCTGTCTTCTGGGTGTGATTGGACACAGCACGAGTTTGGCAGCATATTTCAGCTGTGTCCAATCAAAGACAGAGTTCTGCGTTAACACAGAACTCTGTGCATGGGAACAGCGATCTGGCTGTTTCTTCTCCCTGCAAAGCAGGGAGAAATAAACGGCACACAACCACCTGCCGGCCGCTCACAGTAAATAATAGCTGGAGGCAGGCGCAGGTACAATTGCCTACCTGTACATTGGCTTTTTCTTCAGGGTTCGGCTGTGCGCATGCACGCCCCATGCAGAACTGTGCTGTGATTGGACACAACAAGAGTTTGGCAGCAGATTTCAGCCAATGATTTTTGGCAGAAATCAGTGGATCAGCTCTGTCCAATCACACACAAAGTTCTGTGTTTACAAGAACACAGAACTTTGTGGGCATAGGGACAGGGATCTGGACGTTTCTTCTCCCTGCAAAGCAGGGAGAAAAAAAAAACAGCCAGATTGGTTAGTAAAACTAGCACACATTACACATTGTTAGGCACACAGTTAACCCCTTGATTGCCCCTAGATGTAAACCCCTTCCCAGCCAGTGCTATTAGTACAGTATCAGTGTACAGTATTATCACTGATCACTGTATTAGTGTCACTAGTGGCATCAGTGTCCATTAGTGACCCTTCCAGATAGTGTCAATAAATAAAAGTCCCCAAATCTATCCCGTAGTTTGTAGACGCAATAACTTTTGCGCAAATCAATCAATATACGCTTATTGCGATTTTATTTACCAAAAATATGTAGAAGAATACATATTGGCTTAAACTTTTATATACGCACACGTTTATTCATATATATACACACAAAGAGAGACAATTTTGAGAAAAAAAAAGTTTTTCTTTTTTGCTATAATACAATAAATATAAAATTTTATATATATATATATATATATGTGTGTGTATATCTATCTATCTCTATATATATATATATATATATATATATATATATATATATATATACACACTACCGTTCAAAAGTTTGGGGTCACATTGAAATGTCCTTATTTTTGAAGGAAAAGCACTGTACTTTTAAATGAAGCTAACTTTAAACTAGTCCTAACTTTAAACAAATATACTCTATACATTGCTAATGTGGTAAATGACTATTCTAACTGCAAATGTCTAGTTTTTGGTGCAATATCTACATAGGTGTATAGAGGCCCATTTCCAGCAACTATCACTCCAGTGTTCTAATGGTACAATGTGTTTGCTCATTGGCTCAGAAGGCTAATTGATGATTAGCAAACCCTTGTGCAATCATGTTCACACATCTAAAAACAGTCTAGCTCCTTCCAGAAGCTACAAAACTGACCTTCCTGTGAGCAGATTGAGTTTCTGGAGCATCACATTTGTGGGGTCAATTAAACGCTCAAAATGGCCAGAAAAAGAGAACTTTCATCTGAAACTCGACAGTCTATTCTTGTTCTTAGAAATGAAGGCTATTCCATGCGAGAAATTGCAAAGAAATTGAAGATTTCCTACAACGGTGTGTACTACTCCCTTCAGAGGACAGCACAAACAGGCTCTAACCAGAGTAGAAAAAGAAGTGGGAGGCCGCGTTGCACAACTAAGCAAGAAGATAAGCACATTAGAGTCTCTAGTTTGAGAAACAGACGCCTCACAGGTCCCCAACTGGCATCTTCATTAAATAGTACCCGCAAAACACCAGTGTCAACATCTACAGTGAAGAGGCGGCTGCGGGATTTTGGGCTTCAGGGCAGAGTGGCAAAGAAAAAGCCATATCTGAGACTGGCCAATAAAAGAAAAAGATTAAGATGGGCAAAAGAACACAGACATTGGACAGAGGAAGACTGGAAAAAAGTGTTGTGGACGGATGAATCCAAGTTTGAGGTGTTTGGATCACAAAGAAGAACATTAGTGAGACGCAGAACAAATGAAAAGATGCTGGAAGAATGCCTGACGCCATCTGTTAAGCATGGTGGAGGTAATGTGGTGGTCTGGGGTTGCTTTGGTGCTGGTAAGGTGGGAGCTTTGTACAGGGTAAAAGGGATTCTGAATAAGGAAGGCTATCACTCCATTTTGCAACGCCATGCCATACCCAGTGGACAGCGCTTGATTGGAGCCAATTTCATCCTACAACAGGACAATGACCCTAAACACACCTCCAAATTGTGCAAGAACTATTTACAGCAGAAGCAGGCAGCTGGTATTCTATCGGTAATGGAGTGGCCAGCACAGTCACCAGATCTGAACCCCATTGAGCTGTTGTGGGAGCAGCTTGACCGTATGGTACGCCAGAAGTGCCCATCCAACCAATCCAACTTGTGGGAGCTGCTTCTAGAAGCGTGGGGTGCAATTTCTCCAGCTTACCTCAATAAATTAACAGCTAGAATGCCAAAGGTGTGCAATGCTGTAATTGCTGCAAAAGGAGGATTCTTTGATGAAAGCAAAGTTTGATGTAAAAACAATGTTATTTCAAATACAAATCATTATTTCTAACCTTGTCAATGTCTTGACTCTATTTTCTATTCATTTCACAACGTATGGTGGTGAATAAGTGTGACTTTTCATGGAAAACACAAAATTGTTTGGGTGACCCCAAACTTTTGAACGGTAGTGTATATATTTTTTTTTATGTATTATAGCAAAAAAAAAGGTTTTTTTTTTCAAAATTGTCACTGTTTTATAGCACAAAAAACAAAAACCGCAGATTTGATCAAATACCACCAAAAAGAAAGCTCTATTTGTGAGAGAAAAAAAAAAAAAAAAAAAAGGACATCAAATTTGTTTGGGAACAGCGTCGCACGACCGCGCAATTCTCAGTTAAAGCGACGCAGTGCCGTATCGCAAAAAATGGCCTGGTCAATAAGGGCAGCAAATGCTTCTGGGGGGCTGAAGTGGCTAAATAAGGACATGTGTGGTCCAGTGCATTTAAGTGCATTCCGGTGCTTTTTTTTTGCGTTTTCCAGTACAGTCCAGTGCAGGAAAAACGCAGCGTGTTCTACTTTCTTTTTTTTCTGAGACTGAAAAGCCCGTGAACTGACCGCACTGGTGTGAACTATGCCATTGGAAACCATATAACCTACTTTCCATGCGTGTTTGATGCCGAAAAAGAAAACGCACTGGACTGCATGTGGTGTGAACTGGCCCTTAGGGCCCCTTTTACATGGCCGCGACTTGAAAGTCGCACGATTTTGCCGCGATTTCAGGGAAAGCCTGTGTAAACTTGAGATCTATGGACCTCAACTCGCATCAAAGTCAGACCAAAGTAGTACAGGGACTACTTTGAAGTTGCACAGATATGAATGGTTATCATTGGGAATCATGGAGTATGATTTGTCAAGCGACAGCAGTAAGTCGCAGCAAAAGTCGCACAAGTGTAAAAGGGGTCTAAGGCGGAGTTCCGCTCCCCCCCCCCCCCCCCCCTCCAGCAAAAGATTAAAAGTCTGCAGCTACACATACTGCAGCTGCTGATTTTTAATATTCGGACACTTACCTGTCCTGGAGTCCAGTGATGTCGGCACCGCAGCTGATGCTTCCAATGGCTCTCGGGGGAAGGGGGGGATCAGCCGCCATTGTGGGTAAGGGAACACCGCTGTGAATGCACAAAGTGGTGGCGGGGGAAGGAGAAGGGGGGGGGGCGAAATTCACCAGAGTGATCTCGCTGCGGAAGTGGGGACAGTCAAAAACAGGTACTCGCTCCCCCCCCACCCCCGAAAGGTGCCAAATGTGGCACCGGAAGGTGGGGGGGGGGTTGCAGATAAGTGGAGCTTCCACTTTTGGGTGCTTATTCAAACTTGAGGTTGGGGGGGGGGGAGAAACTCTGCGGTTGAGCTGCTCTTTTGCCCTCCCCCCAGAGATCCCACCTTTAGCTGCGGAGGGTGTCAAGGCCTCAATGTTTTCCTTTGCCCATTATCAAGTGAACAAGGTCGCTGTAAAAGCGCTGTGCACGCGATTTGCGGCACGTCAGTGTGCATACAATGCCTCCTCACTGCCTGTCAGATGCTCCGTGCTCAGATCGCTCTTCAGAGGCCATAGAAAGTGTGATGGAGTCCTTAGTGGCTGTTTTGCGGTCATCAAACCGCAAGTTGGCGCAGTACTAAGCGGTGCAGTTCAGCGCAGGTCACCATAGAGCACCTGATCTCTGGTTTGTCCCCCCCCCCCAGGACTTGTATTGTTTTGTACCACCCCTCCCCCTCCCCCTGGAGAGGACACATTACACACACAGCTGTCATCTGTCACTTACCAGCCTGCCAGCCACAAGGCAGCCGAACATGTCTGCTCCCCAGCCCTGTGTGCCTCCTCCCGGGGTGTGCCAGCTCCCTCTCCCCCTCACCCTCACTCAACACACCCGATCCCGGCCAGAAACTTCCAGAATCCTTCTGATTAGGCTACCAAAAAAACAAATAAAAAAAACAAAGCGTGCCCCGCCCACTCCCTGATTCCGGCGCCGCCATGATGGAAGCGGGCAGGAGCGCTGCGGCCAATAGGCGAGCGAGCCACTTGCGTTCCTGTCCCCCCGCCCTCTTTCTGCGCATGCTCCCCCGGTGCCGACGTGCCCCGCACGGATTCGGCCATCTTTGAAAAGGGAAAAGCCACCTGTCAGCTATGAATGGATGAACGGATGAACGGGTCTAGTCTTGTCAAAGCAGCGAAGTGAAGCTCATTCGGTTTATTTTAGATATAAAAAAGAAAAAGCAGTGCTAGGTTCCCTAATAAAAATAAATATATATATATATATATATATATATATATATAAAAGCATTGTTATGTGCAGCGAGTCTCAAATGAACCATGAGAGAAGTCACGTGTTAAACGATTCCAAAGTGCAAAATATAAACATATTTTATCCACATGACCTCCAGAAGATTTACCCCTCCCAGGCCATTTTTGCGATACGGCACTGTGTTGCTCTAGGACCCCTCTCACACTGGGGCCGGGGGCGAGTTAGCGCTAAAGCACAGGTCGTTTTAGTGGCGCTTTTCAGCCGGCTTTAAGGGGTTAAAAGCACCGGCGCGCCAGAAGCGCTTTTCATTTCAATGGGCAGAGAGCGCTAAATACAGCGCTCCCAACCCGCCCCAAAGATTCTGCTTGTAACGTCCCCCAAGCGCACTGCCCCAGTGTGAAAAGACACACTGAAAGGAACGGTAGGCGGTTTTCAGGCGCCATTTCTAGCGCTAAAATGCCTAAAAAACCGCCTCAGTGTGAAAGGGGTCTGACAATTGTGCGGTCGTGTGACACTGTACGCAAATTAATTTGATATCCTCTTATTTCTCCACAAATAGAGCTTTCTTTTGGTGATATTTGATCACCTCTGATTTTATTTTTTGCGCTATATATGATGCAGGTACCTGCACTACTCTTGCTACATCATATAAACAAAAAAAAATGTTGACAATTTTGAAAACAAAAAAAAATAAATTTTTTTTTTACTTTCTGCTTTAAAACATACCCAATAAATAAATATAAAAATCAACTTTCTAAATTAATTTAGGCCAATATGTATTCTGCTACATATTTTTTGTAAAAAAAAATCCCTATAAGCATTGATTGGTTTACGTGAACGTTATAACGTCTACAAACTACGGGATATATACCGGAATTTTACATTTATTTTTTTGTACTAGTAATGACGGCGATCAGCGACTTATAACGGGACTGCGATATTGCGTCAGATAATCGGAAACTAATTTACACTTTTTGGAGGAGCACGGAGGGGGACCAGAGGAGGACACAGGGGACAGTCGGGGGTGATCTGTGTGGCGGTGGGGGCAGTTACAAGCGCCAATCTCACTGTATAGATTTCAATAAAGCAGCTGACAGCCGCTTCTCCTCCTCTCCCTCCCGTGACTGTCAGCTGCTTTATTGAAATCTATACAGGGAGATTGGTGCTTGTAACTGCCCCCACCGCCACACCGATCACCCCTCACTGCCCAGGTATTGGATTAAGCATCAGAGCATTTGCATGAGTATAAGTACTCGTGCAAATGCTCTGTATCGGCACCAATACTAGTATTGGTGCAACCCTAATTAAAAGAAAAAAATTATATATATACACGTGATTCTGCGCACAGCTGCCGCCCTGTAGCAGTAAAAGTGCTACAGTGCCTTGAAAAAGAATTCATACACCTTGAGATGTTTCATATTTTATCATGTTACAACCAAGAATGTAAATGTATTTTATTGGGATTTTATGTGATAGACCAACACAAAGTGGCACATAATTGTGAAGTGGAAGGAAAATGCCAAAAATTTTCCAAATATTTTACAAATAAATATGTGAAAAGTGTGGGGTAGCATTTGTATTCAGCTCCATTTACTCTGATACCCCTAACTAAAATCTAGTGGAACCAATTGCCTTTAGAAGTCACATAATTAGTAAATAGAGTCCACCTGTGTGTAATTTAAACTCAGTATAAATATAGCTGTTCTGTGAAGCCCTCAGAGGTTTGTTAGAGAACTTTAATGAACAAACAGCATCAGGAAGGCCAAGGAACACACCAGACAGATCAGGGATAAAGTTGTGAAGAAGTATAAAGCTGGGTTAGGTTATAAAAAATATTCCAAGCTTTGAACATCTCATGGAGCACTGTTCAATCCATCATCCAAAAATGGAAAGAGTATGGCATAACTGCAAACCTACCAAGACATGGCCGTCCACCTAAACTGACAGGCCGGGCAAGGAGAGCATTCATCAGAGAAGGAGCCAAGAGGCCCATGGTAACTCTGGAGAAGCTGCAGAGATCCACAGCTCAGGCAGGAGAATCTGTCCACAGGACAACTATTAGTCGTGCTCTCCACAAATCTGACCTTTATGGAAGAGTGGCAAGAAGAAAGCCATTGTTGAAAGAAAGCCAAAGGAAGTCCCGTTTGCAGTTTGTGAGAAGCCATGTGGGGGACACAGCAAACATGTGGAAGAAGGTGCTCTGGTCAGATGAGACCAAAATTGAACTTTTTAGCCTAAAACCAAAATGCTATGTGTGGCGGAAAACTAACACTGCACATCACCGTGAAACATGGTGGTGGCAGCATCATGTTGTGGGGATGCTTTTCTTCAGCAGGGACAGGGAAGCTGGTCAGAGTTGATGGGAAGATGGATGGAGACAAATACAGGGCAATCTTAGAAGAAAACCTGTATCGGACTTTCAAACAACAAAACCGTGGAATTTTGTTCGAAGATTGTTGGCTCCAACTTGCATACACACGGTCACACAAATGTTGGCCAACAATTACAAACCTAGTGACGTACAAGACGTACGGCGAGCCGATAAAAAGTATAGTCATGTGTTATCTCCATTACCGGCTTCCGGCTCGTCCTTGATTCGGAGCATGCGTGTTGTACTTTGGACTTTTGTCCGACTGACTTTTGTACACACGATCGGAAAGTCCGACAACACACATTTGTTGGCGGAAAATTTGAGAGCATGCTAGCCAACATTTGTTGGCGGAAAGTCCGACAACAAATATCCGATGGAGCATACACACGGTCGGACTTATCGCCAACAAGCTTACATCCAACATTTCCCGTCAGAAAATCCGATCGAGTGTACGCGGTATTAGTGTCTGCAAAAGACTGGAGACTGGGGCGGAGGTTCAACTTCCAGCAGGACAACGACCCTAAACATACAGCCAGAGCTGCAATGAAATGGTTTCGATCAAAGCATATTCATGTGTTAGAATGGCTCAGTCAAAGTCCAGACCTAAATCCAATTGAGAATCTGTGGCAAGACTTGAAAATTGCTGTTCACAGACGCTCTCCATCCAATCTGACAGAACTTGAGCTATTTTGAAAAATGTCCCCATCTAGATGTGCAAAGCTGGTAGAGACAGCCACAAAAAGACTTGCAGCTGTAATTGCAGTGAAAGGGGGTTCTACAAAGTATTGACTCAGGGGGGCCGAATACAAATGTACCCACACTTTTCACATATTTATTTGTAAAAAATTTTGAAAACCATTTATAGTTTTCCTTCCACTTCACAATTATGTGTCACTTTGTGTTGGTCTATCCCATAAAATCCCAATAAAATACATTTACGTTTTTGGTTGCAACATGACAAAATGTGGAAAATTTCAAGGGGTATGAATACTTTTTCAAGGCACTGTATAGGGCGGTCAGCTAGTGTTATTTTTTTATTTTCAATAGAGTAAGGGTGTTTTGCCATCTGTGTCCCTTTCGGGACATTTCCCTTAACTTTCTGAACTTTCTGTCCCATAGCCAAAACAGGAAGCGAGAGGAAGTCCCTGGCTGTCACCAGAAATAGTGTCCCCATTGGAAGATTTCCCCTCTATTACTTTTCCAGGGACAACCCAAAATTTGGGATTTTCCTTTACTTTCACTGTTGATAATAATGGTAAACAGGACAGATAGAGAGAGAATCTCCCTAACGGGGGCACAGAGGGCAATAAAAACCTGACAGGGGGTCTACTCTTTCTCTCCACTCCATCCGGAAAAAAAAATAATTAGAAAAAATTGGAAATTCGGGAAAAAAAACAGAAATTCGGAATAAAGCGGAAATTCGAAAAAAAACGGAAATTCCGAAATTCGAAAACCTGAAAATTCGAAAATCTGAAATAACTAACTAATAATAACTTAACTATTACTAACTATTAAATTATAGGTATTGGAATTTCCTTTCAAATTTGGCTGTTAGTCAACGTAACGAATACGAATTTATCTGAAGTTACAAATTATCCGAAATAACGAATTCTAAACAAATGGAATGGAACAAATTAATAATAATAACAGTAAAATGTTTTTTATATTATTGTAATTTATTATTAATTCATTACGTTGCATTCGTTTAGATACGTCATTCATTATTTCGGATAATTCGTAACTTCCAATAAATTTGTATTCGTTATGTTCACTAACAGCCAAATTTGAAAGGAGATTCCAATAACTATAATTCAATAGGTAGTAATAGTTAAGTTATTATTAGTTATGTATTATTTCAGATTTTCAAATTTTCGGGTTTTCGAAATTCCCGATATTTTAAGAATTACCACATTTTCAAATTTATAAATGTTCGGAAAAGTTCGTTAAGCAGGTTTTCGTTAATTCGGTTATTTCTGAATTAACGAATTTGTCGAGATTCGTTAAGAACGAACTCGGAACAAAACGAATTGCACATGTCTAACAATAAGTCCATAATCCACAGCGCTCAGTGAATAAATAATGCTAAATACACTCTCAGGCCTTTTTCAGATCTTGCCGCGGTTCTGCCCACGATTCCAAGTCGCTGCAGAACACACAGCGCGCGTTTGTTTAAAGAATAATGGCACCCCAAAAACGCGATGTGATTCTCCCAGGATTCGTGCAACAGAATCGCACGGAAAACCGTGTGTTTAAAAATCACAGTGTGCTACCCTGTGCACTCTGCACTTTTCCTTTGGACCATGGGTGTCTCCAGTATTATTAGGTATAAAGGCCCCTGGCCCTTTTCATAAAATGCACAGGTTTGAACGTGACCCATAGGAAACCATGTTAAATGGACTGTAGTGTGTTTCTGCAAAACTTAAAACGCATAAAAATGCATAGGTGTGAAGCAGGCCTTACTGTCATATACAATTTACTTCAATCCACAGAATGGAGCCCATACCTACCACTGTTTAGATAATTTTCCTTTGGGGATCACATAATACTCCCGGTTCTCCCACGGGCCCCAAGGTTACCACACCTCCCTGGACAGACATTTTCAAACAGCTCTTGCTTTCTAGCTTCACGCGCTCCATATACAGTTGACATGTGAGTATCCAAAGAGATGGGTATTCTACCTTACCTTTATCCATTTTTATTTCCAAATGTTTGGGTTTATTACCAGACTACATTGATGTATATATGTATATTTTTATGCCTTTTTATAGAATAATGATGCATCTGCCCCCGAAGAGTGGAACCAATCCACGAAACGCGTTGGGCTTACACAGATGCACCATGCCTTTTTGCTGTTTTACATACCCTTTTTTTTCCCATTCAGCTCACATTTAGCATCTTGCTCTTTATCGAACCCCAAAAAACCCAAATTAGTGTTTTGAAAAAGAAGAGGTATTATAATCATCTCTCCTGTGGACCATGTCCCCTATCTTTGCTCTGGTAAAGCAGTTCAGCCTCCATCAGAATCATCAGCATTTAGTACCCAGGCAATGTTTGATACCCGTGTCCCCTGCCACATGCGATGGTTCTATCCAGCCACTATATCCCTACAGGACATGGTAGTAACGTACAGCAGAGGTCAGTGGATGAGACCACGGTGTGTGTGGTGGGGGACATAGGTATCCAACACTCCCAAAGTTTTGAATGCTGAAGAGTCTGGTGGCGGCTTCAGTGCTTTAATAGAACAAAGAGAGGGGCGTGGCCCACAGGGGAGGGGACTATAATGCTTCTTCTTTTGCAAGAAATTACTTTTTGAAGTGTTGACATTTATTTTGTGGCTCTGACCACATCATGCTAAACAAAGCAGGTGTCAAGTGGCGGCCGTAGCGTCTCCAAAATGCATGGCAGACGCTGCTGTACCACCAATCTGAAATACGATCCGCCGCAGATCAGTTTTCAGAGGGCAGTAAGCTTACTTCCTGTCTGAAAATGCCCTACTGTTTAAAATGGCAAACAGATTAAAGCGTACCTTCAGTTATTTTTTCAACTTTCCATCTATTACATTTTCTGCATTTGTGGTTTTAAATTTGCATAGTAAAAAAAAATTTCTGCCAGTAAATACCGTATACAGCCCACTTCCTGTTTCTTGTCTGGTCATTAGCCTAGGCTTATGACATCATACACAGCACTCACTATCACACTTGTAAGAGTTTGCCAGGAAAGGAGGAGGGGGGGGGGTGAGTCATAAGAGGGACAATGAAAGCTGCAGGGCTGCAGAGCTGGAGGTGTGCCTCTGTGTGTCTGTGTAAATACAGGAAGTGAACAGGCAGCAGCTTCAGCTGCCCACAGTTAAAATGGCTGCAGCCAGACTCAGTGGAGGGAGATTTTTGCAGCATATTTGGGAACTACAGAATCACAGTATATATAAAATAATATGAAAAGTGGTTGGAGAGAAGCTTCAGAATGGCAAATATGTTTTTATTGCAAATTATGTGAGCAGACTGCAGTTACCCTTTAACAAAACAAAAAAAAACACTGTACTAATAAAAACCTGAATGCTACCATTGCTGACCTCCTTTTGAAAAGGCTATGTTGGCTGGCTGCCACGCTATCTTCTTTGGGTTCAATACAAAGGGAGTTGTACTCTTGAGAATTTTTATGGGCCAAAAGTTTATCTTTTAGTTCCTTAATTTCTCTATCAATAACAAGGAGTCTGTTGTTTTTCTTAGAAATAAGTACCTTTAAAAAATTGATGCCTGCATCATTAAAATATTTAAACTATGAGTCTAAATCCGTTTCCTCTTGTTGTGGTTGTACCTCCCACCGAAGACTTCTAGGGACCATCTGTTCTGTAATATATTGTTGTAGGAATGCCAGATCCCACCGCAAATGGAGTTCGGAGGGAGAGGTAATTTCAGGGGCAAAAGAGGAGGTAGAGGTAACTCTAGGAACAATATACATCGTTCCGATACTTACTCTCAACATGTTCCATACTATCCTTCTCCAGGAAGATATGGGACATGTTCAGACCCCTACCATAACAATGATTCCTATTATCGTTATTCTTCTCCGGTCCGTACTTATAATAGGTACTCACCTCTTAGAGAGACATACAGTCCTGAACGAAGGAAAGAGAATTATGACCAATCTCCATATGTATATAATCCCCATACTCACGAGAATCAGGGTTTTCGCGAGGTCCAACACACGAGAAAGCGAGGCCCAGACCCAAGAGAGGTTGCAGAGGGGGGAGGAGATTACAAAGGAGAAAAGAGAAAAAGAATAGTAGGGGAGCATATTGCTCTCATTAAAAGTAGGGATCCAAAACACACCGTCCCCAGACATTATAAGGAATTCCATGATGGAAATCCTGAAGGATCCCAATTTATCATTATAGACAAATATACACCACCATGGAGAGGGGGTGCCAAAACTAGAGGGGTATCCCGTCTGGAAATGTTCTGGATACATGAATTACAGACGTTCGCCCCACAAGGGATGAATGTGGAGGTAGACGTCAATGCTTTCATAGACCAGTCATAATCCATAGAGGTTGGGGGTTTTAATGTACAACCACTGAGAATTATGTATGTTCTATACTGATCTATATACATATTTTCTGTTTTTTGGTCGTAGTAATTTTTTTGGGAATGTATGCGACTATGAGAATCCATTTCATTGAATTTCTTGTGAACATAAATTCCCTGTGTGCCATTTACATAGAATTAATATATGTATAACCCTCCACATATAATTTTAATTTTGGTTGCACATATAGGTTTCTAATTATAATGAGTATTTGGGGCAAATGTGTTACTACTTATGAGGAACATAATGCAGAATGTACACATTCATATAATGGGTATATCTCCCTTCAGATAGGGATATGAGGCGGTTTCGGCTGCCCATTTCTCTATTTTACAGCTAAAAGTCCATAACCAAGAGATTTTTATACGATGTAAGTACGTAAGTGCACCTGACGCTGCTGACGCTGTGACACGTGCGGACACAACGTGCGCTGGAACGCAAGCCATCTTGGAACGAGGCTCAGTTGGAACGCAAGCCATTCCAGAATGAGGCTGGCTCGGTCATATCCCACGTCATGACGTAATATCACGAGATGTGATGTTTGGAGAAACACCATCTCGCATACTAGAAAACATCCTACGTTTGGAATATATTGGAACTAGGGATAATAACACTCTCTCCCCGCGGTATGGCAAAAGGGGTGAGGTAAGATTCTATTATATTTGGATTATTGGAATGGATCTTACGGGGTTGGAACGCAGAACACACTCATGAGATTAAGGCTTGGAACGCACGCGGGTCCGCCATTTTGGGCAACCCGGAAGTGGCAAATTAGTGAATTGAATGGGCTGGATTCTCATTACAGGGATTACAGTGCCTATATTAGGGAGTCGGGCTGCAGTGGATGGATACCCCTAGACGAAGTCTTGTTAGACGAAACGCGTCGGGAGGACTCCACTGCCGCCTTCATTTTATGTACAAGCGCTTTTTTATCTACTTAAATGTAAGTGTATTTCTTCTTTTATTAAAATTATTGTGTTTACGGAATTACACTATGTGGCCCCTTTTTTATTCTATATGGGCCATATTCTGGGATGTTTAACGATTTGTGTGGAGAAGATACTTCCATGAAGTCTCCTGGGACCCCTTTACCTCCAGGTTGCCAAGATCTTCCCTCTATTGCCGGTGGGCAATACAAGCTGGTTTGACCCTTACAGTATATGCTGGTTTGGGTTCAAACCCTCCGGTAAGCCTCCAATCGTATTGGCTGTGGGAATTTCACATGTTTATCTATAGGACACTGTGGTGAAATCTATTCAGTTTTTTTTCCTCCCTGCCGGCCATCAGGATTCTCTGTATATGATTGGCGGACAATTAAAAGACAGCTTCACACATCTCAGCATATGTCACTTTGGGCGTGAACAGCCTAACAGGTTTCCATTCTGCTGGCGGCAATTTTCACAATTTTCACAGTTGGTGACCATGATGGTCCTATTTACGTATGGACTGTAATTGTTAGTCTAATGATGGACATTTAATTTCAATTTAAGACACTTAAAGCATATTTATTTTATTTTCACAATTTGTGTGTCTATTGTGTATTATTTTCACTTTTCAGCGCTACACCTTGTTTCACTTGTCAATTTTAGCAAATATTCTATTTGTTGTGTTAGCTGCTTATACTTTAGAGTAAGCGCAAATTTATCACTGTTGTGTTTCGTCCCATTAAAGTGAATGGGACTGTCGATGAGTCAACTGCGGGGCAGAAGAGAGATGACAGTTGCTCTTAAAAAATTATGATTTAAATCGAGTTGATTTATAGAAACCTTTTTACTAGTGATTTCAATCAAATCCACCCTGACGAGCACGTGCACATACCAGTTAGCACTTGGCACCCAGTGGCCTATTTAAACTGGTCTATCACTGTGAGCAGTTGCTGAATGTTCTTCAGCTCGTTCCTGTGTTCCCAAGACCCGATCTTCTGTACCTGCATACTCGTGTATGACCCGGCTCGCCTTTGGACTTCACCTCTGCTCTCGCTTTAGCTCTGTTACCTAATACTCAGACCTTGGCTTGTTTACTGAATCTGATCTGCCTGCTGACTCTGTACCGCCTTGGCCGTCTGTTAGCGACCTTGGCATATCTCCTGGTCTTGATTTGCCTGCTAATTCGGTGCCTCGCTGCCCAGTTGCCGCTGACTGCTGCTCGTCTCCTGGTTTTGCTTCCATGCCACGCTCTGGTGCCAAGCTGCTCCTGCATCCTGTTCCGAGGTCTGCGACTACCAGCTCTAGCAAAAAAAACAATTTGTGTATAAATCCTGGGAGTGGTATTCCAAGTGGTGCCTTACCCTAAATATAGGGGAGCCGCTTCCATATTACACACACAAAAAAAACACACCACTAAGGAAATATCTTAGGGGGTTTCCCCCCCTAAAAACCCACACCCACGCCTATTCCTCCCCACTCCCCCACCCCAACTACAGCACACACCCAGATAACCCACCCCACTCCCCCCAAAATACCTCCTTCCTCCCCAACCGATTCCTAGCTCCCCCCCTCAATGGATATGGTCCTGTTGGATCTAGTCCCTGTGTGGGACTCTTGAGAAAAAGTCGGGTGGGCGTGGGTTTTTAGGGGGGAACCCCCCAGTGGCACGAGCAATCTTTGGGGGGGGGGTTTACACTGCCTTGTCATCTATTTTGTACATCCAATAAATTGAATTTCTTCCAAACTGGTAGCCTATACAGATGCATATTTCCTTTGTGCTGTGTTTTTTGACTACCACCCACCTACAGAGTGGACACCACCAGCTAGCTGCTATGGCACTCGTGCCACTCCTTGCCTTTACACGCTCTGTCTCCACCTTCAGGAGTGTTAGGCGGGAGGTGCAAGAGAGGCCTCCACAACATTCCAGTCTTCACCAGGTATGTGATAGGGGATTAGCATAGAGATTCCCTCGCTGAGCAAGCGGATTACGCTTAGTGGAGGGGCCTTTAAAACGCCATCACACAATTCAGTGACCAATATAAGATATTAGAGCTCTAAGACCCAACACAGAAAGTCATTTAAAACAAGCAGATTTATTGTAAAAGGAGTTCCAGGTATAAAAGTTCCCGGGTGGTCCTAGTAGAACAGAAACATACATTCACATAACAAGTCAGTGCATATACATTATAACTCACAACAAAGACCCCTGACATGGGCTGTACAGCTATGGCTCAGATCAAGTTTACATTGGTATATGAACCACCACCACTAGAATATTTACCTATTTTATACAGAAAGGTTATATTATACATTGACACTGAGAAATTCTGATTTTCTGCACCGTGAGCTTACAATCTAAACTGAGTAGCTCTAGGAAAGGTGTAATTAAAGGATATGTGTAGCAAAACAATTTCCCTAGTTTTGGATAGATTAGGGAAGGGGTAAAACCCATGTCATTTTTTGCTATTGGTGCTCACGGGGGAGATTTTCCTTCACTTCCTGTCCTGGAGAGTCCACAGAAAATGAGAGAAGATCTCTCCAAAGAGAATGGGATTCCTGGAAAGTTCTCATAGGAATAGATTTTCCCTTACCTCTTACTCAGAATGTTTGGATTTAGCCTCACTTTCTCTCTTGTTAACAACCAGGTCCCAGGATAAAGTGAGGGGTGAATTCCCTCCAGCGGGGACACAAACAGCAATAAAAATTTGACAAAGGGTCAAACCTTCTCTTTCCAAAACAAACAAACAAAAAACAAAAAACAGTTTTGCCTTTATATATACTTTAAGATGTCAGTTATTCTGTCTTGGGTGAGGACTAGAGACTGATGCCGCGTACACACGAGCGGACTTTACGGCGGACTTTGCCCGGCGGACTGGATTTCGTCGGACAATTCGATGTGTGTGGGCTCCAGCGGACTTTGTTTGCTCAAAAGTTGGACGGACTTAGATTTGAAACTTGTTTAAAATTTATCCGTTGAAATCGAGTCCGGTCGAAAAGTCCGTCGTCTGTATGCTAGTTCGACGGACAAAAAGCCACGCTAGGGCAGCTATTGGCTACTGGCTATGAACTTCCTTGTTTTAGTCCACTCGTACGTCATCACGTACGAATTCGACGGACTTTGGTGGATTGTGTGTAGGCAAGTCCGTTCATTCAGAAAGTCCGTCGGAAAGTACGTCGAAAAGTCCGCCGGGCAAAGTTAGCCGTAAAGTCCGCTCGTGTGTACGCGGCATAAGGTGGTACTCTGCACCTAGGTTCCCAGCTCCACCCAATTTGGAAACCATTTTGTCTCAGACTATGGTACATACAAGCTTCAGCTTGTATATGAACTTTGTGAACAGCAAGCTTTTACAAAGCATTCTTAGAAATTTTAGCAAGTCTACCAAAGCCTTTAAAATGTCCATTCATTTCTAGTTTGGGCTGGTTAACCATAGATCTTAATGGCTATGTTGACTGACACTTTAAACAAGTAAGCTTCATAACTACTTGAAACCTGTCGAAAGCCCACTAACGGCTTGTTAAAAGAAAACCAGCATTTCTATTAAGATCTATGTTTAATATCCTCATACTGGAAAACAAAGCTGCCCAAAGCTTGCCAAAAGCTTTTTGAAAGCTTGCTGTACACAGAGCTCACATACAAGCTAAAACCTATGTGTACATGCCCTGCATGTTGGTATTTCCACTTTACATAATAAGGAGAATGTAGAAGGAGATACAAGACTTAATCATTTTTTAAACAGGACCCTAAAGATGGTAACTACCAAATGGCATTGACTGGACCAAGCCTTGTATACCAATCTGGGGCTGTAATATGCTGAATATTCCAAGTAAAACATACCAGATCTCTTTTCTTAAAATGTCTACAGAAAGCTGTGCCTCTGGTCAACAGCAACTAAAAAAATGTACTACATTATATATCTAGCGCAGGCAGACAAAGGAATGAATAGAAATTGTCATTGGTTGGGCAAAAGTTCTTTTGTTTCTGGATGTATGTCTATATCTCAAAGGCCAAAATCACTCAAAACGGATGCAGTATCTCACCTTCAGGGAAATTTATTTTTAACTGAAACACCCACTGGTTTCCATTTTCCTCTAAACCATGGACTTTGTAAAGCACAAGGGCATACCATGTGCCTTCTATGGTGGGATTCCAATAATCTAAAATAAATGAATGATTGTGGTACCAAGAAACAAGAGTCTGCTGTCCTTGGGATGGGCTTTGGTGGGTTACGTTTATAAAGGGGGAAGTTTTGTTACTGGGCTGGATCCAGTAGGTTTCATTTAGAATGAAACTGAACTCACAAAAGGGAAGATATGCTATGGTATAGGGAGCATTTGGAAATCTTAATTATGTCCATGCAGTATCTTTTATGTGGAATTTCTCTTGAAAAATAACAGTGCGTTTTCAGGTATGTATGCAAGAGCACCTAGACACTTCTGCGCCTACAGCCTCATTGTTATAGATCTGCAATTTGAGATTAAGGCACTGCTGCCTCTGACTGGAGGTCTCAGGAGATAAAGAGTGAAATTGGGTGATCTCACTATTTTGCTGCTCACTGTTCTTGCTTGAGGAAGCAAAGCCCTGCCCCTACCAAGATGGCACACAGAGATAAGGTACAGAACAGGGCATGGTAAATCAGTAAAGGGGAAAGATCAGTGAGAGGTAATACTGAGGGATAGTCCTTTCCCCATTTTCTGGGAACAGCTTCCATAATTCAGTCCCTCTAAATTTCGGGTGGACTTGCCCTTACAGTAAACCTGACCTGGGCTGACTCATTTCTAAAGCAGCAATAATGTTGAAGTGTGGGTGTCTGCAAGTACCTGTGTTAGCGTTCAAACCTTTGATCCTAGCCCAGCCTGTACATTAAGCCTCTATTTCTGCCTTAATTGGGAATTGTGAACTTCTGGCATTTGACAGTTCAATAACAGGGGCAAAGAAAGGGCAAGGCTCAATCCTAAAGTAGGCAGAAGACAATGCTAATACCATAGTACAGGCTGGCCCTAGAATCCAAGCACCTCCACAGGGAAAGGAAAGATCTGAAAACCACTAAAGACACTTGCAACCACTACAAGGTCCCTTGCACTTCAGTACCTCTGTTACCTTAGATCCCTTTTAGGCCAGCTGTAAATATTCCATGATAAATAACACAGGTTATGCTAGCTAGTAAAATGACCACCTAAAGCTGAACATTCTTACCATAACTACCCACATCCGTCGTAAAGGTGTGGTGACAAAGATTTGGTTAAAGACAACACAGTGTGGTCGCTTCTGACTGTCATTTCTGTACATTATAAAATCCAACTAAGAAGGAGTAAAAGAATTATAAAAAAAAAACAAAAAAAACCTTTAAACCTCTAACACCAAGGGAAGCTGCAAACCTATAGCTCAAAGCCTGGCCTGTAATAATACCCATAGTTGTATTTGATTTCAATATGGGTGACATCTGCTCAAGCAAGATATATAGCACCTATTGTTATGACTTGCCATGATTTAGCTTAGTGGTTCCAAAGTTTTCTGGTTTTTTTTTTTTGGAAAAGGGAGTGGGGGATCATCATAGACGGAGTAACAGGTATTGGTAAATAAGAGTTTTATTTTACTCTTCTGATGAGGTTTTATTTTAACATCAGAGAGCTAGAGGACAAGACACAATGGGGTTTATTTACTAAAACTGGAGAGTGCCAAATCTGGTGCAGCTGTGCATGGTAGCCAATCACCTTCTAACTTCAGCTAGTTCAATTAAGCTCGAAAAAAAAAAATCTGGAAGCCGATTGGCTTTTGTATAAAGCTGTACCAGATTTTGCACGCTCCAGTTTTAGTAACTCAACCCCAATGAGTAGTAATTGCCACTGTACATATGCAGAACCTCTCTCTAAATTGGAGCAGTTTCCACTCAATGAACAGAATACATCTCCGTCACTAGTTTAAGGTCTACTGCTCTAGTCCTCGCGCAGACTTCTAGGCAAGGTTGAGTACAATATGTATTACATTCATTCTGTTCTTGATTCATCTGCTTAGTGGTATATGGATTGTCAAAATCTAACATCAGGAAGCTTTGCTATAAGTTTGCTTGTCTTGATCGACACTCCTCAAGTGGTTAATAGTGCATTTGTAGAAAGAAGACACATAAAACAGGCTACACATCTTGGATCTGCATAGCCTCCCTGGGCCACTGGTAGTTGTCGATGGCAAAGGAATCGTAGTCAGGACTGTAAATGATAGATTTCACCAAGGCCTCTTTGTCCTCTGGTTCTGGATACCAGGATGCCATGTTGTTTCTGTAAGCATAGTCAACGACCTAAACGAAAAGTAAAAACACATTTGGGCTTATTAAGTGCAATGAATAATATCAGTGTTTTGAATAATGAAAAATTAAGGCCCTTTTCACATGGGGCGGACTCTGTTCCGATTAGCAGGGGAGCAGTGTGGATGGATGATGCATCCGTGTCCGCTCAGCTTATGCACAGCGCACACGGACAAAGCCCGCTCTGCTCTATGGTCAGCCGGGAGTAAAACAGACTCCATTGTCTGTTTACACCTGACTACCCTCCGATCCGATAGTCCTAAAAACGGAAGAGGATGGATCCCCTTCCCTTTTTTTTTTTTTGCGGACCGGATTGGAACCACAGGTAGGTGGGTGTAAAAGGATACAAGTCTGTTTACACCAACCTATCCATAGAGGTGAATGGACCTTCCGATCAGGTCCACTTAAAAAAACAACAGGCGGATGTGATTGGAACCTTTGCGTGTGAGGGGCCTTGCTCTGTCTAATTTTAAGGCTATGGTATTCTTCTTTTTTTAAATTCTAGGCTACACTATAAGGATAAAATTATGTGTACACCGCTCCAAATTTCGAGATCTGATATTTCCAGTTGTTGCTGCAGCATACAAAGGCATTTTAGACAATGATGTGCTTCATATCTTGTGGCAACAGTTTGGTAAAGGCTCTTTTTCTATTCCAGCTTGACTGTGCCCCTGTGCACACACAGCCAACTCCATGCCAAAGCAGTGCCGCAAATAACAAGACAGGGTTGCACACCCATGACACCACACCATGAATACTTTATTCACTGGCTGGCTTAAGCTGGCCATAGATGGTTCGAATCTCAGGCTGTTCAGCAGGGATAAGCCGAGATTCAATCCATCAGGCTAATTGTACCCAAGTCGATCCATTTCTGTCTGTCCTGACACATCACTGCAGCAGCCAATGGGAGAGAGGAGGGGGAAAGCCGGAAGAGCTTCACATGGGGGGGGGTTGCATGACAGTGGAGCACACAGCTGGAACCAAGAAAAATGGATAGGAGGAGGGGTGGCATATAGAGGAACCAATTCCTTCCATTTTCCTTCTGCAGCCACTGGATTCCCACAGGTGGGACAGGAAGAGAAGCAGGCTTTCAGTGGCTGCAGGAGGAAAATGGGCATCAGTTCCTCTATATGCCACCCTTGGTGCCCCTCCTATCCAGATGTACAGGGGAGCTGCATTGGGCTAGGTCACAATTGCGACCACTGCAGTTACGCCCCTGCTTTGCACTGACCACCGATGTAAGCAGTAATCTTCCCACTGGCCACCAGTGCAATGGGGCTCTTCTCCCGCTGACCACCAGTGTAAGGGGGTCCTTCTCCCAATGATCAATATTATAAAAGGCGGACCTTTTTCCAACTGACCACCAATGTAAGGGAGCTCTTCAATGTTCACCAATGTATGGGGACACTTTTCCATAGACCACCAATCTAAGGGAGCACTACAAAGTTCTTTTCAGGCCATTATTATAAATGTTCACACTAATGTACCATGAGCTGTAGATATAGTAATGATGGTGCTAATACAAGCACTGACTATTGGCAAAATCCGGCTGTTTCAGATCTAGTCTGCTGGAAACTAGCTTGGTGATTGCTACTGTAAGTGGCCAGACCCCTGAAAGTTTTTACCAAGAGTCATATGTAACTATGGATACCAAACGTAGAACTGCCAGACATTTATTTTTTTCCCTATATATTTACTGTTGGTTAGTAAACTAGTAACAAGAAAACAAGATAGCACCAGTATGAACAATTCGAGACATATCAGAGAACTTCAATGTATCCACATTCTGCAGACCTGCTAAGTAGAGGTGGCTAAACACCAGTAGAATTTCGGTTGAACATTTCTATGGAAATTCAAAAAAAAAAAAAAAAAAAAAATTCTTCAGCATTCCATCTTGAAATCGAGTCAACTAATTTTGTTCAAAAGCCCTTTAAATTTGGACCAGACCTGCTACTTGAATGAAACCCCAGACATATCAATGAGGTTTGTTTTGAGCCTTGTATAAAAACCACATTTGGGCCCCGCCGCAACTCTTCTAAATGCCTTTCTGTTGGCAGGAGAAAGTAGCATTAAAAACGTGTCTAAAGCCAATATTTTTCATACGCGTTTAGGCACGTCAAGTTTTTTGGTATTTATTCATTTCATTGGCCAGAGTAATAATTTATTATGGCCATTGAAATGAATGTACGCTCAAGCTCTAAACACACCTAGTGCTTAAGCACATTTCGACGCGTTTAGGCACATCAGACGCTTTTAGCAGCAAAATTCTACTGGTGTATGGCCAGCTTAACCACTTGCCGACCCCCCAGAGTACATATACTGCAGTGGGGCGGCACGAGTAGGCACAATCATGTACGTCATGTAAATTTGCTGTCCCCTCAAAATAACTCAACACACAGCCATTAATGTCTAAACCGCTGGTAACAAAAGTGAGTACACCCCTAAGTGAAAATGTCCAAATTGGGCCCAATTAGCCATTTTCCCTCCCCGGTGTCATGTGACTCGTTAGTGTTACAAGGTCTCAGGTGTGAATAGGGAGCAGGTGTGTTTAATTTGGTGTTATCGCTCTCACTCTCTCATACTGGTCACTAGAAGTTCAACATGGCACCTCATGGCAAAGAACTCTCTGAGGATCTAGAAAAAAAAATTGTTACTCTACATAAAGATGGCCTAGGCTAAAGGAAGATTGCCAAGACCCTGAAACTGAGCTGCAGCACGGTGACCAAGACCATACAGCAGTTTAACAGGACGGGTTTCACTGAGAACAGCCTCGCCATAGTCGACCAAAGAAGTTGAGTGCACGTGCTCAGCGTCATATCCAGAGGTTGTCTTTGGGAAGTAGACATATGAGTGCTGCCAGCATTGCTGCAGAGGTTAAAGGGGTAGGGGGTCAGCCTGTCAGTGCTCAGACCATACGCCGCACACTGCATGAAATTGGTCTGCATGGCTGTCATCCCAGAAGGAAGCCTCTTCTAAAGATGATGCACAAGAAAGCCTGCAAACAGTTTGTTGAAGACAAGCAGACTAAGGACATGGATTACTGGAACCATGTCCTATGGCCTGATGAGACCAAGATAAATTTATTTGGTTTAGATGGTGTCAAGCGTATGTGGTGGCAACCAGGTGAGGAATACAAAGACAAGTGTGTCTTGCCTACAGTCAAGCATGGTGGTGGGAGTGTCATGGTCTGGGGCTGCATGAGTGCTGCCGGCACTGGGGAGCTACAGTTCATTGAGGGAACCATGAATGCCAACATGTACTGTGACATACTGAAGCAGACCATGATCCTCTCCCTTCAAAGACTGGGCCGCAGGGCAGTATTCCAACATGATAACGACCCCAGACACACTTCCAAGACAACCACTGCCTTGCTAAAGAAGCTGAGGGTAAAGGTGATGGACTGGCCAAGCATGTCTCCAGACCTAAACCCTATTGAGCATCTGTGGGGCATCCTCAAACAGAAGGTGGAAGAGCACAAGGTCTCCACCAGCTGTGTGAGGTTGTCATGGAGGAGTGGAAAAGGACTCCAGTGGCAACCTGTGAAGCTCTGGTAAACTCCATGCCCAATAGGGTAAAGGCAGTGCTGGAAAATAATGGTGGCCACACAAAATATTGACACTTTGGGCCCAATTTGGACATTTTCAGTTAGGGGTGTACTCACTTTAGTTGCCAATGGATTAGACATTAATGGCTGTGTGTTGAGTTATTTTGAGGGGACAGCAAATTTACACTGTTATACAAGCTGTACACTCACTACCTTACAATGCAGCAAAGTGTAATTTCTTCAGTGTTGTCACATGAAAAGAAATAATAAAATATTTACAAAAATGTATCTCCAACTTTTGTGAGATCCTGTATATGACCCTGGCACATTGATCTTCCTGATGGTACAGTGAAAGAGAAGTGCGTACTTCTCTTATGGCAGAGCCAATAAGAGGGAGATCTTTCCCATCTTTCTGCTGACACACAGAGTGATAATGCTAATGAGCATGGGGTTATTAGGGTGTGCCCAGGCACATTGGGCGCACCCTGTGCGCACACCTATGGAGACATCTCTATATTGCATGCCATTGACTACTGTTACCAGGACAGGAAATGGGAAATCTCTGCAATGGGGACACAAACAATAAAACATGATGGCGTTTCTAATCTTCTGCTACATTTCAGCTGGAGCTCCATAAAGCACAGGTCAATAGTATGTATACAGGACTTACCTTAATGGCAATCTTGAGAGACACCTCCCTGATGGTGCTAAGAGGAGGATACAACCGTCCCTCTGCTAGGTTTTCCTCTGTGACATCTTCAGCAATGGCCTAAACAAGACAAGATATTATTTACATTGACCCGGATGTATCACAAATGCTACCATATTCCATTTACATAGGCAGAGTTATACTGGGAATCTGTCTTGCCCTTAACAAAACCACCCCCTTAAGTTAAAAAAACATTTACTGTTCCTTACGCATCCTTAACCTGTTCTAATTGTATTGTTGGTCATGTGACCCAATGCCAGGGCACTGGTCATGTGATCTCCAGCGATGAGAAGATGAAGGTTCAAGCAAAGCTGCTGAAGGTCTGTGCTTGAAGGCCAAGGATACGGCTGAGGTTGTGTGATTAAAGTTCTGGCATCTGGTCAAGTGAGCAATGTTAGGACTCGTTCACATGGACAGCTGGTAAAAGCAGGCAATTGAGCCATTGTTTTATTGCTCTCTGCAGCCCCCCGGGCACAACCACCCATCTAAAACACAGAAATGCAGCTGCGCAGGGCTGTGCACTTGTTGCAGCTAGTTCCAAACCCAACCCATTCAAGGCCTAGCCACACATAGTGTGGCGACAGGCATTTTACTGCATTGTAAAACACTTGTTGCAGCAACGATACACAGAAAACAATTGTTTCCTGTGTGTCACATTCGCACTGCAACACAACCAGGAGCTTCACTGCTGCGATAAAGTGCAGACATGCTGCATTTCACCACAGCACACTGTACAGAATTGCATGGCACTGTACAGTGGCACAGCGCATTGTGCTGCTGTACAGCACCATGGATAAAGTGTACATTTTGTACACTTAAAATAAAGTTTGTCCAAAAAAAAAGGGAGCTGTGTGATGTGCTGAATCACGCAACACACTTCCCACCAGCGCAGTTGGGATCGGACAGCTGCCCAACAGGTAAAGCACTCTGGCAACTGTCCACCCTAGTGTGAACCCAGCCTAAGATGCATTTTGAGCTGAAAGTGGGCCTGCTGTCTAGACATCGTTTCGATCCGAATCAGTTTAACAAATTCGGTAATAACCAGTTTAAAGGACTTTTCTGAATATTCGTAAATTCGAAAAAACGTGGGAATTCGGAAAAAAGCGTAAAATTCAAAAAAAAAAATGGGAAATTCGAAAAGAATGGGAAATTCGGAGAATGAAAAAAAAAAAATATCAGCAATTCAAAAATTTGTAAAAAAAAAAAAAAATTGTAAAAAAAAAATAGGAAAATCTGAACTAATAATTTAATCAGTTTTTTTTAACAAATTTCAACAAATTCGTAAATAACCAGTTTAACCCTTACATTTAAAATTTGGTATCAGATGCACTTAAACAATAAGTGGGAATATAATTCACCTTTAATTTTTTTGAAAGAGAATTTATACTTTCCCCCGGGGATGGAGAAAGTAGGTGGGAATTGGATATTGGATAGAGAGGCACAAGTAAGGGGTATCATTAAGCGAGGGAAAATTTGCACATTTCAAGAATTAGCAGCACAAGAGGATTTACTGTTATTGAATGGGTGGAGATACGGCCAGCTAGCGCACTTTATTAATAGTCTTCCTGGACCATTAAGGGAGGAAGCGGACTACAGACCGATAGAGAAACTATTTTGGAAGGATTCAGTGAAGAGGAAAATTTCAGAGATTTACAAAATTTTGGTGAGGGGAATGGGGATGGAGTCACCACCTTTCATCAAAAAATGGGAAGTGGAATTGGGAGCATGCTGCGATGAAGATAAAGTGAGGTGCATCTTGGGGGCGACGCACGGAACGGCAGTGGATACAAAAACGAGGGAGAGTAACTACAAGTGTCTGACCAGGTGGTATATGACCCCGGTCAGAGTCAGTAAGTTTATACCAGAAAGGTCCCCGAACTGTTGGAGAGGATGTGCGTCATCAGGAACCATGGCGCACCTGTGGTGGGAATGCCCCAAAATTAAAATTTTTTGGCAAGAAGTGACTAGGTTAATTGAAGAAATAACGAGCAAGGCGATCCAGTTCGACTCCTGGGACTGCTTGTTCCATAGGTCGGAAGGAGGGAAAAGAGGGTATAAAACATCAATAGTCCCGGTATTACTAAATTCAGCTAAGAATGTAATCCCAAAGAAATGGCAGGAATCAGAAGCGCCGAGGATTAGGGACTGGGTGGCCAGAGTAAATGAAATCTATATTTTGGAGAGAGAAGAATCAGGAGAATATTTAGAAAGGGAACAAAATGAACAAAGAGGTAAATGGGATTTCTGGATTGCATTTAAAAAAACTGAGCGCTATGTGGAAGTAATTATGTTATAATATGGGATCGGGATCATAAGAACTCGTCAAGATCCTATTGGACGGGCGATAATCTGCAGGGGCTGGGAGGGGGGTAAGGAGGGAGGGAATGGGAGAGACGCTATGGAGGGGGTTTATTTATTGCATTTGTTCAAGAGAACTGGTGAATTTTGCTATAAGCTTTATTGTATCCCCCCCATATGTTTGGGGTTTATTTTTGTACTAAGATTTTGAAAATTAAATAAAGATTAAAAAAAAAATAACCAGTTTAACAAACTATTCCGAATATTTGTAAATTCGAAAATTCCCAAAAAATTTGTGAACTTGGAAAAAAATTGTAAATTCGGAAATCCAAAAAATAATTGGAAATTCGAAAGAAAATAGGAAATTCGGAAGATCAAAAAAAAAAATCGTAAATTCGAAAAAAATTGGCAATTCAGAAATTCGTAAAGAAGAAAAAAAAATAAATAAAAATCGGAAATTTGGAAATTTGAAACCCCGGAAATTAGAAAATCTGAACTAACTAATAATAACTTAACTATTACTAGCTATTAAATTGTAGGTATTGGAATTTCCTGTTAAATTTGGCTGTCAGTGAACGTAACGAATACGAATTTATCCGAAGTAACGAATTATCTGAAATAATGAATGCCGTATCTAAACGAATGGAATGCAACAAATTATTAATAATAAAGTACAAGAATAATAATAATAACATCTTATTATTATTAATTTGTTCCATTCCATTTATTTAGATGCGGCATTCGTAATTTCGGATAATTCGTAACTTCAGATAAATTCGTACTCGTTACGTTCACTAACCGCCAAATTTGAAAGGAGATTCCAATACCTATAATTTAATAGTTAGTGATAGGTAAGTTATTAGTTAGTTATTATTTTAGATTTTCGAATCTCTGATTTTTTTTCAAATTTCAGAATTTTTTTTTCAAATTTTTTCAAACTTTTTTGAATTTCCGATTTTTTTCACATTTTCCCGATTTTTTTTTCGAATTTCGGAACTTCCGATCTTTTTTGAATTTTCCAAATTTTTTCGAATTTATGATTTTATTTAGAATTTATGAATTGCGATCATAACAAATGACCCGAAAAAATGAATGAAACGAAAACAAACACATTTTTCGGTAGTGCCTATGTCTACTGCGGTCACAGAGCTGGTCCAGGCTCTGAAAAGATCCCAACCATATTGATCGGGATCCACCGAGATGCCTGGGAGCGGCAGCTTTCTCAGCCTGAGCCAGTCGCTCCCACCTCCTCCACAGTCCTGCCCTCCAAAGAGCACTGTAGGAACAGAGAGCCTGAAGACCAAGAGCTGAGCGATCAGCTGTCTTTGATTGCTCAATTCTCAGTCGTAGAGATAGTGGTGCTCAGATGCCTCATCGCTGCTGCATTCACCTAGACAAATATAATTTTTTTTAAAAGAATCCCAAACTTCTCTTTTAATGCTCTATGTCCCCTGTGCTCTGGGTTTCCTTGAAATCCTCTGTGGTTGTAATCTTCCAATGCTTTTTTTGTTTTGACTAGACTTCGGCTTTAAGGACAATTGCATTTACAACACCAGTCTACTTTAATAGCCTTGTCAATAGTTTTTATTGATTTTCAATAAAACATCATACATGCAGAGAAGCCAGCACAGTCGTTCCTGTATATTACTAAAGACATGCCATAGAAGAACAATTAAAATACTGATTGTAAAGATGGGTTGGCAAATGACCACATAAGGCCCAACAAATAAGAGTTCAGCACCACCAGACAAAACTCAAACTCACATTAAAAAATAAAGCGAAATATCTCTAATATGTGCATTGTTACTGCAAACCTGGCTTACATTATTATGCTATACTTATTGATCTTTATCATCACAACTGTTGTTATTGTTTTTTATGACTCCCAGTCGCACTCTGTACCTTTTTTACAATATTGATCACATTTGAACATTTGTACAGGTCATACTATGTATCTTTCAAAACTTTAATAAAGACCCTATTGAAAGTGGAAAAATAAAGAAAAAATACGAACTGGCGATCAAGTTGTCCATCTTGCTGATGACCGTTTCAACGGTTCATATCCCATCTGCCGTGGATGATGGGACAACAGGGTTGATTTAATAATGACAAATAGGCTGTTCACTTTGCAAGAAACCCAGAGAATGACCTCATCCAATTATGTGAAACCAAAAGGCTGTTTCTTTTTAATTTTCCTGGCATGTAACTGGATATTCTTTGCAAACTGGAGTTTCACCGCATTCGCTAAGCTCTGGTGTAACTTTCCTTGCGAAATGAACTGCCTATTTGGCTTTAGTATATCAACTCCAATGTATTAACTATGGCAATCTTACATTGAGCAGGGTTCTCCAAACTTCTTAAACAAAAGGGCCAGTTTATTGCCCTTCAGACTTTAGGGGGGCCGGACTATGACCAGCAGTCTTCTGAAATTGTTTTAGTCGTATTTAGTCGACTAAATCTCCAGTACATTTCAGTAATTGCAATTTAGTTTTAGTTACAGTCTTTTGACTAAAATGGCTTTTAGTTTTAGTCGTATTTTAGTCATCTCAATTGTTTTAGTTGTATTTTAGTCGACTAAAATAGTATTCATTTAGTCGACTAAAATGTTTTAGTCGACTAAATTAACACTGCTATTGCCCCATCGTTGGTATCACTGGGAGGAATAGTGCACCATCATTGGTATCATCGGGAGGAATAGTGCCCCATCGTTGGTATCATCGGGAGGAATAGTGCCCCATCGTTGGTATCCTCGGGAGGAATAGTGCCCCATCGTTGGTATCATCGGGAGGAATAGTGCCCCATCGTTGGTATCATTGGGAGGAATAGTGCCCCATCGTTGGTATCATTGAGAGGAATAGTGCCTCATCGTTGGTATCATTGGGAGGAATAGTGCCTCATCGTTGGTATCATTGGGAGGAATAGTGCCCCATCGTTGGTATCATTGGGAGGAATAGTGCCCCATCGTTGGTATCATTGGGAGGAATAGTGCCCCATCGTTGGTATCATTGGGAGAAATAGTGCCCCATCGTTGGTATCATTGGGAGGAATAGTGCCCCATCGTTGGTATCATTGGGAGGAATAGTGCCCCATCGTTGGTATCATTGGGAGGAATAGTTCCCCATTGTTGGTGTCAGTGGGAGAATGGTGCCCCATCATTAATATCAGGGGGGGGGGAATAGTGCCCCATCATTGATATCATTGGGAGGAATATTACGCCATCATTGGTATCATTAGGAGGAATAGTGCCCCACTATTGGGGTCAGTGGGGGAAATTGTGCCCCATTGTTGAGGTTAGCTGGTTGAATAGTGTCTCGTATAAGTGGGATGAATAGTGCCCCAAGGGCCGGACAAAGGCAAGCGAAGGGCCACATCCAACCCCCGGGCCGGAGATTGGAGACCCCCTGGCATAGAGCAATGTAAGGAGCAAAAATTCCAAAATGGGCAGAGAAAGGGAAATAAAAGCTGGTGGAATAGAATAGAGGAGAGAGAGAACACATCCTGGCCAAAAGACCTGCCCCAACCGCCTCCCGATTATCACTTCAATTGCCAGTATACAGTATCTCATCTGCTATGCTAACTACTTAAAATGTTCATCGATTTAGCAGCCATTCATGTCAAAGTACAGCACCACCTACCTCTGCCGTGGTGAGAAAAATGTCTTCCGTAATATGTCGGACCCCGCAAGCGATGACTCCCAGAGCCACCCCTGGGAACACATAAGCATTGTTGCCCTGACCCGGGTAGAAAGTCTGACCATTTGGTAGGGTCACTTTATCGAATGGACTTCCGCTGGCAAAGATCCCCCGACCCTGGAGAAGAGAAGCCAAGACTGTATCAGAGCAATCACTCAGATTTACCTTCTACTCTAAACAGGACACACCGTGACCGGTTACCTCTACAGCTGGGTAATGCTTCCCTCCGGTGCAAAACACTACAGGAGCTTTCCAGTATACATGGAATTTGTCATCAAGAGAAGAGCATTTGGAGAGAAAGCAATTCAGCAATCTGATAAAATAATATTTCTAGTGGTCATCATCCTGTTTAAAGCTGAACTCTAATAAATATACAAATATAGTGCCTTGAAAAAGTATTCATACCCCTTGAAATTTTCCACTTTTTTGTTGCAACCAAAAACCTAAATGTATTTTATTGGGATTTTATTGTGATCAACCAACACAAAATGGCACATAATTGTGGAGTGCAAGAAAAATGGTAAATGGTTTGCAACATAGTCGATACTTTGGAGAACTGCCTTTCACTGCAATTACAGCTGCAAGTCTTTTTTGGGGATGTCTCTACCAGCTTTGCACATCTAGAGAAAGTGACATTTTTGCCCATTCTGCTTTTTGAAAAATGTCTCAAGCTCTGTCAAATTGGATGGAGAGTGTCTGTGAACAGCAAGTCTTTCCACAGATTCTCAATTGGATTTAGGTCTGGACTTTGACTGGGCTGTTCTAACACATGAATATGCTTTGCTCTAAACCAGGGGTCTCAAACTGGCGGCCCTCCAGCTGTTGCCAAACTACAAGTCCCATGAGGCATTGCAAGGCTGACAGTTACAAGCTTGCATCTCACAGGCAGAAGCATGATGGGACTTGTAGTTTTGCAACAGCTGGAGGGCCGTCAGTTTGAGACCCCTGATCTAAACCATTCCATTGTAGCTATGGCTGTACGTGTAGGATCGTTGTCCTGCTGGAAGGTGAACCTCCACCCCAGTCTCAAGTCTTTTGCAGACTAACATGTTTTCTTCTAAGATTGCCCTGTATTTGTCTCCATCCATCTTCCCATCATCTCTGACCAGCTTCCCTGTCCCTGCTGAAGAAAAGCATCCCCACAACATGATGCTGCCACCACCATGTTTCACAATGGCGTGTTCAGGGTGATGTGCAGTGTTAGTTTTCCACCACACATAACGTTTTGCTTTTAGGCCAAAAAGTGCAATTTTGGTCTCATCTGACCAGAGCACCTTCTTCCACATGTTTGCTGTGTTCCCCACATGGCTTCTCACAAACTGCAAAGGGACTTCTTATGGCTTTCTTCTTGCCGCTCTTCCATAAAAGCCAGATTTGTGGAGAGCACGACTAATAGTTGTCCTGTGGACAGATTCTCCCACCTGAGATGTGGATCTCTGCAGCTCCTCCAGAGTTACCATGGGCCTCTTGGCTGCTTCACTGAATAATGCTCTCCTTGCCCGGCCTGTCAGTTTAGGTGGACGGCCAAGTCTTGGTAGGTTTGCAGTTGTGCCATACTCTTTCTATTTTCGGATAATGGATTGAACAGTGCTCCATGAGATGTTTAAAGCTTGGGATTTTTTTTTTTTTATAACCTAACCCTGCTTTAAACTTCTCCACAATTTTATCCCTGACCTGTCAGGTGTGTTCCTTGGCCTTCATGGTGCAGTTTGTTCCCTAAGGTTCTCTAACAAACCTCTGAGGGCTTCACAGAACAGCTGTATTTATACTGAGATTTAATTACACACAGGTGGTCTCTGTTTACTAATTAGGTGACTTCTGAAGGCAACTGGTTCCACTAGATTTTAGTTAGGGGTATCAGAGTAAAGGGGGCTGAATACAAATGCACACCACACTTTTCAGATATTTGTAAAAAAAATTTGAAAACCATTTATCATTTTCCTTCCACTTCACAATTATGTGCCACTTTGTGTTGGTCTATCACAAAATCTCAATAAAATACATTTATGGTTTTGGTTGTAACATGACAAAATGTGGAATATTTCAAGGGGTATGAATACTTTTTCAAGGCACTGTATACACCAATCAGCCATAACATTATCACCACTGACTGGTAAAGTTAAAGCGGAGCTCCAAAAAAAAAAAAAAAAAAAAAAAAAATTAAAAGTCAGCAGCTACAAATACTGCAGCTGCTGACTTTTAATAATCACTTACCTGTCGCAGGTTTCAGCGATGCGGGAGAACGAAGCCCCGCTCCTCTACCCCTCCTTTCTGCAGCGCCGGCATTGTCACTGTGGACACCCGGCTGTGGCTTCACAGCCGGGCACGCACTGCGCATGCGCAAGCCGCGCTGCGACTGGCCGGGCAACCATCTGGGACCTGTGTCTCAGAGGATTGCTGAGAGGGAGGGGGGAGAGATGATCTTCCTTCTGGCGCCGCGGGTGTGCCAGGAGGAAGTGGGAACTGGAACCCTCTAAAAAGAGGGTTTCCGCTCCCCCTCCAAAAAAATGACATGCCAAATGTGGCATGTCAGGGGGTCCCCTTCCCTTAAAGCGCAAGTTCCATTTTTGGGTGGAACTCCACTTTAATAACATTGATCTCATTACAATGGCACCTGAAAATGGGTGGGATATATTAGGAAGCAAGTGAACATGTTGTCCCTGAAGTCGATGTGTTGAAAGCAGAAAAAAATGGGCAAGTGTAAGTATATGAAGGACTCTGAGTAGACCCAAATGGTAATGGCTAGACAACCTGGTCAGAACAGCTCCAAAACTGCAGCTCTCGAGGGATGTTCCTGGTAGGGATGAGCTTGATGTTTCGAGTCTAACGCAAGTACAAATTTAAACATCGGGTGTTTTCCCCCGTTCGCTGAATAGTTGATAGTTGGTGCCACTGTAATGCAAGATCGCAGTGCATTGCTGAATGATGATTGGCCAAAGCATGCACCTGACCTGCATGCTTTGGCCAATCACAGCACGCTCTGCTGGGTGCCCTTGGCCAATCATGGCTCAGGGGGAGTAATTTCACACCCCACACTATATAAGGCTGCTTACATAGTGGCCGTGTATAGTGTGTGGACAGAGATAGATTGAGCTAGATTAGGCAGGCAGGTTCGTTATTGGCCCCCAGATCCCGGCCCCCCCTATGTGAACGGGTATCGGATACATTGTACCCCTACCCATTCACCAAAAAAGTGTCAAAAAAGTAAAAACCAATAAAGGAATTGTCAAAAAACGAAGTGTCCCGCGATGTAAACTCCGCCTCCATGGGAGGCTTCCCCGCCGACTGGTGTCTTTTCGCTTTGACACCTGTTATATAGGCAAGGGCGGGGTCACCCGGTTATGTCACCCGGTGGCCCCGCCCTTGCCTATATAACAGCTGTGACCGCGAAAAGACAGCAGTCGGCGGGGCGTGTCCCATCGAGGCAGAGCTTTTTTTTTCTATTTTTCGGGGTTTGTCTTTGCTGTGATTAAAGATGGACGGATATTGCGGGACCCTTTATTAGAAAATCTCGGGAGCCTTTTTTTTTTTTCGCGATATCCGTCCATGCCTATATAACAGCTGTCAAAGCGAAAAGACAGCAGTCGGCGGGGAAGCCTTCCATGGAGTTTTCCCATTTCTTTTTCTGTCTTTTTTACGGGACCATTGGACGTTGTGATTGAAGATGGATTTACATCATGGGATCCTTTTTTTTTTTTTTAAATAAAGGAATGATCAAAAAACTGTCTCCTGTTTTTACTTTTTTGGTGAATGGGTAGGGGTACAATGTACCCGGTACCCATTCACATAGGGGGACTCAAAAACACCCTCCCCATGTTGAGGGCATGTGTACCATTCAGGAGGGGGGGCGCTCTCTCATCCCCCCTCCTTTTTCTGCGGCCTGTCAGGTTGCATGGTCAGATAAGAGTCTGGTATGGATTTTGGGGGGACCCCTACGCCATTTTTATTTACATTTTGGTGCGGGGTTCCCCTTAAAATCCATACCAGACCTGAAGGGCCTAGTATGTATTTTAGGGGGACCCCCACGCCATTTAAAAAAAAATTTGCCATGGAGTTCCCCTTAATATCCATACTAGCCCGAAGGGCCTGGTATGGACTGGGGGGGGGGGGGGGGACCCACTCTGTTTTTTTCAATGATTTTTTATATATATTGCCGGTATCCAGCAATACATTATAGCCGCAAGCAATTTTAAATTACATTTTTTCCTTTAGAAATGTCATTTTTCTGCGGTACTGTTATAAACATGGGAAAGCTGCGCTACTTTACAGGCAGACTAAGGGGACCCTCCCAGGCACGATATTTAAAGGAATATTTCATTTTTATTGTTTCACTTTCAGCATTATTAAAATCACTGCTCCTGAGAGGAAAGGAAAATAGAAGAGGGCAGTGTTCCTTAAAAAAAATGCTAAAGACGCTACACGTGGATTAGCGCCAATGCAAAATGCTTCTAAAAGCAGCTTGTTTTTTTTAACACCCTGTGTGCATGAGGCCTTAAGGTTGTTTTTTAATACTGCACTTCGTGGCGCCCCCTTGTGTTTTTCTACTGTTATTTCAGAGAGATCCATTCCTGTCTCTTAGTGGAGCTGCCCTCTTTGTGCTGTGATTAGTTCCATTATGGATTGTATTCATCACCATGGACTATTATGGACTCATTAAGCCTTTTTTTAGAATTCATGGATTAATTAGGGAGTGATCTGCTAATCTACACCTGGGACTGCGCCGTACACTTTGTGGTTTTCTTTATCCCACAAAATAGCGGCAGCACTCACGAGTAGTACCCATTGATTCCCATGGGAATCCGTACCTATGGTGGCCTCCAGCGGTCCCTCAAAGTACGACCACGGAGTTCATGCGCCCCAAGCTGTGCCACACAGTAAATATTGCTGGATCAGGTAAGCATTTGCCCAAGAGGGATGCATTAACGGGGGTAGGAGGAATTTATTACAACACAATTGTGAAAAAGTAGAGTTGTCCTTAAGATGATCATGAGTTTTATTTATATATGTAATATTTAAAAAATAAAGTTTTCCTTTATATTTGAATCTCTTATCTGTGTGGGACTATCACTACAGAAGTGAGGTAGGCAGAACCCCAATTCACCTTCCCATACCACTCTGTGGAATGGCATCTAACCGTGCAGATACAATGAGCTACCGACTGAACTCTTTGGATGTACTGAAATGCCACATTTTACTACAAACCATGATTAATCCTAGTGGCTTTAGCCAGGGCTGTCTTAATAGCATCATGGGCCCCTGGGCAAAGTAAGGCACTGGGGCCCCTACCAGCCTGCCCCAATTTATGCACCTGCTTCCAAGAATTAAAGTATAAATAGTTGATAGAATTAAACATACATTTATTAGTACTTTTAATAAAATTTACTTTAAACAAAAAGAAAACATGCCATAATTCAAAGACTAATCAACAAAGAGGGCATGATACGGGGAAGAGGGAGGCAGAAATACACAGTACATGGGGGGGTCAAGAGGGCACAATCCTGGGATCAGGAGGGCACAGTACAGGTTTTGGGATGCTGCCCAGGACACAGCCATCCAGGGACAGCTTAGTAAGAAGCGTTACTGTCCCGGAAAATCCAGCACAGTTGGCAAGAATGATGCAATGCCCATGCATTAAGACAGCCCTGGCTATAGCAGCTGGCAATAAGCTCATAAACAATCCAACAGGCTGGTTGCACCCAAGTTGATCGATCAACTTGGGTACAATCAGCCTGCCCATGCATGGATTGTGTCAGATCTGGGCTCAGCCCTTCCTTCTCAGAGCTGGCCGCTCACCTGTCGGCTAATTGCCAGCTCCTATCTCTCCACAGTTACTCACCTGTTGATGATATCCTGCTCGTCAGTCCTGCCTACTTAAAGCGGAGTTCCGGGCTTTTTTTCTTTATTAAAAGTCAGCAGCTACAAAAAGTGTAGTTGCTGACTTTTAATAAACAGACACTTACCTGTTCCACGGTCCAGCGATGCGGCCGAACAGAGCGTCGCTCCTCTCCCCCTCCTCTCCCCTGGCGCCTCCATTGCCACTCTGGGCACCCGGCCGTGACAGCTTTCGGCTTCACGGCCAGGCACGCACGGCGCGAGTCACGCTGCGCACCCGGAGTGGACAGGCGATCTCCTGGGACCTGTCACGTGTCCCAGGAGATCGCCTAGAGGGAGGGGCCACCTAAGGCGAAAGGAGGAGTCGCCTTGGCGGTACCTGGGTGGAAGGAGGAAGTGGGACAGGAAGTCCCCCTCCTAACGAAGCCCCCACTCCCCCCCCCCCAAAAAAAATTACATGCCAAATGTGGCATGTAAGGGGGCGAGGAGTGCTTAAAGTGGAAGTTCCAATTTTGGGTGGAACTCCGCTTTAAGCCGTCCAGCCCAAAGGATCTCTGCCTTCGCCTTGGTCAATATCACAGAGCCTATCTCCTGCGTTCCTGTTTAAAGACTTGCTTTGCTGACATCCCTCCTGGCTCCAGATCCTGCTTGCTGTTTCACTACATTTATCCCTGACTTCTGGCTTGGCTGACTATCCATTCTGGTTACTGAACTTTGGCTATGTTTTGACTATGTTTGTTCTTTTTACTTTTATTATTAAATAAGTGTGATTTAACTGTAGTTCGGTCTCAGTCTGATTTCAGGGTTTCTGACAGTTTGAATCTTGGCTGGTCCCTGCTAACCCAGTAGAGATTCGAACACATCTGTGGCCGGCTTTACTTTACAGGCCCTGGTGGCTAATCATGTGACATGACTGTGGACCACAAGGGTGAAGTCTACATATAAATGTGGTCATCAAAGATGAGCATCACAGACCGCATGATGGCAGATACTATACCTCCGTTAGATGGTAGCACTGCTCTGCTGTGCACTCCGCCTTGCTGGTTGGGTTACTTAGTGCAAAGATTATTGGTCTTTTATTAAAAGCAGCCATATTCTTTAGTATCTTTTCTGTAAACGCTCCCTTGATAGCGGCCACTCCTAACAGAAATAAAAACATGTTGTTAATGTTTAAAAAGAAAAAGAAATAGCCAACCAGAACTAGTATTTTCTCTTCTGTAGACAATAGCATGTAACATGAAGAAAATTGTGGTGTGTTATTATACAGGCACCGGCTAAACTAAACCCCCTGGGTGTGCTGTAATAAAATCCTTCCCTGATGAACTCTAGTAGAGGTAAACGACATCTCCTAGCATTGGTTTGGTAAGTTTTAAAAATTAATAGAGTAAAAAAAAAAAAGAAAAAGAAGAGGAGAGCTGCGATGTCTACATCTTGCACCAATGAGGGATCTCAAGCTTAAAACAGCTGTATGTGTGTTGTAAAATGGCTCTACATTTTAGGCTGTAGCTGCTCTAGAACCATTTAGGCAGATCTGCATAGCTCTAGCCTTTCTACTTAAATGCATGTCAGTTTTGTATTCCATATATACTCAAGTATAAGCCGAGTTTTTTAGCACATTTTTTTGTGCTGAAAATTCCCCCCCCCCCCCCTCAGCTTATACTCGTGTCAAGCACTTTTCTGCAGCAGAGAATGACATTTTCCAAGCCGGATTTTGGGCCCCATATCTCAGGGCCACTTGGTGCCAGGAACCCCAAATTTGGTGTGCAAACATAGTGGAACTAGCACTACAACATATCAAAAGCTGGGGTTCTTAGCAGCAAGTGACCCCGAGATACGGTTCAGAAAATGTCATTCTCTGCTGCATTAGTGCTTGACATTTTCTGAACCAACTTTGGGGACTCGTATCTCAGGGCCACTTAGTGCTAGGAACCCTAGCTTTGGATATGTTGTAGTGCTAGTTCCACTATGTTTGCATACCAAATTTGGGGTTCCCGACACCAAGTGGCCCCGAGATAAGGGGCCCAAAATTTGGTTTGGAAAATGTCATTCTCTGCTGCAGAAAAGTGCTTGATCGAGTATAAGCCGAGGGGGGCATTTTCAGCACAAAAAAATGGGGCCCCAAAGTCGGTCAACTGTGTCCATCTGCAGCAATGTCATTTCGGGACCCTTTGGGTCCAGAGACCCCAAATTTTGGCTGCAGCTAAGGGGCATCTAGGAACCCTTAACTACCGAGTTTGAAGTTCGGGGGACCTATGGCTGCAAATGGGCACAGTGAGGCTGCAAATGGGCACTGTTGACCCTCTTTTCCACTTATAGTAGCTGCGCATTTCTCACCCTAGGCTTATACTCGAGTCATTAAGTTTTTCCCAGCTTTTTGTAGTAAAATTAGGTGCCTCGGCTTATATTCGGGTCGGCTTATACTCGAGTATATACGGTATTTTCTTTCTTTATTATGATCAGGATTTAAAATACGTTAATAGTCATAAAAAATATTTAATATGAATATGTTGCATTCTCAATTTATGTCTGTAGGTGGAGCTTTTGGGTCCTTTTTCACAATTTCTGGGCTATCCTTATCAGCTTTGCTGAACCATTTGTTTACAGAGTTCAGGCTGAATTTTACACACACAAATGATTCATGAATGGGAGTGTTGCCGCTTCTTCCTTACTGCATATTAATTAAGAACAGATCTGTGGTAATGATGCCTAAAAAAAAAAATTAAATTATTCTGTACATTCAAACAAAAAGAGATTTTCTGTTATATTATTTTGATTGTGCTTATATCAAGGTTTATTTTTTTGTATTAACGAGCTGCAGCTCGGTGGAAATATTACAATGCAGGAATACAGAAACTATTATTGTAAAAAAAAAAAAAAAAAATCTCAAAATTCTACAGTCCAAAAAAATATATATACCTAGACAGGGATGAACTCCCCGTAAATAGAAATAAAACCAGTGATGTGACAATAAGCATTTTCTTACCTATAATTGCTGAAGGTTTCAGTATCTCTACAGCCTCTTCCAGAGTTTTCACAGGAGGGTGTTCCTGGGCAAACACCTCCTTCTCATGATTCAGGTTCCCCCGTCCCTTTAAGAAAATAGAATGCCATGGCTTTATAAATGGAGCGTAAAAACCGCTGATCACATCTATAGCTTCAAAAAACAAAAAAAATTCTGAACATATACACTATATTACCAAAAGTATTGGGACGTCTGCCTTTACACGCACATGAACTTTAATGGCATCACAGTCTTAGTCCGTAGGGTTCAATATTGAGTTGGCCCACCCTTTGCAGCTATAACAGCTTCAACTCTTCTGGGAAGGCTGTCCACAAGGTTTAGGAGTGTGTCTATGGGAATGTTTGACCATTCTTCTAGAAGCACATTTGTGAGGTCAGGCGCTGATGTGGACGAGAAGGCTGGGCTCACAGTCTCCGCTCTAATTCATCCCAAATGTGTTCTATCGGGTTGAGGTCAGAACTCTGTGCAGGCCAGTCAAGTTCCTCCACTCCAAACCCACTCACCTATGTTTTTCGGACCTTGCTTTGTGCACTGGTCCAAATCATTTGGTGGAGGGGGGGATTATGGTGTGGGGTTGTTTTTCAGGGGTTGGGCCTGGCCTCTTAATTCCAGTGAAGGGAACTCTTAAGGCGTCAGCATACCAAGACATTTTGGACCATTTCACGCTCCCAACTTTGTGCAAACAGTTTGAGGATGACCCCTTCATTGTTCCAACATGACTGAGCACCAGTGCACAAAGTAAGGTCCATAAAGACATGGATGAGCG